>OW386551.1:17454200-18704200 GCA_936435175.1 Glyphotaelius pellucidus | reverse complement strand
CCGTGGTCCCGAGGCAAGACTCTCGACTCACAATCCGAAGGTCGCGGGTTCGAACCCGGCGTGCGCAAATAAATTTTATTTGATTAATTTGTGTTATTTCACAATTTATTCATTTAAAATAATTAATAGTATATTTGCGGCACGTTCTAGAGTGGAAGATACTATCAGTATCGCCCTGGTGTAAGACCACCATTCAGAATTGAAACGTTGCTTGAAATGTCTTTAACCGTGTTTAGTGACCAGATCTGAATAGCCAGGTACTTCCACACCTTCCTCTTCCCTATCTCCTTCCCCTCCCCACTACCTTCAGCCTCACAACATACCCCGATTGGGGATGCCATAGTCTCACTGGCTCCAGACGGGAGCAGTTGGGACTCTTGTGCGGTATTAACTGTAAAAAAAAAAACCAACGGAATCACGATGGTTACAAAATCGGTCAGATTAGAGATTTATTTAGAAATGTCAGACTTTTAAATTTTAGAAATGCAAAGAGAGAACTTGGCGTTCTCTCTTTCTAAAACGGCTTATATCTTATTATGTCTGACCATAATAGAAAAGAAGATGGAATGAGTATTATGCGGGCGTGTCAATAATTTGGTGCCAAATATGACACAACGTTACTGAACGTACATTGCAATTTCGTGTCGAATTCGACACTACGTGACCCGAAGGGTTAAGCAGGGACTTTTGGCTCTTCCATGTGTGTGTTGGGTTTAGGTATCTACTTATCAAATTATTATATTATTATTGAAGAAAAAGATAACGCTAATAATCTAAACGAAAATATGAAAGAGAACAAGACACAGAAAAATAGAAAAATGGTCGCAACTGGGATATGAACCCAGAACCGCTCGTCTAACCGGGAAGTGGGCTTTTATCAATTGCCAGTTTTTACTTTTGCCAGCTTTCATCAAACCGTTGTATTATCGTCCGTATTGGAAGAATCTGTCGATTTTTTTACATTACCTCCACACAGGAGGCCCTGAGGAAAATAATTATTTAATTATTATTGAAGAAGAAGATAATACTTATAATCTAAATGAAAATATGAAAGAAAACACGACACAGAAAAATAGAAAAAGACAATGGTCGCAACTAATAATTTAATTATTAATTGATTCCGTCACGGCCAATGTCATCCTTGGGGATGCTGTGTGGAGGGTCTTTTTAGAAAAGGAAGGAGAGGAAGTTCTGGAAAGGAAAAAGGTATGAGGAGTGGGCAGGATTCTGGTGTCGTTATGTCCAGTAGTAACGTGCGTATGAATCCAACCCTCCCACTACCGCGCAAGGCGATGTTCCGAGAGAGTCCTGCTGTATAGATCTAAAGGTCTCCCTCAACTAGGCTCTCCTGCCACGGAGTCCTGTCGGGTGGTGAACCCAAGCACCCTGCTAAGCCACCAAACGTACCGAACCACTTGGGGTGACCTGTGGCGGAGGTGTCGGTTATCCAATAAATGGTTCCCGAGGCGGCGATACCCATACCCACCTCCCAAATTGAAATATAACAACAATCTCAAAGGAATACATTGTTTGGTGGACTAAATAATTTGCTTTTTTTTCATTTTTTTTATAGTGTTGCAATACATGTATCATAAAAACCATGCAATATTCTCAGTACGGTCCTTTTGAAACGTTATTCATCAGCTAGTGAGATCCTTGAGAAGTGCGGTAGCTTCTTGTGTGCCACACAGTCACACAGACCACAGACCGCAGCCTCCTCGCGTCCTCCCGACGGACGGACCGGAGAGGGGCAAGTGGAAGGGCAGAGAGAGGCGGAACTAACTTTCTTCTTTACAATTCCCCCGCGCGGGCTCTCTCGCGTACGTTAAATATCATCAGATGTTACGGAGGTTCTATAACGAATTCAGAAATGTTCATTTGTATTTACTCATATTCTGGTATGAGTAATAGGCAGTATGTATGTATGTACAATATAACGTACATTCGTGGTTCAAATGCATGTTTGACAATATGCAAATAATGCAGTACTTCCGAGGGTACTTACCTACGTATTCCGTTCACTCGAATGAGAAAACTTAAATCACTCAATGAAATGTCAGCTATAGTCAAACAGATACCAAGTGCACTCCCAAAATTTCAAACGGGGAAGAACGTTCTTCCCCGTTTGAAATTTTGGGAGTGCACTTGGTATCTGTTTGACTATAGCTGACATTTCATTGAGTGATTTTGGGAGTGCACTTGGTATCTGTTTGACTATAGCTGACATTTCATTGGGAAGAACGTTCTTCCCCGTTTGAAATTTTGGGAGTGCACTTGGTATCTGACGTACTAATACTCGTGTATTACATACAGATTGTAAGAATTCAATGAACCGAAAAATCTGCAAAAGTTTTATCGGAGCATTTTCAAAATAGTCCAGATATAGACGAATGGAGTAACCAGTTTAGAAGTTCTTCTTAATTTGGTAAAATATATTTTGTTTAAATTTCTCAGCGACCGGGTTCCTCTTAAGGAACGTACTTGACTTTAAGGAAAGTCCAGTGATTCCTGACATTATTTGGAGTAAAAAATGTTAATTATATTTCGGTCACCGGTGACATTTTTGATGTTTTTTTTTCAACTAAAACATAAGAAAATCACAAGGTGTTGGACAGTTGGGGCGGGGTGAGTTGGGAGGTTACTCGACAAAGTGACAGGTGACAACACTTGGAAGAATTGTTTTTAATTTGATTTTGAAGAAAAAAAAATATTTCAAAAAGTCACCGGAGACCAAAATTTTGTCTATATTCTATTTTACTCCAAATAATGTCAGGAATCACTGGTTAAAGTAAGTCAAGTACGTCCCTTAACACCCTGTATATGGCTACCACTTAGGTACCTACATACGTAACGCAATATACGATACAGCACATTAAACACATTATTAAAGAAATAGGTTCTGGGTTACGTAAATATTTCACTTTCGAAGTAGGCCTGCGATTTCGTAATCTTTTCGTTCGTGACAGGACACAAAAAACCGATGAGTCAAAGTTCCGGCAGTTTAGAAATGCAACATACGCGGCACGGCGAATGTCGGCTTGGAATAAACATTTTCAAGATCGTTCATCCGTTCAATTAAATGTTGAAATATTACGTGTGCAATTTAAATTATAGTGTTACTCTCCTCCGTCAATGAATCTAATTTAACTTTGCAGTTTTCTCTCCGCACTTGCGGTGCGTCTCAGTTTACTTGTGTTCTTTCTTCTTTCTTCTTCTTTAAATGAAACCATTGAATCGAGCCCGATTTTGAAGCATTTGAAAAGTTCCGTTCGATTTTTAATCGGATGACGTCACAATAGTTGACAATCTCTCCAAAGTGCTTCAGTCGCCGCTACCCGAATTCCTACCGATTTCTTGCATATCTCCCTTGAACATTTGAAATTTTTAAGCTTTTAAAAAAATATATGTTATTTTTTAAGATAATATCTATGCAATCCTTACGCCGAAACGCAAAATATATGAAATTCCTTCGATAGAAAAAAATCGCAAAGTATGCTCCGAAAATTTTTATTTTCACGCCTGTCTCTATTATTTAACAAGTTTTATGTATGAAAAAAATCACAGTGTTTCTTTGAACGTTGTTTTAGACAACCCCCGCCTGATTTTTGCTCTATTTTAAACGAGTCGTGTTTTATTAAGCATTTTCACAATTTTCGCTTCAATTTTATCGTTTGAAATATTAGCGCGCTCTCTCCAACATTCGTAATTACATATCTCTCCATTTCGAAAACGGAATAGGTAGCTTAGTTAAAAAAAATCTAATTAATTTTAATTGCATCGTTTATTAAGTTTTACACTTTGAAATCTTTGGAAATAAAGTTACGTAACTTAAAATGTCAACGAAATATTAAACGTCTTAATTGAAAAATTCAAGAAAAAGTGCTCCTATTATGGGATAAACTGATTTTTTTAATTTCTTGCATGCAATAATCACAAAATCAATATTATCGACTCCCGAACACTCGAAATGGTACCAATGGCGGCAGGCATATATTGGATCCACTCTTCGACGTCCCACGGTCTTCGATTTTACAGATTCCATGAATTTTATCATTTTTTCTTTGTCCTACGTCTTCCGCTGTTTCTTCTCCGACATTTTGACGTTCGTGTACGATAAAATACAACCTGGAAAAGCAAAACAGAAATTTAGTTCTACTTGAATTTCATATTGGAAACACTTTTCTTAATATGAGATAGTATTTCATATTAGGGTCGTCAAGACATCCCATATTAGGTTTAGGAACAAGATCAATACGAACAAATATATTCGTAGAATAAAATCTACATGAATTTAACATCAAATCATTATGAAAACATAAAATTTAAATAATAATATGTCTATCAGTGAAAGATTGACCATTTTGTGGAGAAAAATTCTTGAGAAAAAATAAAGTGAAACTTAGGTAAATATCAAATCGGTGAGGCACAAAAACTTAAATCACCTCTCAGGTGAGTGTGATGTGGTCGGCTTCCGGACAATCCGGACGAATATTGACATGTTCAAGATCGGTCTGTAAGGAATCAGGAACGCTGAGTTGTAGAGGCTGTTCTCACGTAAATTTTGAGAAACACCACCATCTCATATTAGGGACATATGTATGCCATATTCGGTACACCTCCTCTACTAATAATATCCATACACTTAGGTTTGGGAAGGTGCGTAATATCTCCCTACGCATGTTTCAATATATCTCGCGGGCTTTGGTTGAACAATTTTCTAACAGTTTTCAACAACAAATTTCTAACAGTTAACGTAGGTAATAACATGGGCGATGCAGAGTAAAGTTTAAACTAAATTCAAAGTTCAGCTAACTAATAATTTCCATAATTTTATGAATTACCTACATTCCCATTTTTGCTACAATAGATTTATGGAGGATGGTATGGGTACCGCCGCCCCGGGAACCATCTATCGGATAACCAACACCTCTGCCATAGGTCACCCCTAGTGGTTCGCTACGTTTGAAGATTTAGCAGGGGTGCCAGCGTTCATGGGGTTCGGGTGAGGTTTGTCCGGGTCTTGGTGACGGATGCGTCTGCCCACCAGCTGCGTGGCATGCCCGATCGGGAGAGAATGGTTGAGGAAGTGCCTTTGACTTCTCCACCGCAGTAGGAGAGAAGGATGGATTCATACGTTCGTCACTCCTGAATACACTTACCCCCAGATTCCTACCCACCCCTCATACCCTTCTCTTTCCCAGAACATCCTCTCCTTCCTTTCCTAAAAAGGCCCTCCACACAGCATCCCCAAAGATGACATAGGTCCTGTGGGGAATTATTTTCCTCAGGAGCTAAATTATTTTCCTGTGTGGAGCTAATGTAAAAAAATGCTGTATTATATAATATAACTAGCTTTTCTCCGCGGCTTCGCTCGCATGGTATTACGGGAAATTACTGTAGCGCTTGCACTTATCAATTATCCCCCCTCCTCCCCACCCCAACCCCTCCCGCATTCCATACATTCATTACCTTGTATTCAGTTTTCAAACATCTCGCCAGCCACCTAAATTTCATAGCTCAAAGAAAAAAAGAATTATCCAATTTTGTTCATTCGTTCGGATTTTATGCGCTTACAAACATTTCGGATATTTGGAAGTTTGTTAATATAATAAAAAATTACACTATTTATTATTCAGTCTTTATAATCGTTATATTTTTAATGTAGGAACTCTTATCTGACATTTATTCCAGAACAGAAGCTTGTCCAAAAAAAACAAAACATATTCTAATATTTGAATTTTCTGGAGCAGAAGCTGACCAGGGGGCTTAGTATCTACCAGCTTAGAGCCCACAAATATATCATCATCGTTTCCATGGAAACGATTTTTTCTGACGTTAGCAGAAACTCGCTTTTGTTAGCGACAGAAAACGTATAACAAATATAATATATTAATATTTTTAATTTCATAACGCCAGAGCTTGCCATCATATACAGACTATAGTCTTCGCATATAATTTAGCTTTCTATTGGAAAATGAATTTTTAAAGTCTTTTTATTGGTTAATGCGTGAAAAGGTCATAAACGAACTCGAGCAGTTTCGCATTTATAATATTAAATATAAAAAATATAATAATATAAATATAATAATATAATATATATATATAATATATAAATATATATATATATATATATAAGTATGGAAATTTTTAAAGTCTTTTTATTGGTTAATGCGTGAAAAGGTCATAAACGAACTCGAGCAGTTTTGCATTTATAATATTAGTATGGATATGGATATACTGTAGTCTTATTAATACAAATCAATTTTTTTGACAGTACATTCTGACGTTGTAAAAATAATAAAATATGAATTGATATTATTATTATTACGACAGTCGCTTCTAACCATGTAAAAATGAAGTTTGGTTTTTAATACTTACTTAATAATCATTTAAAACGCGTTTTTCTACCTAACAGTGTATAAGTTTTAAACGAAATCTATACTTTCTAAATTTTGTGGTGATTTGATACAACAAAAAGGCAAAACGCGTTGGATTGACTCATTTGTGAAGATGAATGGGTTGGTTAATAGAAATTTCCGCCTTATAAGTCCATTAATTTCTAGTACTTAATACTTACTATCCGATAGCGAAGTAACTGAAGTAATCTACCGACCGTGTTCCCAATCCTACTGATCAACCATAAATAAATCAAACCACTCACTGTTGAGCCGAAATTTTGGCTCAACGAACCTCCAAACACAAACGCACTCTTCCCAACGCAAATCGAGCGTTATTAAACAAATCACTCAGCTGATCGGAGACTCAGATTGATCGATCAAAAATTTGGGAACAACGACCGTAAGTATCCTTTGTCGAATACAACGATTAATGATTACTTTACACGAAAGTAACGATTACCGGAGGGTAGCAAAATTACCAATAATGAACACCATAAATAAACCAAAGCTAAACGCTGATCAGTTTTAAATATACGTTGTCAAGGTTTGTAGAAAATGCTTTTAACAACGCATTTTCGTAAAAGATTGATTCATAGTATTATATTTATAACCATGGTAAAATTATAATCATTATATAAACGTAACGTATTTTTAGTACCTAACTGCAATCTGCATTTTTCAATTATTATTCAAACATTTTTTGCACTTTGCAACACTATCGTAAATGTCAAAAATCCAGTTGTCATATTTTTGATCTCCGAATTTGTGGTTACGTTTATTGTTGACTTTCTATGCCAATATTTTGATTGTCTTTTTAAATAACAACGCGTTTAACCAATCTGTTTTAACAGAATATTTGCAATGAATCGAAGAAACTGATGATAGCTTTGAAATAGTTATACGAATTGTGCAATTCAATTGATTAATCTTCAAAGATGAAGTACCCGACGTCGCCTACGCCGAGCACTTCTTCCAATATTCCGAGGAGTATGTCTCCTCTTCCCGCCCCGGCGAACTACCAGCCCAGTTGTGCTTCGGCCGCCTCAAAACGATACAAGTATCTCCGGAGAATCTTCAAATTTCAGCAAATGGATTTTGAGTATGGACTTTGGCAAATGTTCTATCTCTTTATTGCACCACAAAAAGTGTATAGGAACTTTCAATATAGGAAACGTGAGTGATTAAACTTTAGTTACTTATTCATTTGCGTTCCAACATACATACTTTTGTCAAATATCTATTACTCCTTTGAGATTGTTTTCGTTTGAATGACAAGATTCATTCATACCATACAAAAGGTTAATGTTTATGTATAAGTTTGGTAAATATTCCACAAGCCGCCGCACTTTTAATAGGCCCAGATTTTGATAATTACACTATATTTCAACTTAGTTCTTTCAAGAAACAACAATTACGTTTGGATAGATGTTAAAAAATGGATTAAAATTCCATTTTTATTCAGAGTTCAAAATTTCCCAGGTAAAACGATCCCTTTACCTCTGTTTTAATTTTTTGTGTACAGATTTGACATTTTGAAGTTTCGTTCCAATCTAAATATGCTTGAATTATTTAGTTTACCCAAGCTAAAAACCTAATAACCTATTTTGTGCGCGTAAATTCTTGTTTCTTGTATTAATTGTTGAAAAGAAGTGTATAATCTGTGACTAAAAGTGCAGCGATTAGTGGAATAATTAATCAATATTATAACTTTCTCATTTTCAGAAACAAAACTGCAGTTCGCGAGAGATGACCCAGCATTCCTAGTTTTACTTAGTATTTGGTTATGTCGTGAGTATATTTTGATTTTTTCTTCTACTCATCTTTGAATGTCCCAGAACTATTTAAGCAGCTCTGAGATACTTTTGCAATATACTAATAAACTTTTGGTTAACGCTGAAGTGAATGTTTTGGTCATTTTTTCCGAACTATAAGCATTGTACCCAGTGGCGGTCCTTCCCTCAGGTCAATTGGTCAAAGACCACCCAAAATTATAAGAAGATAGTAAAACATAATATTATGCAAATCAAAACAACTGGTATTATTCTAATATATTTGAAATCCACCGCGAGATAGCCGGCAGCGGCAAGTAGTGACATCTAACGTCTTAAGTGAAAGTTTTCCATTCCACGCACTATGATTGGCTGGGTCAATTTATGAAATGGCCCAATATCATGTTTCTGTCTCTTTACGTGCCATATAATAAACGAGATGGCACTATGTCACCTAATAAAAATGTTTTCGGATTCAGAAGACAGTTTGGATCATTTCCGCGAGGGAGAGAGCATGATGAAATTATGCATCTGAAAGAGATGGTTTGATAAACGTTGGTTGATTTTTGCACATTGTACGCTTGTTGCATTAATAATTTACTATATTAAATAATGTAATTTTGCTCTCAACCTCGTGAGGTACCCATATGAAATAAATATTATCTTATTTAATCTGATGTTGTATCATAATATCAATTTTTTTTAAATGACCTTCCACTTCTGGACCCCTGGAGCCGCCTCTGTTTGTGCCCATAGATAATAGAAATAGAGTTTAATACTTGGCCCATCTCCCTTGTTTCTATTAACTATAGTTGCGCCTGTATTAATTTTACGAATGATAAAATCATAAAGTCGATAAATAATAAATAGCTAACATGTAGTAACATGAATTGATTTATTTTGTTTCAGTATCTTCAATTGGATTCGCCATTGTACTGGGTCTTAGCTTTGGGCAGTTCATTGCATTCCTTCTTTATGTTATTTTCGTTGATTTCATCGGTTGCGGATTGGCAGTTGCTACATTTTTCTGGTAAGTATACAAACACTAAAAATAAATATGTTTTTAACTATAGCTTATATTAAACCTATGAATACATTCACTTAGATTAGCCCTTATATTTAAAGAAACTGTATGAAGGAAGAAGTAGGAATTGCTTGCGCCAACATCTTTCTTGACGTAACAGTTGATTTGATTAATCTAGCTTCTCGGAATGATTTTAAACTAATTTTCTATGACTTTGCGGGTCACTTTTAGCAGCTGTCAGTGGTAAAAATAGCAATACTTTGTGTTTTTTAAAGAGTATCGATGCCATTATTTATTTGAAAACTCCTTTGAATTGTTTTTTTTTTCATGTAGGGTATGTATTCGGGTTTGTGTAGAAATAATAAAATCAGTTTATATTCGTAGGAATATACTTTTTGATATTTGTTTTCCGAATGGGAATTTTTTTTTTAGTTTAAGTTAGCTATTCTGGGAAAACTTCTAATGATATTATCATGTTATAAAAATATGAAAAATAAGACATATTATTTGGTAAACAGAAAACAATCGTAAAAAAAAAAACAATTGCTTTGTTATCTTTTTTAAAAAATTTACTCCATGCGGAATATGTCCTATATTATCTTTGGGGATACCATGCGAAATGTCTTTTTAAGGAGAGAAAGAAGTGACAGGCCTTGAAAAGATGGACATTGCAATTTGTGAGCACCTTCTATTAAAAGATTACAGAATTTTCACTTGACTGTTGTAAAGATTGCAATATATTTACTAACCCCTAGGGGCAGGAGCCCTGCAATTGCAGTGTTGAAAAATCAGGCCTATGCACGGAATGCAGCACTGCAATCGCAGTGTTGATCTTAAATATTAATTTTATTATTATTATTCGGATATTACCTGTACTGGGTTAGTTAAAAGTCAAAAACAAAATGTTACTACATCAGAATTTGACGTAGTAACATTTTCCCTTTTCCCAATCCCAAACAATTCCATTTAATGGGATAGTTTACATGTTGGATTTAACAAAAAAATCTTTTTATTTATTGAAGTTGCTTACTGTCCCCTAAGAGTTAAGATATGCATCTATCAAACAGATTGCCTGTTTTAGCCCAGTGATTTATTTTATTGCATTGTGTAAGCCTTTATAAACTGCATTTTATGACTCAGTAGAACATCTTTTTATTTTCCAGGTATATTTGTAATAAATATCTACGTAAAGATATTCTCAACTCTGATGTGGAATGGGGCTATGCATTTGACGTCCATTTAAATGCCTTTTTCCCTCCACTGACAATATTGCACGGTTTCCAACTGTTCTTCTTCCACAGTAAGTTATCTGCCTTCTTAAAATCAAACTAAATCTTTTTTTTTATCAAAATGTGCAAGATTATTATCAAAATGTGCAAGATTATTATCAAAATGAGCAAGATTATTGTTTGTCTAATTTGTTATCAATGCATATTTACTTCGGATAATGTTTTAGTATTAAGCCAGATCTCCTCCGACCGTGAACTTAAACATATGTTTGAACATTTTTTTATTTTTTTTAAGAAAGACAACCATTCCCGGGTTACGAATAACCCAACAATGTTTGAAAATCTCCTACTACCACCACAGAAAGCCAAAAATGTTGTTTGTGTTGTGATGGAGGACTTAGCCAGCCAAGGAATTGAACATGGGACGCCCGGGTGGGACCCAAACGCGATGCCCACTCAACCACTGACTGTTACTACATATAAACATTTTTTGTTTTCCATCTCATCCGTTTGTTGGAACATGGTTGAAAGATTGGGGCGAAGTGGGCGTGGCCACACACATTTTGTCTAGTGGTCCTGTGGTAAGGACGTATCTACGCCTACACATTGAACACTTTTACGTAAAGATCATGATGAGTTCTGATGAGGAAAAGAAGCTACGTCAGGGAGAAAACACAAATTTCATAGATATTTATTTATCAGGAAAGATTTCTGGCCAACATCGATTATTACACAACCTAAATTTACCATTTAAGAATTTCGTCTGCATAAATAATTATGCAGACATCAAAAATTGTCAAGTTCTGATACGAAAGAGATTCTTTCGGTTTTTAGCAATAAGATTGTAGATGTTTTCAGAGAGAAAACGCAGATTTCAAGTTAGACCGTACTAGCTCAAAATTTATTAGGTATTTATTTATCAGGAATTAAAAATAGAATACTGATTTGGATTGGTCAATTTAAATAAATAAATCAATAAATAAAATATTTGAAGAAAAAAAAAGATGTTTGAATGCAGACGAAGCAAGGAGTGTGTGCCTACATAGAGGGCACTGGTATGAGGTAGTTGACATTTAAGAATTTAAAACGACAAGTATCATCATAAAATGTTACACGGGTTTATGGGCCCTCTACGTATAAATTAATCGACTTTATTTACAAGTGAATTCACGATAGAATTAATCATCCATTACAACAGTATTTATTTACAATTTATCAAATCCTATAACCCCAAAAACTCGTTCGATTTATTCTCCATGACTGACCGCTTCGCGCGGCTGCTGTAAAAAAATGAACTAATCCCCTCCCCCTCGCCTGCCTTCCCTCTTTACCTGGGAAGAGAATGTTTTCCATCGGCCGTGGAAAGCTTGAACATAGCATCTGCGAACAAGAATTGCTCAAAGCCATGTCCCCATCGACAAAGTTTATAGTGATGTTCAAGCAAATGTTCATGGCAGAGGTCGCTGGAGACCTGACTTTATGTTTACATTGAACACTATTTTTTCGAAATCATGAAGGAAATGGCATTTCTAGCTTAAAATAGTTGGCATAGAATTTTCAGAATGAAAAATTAGTTACTGTTTTTTCTTACTTTTTCAGGTTTCTTACTTGAAGGAGGTTACATTTCAATTACATTGGGAAACTTCTTTTGGCTTATATCAATTAGCTACTATGTGTACATAACCTTCTTGGGATATAGCTGTGAGTACCTTTAAATATGCTTCTTTCGCACACCTATCCAACCATTTCTCCACAGGATTGGAAGAGAGGATGGAATGCCCTTGCTTCATCTGCATTCATACATACACTTGTGTAATTCAGACTCTAGTCTTCCTTGGGTTCCCCCAATCATAGATGATTAAAACAAGGGAAATGGGCCATGAATCATTATTAACATGAAAATGGGTGCACTGCCAGTGTCGCCAATGTCGTTCACCCATACTACTGCAAATGGCATCTACACATAGCGGTGCCCAGTCATTTTAATCTACATGCCAAATGCATAATTTTCATTGTCATTGCAGTTTGGTTTTAGCCTGGCGATAGTGAATTGCATATCTCTATTTGTTTCTATTATCTATGCTCTTGACACAAATGTAAACTCAAATATTTGATTTACTCGATGAAGCCATGTCTTCCCGAACTTAACGTATTCCGCTGATGCTTCTTCCTCTATCAAGTTTTGAAATTTTTTACACTGGATCAAATATTTACAATAAATCCCAAAATAAATCATTGAAATTGCTGACATTTAATAACATTCCAGGTTTAACGAGTCTGCAGAATACCCGATGGCTGCTCATTCCGTTGCCGATTCTCTTTATAACATTCCTGATCACGTTGGGAATCAACTGGAACCTAAGTCTTGCTCTTACCGACTTTTACAAGTACAGAGTTTTGTAACTCCGTATTTTCACGTGCCAAGGAATGTTTCCGAGGAGCTTCTGATAAATCCGCTAGATGGCAGCACAGTGAACCTTTTCCGGCAGGTGTCCGTCAATGTGTTAATACTCTGAAAATTGGTACATGTCGTGCTAAGGGTATATTTCACCACCTCTAATTAAACTGTTGACTAATTATCCTGGAATTAATATGGCAGTAAAAACAGGCATTTACTCGACGGGTTGCTTTGGTAAAACAGTCCATAAACATTTTTACTCAGAAGTGGTGAAATACCTGCTAATTAATACTGACTTTTGCGGATATAAAAAGAAAATCCTTAAAATGAAATTATTTTCACTTATGACTGAATGTTTTTTTAATGAACCAAATTGATGTGAATTTGTTCCTTTATAATATTCCTTACTGCAGTGGTACTTTTAGAAAATATGCACATCGCACACTTGGTCTAAAACATACATGCAGTCTTACTAAAAAATGTCGGGAAAATTTTATTCAATTGATAAATGACCAGAAAGGGTGTAGTCTTTATAAGTGTAACAAAAACACCGTTTAACGGTTGTGAAGTGTTTTTTTTTTATAAGTAAGGCTGTAAGCGTGCAAGCATTTATTTTATTTTATTTTAATATTAAACAGCTATTTTTGGTGATTATATGGAAGTTAAATAATTTCATCATTTTTATAGACTATCAAAACATGTCAAATAAGAATGGGAAGTAGGTACCTTTGACATCACAAAATTTTATATTTTTGTTTAAAACCGAGTGTGCGATATACTAAAGATTTTTTGCTCATTGAAAATTACTTGGAACCAAATTTTCAGGAAAATAAAGATTGTAAATCAATAGAAAAACATTTTTATTCATATTTTACTTTTGTGCAATTGTTGCTCGCTATATATAACATCTACATAATATTATTGTTAAAATAATTAATTTAGTTTTAAATATAAATCATTTAACTAAGCTAAATACTTATGATATTTTTAATACCCAATGTTGAATAATTCCATCTAAAAATGTTTTGTGTATTATTTATTTGCTTATCGTCTTGCGATGAGATCACAACTTAATTTATAATTTACCCAGATTTTATTTAACACATAATTATTATAATTAGTAATAAAGATATTATATGAAAACAACACATTTTGTTATTATTGAGTATGGTAGATATAAACTTAGTATTAATAAATTCCACATAGTACTGCATCTAAATTGTTTGTATATTACTAGCTGAAATCCCCGGCATTGCCCGGGCTTTGCGCAGAGTTTTTCAAAATAATATAGACAGTGACCTTCTTCTTGTTTTGAAGGTCAAGTGTGAAAAATTTCATCAGTCTTAGAATATAACTGTAGATTTGTATAAAAATCAAATCCGCGCCCTCCTGCCTGCTGCCTGTCACACAGCTGCTCGCCCACCACAGGGCACAGACATTCCTTTTTATAATTAGATGTAATTGACAAAAAAAAACGCAGACTAGATTTAAAAACTTTAAAATTATATATACGTACATGTGTATAAAAAAAAATTCAGTTTGGAAGTTAGTCATCATCCAGAACAATTACCTCCGTTGTATCAATTACCTTTTTAGGTTGTGCAAGTTTTTCTAGTCCACCGAACTTGGTTGGTTCTCTAGATATTTTCGACATAGAATCCTTATATTGCTTTTGCTCTTCTATTGAATTTGCCGGTTTGGTGGTTGAAGTTTTAGTGATGGTCAAAGAAGAGGGAATCTTTCCAGAGAAAGCGGCTGAGGGTCCACCAGCTCTGGGAGCCGTTTCCTGGCTGGCTTTTGAAACTGACGGATTTTGCTTTTGCCGCTCGGCAAGTTTTTCTTGCAGTGTTTTGCCCGGACTCACTTGCTGATGGGGCGCAGGCGGCTTGGTGTGAAGAGCGGCATTGACAGTGGAAGTAGCAGTCTGGTGAGCAGGCTGGGCACTAACACCAGGTGTGCTGCAAGGAACCGGAGAAGGAGAGGAATGAGCCGGATGAGCGTAGTTCTGACTGGTGCTATACAGACTTTGCTGAACAGACACTGGTGGAGCACTCACTTGTGTCGAAGACGCAATCAAGCTTTTAACAGTTTGCGGGGGCTTTTTTGGAAGAGATTGCTGTGCAGCTGTATAACTTGCAAAGTTTTTCAGAGTGGATGAAGAAGTGGTCTTTGTCACCGAATGCTGCTTCACAGTTGAAGCAGACGGCATTTTGCTTGAAGATTGATAGTTGCTTTTAGAAGAGGTGCTTGGCTTTGGTTTTGGCAGTGGATTGTAGGCTGATTTGGTCTGTGGCATGTAAGCAGTGGGGTCCATGTTGGCAGCTAGTAGACGTAAGAAATCAGCTTGGTATCCGGAATTAGCAATACCCCCCAAGCCTCCCAGCCCTCTCATATTGGACATGTACATGGCAGCAGCAGCCGGGTCAAACTTGCCGAAAGCGGAAAGTAAAGAGTTATCCATCATGGGCAGGTACGGCAGATAAGAATTCTGCATATTGGGGAATGCTGGAGGGTCCACATGTGGCAAGAAGCTGGTAGCCGGTATGATTGGGACAATGGTTTTAGGTTTCTTAGGTGGTGGAATGACTGCAGGAAGAGGGGTGGGGGGCTGTGTCGGTGTGAGTGGAGCAGGTTCACTCGGGAGGGAAGTATTGACGGAGATGTTGGCTAACTGGGCCTGTTGTTTCATGCTCACAATGATGGATTGACATTTCTTCACACTTTTCTCTAACAAGTTTTCAGTATCAGATTTTCCAGAATACAATTTGTAAGCTTCCACCAAGAGCCCTGAAAAAATAGGGACTTTGTTGGGAATATGCTTTTGAATTCTCTGATAAGCCTTATACACATCGAGCATCAGATTGGAGAGTTCTTTTCTTCCCAATACGTTTTTAGACACCTCAGATTGTTTACTAAATTTGCCCAACTGTCCCTTAATGGAGCGAATACATAGCGAAAGCGCTTGCTGAGACAACTCAATTCGTTCAGAATCTCTTAAATACTTCTTTTCAGCATCTGGAGTCCGTTGCAGTTGCAAGGACAAATCTAATAATGTTTTATTATCGTCTATTTCCTTGAGTACCTCCATTGTTATGAGGACGCACCGACTCATGTGAGAAGCAAAGCTCCCGGGACGATCTACTTCACTGGCTGGGATCCTCCAAATGCCGTTGAAAAAATTACTGTTCTTTCTTTCGCAAAAGAGGCCTTGTAATTTAATTTTGTCTTTAGCCAAAAATGAACCTAACATCAGGTCACGACACCTGCTGACATTTTTATCCCTTTTGTAGTAGAAATGGAAGTGAGCCAGCCTATACAAGGCCTTGTAGTGCTGGGGAAATCTGCTCACGCAATCTTCCAGGTTTTCTAGACAGATCGAGATAATTTCCCCAATCTGTTCCTGGCTCATCTCCGAGGATGCCTGTTTGGTGTTCTCACTGGGAGTGGAGGAAGAAGAGCTGCTGCTATCGGAAGAGGAATCCTCGGAGCTGGAGCTGGAACTAGAACTACTGGAAGATTTAGAGGATTTAGAAGTGGCCGTATTTGAAGCAGTACTCTCTTGAATCTCTGTCTCTGCAACAACTGGTTCATTGGGTTTATTTTCAATAATAGTAGACTGTTCTATTTGTTCAGTATTTTCTGGGGAATTGATTATTGGTTCTACAATTTTTGGAGTGCTGGAATTATCACTTTCAATTATTTTAGCAGATTCTTCAACTTCCATTGGACTAGTTTTTACCTCGGCAACGACATTCTCAATGTCAGCAGTGGGTATTGGGCTTTCAGGTTTCACATCAATTTGATTCAAATCTACTGGAGGTGTGATAATATCAGCTTCTGGAGAATTCTCTTGTTTTATTTCCAGGTTTTGCGGGGTTGTAACGACCACTTCCTCTTTTTTAATTGGATTCAATTCAATATTTGCAACATCCTTTGGTGCATCACCCAACTTAATCTTTTTAGCTGCACTTTCTTCTCCGTCCGAATTAGTTCGTTTGATAGCACTTGTTTGATTTTCTTTAACTTCCATATTATTCTTCTCGGGTACATCATTAGATTTATCGTCATTATCTTTAGTCTGATCTGCAGTGAGTTCCTTAGAATTCTTTTTCTTCAGTGCAAAAGGCCCCACGGCACACTGATCCAAGCATTCTTTGAAAGATTTTCCCGCTGTTACAAAAATAGCTTTGTTTTCATGCTGTTCAATGTATTTAAGAATGGAAGCGTGAATCCGATAATGGATCTCGAGGGCTTCAACAGATAAGTTTTGAGGATTATTATAGTTAATTTTTGTAGGATAGGTGGCATTATTTTGTTCCAAAAATTTACTGGCCTTTTGATAATATTCCAGATACTTTTGAGGGGCTTCATTTTTCTTTTCGGCTATTTTCCCCAGCATATAATAGTGGAGCCAGCGTTCATCTTGAGGCCCTTTGTCATCGGTTAGACATTCTGCCATCCACTGGCGGTGGGCATTCACAAAGCATTTATGCGCGGTATCCAACATGGCGTCTTTACGGCTCTCCAGGACTTCAAAACTTTCCATACTGAGTGACTCGCTAGCTTGCTTTAGCATTCGAGAGCAGAAGGAATGCACTCCATACACGAATGAACCGTATTCTATCCACAACATGGAATGGGAAGAATCAATCTCCAAAGCTTTCTTGAAGCATCCTTCTACAGCCGTTGCCCGAGTGAGGTATTCCATCTCCGTTTTAAATTTCTCACACGAATTCAATTTGGTTTCTAACAAGCTGGACCTAGCCAAGGCCATTCCGGCCCAAGAATCGAATCTATTTTTACTTATGACAATGTCGTAACTGTAATATTTTAACGCTTTAACTGTTTCATTGTTTTTAAAGTAAAAATCAGCAAGCAGATAATAGATGTCTCTCATTTTGTAAGGCAATTCAATAGTTACGTCCGGCAACTTACTCTTTCTGCCTTCAATGTAAGCAATGATATCTCCACAATAAGGCTGCGGGTCAAGGCCGGGGGGAGCTAAGCCCAGCATGCTTTGGAACAGCTGTTCAGATTCTGCTGTGATTGATCCCAGCCTGTAAGAATTGAACTCGGGCATTTCTTCAGGACGGTACAGAACAAATATCTGCTGGGACCAATCCCAATCTATTTTGGTAGAAGTCACATTGTGATCTACCAAATACTTGAGCTTGTTTTTCTTGGACGGATGTCCAAAGAGACAGCAGACGCACTGCTCCAGGTATTGGCTGACAGTCTCCACAACGGAAAACAGAGCCGGTGAACGAAGGCGGGGGATCACAGTGTTCAGAGTAAAGTAAAGCAACTCTCCCTCATTTATTAAACACCAGCCTTTTTTACCCAAATTGTCATGAGCTATGAAGAGTATCATGAGTGATGCTGGGATTTCCCCATCTTGCGATTCATCCGGGGGACTTTTCTTCTTCATCCTACCACAGTCTTCTTCCCGTTGAAATATGTAATGTAATAATTTCCAGGAAGCCATTGTGCTCAATTGCATTTCTTGATTAGGGTTTGTATCGTCTAATTGAAGAACGATAATTTGAATGATATCTTGAACCAAACGACTGAGACTTTTTTCTGGTAAAATGTCTAAATATTCGCTTCCTTCTTTCTTTAAGATATGTTCGAGACACATGAGAGCTTTGATGACAGTGAGAGACCACTTTTCGTAGCTGTCGCTGCCTTGTTCGCAGAGGTTGTACTGCTTCAAGGCCTCGTGCAGGCAGATGGGGGCCCAGGTGAAGCACTGCCCCGTGTCCTGGAGTGCCCACTGACACTCCAGTAGGGTGACCAGCTGCACCGCCCAGTCCAGAGCCATACTCCCCCACTCTAGCTTGCTAGCCTGGTGTTGGCAATACTTAAATGAATCTTGTATTATATTTATCGCTTCCTCATATTTTCCTGACTCATAAAGATTAGGCACTGTGGATAATTGCTTATTTCGTTCTAGCGACTTGATCAACTCGATGCAATTACTTTTGGTAATAACGGGCCATTTAGAAAAATTAGGGACCCTCAAGGAAAAACTCGCACCTTCTTCGTCTAAGCAATTTAGTTCATAAATGATATAGTACAAAGAATCTAGCGCAAATTCCACTTGCTGGTTGTACAATAAGCTGTGGCATTTTACCCAAAGGAACCTCAGTGTTAAAGCGAGGGCGTGTTCACCCAGTGATTCTTTTCTAGAACATAAAATCTTTAATAAATCTATTAATTCAGTCTCGACATTCCCTCTCTTTTCTTCTTCTTCATCTTCGAGCAATTTATTGATCCCCGTTTCCAGATGAATAAGATTGATATTTATAAAAGTTTTCAAAACTTCTGGGGTTTTATCGTAGCCCAGAGGAGGATCTGAATGTTGTCGGGAGCACCAATTAGCTTCCATGTAAATATCACCCAATCCCTCCGGCCAGACGGTCTCCCAAAAGTTAGCTAAAGTCTCCACAAAATCATCCAACATTGTAATGATATCACAAGTCGAGTCTACATACTTCTGTATGAAATCTTGTACTTCGGTTTGCTCCTTTTCAGAGTTGAAGTAATCCAATGCCTCAATGTCTGGTTTGTCACCTTCCGGGGTGGCTGTTTCCGAACCCTTCTCCTTTTCCTTTTCCTCAAAGAGCTTGTACAAGTCCATTGTATCCAAGGAATCCTCTCCTTTAAAGTCTTTGGCTTTACTTTCTCGGCTCTCGTGGATGACCAGATGCTGCGGTAAGAGGCGCTTCAGGGTTGCACAAATGGTTTCATTCTGATCTTGCCTGTTGGAGGGCTTTTTCCTAGAGGACCTTCTCTTGGTGCACCACTCCCACTGCTCCAAAAAGCTGAGAGAACTTCCCCTCCTTCTCGTAGCAGGCACTTTTTTGGCATCTTTCACTTCATTACTTATTTTATTTGTATCCTGTTGGATTGTGTCCATTTCTACTTCCATCTTATCGGCTTCATTTCCATTTTTTTCCACCTTTTCATCGAGAACCTTTTCCATGGCAACTTTTTCATCTACCTGAACATTTTCCACAACAACTTTTGGTTTAACATCGGTACAATCTATTTCCATAGGTTCCTCTAGTAGAGATTCTCCAGAGTATTTCATTTCTTCAGGTTGGCTTACTTTGACGACGCAAGCGTGACTCAACAAATTCTCCGTAATGTGATTGTGCATGTCCACCAGAGACTCTCCGAGACTAAACCAGCTCCAGTTTTCTATAGGTTTATTCAAAGTCAAAATTGGCAATCGCTCTATCACCTTATTGTCAAACACTTGGTTTGTGTAAGTCTCATTAATGATCTTTGCCTCGGAAAGCAATTTTTCCGACTCTTCTCCATTTATATCCGCGTCCATTTCTGGCGTCCACTTGTAGATAGGATTCAAGGTTGCCACGAACTCTCGGACGTATGGATATTCAGTAAAGATATGTTTACGGTAAACCCTACCACGAAGATAATCCGGGTCCAAGTCCAGAGCACTATAAATAGTGAATATGCAGTCATTATATTCTCCTAGGCCGAGTAAAATGGTGACTAAATTATCTAGGCACAACCAATGCTTGGCATTGCAGTTAACTCCGCGCTGAAAGGCGTATAAAGCCAAATCAAAGTTGCCAAGCTTCAGACTTGTAGTTCCAAGGCGGTACCAAAGGGTAATATCAGTTGGATCGTAGGTGGAAGCTTCTAGATAGGCTTCCACGGCGGCCTCTGGGTCTCCGAGCTGAGCACTTATAGAGGCTATATTTCTGTAGCACAGATATTTTAAATTGAGGAGGGGTCTGTTGACCATGTCTTTTCCTTCTGGCTTCTCTACGGCATAAAGAAGTTCCGTGTCCAGGAGGTCTTTGAGCAGCTGCAGTGCGTCCTTCAGGTTCCCCTTCTTCTGCAGTTCCAGAGTGCGTCCGTATTGTTGAAGAGCTATCTCCTCCAAAGCCTCCCTGGTCACCCCTGGCTCCCCCTCTCCATCGCTTTCCTCGTCTGTCGAAACATCATTCAAGGCAGCTATTCGTATCATCCTGTATAAAATGATTTAATTTTATTGAAGGTGACTAACATGTGTTAATAAATGTTTCCCTAACCGCTGCACTTTTAAAGGGCCCAGATTATGGAAATTGCACCTCATTTCGATAAAGTTGAAGTACTCCACTTCACTTGGCCGATTATGGCGTTGAACACTTTGCATAAATGAATTAATTTTAACAAATTTAAAATAAAAATGCATTTTTTTACCTTCTCCCACATAAATACTCAGTTTACGTAATAATAAAGCTAAATTAATCCAACTATTTAAATAAAAAATATTCCGAATTAACCGTGAGGCGGAGTACGACAAGTTTATCTTCATTTCAATTTATTTAGAAACAACTAATTACGTTTGGATAGACGGTAACACTAAGAACATAATAATTTATTTTGCTCCTGTAAATAGTTGTTTCTTTTAGTAATTGTTGAAACGAAGCATAATTTCCATAATCTGCATCTAAAAGTGCAGTGGTTAGGGAAACATTTATCCCTAATTTAATTAAAATAATTACCCACATTTTTATCATTCACAAGATGAAGTATTGAGAATTTTCAAGATAAGTCGAGTATTCAATCTTATCGTAAAAATATAATTAAGCAAGCAGTCATAATGATTTTCTACATCACTGTTTACAGTTTAGCGAAAAATAAATATGGATTCTACTGTAAAAAAACACGGTTCGCGTTTTGAGTTTATTTATGAGATGATTTTCCCACGAAAACGACGCTACAGAAATAATCCCATCATTATTATTTATTTACATCTTATGTATGTAGTATTAATTCTACTGTATTTTGTGAGAACAATTAAAACATACCTTCAGACTATATGAATTGCTCGTTTACAAATAATTCAGTCATTAGATTTATAAGTAAAAATTAAAAACTAATAAACGTTTTATAAAATTTTTCTCATTTTGCGGCAAAATGCCGACATAGAAAACTAGCTGTCAAAAATAATTCCATGGAGAAAACAAAACGAGAGCAACAAAAGATAATCAAAGATAAAAAAAACATAGATATACCACTCCGGCACTCACCGTGAGCCCATAAATATACCAAACCACCCGCCGTGAGCCATTCGAGAACAATTTGAAGCCGCGGGGTGAAGGGGAAGATTTGTGAAAAATGTTTAAAAAAATTAATGTCCCATTCCCTGTCTCATCAAATACCCCAAAAAAATCTTAAGCCGTTACAAAGCATAAACAATAGAAAGATAAAAATAAATTGATCATCATGCATCACTTTGCATACAAATCGTTCGCAAAAGTTTGTCATATAAGATGGCTGCCGGGCAATTTCAGCTCACCAACCCTAACCGTCAATGTCGCATACTTCAAATCGCCCTAACGCTCTGTCCGAGGCCTTTAGGTCTGTGCCACTCACAAACAAGCTAAACAATGCATATATTTTTTTAGGTAAATATTTCCCTAATAGGGACACGCTTAATATTCACTTTTTATTTCAGAAACACTTAATATCAGTTAAATAATAACAAAAAGTAAGTTTTTTACAATCCGAAATTGGAAAATAATGCATTTTAGTAGATAAATACTAGTTACTAGAAGACTAGATTTTACTAGTTATTTCGCATGAAGAATTAGAAATTGCAATAAAACTCATGCAGCACGATTTCTTATCCTTACAGAAATGGTCACATGATGCGGGTCTTATAATAAATTTTAAAAAAACTAAATTGATGCATATACGATCTCCGCATGCCAAATATACCATCACACCTATAATAAAATCGCATACATTTGAGTGCATACACAATTCGTCACAGTCCTGCAAATGCGGAACCATTGAACTTGTACAAACATATGTATATTTGGGGATAACTGTAGATATGCACATGAAATGGGATACCCACATAAGCAACATCTGCAAACGCCTACGAGCTATTGCGGTGCGAATTTACAAAATAAAATATTTTATGCCCATTAGTACGCTAAAAATAATTTATTTGTCACTAGCGGAATCCACTATCAGATATGGAATAACATCTTGGGGAAACTCATGCAAGACAAATATAGGTTATATTCAAACGATTCAAAACTCTTTGACTAAGCTCTTGGTAAGCAAAAGTGTTTATGCACAAAGAAGAGACATAAAATTACTATATGAATCAGTTAACATAATACCTGTGCGAGGAATATTATGGTTTAAAATTGTATGCCAAAACCTATTGTCGGACTCAATTTACAAAGAAAAAGTAGATCATGAACATGGCACTAGATTTAGTAAAAATGAGGGTTTGTCCGTTCCAAAAATTATAAATAAATACGGCCAACGGACATTCACTTATCTTGTCCCCACCATATTTAATAAGATGCCGATGAATTTCAAAATCGAATCCAATTGCCCCACTGATCTCAAAAGAAAAATTAAAAAATGGCTTATGGGTCAAAACTTTTTGTACTGATATTGTTTGTAATCTTATGTATAAATACTATCTATAATTAATTTAATCTATCAGTAATTTACCTGCGTTATGTCTGTCTGTCTGTATATTTTATGCTTTTGTATTGTAGGTACTTAAAAGTTATTCTTCGGCAACTATTTCGCTATTGTGTTTTCTTATAATATTTTAGTGTTTTATTAATATTGTCAAATTGACCTGCTGACAAACTGCCTTGGCAGTTTAGCGGGTGATTAAAATGAAGAATAAAAAAAAAAAAAAAAAAATCATTAAAAAACAGACAATTATGGCCCGTTTATATTAGGAATAGTCTGTAATCCGGAAACTGAAATACTTACTTCCCATTATTATCTAACTGATGTTAAGTGTTTTTGTAATAAAAAGTGCATATTGAGCGTGTCCCTATTAGGGAAATAAATACCGAATTAAACAGTAGATAGAAAGGACCATATATTTATGGTAAGGACGAATCACTAATGGTGAGTTTAGTTACACTACTTTTAGATCTGAATGAGTTAAATATATTCAGATCTAAAATTAGAGACATGATCTAAAGCCCGAGCAATGCTGCTAGTATTAAATAAATGTGAGCAATTTCTAAACTGAGCTTTATTTATTACAATATCATTATTCTTATTACGTTAACACAAAATTGTAAGGGTATAAAAATAAAATACCTGTATGCAATTCTAATTTTGAGATCGGTGTATATCTACATTACTACAAGATTATTTTTCTTTCAATCATCATCCTCTGGAGATTGTGGCACACTAGCATAATGCCCCTCTGTTGAACAGAAAAATTATGCAATTAAAATAGATTCTTCATTATACACTTGATCCTAATTTCATTTTCCTGACTTATTAAGGAACTCCAGTCCAATTTTTTAATTTTTTTTTTTTAATGAATAATGACCATCTAACTTAAATAACTGCATATTTATTTTTAATAGTTAAAATAAATGTCAAAGTTTTAATTTTTCAAGTTCACCGTATCTACTGTGAATCGTGTGATGCAAAAGTTTTAGTTATTTTCAACAGTTGTCATTTTGTATGGAAAATCAACGGAGGAATGACTTAAGTTGTCAGAAGTCGAGGCGTTTTTTATTCAAGATTAACTGCTTTTAATACTAAAAGTTTTAAAATTAAATTAAAATTAATACGTACAATTCTATATAAAAAATTAAAAATTTTCTGTATAGAAAAACTTTAGGTAAAATGTCAACATCTCATCGCTACTATTATTGTATTGTACCAAAAGCAATAATACATCGGTGACCGCATCTGATAAACATATTAGTGTTCCACGGCCTGCATTATTAACCTTTACGTCCCGGAAAGAAAAAATCACACATCATCCGAAGGGGGGTCTCTCGGGAACCCCAATTTGTTTTGCTTATTAAAGGGTGTTAATGACATAATTTTTTGTAATTTGTTTTGGTAATAATTAGAGGGAAGTATATTCATCGTATTTCAGTAGTCATTTTCAAAATCGTTTGATAAATAAAGTCATAATTAATATTCTAATGAATTTAGACCATAACGTGTATTTTTCCATAGAAAACAGAGAAGGCGGGCCGATAGCCAACATAGCTCCTTGTTTCCGAATCTCGACTGGCGATTGGCAAGTACCGGAAGCGACCCAGACCGAATGATCTTTGACCGGCAAGCGAACATTATGCCATTGTAAAAAGAGCAAACCAGATGCGCAGTTAAAGGAACGTGATCTAGTCCTTTCCACTAATAACTTAGAAATTACTTGATATCGCTTCGAATTTTCCCGATACTTTCAGCAGATAGGGCCGGGTACGCCCAAACAGAGGGGAAGGGGGGCGGGCGGGACTGGTTCTTCACCAGAAATTGTTAGAAATTATTTAATTTTAAGAAAAGTAGTAATGCGATATTATTATTTTTTTAATGCAGATCGATAACCAAATAGTTTTTCTAGGATTACCCAAATTATTGAGTATTAGGTTTAAAAAATAACGTAGATACAGCGTAAAACTCTCATTAGTGTAAGTGCGTTCCCCCGGTCCGGTACGGAAGTGTTAATATTATATGTAGGCAACTGAAAAGATAGTCTCCCCCACATGTAGAGTTCCGAGCGGGACGTGCCCCGCGTCATTTCAGCCCACCTGGACGTATTGAACATATTTTTTTAAAGCCATTATATTTTTCACTGGAGTTCCTTATTATTACTTTTTAACCCCCGGCGCAAAAAGAGGAGTGTCATAAGTTTGAGTTTGTTGTGTCTGTTGTGGCATCGTAGCTCCTAAACGAATGGACCGATTATGATGCGTTTTTTTTTGTTTGAAAGCTGACGTGTTCGAGATGGTTTTTAGCTACAATTCATGAAAATCTGTTCGGGCGTTTCAGCTATGCTCAGTCAACCACATATCAAAATATTGGTAAACTGGTGAATTTCCATAACATTTGTGGTATAACTTTTTTTTATTTGAGCTTACCTTTACAAGTCTAAAGTTGGAATTTTATAAATCAAATTTGAAAAAAATCAGTCAACAGGGGATTAATATAAAATACAGGGGGAATAATAATATGTTTGGTGTCTTCAAAAGTTTTTTTTAACCCTTTAGTTGCCAAAAAAACGGAAAAAATTTTAGAAAAAAAAATCAAAATGCTCAGATTGAAAAGATTTTTTTTTGGGTTCTCTATGTGATGTATATTCACCAGTTTCCCACTTTTACTATGGGATACATCCTATTATATATATTTTTTTTAAATTTAACCATCCGAGTGCCGCCGCATGTATGCAGATCCATATAGAGTATCGCCGCATAAGTGCGGCCGTATGACTTTATTGAAATTTTTTTATTTGTAAAATGTTGAGAACTACTGAATTTGTCCAACTATAATTAAAAATGCAATAAGAAAAGGTTATAGTAATAAAAAAAGCTCCGAAATTAGATTGTGTAGTAAAAAAAGGTAAGAAGTTAGTTAATTAAATCGAAATTAAAATTAAGAAAAACTTGAAAAATAACTCACTGCCACGATGTAAATGGCAAAAAAATATCTCACTAATCAAAGGGTTAAAATTGAACAAAAAATCTCACTACCCACTTACAGTCAAGTTTGCAAAAACTCAAAGGTTAAACAATCACAAGAATAGGTTCTAAAATATTCTATTGTTGATATTTTTGTCATTTGCTGGCCCATTACATACTTTTTGGTTCATCCAGGTGGGTATCACATGTTTTCCAAAAAGTATTGTTTTCATCTTCTTTGCAACCGAAAGAAAAACACTCCTGATCTGAAAGGAATACCTATCGTAAAACAAATAAAACACAATATATTTTGTTGATAATTTATTACGATTAAATAACCCATCAACAAAACGCAGCAGCATCGTGATCTGCCCTTACATATTTAATTATTTACAAAGATATCCATGATCCAAACAGAAAAATTTCAACATGGAAGATAATATTCGTCACGTAAGCCAGAACACTCGCCACTGTTTTGTGAATAATGTTCTAACGTGGAAACATAATGCATAGATGGGTTGGCTGCCCATCTAAGAATTATTGTATATCAGTGTTCTAAGTATTGCAATGCTTTTCACGTTGGGTGATGCTTGATTCTTGCAATAGTAATCGATGGATTGTAATATTCTAAACGGAGAGTTGTGGTTGTGTTTACTGCTTGACAGCGAGGAGTCCCAGGTCGTTGATGCACTTGTTGATGGTTTCCTTCTCCTGGTCGGGGGTGATGGACTTGAGGACATTGTTGACAATCCAGCTAACCATGTGCTTCTGGGTGATGCGGCGATCCACGTTGGTTGTCTCCACTTGGTAGTCCAGACGCCTCTTGACCTGGTGATGGAAAGCAAGGATTAGCGGGAGTAGCAATGAAAAGACAAGATGAAATAATTGAATTTCCATTAACTTATAATGACCATTGAATCATCGACACTACAACCCTTAGCCATGGCCACAATGAAAAGGCGGGTGCTTGCGCGATGGAAGGAGCTTGTAGCTGGCCATAGTGAGTCGCGAGTTCTTGTAAACGCCGAACAACAAGACTAAATTGGTTCCCCGCCAAGTGAGTGTGTCGCATGCTAGTTAGGCCTATGCTATGTGTAACCGCAACGATTAGAACTGATTGAAAATGACGCACCTAACGTCGCCTATACCCATCACTAATCACGCCCACCACAGTCCCTACACTGTGGCTGCAACGGGCATTTTCATATGATTGATATTTCGCGCCCGTTATTACCGTGTAAGCACCTCACTCTGGAAGAGCACTTAAAAGTTCGGGAGGTCTAGCATGAACGCCTTCAAATTATCAAGATTGATACAATAAACTATATATCATAATAAAGTTTTATCAATATGTACCAGTGATTAGGCAACATTTGCTAGCATTACACATGTCATTGGTATAAAATTTAACAGTTATCAACATTAGAGCTTGCTTTTCAATGCACGGACACTACTGATTTGAACTTGGGGAAATGAAGTTTTGACAGTTATTCATCACATTGCGGGCAATGACTAACGATTACCTGAAAAAAAAATCAGCTAGTGCCTAAAATATGTTTTAACCCATTGGCCACAAACGCCGGCGTCCTGCCGGGTGTGCAACTGAGATACTTTACCACAAACCCCGGCGAGCCGCCGGCCTAGAGTATGCCCGCCAAAAAACATAAAAAAGAGCATGATAGTGACATCTTTAAAGAAAACTTTAAATGCTGAACGTTTTGTAGATAACAAACCATTCATTTGAAAGAATTGGCAATCATAAGTTTTATAGGTTTTTCCCCTAATATTTGTATTACAAGTTTTGTAATTAGCCAGCCGCCATTTAATTTCTTCAAAATTGCGAGTGGTTCTAAGCTTTTCGTAGTGACCCTGCACGTCCTTGATTGCTTTGAGGACTATAATACCAAATTATTTTATTAGTTATTAGTATACATGTATGTAAAAAACAAAAATCATTAATGTTAGATTTATGAATAATATGTTTTTTTGTAACTTTATGAATAAAAATGTGAAAAAAAACTTACGAAAAAAGAGAAAGTTATATTTTTATCCTTATTTACAAATATTTTAATATTTTTTAAATTTTTATTTTTATGTTTTTCTTTACCGTAATCTAATATGTAAACAAATTTAAAGAAATTAATTCATTTGAATTTGTGGTTCAAAAGTTACAATAGATTTAGTACATCAAGGCAGGTTTTCAATTTTTGGTATAAAATTAATTCAGTGGTGAAGGCCAATTTTTTAGCTCAATAATTCTGTGGCCAATGGGTTAAATAAAAATCAGTTTTGCAAAAACAAATTAGTTTCAAAACAAAAAACGCCAAAGATAAAATGTATGGTTATCGCCATTGTGGGCGATTTTTGAACAAATATTGATAAAATTATAGACTTGTTTCAGCGCCGGGCATGTTAGCGATGTACGTATTTATATATTACATTCAAATTAACGACAAGTATTAGTCATATTGTAGTAGTTGTAACGATTCTGCTTAGTTGTAGATGTGGCCCCTAGTTACTAGAAAACGCCTCCATTTGTGTCAATATCCTGTTTCCCCCTTATATATTTCATGTGAGATCCTTGTTTTACTGTATAAAAGGCAGAGTATAGATAAATAGAAGGTCGGCGTGAAATAGAATTGGACTAGTCATTTAGGAATATGGAAGATGACTGATGAAAATTTTGAATTTGTGACGAAGCAAATTTTTACATAAAAAAAGCAAATTTTATCATTTTCATGAGAATAATGCGAAATTTTCATATTTTTCAAGCAATTTTCTGATAAAAAGAAGTAATATGTATTACAAATTCTAAATTATATCTTTTGTCAACGGTTTTGACAGGTTTGAATACCCATAAAACGAAAATCAAATTACAAAAAAAAGCTAACGTAACATTACTTTTGCTGCAAAATACCACCGCAAAATACGCGCATAAATAACATAGTTTTTTCCCAAAAATTCCATAAAAAAAAATAATGTGGATTTCTCCCAAAACATTGAAAATTTTGCCAAAAAATAATGCGAGTGAACAACGCCAGCACAGACAAATTGCAACTATATTTATGAATAATATATTTGCATCTTGTTGCGTAGTGGAAGATATGTACTTTAATTTCTGCCTTGATAGACCACCCTTTAAATGATTGAATCTAAAAGTTGATTCAAATATATGATAGACCACCATTTACATAATCGAATCGAAAAGTTGATTAAAATATGTGATAGCCCACCATTTACATAATTGAATCGAAAAGTTGATTCAAATATGTTTTTGGCTACGTTTAGTGATCCGTGATCCAACCTTCTTCCCTATCCCCATTTCCTTGGGTCTGGTAAACATTACCCAAGAAAGGGTTACTGTCTCCGGGCATTTATGACTGGGAGCTTTTGGCCTAATACATATTAAAAAGGACGGGAGTACCTCCTGGTAGGCGAGTGCTACCCTCTCCCTGTAGGCGGCCTCCAGCTGCAGCAGGATGTTCTCTCGTTTGGCCTCCATCAGCAGCGTGGTGCCCTCAGCCCTCCATTGTTCCAGCTTCTCATCGGCGATTTCCTCCTCCATGGCGCTGCGCTTATCCTTGCGCCCCTGTGAGTACTCATTCTCCAGAGCCTGAGGAAGAAAACCACCCATTTAGACTAAAATATTATTTATCTTTCACAATGTTGCGGAAAAATGCACATAAACTCTTCAATTGATGCCTTCATGCGATGACTCCCGGTTAATTCCGATGGGGGTGCTTTACGTGTTTTTGACACGCCAAGATGTAAAACAAAATAAATAAATTTTTTAGAAATTCTGACTTTTGGTAGTTTTTTAGCAAGTAAGGTGAATTGTTTGTATGAAAAAATAAATATTCTAATATGGAAAAATATTTTTGTATGTGAAAAAAAAAAAAAAACAATGGAATTTCGAAAAATGTTATTAATCTTTTTTTTACTTCTACCATCGTGCAGAATTACTTCCCCAAATTAGTGCACTTTACCCGCGGACCCTATAAACAAAGCGATATACAAAACTATTGCTCCAAATACAGCACAACTCACTCTGCACTTCTTACGCATGCATTACATTATAACCGAATCAAGTTTCATACTGTTATGTGACATGTTGAAAATTTTGTTAGTTCTTCGGTGCTTGGGATTTTTAGATTGGCAGAAATTCAGGGAGAGCGTAGCTCCTTTGCTCATTACAGCAAACATCCACTGTTTCTAGTAGAAACGTCTCAAATTTTGAAGACCAAAATTGCTGAAATATGCACTAGTGATGGAAAAAGGCTCAAATATGCATAATGCCTACACGTCATCCGATGTCTGGTTATCACCTATCTAATTAGAAGCTTTGGGATTGAATAATAAGATATCCAATTTGCACAAGACTTTGGTCAAGTGTTTGAGAAGTCAAGTCACAGTTGCTTTGACAGAAATTTTCAGGATCATTATTTACTCACGTCTACTTCCTTGTCGAGGTAAGCGGCAATGTTGGGGCCGAACTTCTTGTGTGCCAAGATCATCATGATCAGGATGGTTGTTCCAGTCCAGTATTCGTGCTCCAGGACATAGATTTCCTTGCTGCACAGATAAGTGATCAGACCGGTTCCGAAGACGTAGGGGCCCGTGACTCCGGTCTTCTTGTGGAACATTTGGAACCTGAAATAAACAAATTACATAAAAATAACTTTTTTTTTAAAAAAAAAATTATTTTATCTGAAAAAAAAAATCATATTTTGTTTCCTTCGATGCCTGGAAAGTGCCTGCTTTATTTATACACCCATGTGTTTTGATTGCCACACTTTCTAACTCATGGCAACACTGTAAAATAGGAAAACTGATATGTTTTTCTCACAAGTCAGTATCATAGGCTATTATGTGCATTAGCTAAGGTTGGCTGAAGAAACATCGATTCATCTATGAACCAGGGAACCATGATGTGGAATCCGAAGACATCATCAAACATACAAAGACAACACTAACAAACCTGAAGTCGAATTGAATGGGCAAATAAACAATAATAAGACACCATTAATTCAATTGCATCGCACTAAGCCACAACTGGCGCAGCATTCACAGATGGGGCATAAAGGACTGAATTATGTGATTGAAGAACACCACAGAACACATTGTAGAAGACGTCTCCACCACCAACAGTTTGCCATTGACTGGCTGAATTCTTCAGCTTCCCATTTTAACCTCCACAAACTCTTCTCTCTCTATCTCAGAAAAAGAAAGATTGTTCCATAAAAATGAGTGAATAAACTCTTAAGAACCTTACCAATAAAAGTGTTTTAAATTTAAAAGAACTGATAAACCGTTGGTTAACATAAATTGTCATAATTGGTTTTGATCAAATTATTGTTTTATTGTAAGATGATATAATGGTTACCATTCTTCAGGGAGGAATCCCATGCGAACCTTGCCGGGTTCACCTCGCACGGGGCGGGGGAAGTTGACCTCATCCCTCTGTCCTCCGCTGGCCGAACCACGCACCGCCATTGCCAATGGCCGCATCTGCTGGCCTGAAAATTCACATATATATGATCATTACCTGCCCAAACCCTGACACTTAATGTTATCATTATACCCGGAACTACTCATACTAACGAATATGAGATAAAATCCAAAGAAATAGCTTGCTTAACTTATAAGACACTTCTTTTGACTAGGGCTGAATAATTTCATCAGGGACTCTGAAGAAGGTGATAGATATATAGAATAAGTGTGATATTACAGAGAATCTACACATTAAACTAATTTTCCACTGAGGCAATTAGCTAGCTGTTTAAATAAATTCAAATCAAGGATAAGACAATCTTTAAATTCCTGAAATCTGGATGATAGATATCAGTCGCCTTCAATTTTTGAGGTTAGTTTTAATTATTATGTTTAAGGCTTTCCAAGGCAAATTATTCACTATATGAATAATTTTTAGCCCATTACGCTTGGCTAACCGTGTCTTATGTTCATATAAGTATCAAAAATAAGTCATCTTTGGAACAAATGTCAAAATAATAATTTTGCTAGTGATTACATAAAGGTTTGGACTATTCGTTAAAAATTACATTTTTTCAACGCCAATCGAAAAAATATAATATTTGATGTATCGGGGTGGAATTATAGAATGATTTAAATTTTAAAAACTTACAAGTACGGAGGAGGGCTGCCTTGGACAACATTTTTAATTTTATTTTTTCGAAAACTAAAGAAATGGGAGACGTCGATCACAAAACTCGTCTGTCGGCCACTGACGAGGTCAAAATGATATTTCAATACATCATCTGAAACGAAAAAATATTTTGTGTATTTTTATAGCATTAATTTTTAAAATTAAAAAATATTTTTGGATTTTTCCTAGCAGCATAATATTTCATTTCAGATATTTTAATGGATAAATGTAATCCAGAAGCTCGTTTGACGGTTGCAGTATATTTTCTTGTAGCGCAATTTGAAACGTCAGTGAGTTGGAAAACATTTTTTTGTGAAAGCAATAACAAAACTAATAGAAAACATGGGATTATGTAGTTCTTGCTTAAAAGGATCCACGTCGGAGGCGATAATGCCCGATCTGGTAATTTCTGCTTCTTAAATTTTGACACAAGCAAACGTCTATTTTTCAGTGCGATCATCATGTTGGTGATTTTGACAACTCGCTTTGCCGCTATTTTCGTGTTTATGATTATCGATTTTCATCTGCAAACCCGGGAAATTAGCTCAGAGCTGGACCGGAGGGATTGATTTGTCGTCTGGGACTGATCTCAGGTGCAGGGAAACGCAAGGCTGCACCCGGCTGGATAGGACGTACTCCGATCCCATACCCACCTGCGGCACTTGTCTCAAACTTCTCCACTGCTCGGATTTACGAGACTTCAAATTTCAAACTGAATACTAACATGATAACGTTCATTTTTCTGAAGGTATGGGATGTTTTGATTTACCCTCTTGCGCATTTTGAACATACAAAAGTGTATTTACGATGTTGTGTATGAAACAATATGTCGGTGTTTTGAACCTATACTGTTGCCTCTGTTTATTCTATTCTGTATTATTTCCCTTCCACCATAAACAATCATCATAACATTTCTTATTCTTCAGTTGCGAATTTCTTAAACCTTGTAGACGCAATATTATTCTACTTTCCATTTGATTTATCAACATATTATTGTGATTGATTATATCACTTTATTGATTTTTTTACTGTATTGATGCACTAAGTTGGAAAACTGTGTAATCTCAGGACAAAACACTTTTTATTAAAAAGAAAAAACAACTTTTAGTTTACTCCAAGACCATGATGTATTACCTATACTGAAACATTAATTGTATCCTTTACTCTTTAACAAATGCATGTCCTTAGAATCCAGTTTACAAATTTGAACAATTTCTGTTATTCTGCCTTCCAAATGTTACTCCCAGTCCCAGAAAACAGTAGAAACGGGACATATGTTCACGTTAGGTACAAGCAATTTTAAAGCCTCTACGGACTACTCCGTGGAGTATTCCGTGCTATTAATAAGGCCTTTTTGTGTAATTAGTTTTTTTGCACACTATGGCAAAGGTGAAGTCAAATTGCCTATCGTCCATGCGCACACAATATTATATCTTGTGTGATATGCGGTGTACATTGAATCGCTGTTGGATAATGCATGTGTCTCGGAAATAATTTTAAAAACGGTGCTCGTAGTATAGAGGATAGAACTTTTGTTTTAACCCCTTAGGCTAATTTGTTCAGTTTTCAGAACAACTCACGTAGGTCTCATGGCAATTGTTTTCTCCCTTACTAAAATGGTTAGAAATATTATCTAAACGGTGTTAGAAAGAGAAAACACCACACTTTACATTCAAATATAAAAGTTAACCACAAAATAATTAAAATGTACACCTTTATGAATCCAAAATTTCCCGCCACAATTTGAGAAAAAATTATAAACTTTCATAATTTTTTATTAATTATTTTTACACGAAACTTCAAAAAAGTGAGTTGATGGTGACGTTTATAATATATTTGCCTAATAAAAAAATTTTGCTTTTTTTTTCCGTTATCAGTAATTTTAGTTAAAAAAAGTGAGGAGAGCCTTTTTTAAAACATTTTATGATTACATTAAAAAATTTTATATTTCCAAAATTATATGTTTATTTCGAATTATAAGATTTGGAAGCATATTTCATCACCTTTCAAAAACAGTTTTTGAGTTTTCAGATGCGTTCAGAAATATTCTATTTATTTGGATTTTATTGTAAAGCTGAAATATTTTCATCTTCCGACAAAACAAGCTCGAGACCTGAGGAGTTAAATCATAAATTGTTTTGATTGTGTATGTGGGGAAAGCACATTGTTCAGGTAGGCAGAATGTAAAGTTTTATCTATAGTGGCTTCTTCTTATTCAAGGAGACGCGGAGGCGCCGCCAGATGGAGGCGGCAGAGAAGCGCAAACAGGAGAATGAAAGCCGAGGCATCCAGAACATGGAGAAGCTGCGCCGGCAGCAGCAGAAGCAGCTGGAGATCGACAGGCGTCAGGAGGAGGCCATGCGACAGAACACAGCTCAGCCCACTCTGAAGGTATACTCAACTAGTATCAAAGATCCCTTCAGTCCACTCTGAAGGTATTACAGCTATACTCAACTAGAATCAAAGAACTCTGATGGTATTACAGTATCAAATAACTCAACTAGTATCAAATAACTCTTCAGCGTACTCTCAAGGTATTAAAGCTACAACTATACTAGACTAGTATCAAGGTACTCTTCAGCCCACTCAGAAGATATTATTACAACTACACTCAACTAGTATCAAAGATCTCTTCAGTTCACTTTGTAAAGTGAACACAGCTATACTCAACCAACCAGAACCAAGGAACTCTTCAGCCCACTTTGAAGGTACATATTACAGGTACTCAATTACAACCAATGATCTGTTCAGCCCATTCTGAAGGTATTACAACTATACTCAACTAGATCCAGGGACCTCTTCAGCCCACTTCAAAGATCTCTTCAGTCCACTCTGTTGGTATTACAGCTGTACTCAACTAGAATCGAGGAACTCTTCAGCTCCCTCTGAAGGTATTATTCTATACTCAAAACTAGAGTTAAAGAATTCTTCCACGTACTCTGAATAGATTACAGCCAGAAACATAGATAACAAGGGAGAAGGACAATGAATCATTATTAGTATGAAACCGCACTTACAAAAGTGTCACCAACGTCCTTCACCCATATTAGTGCAAATTGCATCTACACACAGCAGCGCTTTGTTTCTACTTATACACCAAACACATAACTTTCATTGACTCCGCCATTTTGACAGTCCATGCAGTTTGGTCCTAGCTCGGTGACATCGGCATACTTCCGTGCCATATCTCCCTTTGTTTCTGTTATCTATGGTTACCCCAGTTCCCCGATCCTTGATGTAGATTCTAAATCATTCATCAATATTTTTTTTATTGAGTTAGTTTCTACTATGTGAATATAAACTAATAAGCACAATGTAACATTTCATTTGATAAATTTAAATATTTTTACAGTAAGCATAATATCTTAATATATATATTTCTTCTGTCCGTGTCTATGTCACTGAACTCCTCCTAAACAGCTGGACCGATTTTGATGAAATTTTTTGTGTGGGTTCAAGGGGATTCGAGAATGGTTTAGATTCACAATTTGGTCCACTGGAAAATGTTCTTTTAATTATTTTTTTATTTCTGAGGAGTTGTTGATTTTGGAATGTTTTACATTGGATCCGGCAGACTGCGCTACCATCGCAGTATCGAATATTCAATATTATTCTATTTTAATTTTAGTTTGTCCCGACAGTTGTGTACAGGACAACGTCTGTCGGGTCCGCTATAAATAAATAAAATAAATTGTGGAACATTCCACAACACTCTCGAATGTTATCCTGAGCGAAGCCGGGTAACCCAGCTAGTTTCTGTATAAATAAATTAATTCATTCATTCATTCTTCATACTTTCAGGCATTTCATCATACATCTTTAGTCCTCTACACATTATATTTCTGTTAAGAATTATCATTATATTTCTGTTGTTCGGCAGTTCTGTGATTTTGAATCTTTTTTTATGTGGCAATCTAACTCTATTTATATTTCTTGTTTCATAATTATGTATGTCTCTATTAAATCAATTTCATCCTTAATTTGGCGTTTGGTTTTTCATAACTTTATGCACAAAAATTAATACATTAAACAGCAGTCTCTTTTTTATTGGAATCCAATTTAGTTCCTCTCATTTGATTAACCCTTGCGTATTTGCCTTTCCCCAGTATACATACATCTCATAGCTCTGTTCTGTATAACTTCTAGCTTATTCAAATTGCCTTCATTGGCCAAATATAACATTATCGAGCAGTAATCAAAATGTGGAGCTACTATAGTTTTATAAATGAGATCTATAGTATTTCTGTTTAATTTATTTCTTAGTCTTCTAAGTATTATTATGTCTTCTAATTATCAATCAAACCTAATTTGAATTAAATACTTTCAGTGGCAGACCAACGCTTAGAGCATCCGCCAAGGGCGAGAATGGACGCAAAAACATGGAAATAGAAACAGAGAATCTAAAATGTCGGTATCCCAATTGCCCAAGAAAGGTGTAAACTGCTGGTGATCAATGTTTTTATTTTTTATTTCCTCTTTTAAACTATTCAGTGTAAAAACTAAAATAAATGTATGTGATCAATGTTTTATACCTACACTGTACAATCTGCAACAATGTAGCATCCTTACTTACTATGTGAGGCCACATTGGGAAGTAACTTAAAATTTATACATTTTGATAAGTCCTAAGTAAAAATCTTCATCTACAAATCGATTAGTTAAAGTAAGCGAACTTTGAAATAATTTTTTTCATAGTTTTATCATAAATTAAAAAATTTTACATAATGAGATTTTTTGTGTAAAATCACATCAAGGGGACTGCTATGATTATTTTTATCAAATGGAAAACCACATACATTATATTATTATTACATATTTCCATTACCTACTCGTAACTATGTAAATCGTTAGTAGTTAATTAACGAGTGTAATATTGTATTCAAAATGACGAATCATATTAAATTCAATATTGTCCAAATACTGTCAACATGGCAAGTAATTTGTATTAATTTTTCAGGATGGCTAATGTATGACTAAAATATTAAAAAATTATTTCAATGATTGCTCGTTAAAGTTAAAGATTTTACAGATATGAATACTGCAAATAACGAATAATTTTTACACAGGCCCGATTTACATTTTTACAGACTTTCAAACTATTTTTGAGATAATCAGATTCATACTTTAAAAATATATTTTTTGTACTGCGATTTTCTTAGTAGCCTATGGAGTACACTTATTAAAATCTTATGATACATTTAAAATTCAAAATTAAGACAAAATATGTACTATATATCAACACCCAATGTGTATCCTCTGTCCCCTTGCTTTATGTGTTCATTGTATTATTTATAAGTACCTTCTAAGAATTTTTGCTAATTATTTTGAATATTTGGTGCAAATCCTGAAGGCAAGTCTCAAATGACAATATTACCGCAACCAAATATTTGTGCAAACATGTAAATTGGTTTTCCGCGGCGGATGAAAAACAAAAAACGTTGTGGCCCCCACCCAGTGGCGGACTAAGCCCATCAGAGGCCCGGGGCGGCAAAGCTGAATGAGGTCCCCTCTATTTTAAGTAGTTGATGTAATTTTACAAGCTTTTTATTCAGTTTACATGGGTCCTGGGGTTCACTCTGGTCCTGGGGGACCTCCAAACGCCTCCGTGTTCCCTTGATCAAGTCCTAAACAAGCCTTTAACGCACCAGGACACTGTTAAAAAAATTTGTTGCTATTTTTTTATTTCATTTTCTGAAAGATGCAATTTTTAATAATGCTCTCACCAAATGTTTTAAGGTAATACGTAAAATTGACGGAGATACAGCATTTTATATGAAACCGTTAAACAGTTAAAATATTGAATTATCCTTCAGCAAAACTTTGAAAGCGCTTTTTTTTCTCGAAACTGTGTTTTCAACCTGGTTGACAACATACTAGAAAAACTAGTCAAGTCTTTTCTTTTGTCATGTAATAGAGGTTCTGGGTGACAGTAATTCCTAGGGACCTAACCGGTTTTTTTTTTATTTATTGAAAATGTCAAGTTTGCCGCATTTTCGACATGAAGTTAGCTGCGTTCCATTTTATGGCTATTCAAGCTTTGTCAAAACCATAGACATATTTCGAATAGTACTTTTTAAAATAGGTACCTGAATGAGAATTCGCTTTATTTACCCCAAAATTGAGAATTTTGCTTAAAAATTTGCATTATTGCAAATGCGAAATTTTTAGGTCTCTAGCAATTCCATACATGTTACCCTGGCATTTACACTTCTTGTTCTTCGTACTCTCGTGTTGGCTTGCGATAATGTTAACGTATAACCCTGAGTACAAAACTTTGTATTTTGGTGAACCTCTACGATGCTATTGTAAATGTATGTATTTTAGGGCGACAATTACCTTTCCAAAAATTGAAAATGTGATACGAAACATTGCGTTTCTTAGATTGATGAAGGATTGTAAAAAACTTTTTAAGGTATTAAATACCCATCATAATATATTATATTTATAAGTGTGATAGGTAGTAGTTTTGTAAGATGAGAACATGTTATTATGAATATAAGAAAGAGATGCACTGACCTTTTACGATTCCTCGTACCATTACATATAAATAATATAGTGTTTTATTTGAATTTATTATTGTTAAAAAATAATTGTTTACCTTTATTAGTATAATCCTTAGTGTATTTGATGATGCTTATACATAATATTGTAAATCATGAAACCTTCAATTTATTAATTTTATAAAGCATTTATTTGGAAAATAACTTCAGTTTGGATACTGATATATATTTTTGTGGGCTTGATTATTTTGTCACGTTTTTGTGTGAATCGTGAAATATTAAAGTAAATTATTTAAAAATAGCTTTTTAAAAAATGTTTGTTAACTTCATTAAATGCTTTTAATTTGCTATTCGCACAAATTATTGGTTATAATAATTATTCATTAGCCTTATCATGTTTTTAGCACGAAACCTAATACATAATAGCAAACTAATAATATTACCATTGATGTGTAGAATATATTATTTAATAAATTAATGTTTGAGTGTATTTATCGAGATGTTTAGTCAACATAATAGAAATTCCTCGGCAACATCCCTTCCTGGGATGCCTGAGAAACAGACCCTTTCCCCGTGTGATCTCACTCCTGTGGTTATTAACCTCTGGTTTGCCGATTGCGCGCCCGGGACGCGCCATAAAAAAAAATAAAAAAAAATTTTGAGATGCGATTTTAAACCTTATGTATAAAGAAAATGTATGCAGGACAAGATCAGAATCGCTTGGGGCATTCTTGTTCTTGACGTAACGGATATAAGGAACACACCTAGCCTCTCAAATAATCATCTTTGCACATATCTATGACTTTCGAAATGACATTTCTGCCGCGATTTGGGCTGTCAAACTTTGAGCGTCGCATGTCATGAAAAGATCGATAAAACTATCAATTTGTCAAATAAACGCAAGTGATATTGTTTGTAAGCATAGTTTATTGTTCAGGGAACGTGTTTCGGTAAATATTATACATGATAGCATAAAATAAATCCGCAAAATATTACGTCAAAGTCAAAACATCGCAAAATTTTCGAGTTTCCTCCCGTGGCATTTAAGAGGTTTTAATAAGAATGTACTTTTCAACATTTAAAAACTTATATTTATCTGTGCAAAAACTTTCCTTAGACCTGGTTGTTTGAATCCCCGTCACTTTTGATACTGTGACAAAGCCGGTAATCAACAACATAATTTTTTCTTCCTCGATTCTTGGCCAAATATAATAGTTTGGTAAAATTTTGATGGCTGATCAAACAACCCGAAGTAACTCGATTAATGAATTAATCTTGCCTGAATTGATTGTGTGAATTATTATTTTTGTACACCCTGTTCCACACTTATACCGCAAAACTTTGGGGAGTGATTATTGGTGGTAATCTAAAAAAATATATTTAGAAGGTTTTTTAAACAAAGCAATTCTATTTACCAAAAAAATTGTAATTAAAATTGTCTAATATACTCAAAGATTTTCTTTTGCGAGTCATAATGCGTGTATTTGGATTACATCAACAGCTGATCGAGCATAGAGAAGTAAAAATATTAAAGGTGGGTTTATAACAGTGGTTCCCGACTTTTTTTTTGACGCGGGACCACCATGATATTTATTTGTTCTCATAGGGACCACAAGGTACAAGAATGAGCTCTTCTTGCACTTCTTCGGCTACCTCTTCAATACATACCAAAAGGGTTACGAATCAGCTTTTGGATGCCTTTCGATTCCGTTTTGTAGTAAAATGAACTAATGTTTTGCTGACCACATTTTAGATCTCGCGGACCACTTGTGGTCCACGGTTGGGAACCACTGGTTTATATGAATGCTTTGCAAAATGATAATATATGAAATGTAAAATTACAAAATTTATCTTAACTTTTTCATCGGGGCACTATTAAAAAAAATCAAGTTTTTCATGAATAATCAATCACCCCCAATGTTTGGCAATTATAGCGTGGAACACTGTGTATTTGTTATAGTTATTGTACCTTAAGCTAGATAGTATTACATTATTCATTAAAGCGTGTTCACACAGAGCTATAAAAGATGTAGCTTGGCCTATTTCAGCATATCACTCGCCATATATTCCCATTGGGAACGTATGGCGAGCGATATGCTGAAATAGGCCAAGCTACATCTTTTATAGCTTTGTGTGAATACGCTCTTATTGTGTGGCCTTTAAACGGCTTCACTCTTCTCAAACTATGGTGCCAATAATTTTGAAGGACTGCACCAGGACACCACAAATATATATTTTTAAAATTATCTTTGTTACTGTTTCAAAGCTGTTTTTCCTTTTTATATAGTTTACTAATGGAATTCATTTTTTAACTTCTCAGTCCTAGTTTGGCAAAAATTCAATCGGAATGTGTTTTTTTTTTCAAATATATTACATTTTTATGGTAATTTCAAAGTTTTTTGAAAAAATTTCGAGCTTATTTTTAATAGCAAGCCAGTAACTAGTGTGTACATAGACTGTTGCAGTAATTTACATGTATTATGTTCACTCTTCATTTCGTAATTTAAAATTTGCAAAAGTTCAGAATTTTTTTGAAAATTACTTATGATGATATGATACTTATGAATTTTTTAATCTTAAAACAAATTTACCCTTTTTAAGCAATTCTATATCTTCATTGAGGTTTTAAAACTTTTAAAATATTTTCCACAGCCAAAAATGGCATCCACAACAGAAAGTGACATTACTGCCAAAAATGGCATCCACAACAGAAAGTGACATTTACTGCCAAAACTGGCATCCACAACAAAAAATGTCACTACATGTCCTCAAAAAATGGCATCCACAACATATAATATCATTCTCTGCAAAAAAAAAGTAGCATTCAGAGACAATGGTGTTCTCAGCTAAAGCCAGAGGGTGGTGCTCAGATCCAAACTAGCATCCACAAAACTAAGTGGTATTCATTGTTAAAACTGCCATTTAGAACAAAAAGTGTTCACAGCCAAAACTGGCATCTACAACAAAAAGTGGCGTTCGCAGTCAAAGCTGGCATGGAAAACAGAAACTTGCCTAGTTTTATCATTTGTCCAGTAACACCATATTGTTATCACAGCATATTGAATGAACTGTAACGAGATTAATTTATGTAATTCATACCATTGATATAGAATAAGTAGATCGACCCTTGTGGTACTTATGACCCCGTGTCAACTTTCGTATTATCTTGAATATTTTAACAGTCAAAATCCCTCCTTGATTAGAATTATCACTTAGAGATAAAAAAAGATAATTACGTAACCATTTCATTAAAAAAAAATCAACTTTCTTCCCTTCAAATTTATGTTTTCCTAATTGTATCGGTGTAATTAGATGAATTAATATATATTTTTTTTTCATTTATAATATTACTAGCTGGGGTACCCGGCTTTGCTCAGGGAGTTGATATGAGATTGAACTGACGTTCGAACCCATGACGGATCTTGCTTTACATATCCCTACTAATGGGTAGCCCCACCCACACAAAAAAGGCTTCAAATGGTTCACAATGTTCCAGAACATTCTGTAACATTCGAGAGTGTTCTGGAATGTTCCACAATGATCTGAGATGTTCCTGAATGTTCCAGACTATCCCTGAACATTTCACAACATTACAGAATGTTCTGGAATGCTCTTGAATACTCTCGAATTTTCTGGACTGTTCTACGAATTTCTAGAGGGCGAAACTTCCTTATATCTTCAAAAGCACGCCCTTCAGGTAAAAACGGAAACCTTCTTCGTAGATGCGGGGTAAAGGGCTACCACACCATATAACTCCCTTGATCATACCGGGACTAGTTTCTGAGTTTTAGAGGCACGCACATTGTACACTTTCTTTTAAAATATATATATTGATTGATTACAAATGGAAAAAAAAAAATATTATAATTTATTATTGAGAAATTTCAAACCTAATTTTCATTTACATTAAAAATTGTTGTAATTATTACTTTTATATAGTAATACAAAAAAAAACGTATTCAGTTAAGCATTCTAAATTGGGCCCACTTTTATGGTCTTTGGTTGCCATATAACCGATATATTCTTTATCAATGCTCATTATCCCATATTGTGGGGTAATTACTACAAGTTTACAAGGTAACTCCCAAATCAGCTTCAAGTTATACACAAAACCATACTTACCTTTATTTCCCATGTAGAAGCTGATTTCGGAGTTACCCAGTTATATTAATTACCCGGTGATATAACTATTAATGCAACTTACATCATAAATTTTCCTCTAGCTGTCCATTTTAACCACAATGACACGGAAGATACAAAAATTATCCTAGTTGATTCGCTCTAAAACTAATAAAGTCTTATAAGATAAATAAATTTGTATGTAATATTAAAGTCCATACTTATATGGAGTAAAGTTCTTATGAAAATCTTGTGTCAGCGTGGTTAGTACCTCTCCCCAGCAATCTCAGTAACTTTAGTTTCAGTATTATCAACGTTGTGTTCATATTGAAAGTTTTGAATCTAGTTCATAAATAATAATAAACGAGGGTTTTAGAATTTCTACACTATTGTGACAGGGGCGCGTATAACACACGCGTTAAAGGAAGTCTCTAAAATTCTATTGTAAATTAATATAAATACAGATATTATTATTGTGAAATTATTTGTTCAGTTTGAAACTTGATCATTTTTCGATGCGCCCATGTCCTCTATTCAAATATTTTATTGATGTTAATTGAAAAAAACATGATGTGCTATATATACAATATAATATATATATATTTTACAATGTTGTCATTATATATTTATAAAAATAAACGTTGTGTGGCTGTAATAAAACCAATTTCTTATTTTATTTTTTTTGTTACCTGTCCCAAAAAATTTCCTCTTATGATAATTTTCACTTACCTTCTCAAGTAGGTATCTGCAAAATAAAATGTAGATTTTGTCAACATATCTATAAATTTAAAAACAGTTTTTAATCACTACGGCAATACCGATTTTAGAATAAAACAAATTTTAGGTCAAGGTACAAATGGTGGCTCTATACACCTCCTAGCGGCAGAACGCAGTACTACAAAAACTCGTCCCACCACAGCAACAGTTCGGTTTCTTTTGGGTATCCCCTCGTAATATAAAATTACGTTTTTTTGTTGACGAATTAGAGAGATGGATATGATTTTAGATTTTCACAGCCAAATGTAGTATCTTTGTTTATTTTTGGGGTGTTGTGCCGTGTTGTGCTACCTCCTTCTTTAGCCAACATTTCGGAGAGTGTTACAGTTTCCATAATCAGGGCAGATGTGTAATTGATAGTGGTGAAGTGAATGTACAATGTACATAGATACAATACCATGTTGCCAGCTCCACCCTTCTAAGAGCTGGTATTATAGATCATTATAATTCAAAATGGTTTTCTGCGTTTAGCTTTGGTGTAGCAGTCAATTACCAGTTCCAGAAGTGACAAGGTTTATGTAGGCCAGACAGAGCAGACAATCTCTAAAACGATATCAGAACACTTTCGAGCATGTAAACTCGGCCACCCTGACAAATCAGCAATTGCCGAGCATTTAACCCATTGGCCACAGAATTAATGAGCTAAAATATGAGCCTTCACCACTGAATTAATTTTGTACCAAAAATTGAAAACCTGCATTGATGTACTAAATCTATTGTAACTTTTGAACCATATTTTCAAATGAATCAATTTCTTTAAATTTGTTTACATATAAGTTTAAGGTATAGAAAAACATAAAAATAAAAAATATTAAAATATGTATAAATAAGGATACAAATATAACCTTCTCTTTTTTCGCAATTTTTTTTTCACACATTTTTGTTCATAAAGTTACAAAAAAACATAATATTCATAAATCGAACATTAATAATTATAATTTTGTTTTTTACATAAGTATATACTAATAACGAATAAAATAATTTGGTATGATAGTCCTCAAAGCAATCAGGAACGTGCAGGGTCACTGCCAAAAGCCTAGAACCTCTCGCAATTTTGAAGAAATTAAATGGCGGCTGGCTGCATAAAAAACTTGGAACACAAATATCAGGAAAAAACATAAGAAACACTTTATTGTCCATTCTACGAAATGAATGATTTATTACCTACAGATCGTTCGGCATTTAAAATTTTTTTTTTAAAAGTAACTGTTGTGCTAGTTTTCCGTTTTTTGGCAGACCTGCTCTAGCCCGGCAGCACGCCGGTGTTTATGGTTAAGTACCTGAGTTGCACACCCGCAGGCTGTCGGCGTTTGTGGCCAATGGGTTAATTGAAACAGGCCATTACTTTGGATTTGTTCCTGAAATCCTTGGAAGGCCCAAAACTCATATAACACGCCTAATTATGGAGGCAATCGAAATTCACAAAAATCCCATTAATATTAATAAAGATGACAGAGCTAAGCTCAATAGTTCTTGGTATTTGGTAATTGACGGCTACACCAAAGCTAAACGCAGAAAACCATTTTGAATTATACTGAACTGTAATACCGATTCATAGAGGAGTGGAGCTGGCCGCACGGTATTGTATCAATACAATAAGCGCATGTTTCACCACTATCAATTACACATCTGCCCTGAAGATGGACACTGTAACGCTGTTCAAAACGTTGGAAAAAGTAAGTAACGATAAAATTAGAGAGATGATTAAAAATTTATCTTTCCTGTGTTTACTGGCTTTTTCTCTTTCTGTTGGCGAGCGTGTGGATTGATGAAAAATCTATGCTCCCCTGTGACATCGTGCTCGCCCTCAGTGGGTCACTAGAGTGGTTGCTGGTTGCAATATTTGATATAGTTACTTGGCTTGTTGAACTAGTTTTACCTCAAGATCCATGTCTTCAAAATCACAACAAATCAGAGAAGAAACCATCAGAAATTTACAAAGATATTGAAATATAAGGAGATATGCTATGATATCCGCCCAACTTTCGCCGGAACTACTACTTAATGGCAACAATTTGAAAACGGAATTCAGTTGATTTTTCGAAATTGTACGATAGTATTGGTTAACAATATAGTTTGAATACGGAAAGAATTCATTAATTTAGTTGATTGTTTGAATGTGTGCAATAGTATTAGTTAAAAATATCAGCGACACAAGGAAGTACAGTCCCACCCAGTAAAAACTGCCGATAGCCCATCTCCTTATATTTCAAAATCTTTGGAAATTTACCCTTCGAGTGAAATCCGTCAGTAAATTTGTGGAAAAAATAAACTTGCCTTAAAAATGTAAACAATATAAATATGTATGCTTTTTGAATAAAAAATTATTAATTCACAAAAAAAAATATTCTGGTCCTATTTTTGTAGCTTGCCTGATATTGATGGGTAGCTTAATCTGTTTGCATGGATTAATAGATTATATGGCGCTACAAAAGTACTTACTGTGTTGATTAAATAAAACATAATATTCAATTTTTTATTAGAATAACTCTCTTATAATAACTTTTGAAGGTTATTCCCATCAATTTCACACTATTATAACACTATCTAGGTTACAAACCAGTTTTTCGAACATTTGATTCGATTTTAAAAATGTTGCCGCCAAAAACATGTGAAAAAATTAATCGATTATAATTCTGTTAATTCTGAAATTGAAAAACGAGATTGACAAAAATGAATTAAAATAAGAGGTCTCAAAGGCTGAATTATTGTGCCAAGTTCGTCCCGACTAGCTTTTCAATGTTCTGTGTCTTGTTCTTTCTCATATTTCGTTTAGATTTGTTAGGACGGGTTGTTTCAAAAAATTTGATGGATTCATCAAATATTTGATGTTAATTTTCACGTTCTGTGTAAGTTCTATTGAAGTTTTGTGAAGCAGCTGTCCTATAACGATATAATAACAGAACTTGAATAGAATCTACACAGAACGTGAAAATCAACTTCAAATATTTGATGAATCCATCACATTTTTTGAAACAACCCATCCTTAGTATTATCTTCTTCTTCAACGATAAAAAATAATACATTCAATCATATTATGTGGCCACCAATATCTATGTGTTCTAGTTGAATAGTCATCGAGGAGTTTTGCTGTTTGAATTTGCCGCCAGAGATAATTTTGACAGATGCTGTCAGATGGGTTTGAAGGTTAACCGTAATCTCCATAGGTGGTGTTGGATGGTTTATTTTATCCTCCAGTGTAACATTTTTTAAGGCGGGCGCCGAAAATAATCTTTTTATTATCTCTCTACAAAAGGTGAAGGCTACTTAAAACGTGCAAAATGCTCAAAGTTGTCCAAGATGATAAGAAAGTGAGTATTTTCAAATGCTTATAAGTATAATAATAGTTCTTACTACCGCAGATATCGGCTATCGTGACTTATGATTTGTCGTTTTGGCATTTGTTTTGATTTTGTTCAGGCCGACCTTCGACACTCTCAGAGGTCAAAGAAAATGAATTTATTTATTATGAAATTTATTATGTATTTTACTGGCGGTGAAGGTCTGGAGTATGGACTAACAAACGTAGAAAGTGATTATTTGACATAACAGCCTTATAAAGAAATAATTTACGAAATATTTATAATAGTTTTGCAGGTATCTTACAGATAATTTTTCCCAGTGCGATAAATAATATAATACTTAATTTTAAACGATACTTAGATTGACCTTTAAATTCTGTATTATGTCAGCCGATAGTCCAAAGGTTAGTTAGTTCTTTGGAATTTGAAATGATTAAAAAAAACTTTACACAAATATACTAAAAACCTTTTCGTATGAGACTATTATGAAAATAATATCATATTTTAAAACATACAAATTTTCCTTCAACAGAGATTAACTACTTAACTATAGTACCATATTAATTTATGATAAGCCATTACATTATTTTCTCTTTAGTACAATAGCAATGCAACATTCATTTCTTAGATTATATTTCATATCTTTATTGTGTAAAATTATTACCTATTGTAGTTTATTGCAATTATGATTGTGTTGATAAAACTTTCCAGTGTTTTCGTTATGTCTTCAACAGAAAATAGAAATAATGATTATTTTAATTGGAGATTTACTTCCTGACTTTTGTGCAGAGATAGAAGTAATATTGTAATTAATTACTTCACTAGCAATTAAAAACCCGCTCCGCAGGTTTTTGCTGCTAGGCTCTGCGGGCAGCTTTTGGTACGGCTTCACCCAGTTAAGGTGTTGACCATTTTATAAATCCAATAGGAACTGGTTCCTAAAATAGCCGGTTCCTCGGAAAATAACCTCAGGCGATCCAGTGACAGCTAGTCACTGGGACAAAGTAACAACGATAGGCAATGACGTCATATATAAATTTTTTTACATTAACTCGGTACAGGAGGCCCCGAGGAAAATAATTCTCCTCAGGGCCTATGTCATCTTTTGGGATGCTATGTGGGAGGGAAAAGGAAGTTCTGGGAAGGAAAATAGTATGAGGGGCGGGTAGGAATCTGGGGAGCAGTGTATCCAGGAGTGACGAAAGTATGAATCCATCGCTCCCACTGCGGTGCAAGGCGATATTTCAAGGGACTCCCTTAACCATTCTCTCTCGCCGCCAAGATCCGGACAAACCTCACCCCATGAACCCGGGCCTCCCTGCTATGTCACCAAACGTAGCGAAGCCACGTAGTGACCTGTGGCAGAGGTTGTCATTAATTGTCATCCAATAAATGGTTCCCGGGGCGGCAATACCCATACCTGCCTCCCAAATGGAAGGTATAGATACGTGGTAGAAATCACAACGTGGTCTTATTATTCACAACTGCCAACTGCAATAACAATCATACCATCCAAAAGTACAAATCCAATAGTACTTATGCTTGCCAGCCGACGTTCCTCAAGCTAGCTGTTACGTAAGTGATGCTATCTTTTGGCATTGCTTTAATTCGGTTCTATGGCAAAAGTAGATTTGTAGCAAACTCCATGTACGAAAACGGTTTTGCTTACGACGCGGCGTCAGAGTTGTGCTCGTGGTCGGATTCTTAAATTTCAACCATACAGTCGCTGGCGTAATAATAATATGTAATTAGGTTCACTTCAATTGCGATGTATTAATCTCTGCATCCATGCAAGCTAATACATTTATGACAAAAAGCAACACAATAAGTACTTCAGTTTCAAGGTTCAAAACATAATCTTTTTTAATTCCATGCAATTTAATGTCAAGATTTGCAGGAAATAATAAAATTAATATTGTAATGACGTATATTAACTGAATGAATTGAAGAACAGACTTAGCTTCCTTTGCAGAGTGGTTATACCTGCCCGTAGACATTTGAATATTACTAGACGAGAACAAACAGGTGAAGGGTACAAACCAACTACAGCGGGACGCGAAGGGGGGAAGATGACTGTCATGATATGTGATTCGTCAATAAATCAATCTGACAGTATATAGGCATCTCGCATTATAATATCACCATTTAGTTCTTAAAAGTAAAATCTGCTTTTGAATGAATAGACCTTTCTACATGGAAGCACAAATTGCTCGCCACGTTATGAACAAATTTGCAAAGTTCAAATACGGCAAAGTAAAGTTCACCTGTTTTCAGAGTCGAATATTTTGTTGCCGTATTTAGTTAAGACACTTTTACAAATGTTTCATAATTTACTTACTCCAGTAAACAGCGACAACAACTTATCATATTATATGATCTGAATTAAGTTTAAAATAAAGTAAAATAATGCTTACCTATGGAATGTAATACGATAATTGAGTTTATTCTCTTTTTCACTTCCATTTTTACACTTTTTCATAGAAAAAGCCACCATTTTTGCCGTGTTATTTCGTAAAATGTTCCGATGAGAGCTCCACGCTGGTTCACACAAGAATGATGATGTCACGTTTTTTAGATTCGCTCGAGGCCGTTCGCGAGCGCAGCCGGTTCCAATGGAACCGGTATGGGGAGGGGGAAATAATATGCTTTTATCACTTAGGGCAAGTCTAGTAGTATTCATACTACTAGATAACTACTACTACTAGATAACTACTACTAGATAACTACTACTAGGTAACTACTACTCATATAAGTCTAGTAGTATTCATACTACTAGATAACTACTACTACTAGATAACTACTACTAGATAACTACTACTAGGTAACTACTACTCATATAAGTCTAGTAGTATTCATACTACTAGACTTGCACTGCCCTGTGGCACTGACTCGTGATGGTGTGATGATCTAACTTCTTCCACAAATGTTCTCCACCACTCCAGCCTCCTAAGGTCTTCCCGTCTCGCTATAATCCTCTTCCACAAAGGCAATTCAACTCTTTAGTCTGCCTCTGGATCACTTCTACTAGGAGGCTGACATAATTTTTGGTATGATGACTACTTTCAGAAATATTCTCTACCAGCTCCGGTCTCTGGCCATTAATTTCCAGTCCTAAGGCTGGGAATACACAGACTGCTACAAGCAGTCAATATCAACAGCTTCAAGCATTCGCATATAGAAAAAACCATTTCAAAACATTACGGCAAATTGTGTTTTTCGATTATGGACTGCTTGTGGAAGTCAATTTATTCCCAGACTAATGCCCCGTCCTGCTCCAATCTTCTTCCATGCAGTTACTTCACTTCATCTACTCTCTGCTTCTAGATAACTTCTATCGAGGCATTCCACTCGATCATGATTTTCAACGTTCTTTCAGCGTCATCTTGCAATTAGACCAACTCATCACAATCTTTTGTGCATGCAAAATTTTACACTGGCTCAGTAGCAGTATAAATACCCGTTATTTCTCCTTTATTAGCCCTTAACCTGCAGCTTTATATATTAAGCCCATCCCTCCAAGCAGCCGTAATTTAGAGCTCCCGGAAGCAGGTTTTTTTATTTTTATATAAAAAATAGTTTGCATTGTTTTTTTGAGTAGGGTAAAATTAATCAATAAATCAGAACAAGTTAGCACCAAAATTAATTCAGTTGCTGTGTTCACTTTCAGTCAAAATAATTTCAGATAGGATGGGTTAAATTCATGATTCCTGTAGGCGATAGGCATTATTAAATTTGTGGTGAATTTGTTAAAATTTCAACATCATCTTTTCAGCCAAGTATTTGTCTCATTTATTATATTATTCTCGCTTGGATTTCTACATCAATCTGTTAGCAGCAATTATATCCAACTGTAGCATATTTGATAAGACATACGATAATAAAAACGTGGATTCAGTCGTCGAGCACAAATCATAAATATTGACGATGACTTGTGTGAACTTAGACTATAATTTCATGTCAATAGTTGATCGTGTAATTATGTGGCTCCGACTGCAATTATTTTATGTTATTGTGTCTCTTACATACGAATGTTATCTACTGTTTGTAGTTTAAACAGTATTTATCGTAACAACGACGTTTTTCCACCTACATTACGAGGGTTTAAAGTTGGTTTAAATGTAAAAATGATTCATGCCGATAACGGTGCATCAGATATACCCAGAAGTGGCCTTTGAGAATCTATATTTACTTTTCACAAGTGCAGCAGAATTGTAGTGTAATTTCGATCATCATCTCAGATGCAAATGCAACACAGCAATTAAATTGATATAATTTTTTTGTACTAATTTAAAACTTAAATCTTGACAATTTTGTAAGTTTTCATCAAGTTTTGTGATCTTCTCTACATTTCTCTTTCTCAGTAAGTAATTATGTTGAACTTATGTGAATTTTGGTGAAAATATTGTCTGATAACAAATAATTTGCAGATAGTTAAAAAATATTGTATCTAAATTTTTACTATATAGTAAGGTATTGTGTGAAGTTCGATACTTTTGATGGCTGGATTCAATCCATTCTTTTGAATGATTCCCAATAATTCCTTTGTGACTCGATTCAACGATCTGACAACTTCTGGGGCAGAGCGGTAAGCTTTTTAGCTCTAGATCCAGAGGTTGACAGTAGGTTACGGTTACGATCCCAGCGTAGATCAAACAATTTTTATTAGTGTTTTAACATACATAAAATATAAAAAATACATTTACAAGTCGTTCAAAAAAAATTTCTGCTTTCACTCAGTATCGATGATCTCCGTGGTCGATGGGTAAGGCTAACTATGAATCCGGTGATCGCGGATTAAAATTCTGGCAAGCACAAGTAAATTTTATTGATTAATTTCTGTTGTTTAGCAATTAATTCATTCAAAACAACATATAGCATATTTGCAGCACGTTCCATAGTGGAAGATACCCTCAACTGTCACGGAATCAATAATTCGATTAAAAATATGCCAAATTGTTTAGCAAGTTAAAAAAGCAAATCTTTTGTATTTTAAGTACAGCTCAATTTTCATCCACATCCCTAACTCTCGAAACATGTGAATTTTCGCACACGTGATAAAAATGATTACAATACATACAAAAACAAAAATTAATCAGTATTAGAGTTTACTTTGCTTTATTGGTATGTGATTAGAGTGGTTTTTTTGTTGTCTTTTTTAGACCATATTTTTTTTGCCTGCCCACGCCCTCACTGCCCAACGCCCCCTAATTTTCTCTGGGTCTTCTACTGCCCCCCTGAAAGTCTCAAACGCCCACAAGAGAACGTTATCGCCCACATTGAGAACCTATGCTCTAAATGAGTTAGAAGAGCCCTGGAGAATATTTAATTTTCTAAAAAAAAAAATACTTTTCTTAAAAAAATGGAAATTCCTTATTACTGTGCATAAGTAAAATCACACAAGAGAAAAAATCTAAAAATGATTCCTGCAGAAGAAAGAGCACAATTAGATTGTCTTAAACCGTAGTGTACTAACTCACTTTTTGCAGTTTCTGAGTTAGAGCTTGAAATGAGAGTTTCAAATCATAATCTAGCTCTGCCAGAGAGAAACAATCAGAGAAATACTGTTTTGACCAATCATAGACAGTTTTTTTCTGATTGGTTCCTCGATTGGAGGCCTCGTTTCGAGCTCTAGCTCAGAAATTGCAAAAAGTGAAGAGCACTATGGTTTAAGACAATTCATTTATAATTTAAGGAACATTTATCCCGTGTACCCATTATTTTAGGGAATTTGAAATAATGTATCCCGTCACCATTATTTTTGTCTTTTTATAATACATAACGCTTTTTAGTAACTTCTCGTGTTTTGCTTAAAATGGGGGCATGGGCGTAGGCAAGGTGAGGCAAGGTGGGGCGTTTGCCCCACCCTGGCTGCCCGATGCATGACCTTTGGGATTGTCGACCGAGTCGCGTTGTCAAATTTACAGCACCTCATAGGATGGTTTTTCTTTCTTCCGTGCATATTCTCCGTATTTATGGAGACTAAAGCAAGAATATGTTGTAGAAACTAACTTTTTCGGTACCTACTCTAGATTTTTATTTTTTGCCCCACCCTAAATCAAAACCTGGCTACGCCCATGGGTTCTGGCACTTCTTCTCGTGAGGCACTTTGATTGTTTTGCGTGAAAAGGGGTCCTGGCACCTGAGAGCATCGTTCGCGCGGCCCGTTTCGGCCCATTTCGTACTTAATTTTGATCTCAAATCCAAAATTAATATTTTTATGAAACGGGCCCCGCAAACATTCCTCTTAATGCCTACTATAAAGTTGAATCTAAATTAGCTGTAGATATCTTTAATGTGTATATTTTAATTTTTGTTTCCGCAAGGCCTTATATTTTTATCTAAAAAATAATAATAATGCTTTGTTTCCTAGCGCTTAGTGTTTTTATTTAATTAAAACCTTATTTATTAATTCAACGTTTTTGGCACTTAGTGCTTAAATTAATTCTTGTGTTCAATGCTGAATCCAAATTCGTCTCAGAATAACGTGTGAAATAATGGATTGTAAAATTTTTTCGTACTGTAACATCTTTTGGGTGCTATGTTGAATTTTTATCTCGTTGTGTATCGTATATCGATTTTACAATTACCTGTTTTTTCGAAGGATTCGATAGGATTCGTTAAAAAATAACGAATCATTCCAACTCGAGTACATTTGGTCTGGATTATGCATCTTTTTATTATTTATTTAACACCATTTGAATAATATCTTGCATTTGCCAGGTGTCCATATTGCGTATTAAATATTTAAAAGCATGCTTTTGATATTTTCTACTATATAGGCAACTAGCTGTTTGGCTCATAAACCATGCATACAATAGGTCATTCTCGGCAAGTTATGATTTTATAAGTTACCCTCAATAGTTGTAGCTCAATGTTGAAACAGTCACATCGTGTATTTCAGTAATTTACTATTTATTATTTACTAGCGCGTACCATTCAAAGAAAGAAAGTGTTTTTAGTTTTAATTCTGTTTCTTGAAGTGCTTTTGGATAACCTTTTTGTTTTTCTGTCTGGTGCGTACACGAATAAATCAGAAGGTTTTCAAACGCGTGAGCAGGCCACATAGAACTATCCGTGTGAGATGCATAGATTTTGTACACGAATAAATTAGAAGGTTTTCCGACGCGTGAGCAGGCCACGTAGATCTGTCCGTGTGAGATGCATAAATTTCGTACACGAATAAATCAGAAGGTTTTCCGACGCGTGAGCAGGCCACATAGAGCTAGCTGTCCGTGTGAGATGCTTAGATTTTGTACACGAATAAATTAGAAGGTTTTCCGACGCGTGAACAGGCCACATACCGTCACATACAATCCTCTACCGCCACAATGTCTTTTGCAATCCCTCCTTCTGCAGTGTTGCCAACTCAGCTCCTTTAGAGCTAGATTTAACTCCAAGATGAGGCCGTCAGTTCCAAAAAAAATTGTGATTTTGTATCTTACCTCGTTTTTTCAGATTATCTAGCTCCTCTATTTGTACAAAACTCATGAACGAAAAATGCTAATTTAGCAGTCTTATTTAGGATCCGGCTATTTTAGTTTTAAAAATTTGGTTTGCACCTCAGAATTATTCTAGTCTCCCCCCCCCCCCCCCATAAATTCTCTAGTCACTCTTTTTCTTCTAAGAATTTCCCTAGCCACCCCCCCCGCCCTCCCCCGGACTGGCGAATTTGGTTGATTAATTGGTCCCAACTTGGCCATACAAGATTTCAGCTCTTTGTAGCTCCTTTTTGGGTTTCGTTCTTTTAAAAATCGAGTTGGCAACACTGTCCTTCTGCCCCTCTCTCGTTTGGGGCATAGGGAGTGATTATTTGGACTTATTCACATTTTTTCAATATTATCGTACCTACCTGTCTGAAGAAAGTTTGAAAAAATAATTTTGACATATTTGGATAAATTGTAAAAAAATTTATATAAAAAAATGTATTATATTTTATAAATAAGTCGGTAGGTACTTAAGCAACTACTTACAAATCTAAGGTTTAAGAGGAAAATTGGGTTTTTGATTTATTAAACAAGATAAAATAATTAGAGGCACACTTTTTTGGACGTGAGGTCTACCGTTAGTAGATCTACTAGGATATACAGATATAATTAAATTGAACGAGAATGCTTAAATTTAGCATTCATAAGGCATAAGTGAATGTCAGCATTTCCAATGTCTGTACCACAATGTGGAATCTGCATTTTGAAGACATCTCAAGAATAATAAACACCAATCACCTCAAGAATGAGAAAAAAAACTAACAAATCCCAGTATTGAATGCAGCTGGCTGTTTTCCAAGGGCCCTAAAAACCCTCGGTTTTTTTTTAAACGTTTGTTGCATGTTAATTATAATGAAGTTAATGGTAAAAGTCGGGGCCGCCCGAGGAAGCCATGCCTGTATCAAGTGAATCAAATAATACTCAAGTTGGGTCACGTCCAGAGTTATAAAAAAAGAGTAGTATGATGAGGCGATATTATGTGAATCAAATAATACTTTAGTCCGGTCATGTCAAGGGTTAAAATAACAGAGTACTACTACTGTCAAGAGGTAGAATAACCAAGTAATATTATTCTGTTATTCTAACTCTTGACATGACCGGACTAAAGCATTATTTGATCTACATTCACATAATAACTCTTGACATGACCGGACTAAAGTATTATTTGATTCACGTTCACATGATATCGCCTCATCATACTAATCTATTATTCTAACTCTTGACATGACCAACATGAGAATTATTTGATTCACATAATATCGCCTTATCATACATACTACTCTTTTATTCTAACTCTTGACATGACCCGACTAAAGTATTATTTAATGAGGCGGTATTATTGTGAATGTGAATCTAATAATACTTTAGTCCGATCTTGTCAAGAGTTAGAATAACAGAGTGTTATGGTGAGGCGATATTATCTAAATGTGAATCAAATAATTCTCTAGTCGGGTCATGTCAAGAGTTAAAATAACAGAGTAGTGTGATGAAGCGATATATTATGTGAATATGAATCAAATAATACTTTAGTCGGGTCATGTCAAGACCAACAGAGTAGAATAACAGAGCAGTATGATGATGTGATATTACGTGAATATGAATCAAATAATACTTTAGTCGAGTCATGGCAAGAGTTAGAATAACACAGGAGTATGATGAGGCGATATTATGTGAATGTGAATGATACAAGGAATAGGAATGCCGAGACATAATTGTGTGGTGGTTGCCTGTTGATTATTACGTATTTTTTCTTCTATATTATGTTATGTTGTGCAGAAAGGCGACGCCGACTTCAGCCTGTAGTCAACAGAATACACATTAATTAATTTCTTAATTAATTGTTTTAATAACATTTAATTGAATACAAACAAGACTCATTAATTATATTCGTTATATTAATTATACCAATCTCAAATATGGGCGTACTCGACTTACTTTAACCGGTGATTCCTGACATTATTTGGAGTACAAACTTTAAATGTAGTTTTGGTCTCCGGTGGCATTTTGACGTTAGTTTTTTTTTCAATTTAAAACATAAATCAGTTGGTATTGGACAATGGGTTTGGGTGAAGGGTTAGCTGAGTGGCCAGTAATGACATGTGAAAGAAAACATTTTTGTTAAGTTTTGAAAAAATTAAAATGAAAAAAAAAAACGTCAAAAAAGGCACCGGAGTACAAATATTCATTTACATTTTCTACTCCAAATAATGTTAGGAATCACTGGTTAAAGTAAGTCCTGACGTAGTCCTGTAACGGTTCCACGACAACTCAGATTCATGCAATCTCAACACCCCCTTGAAAAGTCTCAGAATCAATCAAACACCCACTTGAAACATCTCAGAATCATGCAATCTCAACACCCTCTTGAAACAACTCAGAATCACGCAATCTCAACACCCCCTTGAAAAGTCTCAAAATCAACCCAACACTCCCTTTAAACAACTCAGAATCATGAATCTCAACACCCCCTTGAAACAACTCAGAATCACGCAATCTCAACACCCCCTTGAAAAGTGTCAGAATCAATCTCAACACCCCCTTGAAACAACTCAGAATCATGCAATCTCAACACCCCCTTGAAAAATGTCAGAATCAATCCAACACCCCCTTGAAACAAATCACAATCATGCAATCTCAACACCCCTTGAAGTCATAAAAAAATAAGCCCATAACTTAGCCTAACGTAACCTATTTAACCATGTTTTTTTCATCACTTCAAAGGAGGTGTTGAAGTTGCATGGTTCTGAATTGTTATAGCTACAAGTCGACATACTCATCTATGCGGTGGGTGGCGTCGCTACTATTTATAGATATTTTAGATACAAAAAAAATTGGGTTTTAAATGATTTTGTTGGTTCGTTAGTTCCTCTTTTGCCGCTTGCACAGTTAACCTTGTGGATGTGTAGGCACTTCATTAAGTTCGTATTGACCAATGCAGAGACCTACTTATTAATTTAGGTAGCAATGCCAGTCGTAATTAGAGAATTACGTATCGTATTCATCGCATTCGAAATAAGGCGAAACTCTGACCGATGCTCTGAGGTCAGAAATACAACACTTTACTGCTGTCTCGTCACTGAACCGACATTTCCTAGAAGTGAGATCACTTTTTGAACATTAAATACATACGATTGTTTCTAATTTACATAAAAACTGTCCATTGAAATTCCTTATCTGTTTAAGCCGATCCAATAGTCCACGAAAAATTGAAATCGGAATTTACGCCCCTTTATGGGAGGAGTTTAAAAATACTTGAGAAAAAGCTTTTGGAAAGGTTGGAAAAGGTATTTGAAATTTTTTTATTACAGGTTGATTTCGTTAAGGCCTGTAAAAACATTAACTCCCTTTTATACGCATTGTTTATTATAATAAAACGGAAATTTAAAATTGATTTCACGGAACCAAGCGACGCGGAGCCTAACGACGGACTGACAGAAAATGGGTGCGGCAAGTCAGTAGTTCTTCGGTGGACGGCATAGAGTTCACATTGAAAAACCAAATTCGTCAACTGCCGGCCATGTTGTGAAATAACAACGTGAAAATGGATATTTTATTTTATTTTGTGAAGTTTGTGCGTAAATATATATATTTTTTGCGATTATTATAAAAGAAACTGAATTTGCCACATTATACAATAAAACCATATCCGAAAAGGGTTAAGTATGAGAGTTTGCACTTGACAGTGTTTTTTATAGACTTAATACTTTATTTTTTTCTAGGCTTAAAAGACTTGTTAAAAAATGACCGGGTTTTTTAAGTGCCACGATATGTTCTACTCACAGTATTTAATTGAAGCATCTGATACTTCTAAGCGATCAAATTGTCAAAACAGAAACATGATTTTGTATGATTTTGCATTATTTAGTATGGCTTCATCTTAAGAAAGAATTTGGATATTAAATTTTTTTTTATAGATTTCACCAGAAGTAAGGTAAAATTGCGATTACTTCGGACGTACGGACACGCCTTTTATGCAGAACACCTTTCTGTCGGTTTATCTCTGCGGTGTGTCACATAGTCACCGAGTCGTGTTTCAGAAACAGAGTAGGGAGTGTGATCTCGGGATTCGGAATCCCGGCATATTTCTGTTCCAGAAAATCTTGAGTTTGCGGGATTTTGAAAATTTCTGATCCTCGTGTCAGGAATATAATCGCTGCCGTTATTGAATACTTATAGAAAATCTCTAAATTACAAGCAGAGACGTGAATAACGACTATTTATGGTGTCATTTGATTACAAATATCTGTGGCTTAATGCAAAAAGTTCTAATGTCAAAATGTAGTTATAGTTTTTCGCTTAAATAGGGTGAACACGTTAGCCCCCTTACTAATAAATGTGTTTTAAGTTTTACACAAATCAAAAACATCCATTCACCTTATGTTAATGGTTGTTTATCAGTTGTGAATTTTTAAGTATTAATTTTTAAGTATTTTTTTAAAGTATTAATTAGGCCTTAGGTGCCTAAATAGTGTGGGTTATTCATAATTCGCGTTACAATTAATTAATAAAGATGGTTTTTTTCAGAATTTTTTTGGTGTACAATATGTACTCAATAGCAGTGGTATTTATATGTAGCTCTCTCTAGAAATAAATAAATCAGTAAAAATAAATAAAATCCATTTACTAAATAAAAGTATTTGATTTATCGAATAGCCCAATTTTAAAGATGTTCCCTTTCTTTTTCCCTACACCCTCTCTCATCAACTCTATCTTATCCCTATTGATTTTGTATTCATATTTGCGGCAAAAGTTTTATTTCTAATTAATTAGTATTATACATATTTTTTGTCATTAAAATTTACCTCTATTGATTTAACATTGAATTAAAAATACTAGAATTTGTGACAATAGAGAATTACGATAAATTTTATCGTTTTTTTAGTTTTAAATCCCGGGATTGCATTCACTATTCGGAAGTCTTTAAAATAGTACTCGTGATAAGTATCTACTTACATTAAGTCGATATTTTAAGACATTTTATTTTATGTATTAGTACCAAATTTCCATAAACTCTGAAGGTCATTTTTTCATCAAATAATACGTAATTTGAAAGTTTTTAATTTGTTTAGTGCTTATTTTTTTACTTTTAATGTACAAAAGCCAATGATTAACTTGCTTTATTATTTTTTTTTGTAATTTTTAGTAAATTCATCGTGAAATTTTGTTTTTAGAATTTATAATACTTTGTTTAAAAAATCTCTATTAAAAAAGTTATCGGTAGGTAACTCTTAAAATCTTGTCTACATCGCCCATCGGTGATTGAGGTGATTTTTCACAAAACGGCGCTAACCAAATTATCCTATTATTATTATTCAATGTAGTAATCGAGAATTCGATTATATAGGTAATCGAAAATTCGATTACTTCCGTGACATTTAAAATATTTCGTTTCTTAAATAATGGACATAATTTCTTTCTGTGCATTTTTACTCCACACAAATTTTAATTCATTTGAGTGTGTCCATAGACATATAATGGGGCATCCATTAATTACGTGAGCTGTTTTTTTTTTTTCAATTTAGACTCCTCCCCCCTCCCCTATGGTGAGGTTAAGTGAGATTTGGTGGGACCTCCCCCTTACGTGAAATTTACAATGCACTACAAGGACTACATTTATTTTCTTTCCCCCCCTAGTTTAAGTGTGATTTGATGAGATTTTACTGGACCCCTCCCCCCCCATTTTGAGCTCTGTGTATATTTTCATCTTCTTATATATAAAGAAGAGTGTAAGTGTGTGACCTGTGGGGGGCGGGAGGACTTGATTTTGATTTTGTTTTTATTTTGCACACTTCACCTTCAAAATGTGAGGAAGGTCACTGTCTACTCTAAAGTTCTTTGTAAAGCCCGGGCATTGCCGGGGACTTAACTGGTTATCAATAAAATTAAAATAATAATCAATTCTTAGGACTGGTTGTTTCACAGAATTTTAGCAATTCATCAAATTTCAAAGTTTATTTTTAGGTTTTGTGAAAGATTTATTCAAGTTCTGTTATTATTTTAGTTACGTGAAAAAACTGGCCAATAATGATGTAATAACGTAACTTGCATAAAACCTTCACGAAATTTGAAAATTAACTTTGAAATTTGATGAATTGTTCAAATTCTGTAAAACAACCAGTCCTAAAATACTTCAGATTTTCGATTGAGTTTCGCTAATATTGCCTTCTTTAATAAATATTACAATTTGAGGTTTTACTCATTAAGTTAAAAATAAAATTAAATTCTTCCTAGGCTTGCAGTAAAGTCAATAAATGTCGCATATTAAATTAAAAAAATGTTAAATTTATCCATGACACTATCTAGATAGCATTTAGTTCTGGGTGAATCTTGCAATCATACATAAAGATAGCAGCCAATAAAAATATGCGCTAAGAAAATGAAGATAATTTTGGTAGCGCTTGGACGAAGATAATATGACCGACTCGGAAATATTGTCTTACAAATTGAGGTTTTACTCCTTAAGTTAAAAATAAAAAATAAAATTTTAATGCTTTTCTGCGCAGTGATGGTTGGGTGAGTTCCACAAACCGGAACTATGTTCCGGATTGCTCCTGGACCGTGCTCATCGGCAATATTCCTTTTTCTTTTCTGTCTATCCACTCTACTCTTTCACTACCAACTTAACAATACTTATTCATTCCATATAATCGCATTATAATAGTATTGCTATTCGAGCACAAACATCAGTAAAATTGTTCGGTTAAATTGAATATTATGTATCTTTGTAACTTTGTTTATCCGCAGTTCTTGCCTTTGTTGATAATAATTATTGTATTTGTTCAATTGGCTTATGTACAAGCAAACAACGCTACGGATGAAGACAAACACTTTTTTTTAATTCAAATATTTACAGTATTACGATGTCTATCCATTTTAACACACATTAATATCAATAGAAAAGGGACGAATATACGAAATCAAAAAATTCGAACATGGTACCAATTTTTTTTTATATATATGGGTATGTTAAGTATCAACCTGCAGTTTTTATTTTAATTATAGTTTTTTAATATTAGTTTGTTTTATTAATAATTACGTTGCTTATAATCTACGAGTAAATGTAAAAAAGAATGTTTCCTTGTTTGTCCCTTATTATTTCCTACATCATTCATCTAATTGCTGAGCTCTGCTGTTAAGAAATTTGTTCATAAATTTTGCACTAGGTGGCACGCGAGTTGTTTGAAAAATGTGTGTTTTTCATATAGTTTGCGGGAAGGAGGGAGGGGGAGGGGGATCCGCGAGGGAGGGGGTTTGCGGGAGTGTAGACGAGGGGGAAAGGTGGTAGGAGAATGCGGGAAGGGAAGGGGAGATGGGAGGAGAACGCAGGAAAGAGGTGACGGAGGGATGGGGGACGAGAAAAGGGTAGAGGGGGGATTGCAAAGGAGACAAAGTAGCAGTAGGGGAGAGCAGGGGGTAAATTTGGAAAATTCATACCTCTCACACGGACTGCAATAAATATAATTAAAACACAACCGCTTTCTACACTAGATAAATATTATATAAATATAAACAGATGTCTCAGAGTTAACAACATTTTTATAACCTTGGTCATTTTTAGTAATGGTTTCACTCGGCTTATCTTGCCAGGACTCCTACCAGAGAGCAACTTAACGGAAGTAAATATCTCACGAGCTTAAAAGCAACTGAAACACTCCTACGAGTTCTACCACTAGCGACCTGCTAATGTCGCTAACGATGACGACGGCTCACAAGCTCGTTTGTGACTTCCCCCTGTATTTCGCATGTAGCAGATTATAACGAGGGTCTCAGCGGAACCCTCGTAAGGGGCCATCCATAAATTGCGTCACACCTTAAGGGGGGGGGGGGTCCATCAGCTACGTGACATTACATGTAAAAATCTGAATTTTGATTATTTTTAGACGTAAAATTGCAAAATATGTAACGTCACACAAGGAGGGAGGGGGTCTCACAAATGTGACGGTCTGTGACAGGGACGGGGGGCGGTCAAAAAATCATGAAATTCGTGTGACGTAATTTATGGATGGCCCCTATTGTTATAATTTGGCGAGTCTGTCCACACGTATCATTTTGGACACAATGGTGGGATGTCAGTGAGACCATTGTTTATCAATAGTATTAATTTTTTTGGCGAACACGGTGAGACATTTTTTTGTTTTGTTTTACCAAAAGGTTTTTTTATAAATGTCTTGTTTTCGAATTTCCCGGTCCCATTCAGTCTAATTTTGAATTTGAATGTCCACAATTTATCTTTGAAATTTTACATTAATTTTTCCACAAACTCTCATTGTTGTTTTAAACTAAATTAAACTGTACACAAACAGCTAATAACCATACATTGACATTTTATATTAAACTAAACACGTCATCATTGAAATTATATATCAAAAAGTACACAAACACTCACTGAAAATGGGTAATAAATCGTACACACACACAATCATTTAAATTTTCCATTGGATTGTACACAAACTTATAAACTTCAATTGTAAAACGCGGCTTAGTTAAATTATTAGACATTGTGTAGGTACCGACTTATTTGCTTAACGTCATAGGCGGGTACTTACCTATTTCTTAAAAAAAATGGAACGATTTTTAAAAATTTCATTGAAGAAGATTAGATTTCAAATTAATGTCAAAATAAATGAATGTCGTTTGCTGTCCACCGTGTACACGAGCGTGAGGAGATAATAAATATAATGTACTGCGATAACACTGTGTAATTGTGATATGTATTATGTTTTTTCTGAAAGAATAATTCATTAGTTCTTGCTCTCGGTTTTCAGTTGTCAGATTGTCAGTCTGTGAGCTCAGCTGGTGGTAAAGACTCCATCTTGGAAAATTCTCCCGCTATTTTCTTTCGGAAGGCGCGAAATTTAAGTTTTAGTGTTGCGTTTTTAAGTTTGACAGGAAAATGGAAGCATTTTTGAAACAGGTAAGAGTTTCGTGGTTTATAGATACATAAGTGAGCATTAAATTGACTGAATCAAGAGTAATATTGGAAGAAGTTCGTTTTTCGAGATAATATTAACTTAATGTATCTGTAATCGAGAGGTCAAATGTATAGGTTATGTTTTCTTTCGAAGACGTTGAAGGTCACACGCTTAGTTAACTTATTTATAATATATTATTTACTAGGTAACTTTACAGTGTTACAAAAACGACAATGGATAATATTTATCGTATTTCTTATGGCTGTAATATCATAACAAAACACTTAATGTGAGGTTTTTTCATTTATATTTGAGTTGTTTTAAACATTTTGAATGAATAAATTAGATAGGTAAATTAAACTTAAGACTATTATCACATAACTCCTTGTTTTTTATTTGATTATGAGGTCGAGAATAATAGTGAAAAAAAAAATTGGTATTTTTTATTTGTCTGGAGCCAGTGAGACTATGGCATCCCCAATGGGGTATTTGTGAGGCAGAAGGTAATGAGGAGGGGAAGAAGATGGGGAAGAGGAAGATGGAAAACTTTGCTTGAAATGGCTTTGGCCATGTTTGGTCACCAGATTTGAATAGCCAGGTACTTCCCAACCTTTCTCTTCCCCATATCTTTCCACTCCCCACTACCTTCAGCCTCACAACATACCCCAACTGGGGATGGCCGTAGTCTCACCTACTCCAGGCGTGATCAGTTGAGCGGTATCCACATAATATTGAATTAACTTGATGTAATGATGGGTTCTTTTGATATAATGTTGAATTATTATTATTTACTAGTAGTTGCTACTCGGCTTCGCCCGACATTTTTCGCGTTTATCTTCGATCGGTGTTGTCAATTAATACCATTTCACAACTTTATATCTCACAAAGGAAATCACGTTGCAATCAGTTGCGTTGACCTAGAAATCTCAGACAGAATAATTTGTTCAATTTTCGTGATGCCGGAACTCACTGTTTGCGACTTTCTACTGTTTCAGTAATGCACCTAATCATATTTTTGCATTGTGGTTAAAATTTGATTATCTGACCGTGTATTGACCAGATTATTCACAACTCAACTATTTTGATTTTTTGACTATTCATCATCATCATCACTCTTGACTCTACAACCCCTGGTGGATCTTTTCCTCCTCAAGAGTCTTCCTCCACTCATCTCGGTTTTGTGCCAGCTCTCTCCAGTTTAGAAGCTCATAGGTAGATAGATCTTTGAGGACGTTGTCGGTTTATCTTAAGGCGGGACACAACCCTAATAATTTTTGTTTGCTCAAAACTCACATTTTAATAATTTCCGGCGAATTCGTAACAATAATAACTTTTTTACTCCAACCGATACCTGAGGATGTAAGATCTTTATATTTAAAATTAATAAAAACAATACCTCACCATCAATATGTTTTACGTACAACTATTTTAAAACTTTATAACCAGTTTTTTTCAACTATAAAGTTAGCGGTAAGCACCAGATTTTATTTTTCTAGACGATGAATTAATAACTTCGGGAGGTATTCAATTAGAAACACCTTAAATGTTTGTAACACGTTCTTCAGAATTAATTAAAATGAACGCGGCGGAAAGGTCGAATCTCCAGGCCGGCTACGGCGAATTCGACCGTACGTTCGTCTAATACGCCATACCGCGGGCGTATATTTGTTTACACGCTTTCTTCACTTATGTCGTTTAAGATTCCCACATTGTTTGTCTTCTTCTTCTTTTCTTTGATACGGTAAATTCGACAGTAAGTCCGTCCAATACATGGGTCGCGAGTCGCAATTTGTATACACGGCTTCTTTACTTACGTCGTTAAGATTCTGAATATATTTTAGTGAATATTGTCGTCTTAATCTTGGCCTTCCCAGGCTCCTTCGCCATATCGTTCTAGAGTTCAGCAGGGACTCTGGTGCTTGATGCTCGGTCATTCTCCACATGCTCTCCATTTAGCTCCTTAAATGGAGTAAAGAGCTCATTGTTGTAACGTCTGCGCCAAAACAAATTTTCTAGAACCGCCCCGAAGATACGCCTCAAAAATTTTCCTTTCAAAAACGTCCAGTGCTCGCTCATTCCTCTTGGTTAGTACACATGTCTCAGCTGCATACTGTTCTGCACACTAATATCTTGGTGTTTCTGGTCAATAGTCTGGATTTTATCTGCTTTTGTAGGCGGAAATAACAGCGATTTGCGTTCACTGTGCGTTTCTGGATCTCCTCTGTGTTATTATTGTTTGTTATCAGAGAGCCTACATGAGAGTTGGGGTTTGTTGGGTGCATCCTACGGCCATGTATTTGGTCTTCTGCTGGTTTACTATGAGACCCATATTTTTGGCAGAACTTTCAAGATTTATGAAGGCGTTATTGAAGTGAAAACTTCTTCAGCGCCGTTGTGATTTGAAATTCGATGAAACGGAAACGAGCGTCACTAAAAAGAGACAAACACATATATCTAGAGGATTCAGCCTGCGAGAGAATGAGTAGACTAGTCGGTGTCAGTCGTTATGCGGTGTTTTCGTAGAATTAAATTTAAAATATTTTTTAAACTTGGTAACAATAATAAATAAACCCTAGAATTGTCCTCCTCCCGGTACTCTGCATTCGTCTCATCCTCTCGAAGGCTAATTTTCTGAAGGTTTTACTTCTTCCGCGTGTAAACTACACACATCGATATTTTTTTACTATTAACCAATATTATTAATACAATATTGAAGACTCTCAAGCGTAATAATAAAATACACATATTATAATTATGTTTACTTGCCAATAGCAAATATATTTTTTTATATAGGTACTATTGTTTACATTAGAACTGCGTTTTTATGAAAAAACAACAAACTCCACCAACGTCATAAAATGTTTGTTTAATCCGAGCAAACATTGAAAACGGGTAATATTTTTTCAAGGTCTTTGAATTTACGTTATTACGTACATTACGCACTATATTCATATTATTGTAAATATCTTGTTTTTATGTTTATTTATCTGCCGACATCTTATTTATTTGTTTGTTGACGTTCTTAGCGACACTTGTGAAGTCGTTTGTGTGATTGTATCATCACAATTGTATCAATTATCAGCCTCATAATATAGATAAAACCTGATTGCTTCTATAATTACTATTAATTACAAATTACCTGTCCAACAAATGCCCATCTAAGATAGTTTTAACTTGTGTGGTCTAGATTCTAGATAATCATGTATCGCCCTTAAGCCGCCGCTACCCGAATTTCTACCGATTTCTTACACATCTCCCTTAAACATTTGAAGTTTTTAAGCTCTTAAAAAAATATATGTTATTTTTGAAGATACCATCTCGGTACGTTCCACGCCGAAACGCAAATTATATAAAATTCCCTCGATGGAAAAAAATCACAAAGTATGCTCCGAAAATTATTTAAAACTAGCCTATTTCTATAAAATATCTAAATAATAAAATATTTGTGAAAAAATTCACAATGTTTCTTTAAATGATACTTAAGATACCTTCCACGAGATTTTTGCTCTATTTTAAACGAGTCATATTTTTTTAAGCATTTTCCCAATTTTCGCATCAATTTTGTCATTGAAAATATTAGCGCGCTCTGTCCAACATTCGTAATTACATATCTCTCCATCTTCTTCTTTTTGAGCCGGGAAGCGTCGCCTTAAGTAAGACCACGATCCAGAATCGAACCATTGCTTGAATGACACTAGCCTTATCGTTATTTATTTTTGGGGTGTTATGCCGTATTGCACTACCTCCTTCTTAGCCAAAGTTTCGTTGCAACATCCATAATCAGTGTACATCAACGCTGTCCTAAACGTTGGCTAAATAATAATAATAATAATAATTGGACAATTTATAGAGCGCCGTTTTTGTGAAAAATCACCTCAAGGGCGCTTTACAATTTTTTTTTTTTTTTTTAATTCTTAGGATCTATCTAATTTTATTATTTACAAATAGATACAGAAACATACTTACCTGGCAGGTCACTTCCGATAAACACACTTTTTAGAAAGTTTATGCCTGGGGACGATACGACTTTGCACGTGGAGGACATTATATTGAAAACACTGGACATAGCATGAATTTACCTTTGCTACCCTCATCACTGTTGATTTTACATTTATAAGAAGATTCATGCCAAAATTGAATTAGTATTTATTTTGAAAGACTAGTGAATTTAGATCTCTTTGGGACTGGAAATTTTCATAAAATGACCTTTGAAAAGCTTAAAATAAGAATTTGGTTATATTTTACACAATTAGGCCGTGAAGGCGAAGGAGAAAGGTTTTTTTTTTTTTTTTTTAACTTATGGATACGACTGTCTGAAAAGATGAGTTTTAAGTTTAGACCTAAATTCCGCTGAATCTGTGATCTTTCTTAACTCGTGTGGCAGTCCATTCCAGGCTTTAGGTCCTGACACTCCGAAAGCACGCTCACCGAATTTAGTATCTGGTGTGCGTTTTGGTTCCTTCAACCTTCCGATAGCTGATGATGCTGCTGACCTGAGGGTTAGTTGTCGAGGATTGGAATTTTCTGGAATACACATTTCCGATAAGTAAGCCGGAGCCATTCCGTTAAGAGACTTAAATATCATCCAGCAGAGCTTGAACTGGATTCTTTCGGGACACTTGAGCCAGTGAAGGTTTTTGAGATGCTCAGAAATATGGGAATATTTAGATACGCCGGTGATAAGTCTTGCCGCAGCGTTGAACACGGATTGTAATTTATTTATTTGATATTTTGGGAGACTAGCATATATTCCGTTGCAATAATCCAGACGTGAAACAACGTACGAATTGACAAGTAATTTAGTCGCCTCTGTTGTCAGGTTTCTCCGTACTGCTTTAATTTGCCTTAATTGAAAGAACCCCGTACTTACGGTTCTGTTCACTTGAGTTTTAAGGGAAAAATCAGCGTCCAGATTGACACCCAGTAGTTTTATGCATGCCTTTGGAGTGATGTCACTTCCTGAAATAGTTATTGGGGAATTATCTATGTTACGCTGACGTCTGCTTGTGGCGGTCCAGAGAAACTCGGTCTTTGCAGGATTCAATTTCAATCTATTTGAGATCATCCAGCAAGTGATAGCTTCTAGACACTCAGTTATGCGAATTTTAAGACTGTCTATTTCATCTGGTAAGCAGTAAAAGTAAACTTGCTGGTCATCAGCGTAGCAGTGGGATAGAAGACCAAATGATTCGATAATTTTAGCGACATCATTTGTGAAGAGGATGAAGAGAAGTGGGCCCAGAACAGACCCCTGGGGAACTCCAGATGAAAGGGTTGAATATTTTGATTGGTTTTTCCCCACTTTTACGGTTTGTAAGCGGTTGTCCAGGTACGATTTCAGCCAGTTTTTAACACCGCAGTTTAGACCAAAGGATTCTTCTAATCGTTTAATAAGGAAAACATGGTCAATCGTGTCAAAAGCGGCACTCATGTCCAGGACTGAAAGAAGTGCCAGTTTACCCGACTCGATAGCTAGAGTTATGTCCGACAAAACACGTAGTAATCCAGTTTCCGTTGAATGAAATCTTCTATACGCGGATTGGTATTTAGTCAGTAATTCATTTGAATTTAAATGACATATTATCTGTGAAGCAGTGATTGATTGAGTGATGAAAGAAGGAAAGCAACACGGCATAACGCCCCAATAATAAATAACTATAATACTTTTGGCCGTGAAAATCTAAAATCATGTTTAGCCTTGTTTGGTGCCAAATACGCTCTTCCCAACGCGACTCTCCGACCAACAGGCGAATCGAACGTTACTAAACAAATCACTTAGCTGATCGGAGACTCAGATTGATCGATGGAAAAATTGGAAACAACGGCCTTAAGTGTATCTTTAATGTATACAGATAATAATATAAGGGTTGCAGTTTTAAGATGGTACAATGTTTTAAAAGCTGCAATAAATTTGGGTGGCGTATTATATTGTCTTCACAACCTTGGACAACAGTAGCATAGTACCTATACACCAGAGGTTCTCAAACTTTTTTTTCTCGTGGACCACTTTCAAAATTTTACTGGTTTCGGTGGACCTCCTGCTGCAACATTTCTACCATATTCCCAAAACTCGACACGCGTTGTACTGAATATTGAATTTAACGCTGGAGTTGTAGCCTGTCACAACGTGGGGGGGGGGAGTTTAATGTGATATGAGACAGAGGGCGGAATGGGATATGAGCACGGGATGAGTCTCATTATGACCATTTTCACCGAAATACTAGTGTACTATCTGCCTTCATTGACAGGTAAAGCCAAGCCAGCATTTTTGTTCTTTACCATCGAAACCAGATAAATTTTCGTGGACTCCCATTTTTTTATCACACCTACGTGGACCCCCAGGGGTCCCCTGGACCACTTTGGGAATCACTGCTATACACAGACTTTTATAAAAAAATAAGTAGACAAGGTAAGGTTTAAAAATCCCAACTAATATTATAAATGTGGAAGTGTGTTTGTTTGTTTGTTTGTTTATCATTCTTTCGCGTCATAACTAACGATTATTGGAGGATTGGGAGTGACACAGGCTATTTTCCATCCTGGAAATACATTTTATTTCCGTGAGAAAATTCTTTGTTCGGTAAAATCTAGTATGTGTTATACTTTAATTTTTGATATCTTGATTTATTTATTTTGGTTTGCTTTACAATGCATATTTACAATTACATTACTTTTGTATCAACAATGATCAGATTTCCAGGAGGTCCAGCATGAAAAATCAATATTAATCCTGAATTAATACGATATTGACTAAATCCTTCATCTATGGTCAGTTATCAATATTTGCCAGCACGGTCAACAATTTATAAGAAATATTCCGACCGACGATTGACAAATTTTAGCGCGGCTAGTGTCAGATAAGCTGTCAATATACAAAACTTTTGAATAATGTCGTTCTTTATGCAAAATAACTGGCTTATTAATGAATAGGGGTGAACTAACTAAGCTAAATTGATAAAAATCGTATAAGCTATCCATAGTCTTAATTAATTCATCTAAGACGCGATCATTTTTTTCGGTTCGATCACGGAGAAACGAAAGTGGTTGAAATGTGACTAAAGACCTCATTAACTAATTAACTCCCTTTTGGTGTCAAAAATTACGTGCAAAGTTCCAGCGTACATCAAATTTAGTATTTCAATTCCTAATTGTCAATTTATTATTATTATCTTACTTATTCCTTGTCAATATCGGTCAGTGCGACCGTGCTCGGGGAATCGATATAAAATCATCGTTAGTTACACCGCTAGATGGAGAGGATGGATCGCCACACAGCTCTGCCTTGGCACGCACTGCTTGCTTCAATCACAATCATACATCGTTATTAGTCATTCTTTATTTGTTTTAATAGGTAGGGAAGGTCAGGAACCGAGGTTAAGAGGTAGTTTGATTTACAATAAAGGTGTAATAGTAATCGACACACACTGTACCTAAGTCTTAATGTAGTTGCAATATGTTTATTAGTATTAACGTTATGGTGACATAATCCTTGAAATATTATTTACATGCACAAGATTATGGCGGCACAGGGGCGTCTCGTGGTTCCGTTCAACCAGAACGCAACACACACAATCAATTGCATGAAAAAAAATATTTTTTCTCAACTAGTAGTTACTAGTTACTATCCGTACTAATTTGGGAGGCGAACCAATTATTGGATAACCAACACATCTGCCATGGGTCAGCAGAAGTGGTTCGCTACGTTTGGTGACTTAGCAGGGAGGGGTGCCCGAGTTCGTGGGATGATCCAGGGCTTGGCGATGGATGCGTCTGCAACCTGCTGCGTGGCGTATCGAGAGAGACTGGTTAGGGGGGCCTTTTGATCTTTCCAGCCGGACTCTCGAACAATCGCCTTGCACCGCAGTTGGAGGAACGGATTCATACGTCCGTCTCTCCTGGACGCAATGACCTACAGATTCCTACCCACCCCTCATACCTTTTTCCTTCCCAGAACTTCCTATCCTTCCCTTCATTAAAAAGACTCCACACAGCATCCCCTCAGATGACATAGGTCCTGAGAAAAATTATATTTTTTTTCATCCACACAGGAGTCCTGTGTGGAGCCAATGAAAAAAAATTAAAAAACATATGATTATGAATAGAAACGTTGCTTGAAATGGCTTTAGACGTATTTGGTGACTAGATCCGAATAGCCAGGTAATTCCCCACCTACCTTTTCATCCATCTCTTTCCCCTCCCCATTACCTTCTGTCTCACTACAAACCCCAATCGGGGATTCCATAATCTCATTGGCTCAGGGCGGTTGAAAGCAGTTGGGACTATTGATTTGACATAAAAAATGTCCAAATCGGTACCGAAATTTTTTTTTCATCTCGAATTCATAACATTAATAACCTAATTATCAATATTGGAATGCAAGATATATCAATGATTGGTTCATCATTTTACAATTATATAGATTATTAATTTACTACCAACAGATAAATTAACAATTTATGTTTTCCAAGGCAATCGTAATCATGATTATATTTATTAGTCTTTGTACTCGTATCTATGTACGTAAGAAATTTAATGTAATTTTATGTAGATAAGTACCTACCGTAAACTGCGAAACATTGTGATCATAGAGTTTTTATTAATTTTTCATTTTCAACTCATATTCAATGAAACTCTGCAAGAAGCTACTCATGGACTTGTTATAAATGGGAAGATTCTGAACAACCTGCGTTACGCAGATGATACGGCACTTTTAACAAGTAACATTTTTTTTTTTTTTTTTTTTTTATTTATCAAAAGTATACAATACAGAATATAGTATATTATATAAAGCATTGTACTCCCAGGAGTTAATAAACTCATTGCGGGAATGATACGCATTACATGAAACATATAGCTGTATGTATTAAATGGACATATGATGGGGACATACACAACATTATTATTTCAGATAGTCATTAATAAGATGAAGTTTGAGCATGTTAGTTTGGGTCTTTTTACATTGACTTGCACGTTTGATCTCGTTGGGTAGTTGATTATATTTTGTGTGAGCTATGTATTCTAGGGATCTTAGTCCATATTTTGTTGATTTGATTTTTGGTATATGAAGTTTGTTGTGATTTCTTGTGTTGTGTTGGTGTACGTCGCAATTGTAATAGAGTGTAGTGTTGGAATGTGCCGAGTGTTGAATTACTTGTAATATAGTTTTAGTTATTTCAAAAGTGGGAATGGTATTAAAAGGAAGTATTTGGGTGTTTCTGTAGATGTCTTTGACATGTGTGTCCCAAGGTAGACTGAAAATATTTCGCAGGGCTCTATTTTGGACGACTTGGACTTCAGAAATCATTTTTTTTGTAGCAAATCCCCAGATTCCGGCATTGAGGATCTCCACCTTCTGCTGAATCAAGTATTGAAGACTTTTGAGAATTTTGGGTTATAACTGAATAATAAATAACTACATAATATATATTTGTTTAAATAATAACAAAAAATCATTTCTACAAAAAAAAAAAATTTTAAATTTGCAGTATTTACGAACTCTCGTAGAATTAGAGCGGCTTGTATTTTGAAAACTAAAATATTTATTTTTAAGGCAAAACTTAAATTTTTTTCTGAACCACAATATTTTGTTCATCAAAATCCTCACTTGAGTTGCAGTTGACTGTACTATTTTTTACTATTTATCACTTAATGGAAAATTAATGATTGACGATTGTAAATGGAATAATAATTACTGTCGTCGCCCACGGAACAGTGATGGCTGTTCACTTTTTGAGCTGGTGCTTTGAAATATCAAATAAAAGATATTATTTTATTTGGAATCGAATTCCCTTTAAAAATGTTGACTTTGCTAGGTATAGATATTTAATATTTAAAAAAATGAATATTTGTACCTCTGCAGTTGTTTAGAAAAACGTATTAGTTTGTTACAAAATCAAAATAGAAGTATTTATTTATTTATTTATTTAAGGAACATTAACAGTCTTAGTAATACAATAAACATAAGAGGATGATAAAAAAACGGACCAATTATTAATGTTCACAGATAGGTATTTAGAAACAAGACTAACTGCATGTAAACTAGAATATTTAAAAAAATAATAAGAGTACAAATGTGAATTCAACAAATGGTAAACTAATACACAACATTAAAATAAGTGTGATTATAACTGAAATAGACTGCAAAATAGGGATTTGGGTTGGGAAGGGTAAGGGGAGGAGAGTATAGCATGAATGGAGTTTGGAGAAAACAGTTTACATTTAGAATATACACGGTGTCCGGAAACTCGTAGTACAAGCGGGAATCTGGTGAATCTACATCTATAAAGACAGAGATTAAAAAAAAATCGATCCTAGCATTTCGATTTTTTTTTACTTTTCCCTTTTTTCGGCAACTAAAGGGTTAAAAAAAACTTTTGGAGCCAGGTCGAATTTTCGACGCATTTTAAAAAACTATGAACAGCTGAAATTAACTCCCTGGCGACCGATTTTTTCCTTTTTTTTCAAATTTAATGTGGTTTCATCAGTTTCTCAATTGAACTACGAGTTGTATATGAAAACTATAGAAATTATACATACATTACATTAACTTTGTTATATCAGGGCCTATGTTATCTTTGGGAATGCCAAGTGGATGGTCTTTAGGAAAGGGAGAAATTCTGGGAAGGAAAAAGGTATGAGAGGTGGTAGAGATCGGGGGTTAGTTTGCCCAGGAGAGGCGGACATATGAATCCATCCCTCCCACTGCGGTGCAAGGCGATGTTCCGAGAGAGTCCTACTGGAGAGATCAAAATGTCTCCCTTAACCAGTCTCTCCCTATCCGGCTGGCACGCGGTCGGTGGGCGGATACGTCCGCCGCCAAGACCCGGACAAACCTCACCCCAAAGAACCCAGGCGCCCCTGCTAAGTTACCAAACGTAGCGAATCACTTAGGGTGACAGGGGTTTTGGTTATCCAATAAATGGTTACCGGGTCGGCGGTACCCACACCCGCCTCCCAAACGCTTATCTGAACTGTCATCCCATTTGTTAAAGTATTCCCAGAGAGTGGCTGAAACAATGTTTATTTTATTGAAGAAAAAGATAACACTAATGATCTAAACAATAATATGAAAGAGAACAAGACACAGAAAAATAGAAAAAGATAATGGTCGCAATTGGGACTGTCCCATTGACTGTTCCTGTTACATTGATGGGAATAACTTTCAAAAGTTATAAAAAGAGAGTTGTTCTTATAAAAAATTCTATATTTATTTTTGTCAGTCTTTCAAAAGCCATCAGCCGCTACTGGTGCTGAAGTTTTCCGTGATGTTGTATGTAGATTTTCCCTCCATCTGTTTTGGAATTTACTCACTCTTATCAGCTCTATCCGGATTGTATAACCCGTGTTTACAGTCCTGTAATCTGCACATACTATTAGCCTTGCGTAAACTTACTGATAAACTGAATTTGCAAAGCTATACCGTTAAAATTTCTTATCAAGAAAGAACGTGTTTTGCTATGAGGAGTTTCAATTTTAAGAAGCAAGTTTCTAGAGTTCTTAAATATATTTTTTTCTCACGAAAGAAAGTCATATTTGAAGTGTCAGGGTCAAGCCTCGATGACATTGGGCGAGTTTACAAGCTACTATCTGGGAAATTCACTATCTGTTAGTAAACTCGCTCAGTGTTATCGTATTACTTGCTAACTAGCAGATTGTGGACAATCTACGAAAAATGTTGAAAGGTGGTCAACTTTACTCGCTACTCGCTGGTGTTTGCCTAAAGATGGCGGCCCACCAACAGTCGATTTCGTCTGTCAGGATTAGTTCGGGCGGGAGCCGTTATTGTGTAGCGTGTGGCGATTGCTGCGAATTCAAGTTTTCTACAAAATTACAAAATGTCGACAGTTGCATGGCGCGGGGGTCGTTATTTTAGCTGCTACTGTTGCTACTGAGCGAGTAGACAGTTTTGTGTGTCATCATGACGATCTCGGTTTCGGATGACGTCAGAGCGAAGCCGGAATGTTTAGATCTAGTGGGTTGTAGATCATTTTCAAAATCGATTTATTAATTGCAAGAAGATCTTTTTTGTGAAACTTTTGTATTCTACCTTTTACTCATTCTTGTTTATCATTTACTTTTGCATATTTAGCTAATTATTTTTTTGCTATTTTTGTTATGATTTCTGTTACACATTGTATTTAAATCAACCGTGTATGTAAACTTTTGGGCGACATGCCTGTTTTATGTCCTAAAATAAAAAAAATAAGAGTAAGTTTAATACAAGAAATCATTTTAACCCTTGAAGCCCAATCTAGGTCATTTTTACCTATACGCAAACAAATATCTACTTTCTCTATCGCACAATTCTTTTGATTTCCCTGATTGATCGAACCAACTTAGTACCCGCCAAGAGCCCACAGGAGACGGCGGTGTTGCCTTGCTAAGTCCCTTCATATTGGAGTTATCGTCCTGTTGTAGGTCAATTTGACCTATGACCTTTTTTGTAATTTTCAAAAGTAAAAGTGTTAATAAAGAAAAAATAATTATATAAAACTGTTTAATTGTTACAAAACATTTATTGGTTAGTAGAAATAAGAAGATTTTGTTTTTTTTATTTTTTATATTCTTAGTTTGAAGAAGCAAACCGAAAGGATCTCATTTTGTACCAAATTTTTGTGTTAATTAGTAATAGTTGTTTTGTTCATTTCCTAAATAGTTAATACGAATAAATTTATGATAAAAAATCATAACATTACATAGAATAAACTATTTTTTTAAATTTTTTTATTATATTTAATTAAAATTAAATTTGATAATTTTATTATCAAGTTCTGCAAGTATTTTATTATGTATTTTAATTACAGCTGTTTCGGTTTTCAAGACCATTTTCAAACTGTGGATAGATCCACTGATAGGCGACTTATTTATAATATTTGAAATGTTAATTTTCGAAGATTGATTTATTATTGATTGATTTATTGATTGATTGATTTATTAGTTGGGGAAACAGATTCCGAAATTCCGAACCCTACATAATACACACTCAATTAGTGTGAATCAGCAAATTGGCTTAACCGGTAATAAATCAATCTTCGAAAATTAATATTCCAAATATTATAAATAAGTCGCCTATCAGTGGATCTATCCACAGTTTGAAAATGGTCTTGAAAACCGAAACAGCTGTAATTAAAATACATAATAAAATACTTGCAGAACTTGATAATAAAACTATCAAATTTAATTTTAATTAAATATAATAAAAAAAATTGAATGGAGTTCTACGAATTAAACACAAAAACAATTAATAGAATAAACTATGTTACAATTCAAATAGGTAAATTTGACATATGATTGGACTTCTAGGGTTAATAAGTGGGATAATTAAATAAGATTCACAATTTTTACGGTTAACACGGTTCAATAATAGCAAGTCAGGATAATAAATATTAACGATAAATTTTATGGGTTCACTTCCAAAGGAATCTAATTGTTTATTTAGGAATCAACGAGTTTATTCACTCTAGGTTAGCTGAAATTCGAAATCGACTGTTCACAACGTGTTTTTTTAATTCAGTCCTGCCGGAGATTTTTCTTTGACGATGCGCGGTTAGAACCGGAAGCAATTTAACTTTCTAGAGACTTCCATGACACATGACATTATATTGGCCATCCCAGCAGAGACCTCCCTTCCAGGGATCACATATGAGCGGCGGGGTGTAAATTAACCAAGGAGAAAATTAACCGGGTTGAAAATTAACTCGCTCTAAGTAGTAGAGACGAAGCGATGTAGGAGTGCGAAAGTATTCGAGATTGAAGAAATAAGCTCGGAAATATGCGTAACAAATAGATAGAAGTTACAATGTGAATTTAGTGATAACAAACAATAATTTATTATTATTTTATCACTTCTCTGGTATTGTAAAATTAAAGTATTATGTGTGAAGGGAAGTACTGAGTACCTGTACCATCTGTACCAAATAATTAATTTTGATTAATCACTAATCCATATTATCCTGTGTGATTATCGACTTGCATACCAAAATTCACTCTTATCTCATGTCCATTAAGATAATATTATACGGATCGATTATACAGAGTGTTAAGAGACGTATAGGCTGTCGAATAAGAGTAGAAAATATTAAAAATGGAACTACAAAATTTGTTGGCTGGCAACATCAATTTACCTGTCAAATATTATTTTAAAGTGCAATGACACTGAATGTATAGAACACAGTACACCACATTTAAAAAAAACATTTTTTGTTCTTTAAAGAACAAAAATTAAATCGAAGAAGCACTGTTGTTAAGGTACCTACTTAATGACGAAAATTTGATTAAATGATGTTTTATAAAGTGATATTCTTTCATTTAATCTCCTTATAAATAAAAATCAATTTTTATTTGTTTGTTTGTTTGTTCGTATGTTATGCGCTGCCATACCGTTCATCCGATTGCGATGAAACTTAGGTGATTTGTTGTGCGCACGCCCGCGAAGGTTATAGGCTATATATAACGTTAATCTCTGGCGTTATGAAATTTGTGTAAGTACGTGTTTATATTTCTTTTCAGTTTTTTCCTTATATGTAAAAGCGATAATTATCGGATTTTTCTGTAGACATAATAAAAGAAATTTTCACCTTTTAAAAAGTATTATTAAATAATTTTTTTTGGGTTTCATCGTCAATAACGTATTCTAATTTTTTTTGTGAACACCGCAAAGAGTCCCGACTACTCCCGACTATCCGGAGCACGTATGGCATCCCCAATTGGGGTATTTCGTGAGGCTGAAGGGCGTGGGGAAGGAAGAGAAATGGGGAGAGAAGGTTGTTGGCCTGGCCTTTCGGATCTTGTCACCAAACATGGCTAGAGCAATTTCAAGCAATGTTTAGATTATGAATGTTGATCTTTCACTAGAGCGATACATATTAACAACATTTAACCGACCCATGTATAACTTGACACACGTTTCTTTGCAGTCCCAAATTTCCTTGTCCTTCCTTTACCAACTCCTTCCAACTTCGCAACTTGCGAACAAATTGGGGATGCCATCGTTCTACTGACTGCCAACAGTCTCGGGAGCAGTTGGGACTCTTTTGCGGTATTCACATAATAATTAAAGCAATTAAATTAATTAATTACCCCCGACACAAAAAAAAACTCTAAGAAAAGAGCTTGATGACCTTGAAACGCCTGAAAGATTTTCATGAATTGTAGCTAAGAACCATCTCGATCACGTCAGCTTTCAAACAAAAAAACCGCATCATAATCGGTCCATTCCACAGACAGACACACAGACACCCCTCTTTTTGCGTCAGGGCTTAATAATAAAAACACTCACACAACGTGGACTAGTGCGTGGTGTGCATTATGTGGTATTTTATTCAAATAAAATTAAATATGCACCATTTTTTAAATATTTCTGTTTATTATAATCTGTTACTAGTAATAAGACCAATGGTAGTTACCTGCACAATGCTATCTATTATAAATAACTTATATCGAAGAAATGCGTTTTTAAATCCAGTTTTTTGAATTGATTGATTTATTTGCCATAATAACCGTTGCTATTTCCATCTATTCATAATGACTTGTTTTTTTTTTACACAAGTCATTATTTTACATCTCGTCTCTTACACAATGATGTAACGTGTTTATCACATATCAAATAGTTAATTACGTGTTAAGGCTCATATCAATAAAACTATCTCACTGGACATATTTTTATTAATTTACAGACCACGCACTTGCTCGGGTGTTCATTAAAATATATTTCCTAAATGATTTTTAAAGTGTCAGAAGAGTGTAATAAATATTAATAATTTTCTTCGATCTGAGAATTTCGCGCCTTCTAATCAATTTTAGAACTTTTTTTGAGTTTTTCTTGAATAGGTAGGTACGGTACCAAGTTTTTTCAATTATTCAAAAAGTTTTTCAGTGGGTTATTTTTATCACATACTAGCTGGTTCCCGGCGTGCATTGCAATGCCAAACAAAGAAAGTGTTTTAATTCTGTTTGTTGATGTACTTTCGGATACACAATATTTTTATTTCTCCCTCCCGCATTTCCCTTCCCTGTTTTCACCCCTCCCTCGTCCTCCTCCTTCGTTTCCCTCCCACTCCATTCTTCCCTCCCTTCCGCTAAACTTTGAAATACACACATTTTTAAACAATTCGCGCGCCAACTACTATAATTTTTTCATACAAATTTCGGTGACCGGACAACTCAGAATGAGCTCATCTCAACACCTCCCTTGAAAATTCATTAAATAGATGAAAAAAAAATATTTTAAAAATTGTTCAATTGGTTACGTTAGTTAGGTTATCGGCTATTTTTAAATTACTTTTTTCATAGCTTTTAATGACTATTCAAAGAGGTGTTGTTGAATTGAGTTAATTCTGAGTTGACATGGAACCGACATTTCATAACGCCTAACAACGTTATATATATAAACTTGTAAACTCTCAGTAGTGCGCATAACATCTCACCAAAATTCATCTCAATCGGATTAATGGTTTATGAACGCCTACGGGACACACAAAGAAACATTCATTTTTATATATAAAGGTTAGCTGAAGTCCGGCGTTGCCCGTTGGGTTTTACGCAGAGTTTTTCGGTATCAGGTGTAGACAATAATTATTTTCTTCCTATATTAAACGTCTAGTGAGCAAAATTTTGACAAGAAGTTTCTGAGAACATGTTGCTTTAATGGCGGGAAAAGTGGATGGGGTGGTTTTGCGCAATCTCTTGTAGACAGTCACCTTCTTGTTTTGAAGGTCAAGTGTGCAAAATTTCATCAATCTTGGAATAAAACTGTAAATTTGCATAAAACAAAACCACGCCGCCGTCACAGACACACTCATCTTTATATACACGGTGTCCGGAAACTTGTAGTATCAGTAGAGGTAGTATTAGTAGCGGAAAACTGATGTTTACGTCACATTTGGAGTCAATTTTGTGGTACAACTTTTTTTATTTGAGCTTTCGTTTTCGGGTAAATCGAGTCCATAGTTGGAATTTTTTAAGTCAAATTTGAAAAAAAAAAATTTACTATGGAGTTAATATCAGCTGTGATTTTAACTCCATGCTTCGAAACATGGACCCAACTTTTAAAGTTTTTTTTAAACATTTAGTTATTTTAACCCAGATAGTTTAATCCATCTTGAAGAGACCCATGTTGTGGAAGGGAGGCAAAACTCTCCACACAGCATACCCAAAGATGACTTATCCCCCGAAGGAAATTGTTTTCTTCGGGGATTCCTGTGTGGAGTTGATATTAAAAAAAGTCGCCGAAAAACCAGGAGAAAAAATCAAAAAAAATAACTTTTTTCGGTTCGCTATCGATGCAGATTCACTCGAAATTAACTTTTTTACGTTTTCACTCGAATAACATGTTTGAAACAAGCTGAAAGCAATGCTGAGTACGTGTATGTGGGTACTGTGTTTGTGTTTGATTCAAGTATGGTTGCATTAACCTAAAAAAACATTATAATCAGTTTTCAAATATTTATGTTGCCAAAGTCAAGTCCTTGAATTTTACTGTTGACAGTTTGGTGGACTAATTATTATTTTTCTCACATAAGATAAGAGATAAAGGGTTGTTGACATTTCGTAATACATTACATCAGTACATAATTACCTAATCTTCGACTAAAGTGATTTATCTTGCTTTTTGATAAGCAGGATGTACCCTCCTACATAATTTGTAATATACAGACATAAATACTAGATACAACTGCTAAAGTTCAAACAGTCTGAACTACATCGACCCTGTTGCTTAAATCATCCAACCCACAATTTGCTAAATTTGTATCCTACTTCATAACTAACTAACTCACCATCACGCCGTTTCCTGCAGGGCTAGGCAGAGAGGACGGAATGCCAAACAACTCGGTCTTGGCACATAACTGTTCTCATTCACATTCATACATCGTCTCATACATATTCTTCTATTATGTTGATTTTTGACATGGCCCGATACGGCCGTAGCCCGGGCGCTTTGTGAATCAAGTTTTTTTTTTCAATCAAATATAAATAACGATTTGCCCCCCTAGATCCGGGGCTGGTTTTAGGTTAGGTTAGATTGAAATTAAAATTAAAAATTGGCACTGATGCCAATTTCTTCAAGATGGACATGAATCTAATCATCAACATCATATTGTATTGTGTTTAGTTCCCAATTGCCCATGTTTCTCATAACGGACATCAAATCTTAAGATTCATGTATTAGGTTCCCAATCTTAATGCCCGTTTTCCTCATAACGGACATCAAATCTTAAGATCCATGTATGTATTAGATCCCCAATCTTGATGCCCGTTTTCCTCATAACGGACATCAAATCTTAAGATCCATGTATGTATTAAATCCCCAATCTTGATGCCCGTTTTCCTCATAACGGACATCAAATCTTCAGATCCATGTATTGTATTAGGTCCCCAATCTGCTCATTTTTCTCATAATGGACATCAAATCTTAAGATCCGTGTATTGTATTAGGTCCCCAATCTTAATGCCCATTTTTCGCATGATGGACCTCAAATCTTAAGATCCATGTATTGTATTATGTCCCCCAATCTTAATTGCCCATTTTCCTCATGTAGGGCATCAAATCTTAAGATCCATGGATTGTATTAGGTCCCCAATCTTAATGCCCATTTTCCTCATGTAGAGCATCAAATCTTAAGATCCATGTATTGTATTAGGTCCCCAATTTTAATGCCCATTTTCTTCATGTAGGGCATCAAATCTTACGATCCATGTTTTGTATTAGGTCCCCAATCTTAATGCCTATTTTCTTCATGTACGACATCAAATCTTAAGATCCATGTATTGTATTAGGTCCCCAATTTTAATGCCCATTTTCTTCATGTAGGGCATCAAATCTTACGATCCATGTTTTGTATTAGGTCCCCAATCTTAATGCCTATTTTCTTCATGTACGACATCAAATCTTAAGATCCATGTATTGTATTAGGTCCCCCAATCTTAATGCCCGTTTTCCTCATGTAGGGCATCAAATCTTAAGATCCATGTATTGTATTAGATCACCAATTGTAATGCCCATTTTTCTCATGATATACATCAAATCTAAAGATCCGTTTATTGTGTTAGGTCCCCAATCTAAAAGCCCATTTTCCTGATGATTGGCATCAAATCTAAAGATCCGGGTATTCATTATTGTTGTGTGTTTTATTAGGTCCGCCACCAGCGCGCGCCCTCGGGGTCGCGCGAATTCCGCGAGCTGACGCAGCGAGACGCGCTGATGACGCTCCGCGCAGAGCTTGACCGCCTGCTGGTGGACGCGCCACCCGCCCGTGAGAAGACCGCCAAACAAGAGCTCGACGGCTTTGCGCAGCTCTTCAGCCGCTTTGTCGCTGAAGGTCAGTCTCTCCATAGCACACTTTTTTTCTGCCTTCTACATCAATTCCATAGCGAGTTTACTACAAACTCTTTATTATAACCACTTACATTTTTACACTACTTACACAACCACAATTTTGGCAAAAATAAGTAAACCTTCATACTTACTTCACTTTTCAATTCAATTCTACTGTAACTTCAAAACTACCTATTGATGTAATTTAGCATTTTTGTTTATATTACCCTCGCACAGGCAGTGCCTTAGTGGGTTCCCATTACTTACTTTTGTCTTATATATATATTTACTTTTTGCTAACTTTTACATTACTTCTACCCCCCCCCCCCCCCCCCCCCCCCCTTCCCTGTCAAATTTGTGAGACCCCCACCCTCCCAGTTTTTGTCACATATTTTGCAATTTTACATCTAAAAATAATCAAAACAGTAGATTTTTACATGTGATGTCACAGAGCTGATAACCCCCCCCTTCTACACAATGTCACACTTCTCTACTCCCCTCCTCCCCCCCCTTAAGGTATGATTTAATTTATGGATGGCCCCAAATTACTTTTAAAATGTATGTAGATATAATAGGAAAAAGTAAAGGAAATATAATTAATAAAATCCTTCATTTTCCTAAATATTTATTGATTCCGCGTCTTCCTAACTAAATAAGTTTTCTGGAGATCACTTCATCATCATTGCGGTGGTACATGGTGGAATTTCGCCTCCTCCACATTCCTAACCGTTCTTCTCCAGTCTGCGATCTTCCCGTCCTGCTCCAATCATTTTTCATTTATCCAGTCTACCTCTTCCTTAGTCACTTCCACTTTCACTGGAACACCCATTTACTCATGATTTTCAGCATCCTTTCATCTGGTATTTTTGAGATCACCTAACCTCTCAGGCCTACTATTTTGTCAAAGGGTCAAAATATTTCCGCTTTGCAATAAAATTCAAATAAATGGAATATTTCTGAATGTATCCGAAAACTTAAAACAGTTTTGGAAAGGTGATGAAATACACTCTCAAATTTTATAAATAATAACAAATATACATTTTGAAATATTAGAATTTTGCATGCAAACATAAGAAAGTTTTGAAAATGGCTCACCTTTTTTTTCTAACTAAAATTACTTGTAATGAAAAAAAAATTAAAACACATAAATAATTTATTACGCAAATAAATTATAAACATTATAGTCAACTCACTTTTTTGTGGTTTTGTGTAAAAATAATGAATTAAATATTCTCAAAGTTTCATAATTTTTTTCAAATTGTGGTCGGAAACTTTGGATTCATAAAGGTGTACATTTTAATTATTTTAAATTTTAGATTTGAATACAAATCATGGTTTTGTCTCTTTCTTATACCGTTTAGACCATATTTCTAACCATGATTGTAAAGGAGACACAACGACTTCTATAAGACCTGTATAAGTTGTTCCGAAAACCGAACAAATAGATTTGACGGGTTAAGAGGAAAACATTGTACTGACAATCTTCATTCTTCCTCCAGAGGGCCCGTCGGTATCATGGGACCACATCGAGAAGCTGCCCGAGCCCACGGTAGAGCATGTGCGTGAGATGCTGGAGCAGCTGGTGGTGGTGAAGCTCAACGGTGGTTTAGGCACCTCCATGGGCTGCCGGGGGCCTAAATCCGTCATCCCTGTGAGGAACGACCTCACCTTCTTGGATCTGACCGTGCAGCAGATTGAGGTAATAATAATAATAATATTTGGGTGATTTGCATAGCATCATTTTTTATAAAAAATAACCTCGAGGAATTCTTTTAGAAATTGGACAATTTCTAAAAGAATAATTTTATATCTAGCCTCAATAAAAAAAATGTGTGCAGACGTCACAACGCACTGTCCCCCCGCACTGCGCTTCATTTTGGATGAGGCAAGGGAACGGTTTTTTTTTTTGGTTCATTATAATGATGCCATGTTAATGTCCTCAGCATCTGAACAAGAAGTACCAGTGCAACGTGCCCCTCGTTCTGATGAACTCGTTCAACACGGACGAGGACACAGAGAAGATTGTGCGCAAGTACAAGGGACTGAAGGTGGAGATCTTCACCTTCAACCAGTCCTGCTTCCCGCGTATCAACCGGGAGTCTTTGCTGCCAGTGGCCAAGTCCTGCGATGTCCAGGAAGACCTTGAGGCGTAAGTTCTTACCTAACTACATATTTAGCAGAAGTTGACTACCATCATGAATGTGAATCAAGCAAAGAAAGTGTGTCAAGACTCAGTTGTATGGTGGTTGTGTGACCTGTGGGTCTGGAGCCAAAGAGCTTACTTGGTCACAGAGTTCGTTTAATTATGAACTTCTATATATATATATATATAATATAAAGGAGATAATAATGTTAATAAAGTTACGATTTATCAGTGCTGTCAACCCGCAACATACTTTTTCATGTGTTTTGGGAGTTCAATGCTTAGCAGAAATTAATCCATGAAAGTAGATGGCTGCTTAACTTGTTAGATTAATGAACGTGCTATTATATTGTTGTTAAGAATCAAATTTTTATATGTAATATTATCTATAATTATTACAATTACAATTCCAGATGGTACCCACCCGGTCACGGTGACTTTTACCAATCCTTCAAGAACTGTGGCCTGCTCCGCCAATTCATCGAAAAGGGCCGCAAGTACTGCTTCATCAGCAACATTGACAACCTCGGTGCCACTGTTGACCTGAACATCCTCAATCTCCTGCTCCAGCCCACCAAGAACATCGAGTTCGTCATGGAGGTTACCGACAAGACCAGGGCTGACGTCAAGGGAGGCACCCTCATCCAGTACGAAAACAAACTGAGACTGCTCGAAATCGCACAAGTCCCGAGCGAACGAATTGAAGACTTTAAATCTGTTAAAACCTTCAAGTTTTTCAACACAAATAACCTTTGGGTTAAATTGGACGCTATCGAGCGCGTTTTAGACCAAGGCTCGCTCGATATGGAGATCATTATCAATAACAAAACATTAGCGGACGGTTTAAACGTGATTCAGCTCGAGACCGCTGTCGGTGCGGCTATGAAGGTGTTTGATGGAGGTATTGGAATCAACGTGCCGAGATGTCGGTTCTTGCCCGTGAAGAAGTCGTCAGATCTGCTACTGGTGATGTCCAATCTCTACAGCCTGTCACATGGCTCCCTAGTCATGTCTCCTCAGAGGATGTTCCCCACCACTCCGTTGGTGAAGCTGGGCGATAACCACTTTGCCAAGGTCAAAGAGTTCCTGGGACGCTTTGCCAATATTCCTGACCTGATTGAACTGGATCATCTCACCGTGTCGGGAGATGTTACATTCGGCAGGGGAGTTTCTCTAAAGGTAAATTAAATGCTTTATTACCTACGAATAAGGTCCTGCTTCTGAGAGCTCTGTCATAACCTCTCTTTCTGTTACTTGGGTCATTTAACGAGAAACAGTAAGAGGTTACAACGGGTATGCCTAATATACCGAAAATTGGTGTTGTTGTAGTAGAATTCCAAATCAATGTTATTCATGACCACTCGAGCTCAAATGGTTATGGATAAGGTGGTTATGAGCAGGTGATTTTTATTAATTAATGAATTATAACTTTAACAAAACGGTGAAATCTAGGTGGATTCATTTCATGCTTTAAACCGCAATATGTATAATGAGAAACATGGAACCTCGCATAACGAGCATATTTAGTTCCAGAATCTTACTCGCAATGCGAAACATTCGTTAAGCGACACTATTTTTCCCATATAAATTAACTTAAAATACAACAAGTTCCGTGCCGAAAAAATATCTTCAATAATTAGCAGAAATTTGTTTTAATGCTCTCCATCTTAATTAAGGGTCCACTATTCGAATTTCGACCGATTTCTTACATATCTCCCTTAAACATTTGAAGTTTTTAAGCTCTTAAAAAAATATGTTATTTTTGGAGATAATATCTAGATACGTTCCACGCCGAAACGCAAATTATATGAAATTCCCTCGATAGAAAAAAATCGCAAAGTATGCTCCGAAAATTATTTAAAACAAGTCTATTTCTATTATTTTACAAGTTATATTTGTGAAAAAATTCACAATGTTTCTTTAAATGATACTTATGATACGTTCCACGAGATTTTTGCTCTATTTTAAACGAGTCATGTTTTATCAAGCTTTTTCGCAATTTTCGCTGCGATTTCATCACTTAAAATATTAGCACGCTCTGTCCAACATTCGTAATTACACATCTCTACATCTTCTTCTTTTTCAGCCGAATAGCGCCGCCTTAATGAAATTTGTAGATTTTTCTGTCTGGAATATGTAGGTCAATGAAACTAGTTTTAGATCATGACGCGAATCATCCATTGAACTGTTGCCACCACCAGCCTGTCAGGGTAGAAAGTAGACAGCCTGACACTATATCCGTCACGATTTGGTGTTCAAAACAAACATAGGCATTGTTTGTTTCGAGCTGAAAACATTAATGAAAACAAGTGTCATGAGTCACATCAAGACCCTGACAATTGTTACAGACAGATAGATCAAAACAAAACAAGATAAATGCAGGAAAATAAGGTTAAACTGTGCAAATGAAAGACTTTCACAATATGGAATTATGGTAATTATTTGCCTTATAATAAACTCCTCATTTCATCACTCCACAAATAACAGTACGAAAGGAGTTTAGAATTTCATGTAAATAATCAATATAAATATTTGTACTTTGATTACAATGAATTCTGATCATACGAGGATATTGTCTGATTTCAGAAAGTTTAAGGGTGGGCAATGCGGTATTTTCCATTCAATAGCAAAATGAGCCATTTCGCGATAAGATTAGCCACAAACATGCCCAAGAGTTCTCAAAATCGGGTAATCAATGTATTCAAGTCTGCTAATTTCACACAGCACTGATGTCTACTTATTTAGGAAGCAATTTTACATTTGCGTCACACGCATAAATAAACTGTTGCGCGTGTCCATTACACTGAGAAACCCTCTTAAGAAGTTTTTCAAGGGGCTGAAAAAAGCAAACTTCTTAAGCGGGAAAACCTTATGTGGGAAAACTTGGGCCAATTTTGGGCCGAGAGATCGAAAAAACCAAACTCCTTAAGCGGGAAAACCTTACGTGGGAAAACTTGGGCCAATTTTGGGCCGTGGGATCGAAAAAACCAAACTTCTTAAGAGGATTTCACTGTATTATACCACTCAGCTGTCAACAGTTTTTTCATAGAAATTCAAAGTTATATGGGATTGTGTTCACATAATAATAGATATTTCCCATCTTTTGATTCCATTGAAAATTTGGATCGGAGTTCCAAATATAACGGAGTTATACCCCTAGGCTTAGTCATTTAACCCTTGGCACTCCAATGTCGAGTGTCACTCGACATTGATTTTGTTCCACCAGCTCCAATGTCGAGTGACACTCGACACGGTGTAGTAATACTTTTTGCGAACAATTTTAAAATAGGAGGAATTTTTTTTACAAAAATTTTTGAATCATGATCGAAAGACACTACTATTTTAGAATCTCACAATACTTTAGTACCTGCTATGGTCGAGGGATGAATGAATTTTGTTTAGGGTTACGTCTCACCGCAGGTATCGATGTTACAAAAGTACACTAGTAGTTATCGCACCGTTCTGTCGTCAACAAATTTTCCCCAACTGTGCATTACATATTGTGTTTGTTTTCTTGCAAAGACTCGTGGAATGAATTATTTGTGATTTATATTTTCCATGGCTTTATTTCTATATATTTTCCATAGCATCAAGTCAAAAAAATAAAGTGAAATGTGTCAAAAGGCCATTTTGTACTACGCCTTTTCAATTACGTTTTGACTACAGTGAAACCCTCTTAACCTCTTAAATGCCACGGGAGGAAACTCGAAAATTTCGCGATGTTTTAACTTTGACGTAATATTTTGCAGATTTATTTTATGCTATCATGTATAATATTTACCGAAACACGTTCCCTGAACAATAAACTATGCTTACAAACAATATTACTTGCGTTTATTTGACAAATTGATAGTTTTATCGATCTTTTCATGACATGCGACGCTCAAAGTTTGACAGCTCAAATCGCGGCAGAAATGTCATTTCGAAAGTCATAGATATGTGCAATGATTATTTGAGAGGCTAGGTGTGTTCCTTATATCCGTTATGTCAAGAACAAGAATGCCCCAAGCGATTCTGACCTTAACTTTCATACATTTTCTTTATACATAAGGTTTAAAATCGCATCTCAAAATATTTTTTTTATTTTTTTTTATGGCGCGTCCCGGGCGCGCAATCGGCAAACCAGAGGTTAAGAAGTTTTCCAAGGGACCGGGAAAAACAAACTTCTTAAGCAGGAAAACCTCATATGTGGGAAAAATTGGCCCAATTTTGGGCCGTGGGACCGAAAAAACCAAACTTCTTAAGCCACGAAACTTCTTAAGCGGGAACTTCTTAAGAGAGTTTCACTGTAATATTAATTTTATTTATGAAAAAAAAATTAAAAGTGGAGCTGGTGGAACAAAAACAAAAAAGGCTTGGAGTGGAAAGGGTTAAAGAATGTCGAACAACAACGAAATTGCTTTGTGACAATACTGTTTTTTTTTTCCAGGGGACTGTCATCATCATAGCCAACCACGGAGACCGGATAGATATTCCTTCCGGAGCTTTATTAGAAAACAAAATAGTCTCCGGTAACATGAGAATCCTGGACCATTGATTAATACTCCCTCATCCATCAAGCATAGCAAGATTCCCCACCAAAATAAGTGCGTATTTGAAGAGCAATGAGGAATCTCTGCCTTGGATACAGCATGTTTTATTTTTTAAAACATGTTCTTTAGGAGAATTATTATTATGTATGTAGCTCATCATATATTATAGACTAGAAATGTTGGACTTTTAGTGCGATTGTTAAAAACAATTTAGGACTGCAAAATCTAAATTGAGTTTGGATAGAATGCCAAAGCAAATGTAACATGGGATTGGTACTGTTTTTGTGATAGTTGCGAATTTTTATTGTACTTTTTGTATTGTTTCGCAAACTTGTTATCTTCTTTTTAATTTTTATACGATTTTTATTTCAGCTGTTTTATTTTTTAAATTACATTATTTATAATTTATATTCGACTATATACTCGTATATATGTATTATGTATATTTGTATTGTAAACCTGTGTCCTACTACTAAACAGAACTACTCAAGAAATACCCATCACATTCTAGGTGCACCACCTATATGCAATTGTAAAAAATGTCGTTCAACTTCTACTTATTGAGTTCAACATCGTATGTAAAATGTCCTGGTGACAATAATCATTTTCCGTGGTGTCCAGTTGTATCTTTGTTTATTATTTGCATTTTACGAGCAGCTCTCAATCATTCACTATTTGTTGTAGAATCCATCCCTAGGTTATATGTATAACTTTTTCCGTGTATATAAGTTACTCGAAATGAATAGCAATTAAGGGTAATATACATACTTTTAATAAGAAATACATACCTGTTTTATTAACCTAGAAAAATCCTTTTCCTTATATTTAACTTTTACAATGCTGTCCTTTTCAGTGCAATCAATCTGCCCCATTAGGTACCGCACAAACGACTTGCACAAATGTTAATTTGCGCAAACTAAATTTGCTCTAATTTTCACAAGTACATGTTTTAATTTCTTTAAAAATCTAAAAAACGTGGTAAATGAAAAGGATATGAAAAAGGTCTAATATGCTTTATGTCATTCTCGAATTGAATATGGAATCATAGGATGGGGATCTGCTACACATAAATACACAACCTGAATACAATTCAAAAACGTATCGTAAAGACCATACTGAAAGTACTCATTAAAACGCCTTCAATTGAAATTTTCAATAGCTTTGAAGTACCAAATGTACAACAAATATATGCCAAAAATACATCATTGAAGCTTTTCAAAAATATTGAATCCTCTACTGAAAATGATATAAAAAATATTCCAAGTTATAAAACCGCATTCGGACAAAAATCTACACATACTTTAAAACTTCATAATATCCTTCCCCAAGGCATAAAACTAATAAAAAAATTATAATGAATACAATTCAAGAATCAAATTACGGCTGAAAGAGGTCAATGAAAAAACCCTAATAAGGACACTAAAAACGACATAGAAGACAAATAAACTATATTTAAATAATTTTATTCCGCCTCGGCACAGGACCCTCTAGTGAGGAGGACTAAGAAATACAATATTTATACTTAAATTCACCATTATATTTTGTATTTACAATTATTTTATATAGTCGCTAAAATAAAAATAAATAAATAAAAAAATGTTAAGATGGCAAATCTGTATAATGCGTATGCACCTCAAATGATTGCGACAGGTTTGCACAAACTGTTTGCGCATGCAAGTCGCTGCGTGTAGAGACTTCATGGATCGCATACAAGGATAGTGCCGATTTATCACATATCTGACAGCCGCGTAGATAAGGTTAACCTACGAATATTTTTTTCCTTGTGTTTAACCTTACGATGCTGACCTTTTCAACACAATCTATTATATGTTGCAGCATTTTTTGACAACATTTTTTGATTTTTTTAATTGTATTATAGAAAAACTTCATGGGTCACGTGTGGGACATCTACGTAGATAAGGTTAATAAAAAGATAATTTTTATAAATGTATTTTAATATCTTCTTCTTATAAGAACCTAAGAGGAAGTATTTAATTCAAACACACATCATAATGTTCACTTGACATAACTTTTATAATTTCTATAAAATCGTACAAAAAGTTATAAAGCATTTAACTTGTAATAAAGATTAAGATGTGACGTAATATAATATATAAGAACAAGTATTTGTTCTTGTTTCTAATCACACTCCTAATTAATTTAACATCACAATATTACTTCAGCCTTAAAAAATACATAATCACACATCCCATAGAGTGTTGTAAGTCAAAAAAGTCAATTTTACAGGAAAAAACAAATATTGAAAGATGAACAAGCGATCCCGTCGAAGAGACACTAGCAAAGTCTCGCAGAGATGGGGTGATCTAACTTAAATCTGGTTTTCCTGGGGCATAGATAATCACAATCCCTTTTACTATTCAGAGATAAAACGTAAAACAGAAAATTTTCACTTACAACCCTTTTCTAAGGGATGTGTGATATTAGAAAATAATAGATAATAGAAAATGATTAGTATGAAACCATGCACACAACAAGTTGTCGCTGTCACAACAATCATTTGCCTATATCACTACAAATTGCATGTTCGCACTGCCTTTGTTTCTACCTACACACCAAATGTATAACTTTTATTGGCTCAGCCACTTTGATAGTCAGTGCAGTTTGGTCATAGCTCGGCGACAGTCGGTACACTTCCGTGTCATGTATCCCTTTGTTTCCATGTTGCAAAACATAGATTCCTCAGCCTTTTATTTGTAAATTCTAAAGATGTTGCATTAATTCAAAAAATTTACATAAACTTTTGAGAAACTTAGGGCATACTTCATGTTTGAGGATGGTATGCAGGGTGTCTCTCATAGTGTTAAGTATGGAGTGAACCTGTTACAAGAGGGATAAAACACAAAAGCCGACAAGCGATTCAAACAATGTCCCATTCTCACTTGGGAATCATCAACTGTGTTTAGTAACTCTTGATTGAACAACAGTGTCGAAGAGATTAATAAGATTTATGCTAGGTTTTTGTGTGTTCATTCTACTGCTATTTTTACAATGAAAAAACCATAGGATGAACTCATTAAGAACACAGATATTTTTCTGATTAAACTCATAATTAGAAAATAATTAATTAACCTCAAATTCTTTATAACAGTTCTCCTCGTTGGCCCCATATATTCACCACATTTTTTTACTTACAATATCTTATATAAATATTTAATCTAGCTTTTACTTTGTGACTTTTCCACTAGACGGCACTAAGTGGCGAGTCTTGCCTCCAATCTTAAACAGCGATCACGTAATGTGATGGCATCGCGCCGGGCTGCAGTCAATGCGTCGTCTTTTTTGGCAACGGCCACTTTCACCCTGGAAAACGACAAATAAATTTTTTTTTTTATCAATTAATTTATTTACTTAGATTTAAATATTTATATTACTAAGATTCTGTAGATCCCAAAGACCGCAATGGAATGGCCAGATAGAAAGATTGCCAGTTGACAAGAAACTGAAATTCTTGAACCCCTTTCCCAAAAGAGTTTGGGAAAGGGTTCCATTGGCCAAAAGAGTTTGGGAACCACTGATTTAGATTTATGTATTATTACTATATTGTTCATTAACAATTTTTCTACTTCGTTACAGTAAACTGTCAAAAGAAAGGAAAAATATTATGGTAATTCATGTATAGATAATTGAAACAAGAAAGATGGGTCATGAGCGAACATTAGTATTAACCTCATCCTCAAAAGTGTCGCCAACACGTCGCCTCAGTTCTTATTTGACCAATAGACCATTTTAGTTTTTGTTCAATCTCCACTTTAAAATTAAAAATAAAGTATAAAAAATGATAGTTACTCACTTAACTAAGAATTATTTAAACTAATGAGACCTTTACCTTTACGGAAATAGCTTTATCATAAACACCTATCATAATGTTCCATTGAAATAATGAAAGAAAACTTTCTCCTATAAAATTTTCTAATGGTCTGTTGGACAAATACGAACTAAGGCGATGAACATTGTCCATATATATGCAATTTCCGCCTTTCTTTCAACCTACACACTAAATGCATAAATTTCATTTACTACACTACTTTGATAGTCCATGCAGTTTGCTCGTGGCTCGGCGATAGTCGGCACACTTCCATGCATTAAATTCTTTGAATTCTATTGTCTATGGTAGTATGTTATAATTTTAAGACACGTATTCTTACTTGGCATATAGCTGGTGCATTTCATCCTTGTGCTGCTGCTGGATATGCATCATTTGCGCTCTCATCTCTTCCATGTCTTCTCTCCCCTTCATCTCTACTGATCTTATTGTCATCTCCATCTCTGCCACTGTTTGCATCTTCAGCTAAAATGAATTGTAAAATGGGAAGAGTTTACCATAAACATAATTCAAGATTCACTCAAAATGATGGATTGGTGGTTCCGAAATGTACCAATAATTTCAATGGAAGAATCCTTTACTATATCGTAGCCAAAATATTCAATAAAATACCAACGAAGATTAAAAATAACACCATTTATACTGCTAATTTCAAATATAATCTAAGGAAATAGCTATTTATTTGTAAGAGACAAACAGCTTATACATTAAATATAGATACATATATACAAAGTTAAATTAAGTCAAGCCAAAAAGGTCTCCTATATTAAAGTTACTTGGAGATGGAGTTTTATTATATCTTATTATAGCTATTAGATACATATGATTAATTTATAATGATGAACCGTGAAAAGCCCTTGAATTGATGGTTGGAATTCACATTAAGACATAATTTTGTAATACCTCATGTACCAACCTATATCTATTAAACTATTCATGTGAATGTTTTGCAGTGGCGACTCGTGAATTTTGGTATGCTAGAGTGATAATATTAAAGTAAAAGGGCATTACTGATGTTGTTGCAGCCGAAAACCTTTTTTTTCGATAATCGGTTTTTTTATGAAGATTTTCAGGAAATCCGGTGCAGCGCACTGCCAATCCTGAAAATTCTCATACAAAAAACTGGTTTTTGAAAAAAAAAGTTTTTGGCTACAACATCATGCCATTTTTTTAATATAACACACCAAAAGTCATGAGCCACTTATATTGTTATAATATAATACCTATCCTGCTATCTATATTATATATACTAGGGATGCCAAGAATATTCAGCTACTCCAAGAATATTCGGTATTCGGCCGATTCGGCTCCTTTTTTTACTATTCAGTATTCGGCCGAATATTGCGAACCATTTTGCTGAAAACCGATTACCAAATCATGAAAAAAAAACACATAATAAATAAAATATATCACAATTTTTTTATATCTATCAGTTTAGTCTTTTTTTGGCCCAACAAATGATTTAGGTTGGGTACTCCTGATGTAAACCGTCTCCGCTTTTCAATAATAATGATAATGTGTCAGCCTCAATTACATATATACATATGCGATAGAATATGAGAACTTTGTGTGTGATTTTTTTTTCAAGATCTCTATTAAAACTACTAAAGAATGGAATGTTACCTCATCTGCTTGCCTGAGTTTTCCTTCCAATTGTGTCATTGTTATTTGATTGAGTGCACCTGTAAAGTAATATAGTTAAAAATTTTGTACTGCTATTAGTCTGTTATCCACATAAATAAAATTTTTGTGCATTTTAATATGTAACTTGATAACTATGTTAACATATCATGATATTTCACTGCAAGTGACAGATCCAATATGAAACCTCATCCTTTTACATCCTTTTTCATTCAAATTTTAATTTTGGATTTGAGGCCAAAATACCAAACCAAACAGAATAATATTTATTTTCAATCAAAAGGTACTGCAGATATCTAGTACGGATGTGTGCTATTTTATTTATTTTTGTTTCAAATTATAAAATATAGGTAAAAAAAGAAATCAATTTTAGAGATGATTGTAGAGACATCTTTGGATTTTTTTACGAGTTAATTATAATTATTAAAAAATAGCCTTACCCTGCCTACTGAGTTAATACAATGAAAAAAAAATTACACATCATAAAAAAGGCATTTCTTTGGGTAGAAATTTTGATTTATGTACCACAAATTTGTGTTAACTACATAAATCGGTCATTTGTAATATTAGCATTTACGCCCATCAAAAAGCGTTTTTATCATTTTAATTTTATTTATTTTATATTATATCATTTTTTAACTCGCAAATTATTGCCAAAGTTGCCTCTAAAATCATGAAAAATTGATTTCTTTACATTTTTTTAATTTAAAATACAAATAAATAAAGTAGCTCCCATCTGTGCTAGATATTTGCTATACCTTTAGATTATTTATTTATTTATATAATACATGTTACATAATTAAGACATTTACATAGATACTAGTCGGCTGCCTGTTTCATGGTGACCAATGGAGTATAGTTACGTTGTATGAAGTCTAGTGAAAATATAATATGGATTAAAAAATAAGTTTTCTGTTTGATTAAGTTTTGTATGAAAAGGCCTGGGCCGCCGTTGACTGATAATGTGCTGCCTGGTTTGCGACTTACATTGTTCCTGGGCATCTCTGAGCAGTTCCCTGGCCTCCTTGCATCTCTGCATCGCCGTCTGTTCCGATTCCTCCAAAGCCTTCATGTCTGTCTCATACTTTACTTTGACCCGTCTGTAACATAACAAATAATGAACAACAATTGCTACAACCACCAAGCTATCGCATCAACCGTCACTACTGTCGTATTTCTCCAATAAACTCAGGGACTACTATAATACAGGGTGTCCGGGGGTAAAGTGCACAAACTTTCGTAGGTTTGGGTTTAATCGGCCTTTCGGGATAAATGACAAAAATATTTATCCATAGAAGAATACGTTGAAAATTTAAACTTAAAGCGTTGGAGATTCAAAATAAAACTTCTTTATGCTTCTCGCCAATCACACTTTTCGTAACGCTCTCGTCACGCATTCACCAGCTTACTCCCCAAGTCAAGCGTGCGTAAAGAAGTTTTACTTCAAAAAGTTATTTATCTTTTTTACTTGTACAATCATGTAGAATCACTTCATGAAGTTTGTGCACTTTACCCCCGGACACCTTGGGTACAATTTCAATTCAATTCAATTTCGCTTGGTGTGGACTCCAAATTACCGACCCACTTTCAAGTCTACTCCTTACTAAGGAATTGAATAAAACTATGAGAACCCGGGTGTCTCTAAAATTCCTTGCAGTACGCAGAACAAAGCCCAGCATTCTCAATGAAGTGCTACAAGTCATCTGAATATGAGTATGAAATGTCAGCCTACTATCAAACATGATTCCAAGATTCAATTTAACTCTTTTAGCCTCACAGCGTCGATCTATGCGAGCAAACTTTGGTGTATCATTAAAAAAATAATAACAAAGGAAAATTCTGAAATATGTTATGTCTGAGAAAGAAATTTGACTGTCCTAAAACAATTATTTTTTCCTAGTTAGACAGTTACAAGTTTTATTTTACAATCATTATTGCCAAATGTATTTTTGTAATAACTATTTTTTTTATTATGTGAATACCTCACAAGATTCTCAACTGCTCCCGTCTGGAACCAGTGAGACTATGGCATCCTCAATCGGGGTAAGTTGTGAGGCTGAAGGTAAGTGGGGAGGAGAAGGAGGTGAGAAAGAGGAAGTTGGGGAAGTGGCTATCATATCTAGTCACCAGACTGAAGACATTTCAAGCAACTTTTCAATTCTGAATGGTGGTCTGGCACCAGGGCAGTACTCAGAGTATCTTCCACTCTGGAACGCAAATAGTTCCATGACAAATCAGAATCATGCAATCTCAACACCCCTTTAAAATCCCACAAACCAATTAAATAAAATTTATCTGCGCTCCTCAGGATTTGAATTTGCAACCTCTGGATTGCTAGTCAAGAGCCTTGCTGAAAATAATTCCTATCTTGAAAATAATTCCCGTCGTCCAAATAAAAACATTTGTCGAACCTAATTCATAAACACTTAGGTTTTTTTACAAATTATTGTTTTTTTTAAAAAATGTTCAAGGCCAAAGGGATTAAGTTTGCTTACGTTGTTTCATTGTAACTTATTTTTAGTAAGTTTTGCTTATAATGTTTTATTGTAATAAATTGAAGCAGAAAATTTTATTCCAACTCTCAAAACATCATATTGTACTTATATGGGTGTATACAAATACGTTTATATATATACTTTTAATTTTAAGAAAATTCTCAGTAACTCCTGTAAAATGTAGAATCCTGTAACTCTGTTAAATCAACTTAAATTCTGTTAAATGATCTTGATCTTTATATTTACTATGTACAGATATTTTAAAATTATATTTTAACTGCCACTGTCTAATATGAACATAATATAATACCCACGCACAGGCTTCGCCTTTGTGGGATCTTTTTTTGCTACTTTTTTATATTTTATGTTATTATGTATGTACCTTTTCCGATGTATCAAAAAAATTTCGCTAATAAAAAAAAAAAATAAAAAAAAATCATAGAAAAATTTAAATATAAATTGGTAAGTACCTACCTTAAAGTTTCTTGCATTTCTTTTCTCCCTTCTTGCGCCTCCATCTCCATTGTGTCTATGGCCTTCTCAATCTCCCTATCCCTCTCCCTCCTGGACAGAGCGCGTATCTCTGCCTCTTTCTCCTTCATCACCTCTGTGTGTTTCTTTACATAGTCTTCCTTGTATTTTTCAAACTCCCTCGAGATTGTTTCTCTTAGTCGAGACATTTCTTCCTGAAAGTAACATTTGATTAGAATCCCCAATGGTACCCACTGCTAATATAATGTAGATAGGTACTTATGGAAAATTAATTATTTCCAATTTTAACATTTACATTTGATTATGATTACAGAATAAACTTTTCTATTATTTCACTATCCCATTCCCTCAGCCTCGCAACATTCCCCATTTAGATTTACCTTTTTACGTAATATTACAAGAAATCACAATAAAAGTGGTCTACAACAAATTTATGTGTTTTTATTGTAAATTATGGTGAGCCACAAAGTTAATGCTTTTACAAATACAAAAACTTTTCAAGTCAATATTTTTTCTTTATAACCTTAGTTTATTTCAAACTCCATTACATGTTGTGATATATAGGATCATGCATGCAGATTCAACATCCTTCAACCGTTAGTATCGGGAGTTATATGTAGTTTTTAGGTGTCCCAACATATGTCAGTTAAGTAGTATCTTAGAAGAGTGTCGACTATCGTCACTCGTGTCTAATGCACGAAGGGTTATGGAAATAGCCAATGATGAAAGACAGCTGTGTCCTACAGTGTTCGGTTCCCCAGCTTCAGAATAATTTAGAGATTTCTATGGTACGGATGTCTGGTGCAGTTAAATATTCTTGTAAACCTTATAATGATGTAAATAAAGCTACTTGCAATCTAGACGAAAATCTTTATTATAGTTTTTTCAAACATATTTCATTTAATCTCAATCATCGGGATTGAAGTACATCACACATGTGATGATCATCAAATCGATCATCAAATCGATCATCATCCCGTTCGGTGACGTTTTTTCTTTTGTTTTAATTTATTAGTCTGTTTTGTCATGGAAAACTATTGCCTCCTTTCCTTCCATCTATCAAGTATTCACTATTTAGGAGCAGCGCCTTTCATTGCCATAACATTACATACTCCTCAACTTCAAAAGATATGTCCCCATGAGTTCAGCCCTCCTCTACTCCTTTCCCCTACCGTAATGCCATAAGTTTTAAATGTTTCCCCTTACCATAAGTTCAGCCCGCCTCTCCTCGAACTGCCTCTCCATGACCTTTCTGCGCTCCTCCATCAAGGCCTCCTGCTGCTCGCGCCACTCTTGCCCCTCCCGTCGGGCCACCCGTGCCGCCTCGCGCCCTTCCACTCCTGCCCTCTCTGCCGCGGTGGCCAGGGCAGACTCCCATTCTGCTCGCTTCACTTCCATCCTGAAAATGTTTTAACGATGTGTTAGCAACTTATCAAACCAAAGTCTCAGGCTACCTGGCCTCAATTCTTATTCGATAGATGATTATAGATACCAACCTAACTAGTTAACCTAATCTCACTTTTAATTGGATACCTACTAGATTTTAGATATCCACCTAACTAACCTCACTTTTATTCTGATACTAGATCTTCTTCTTCTCGTGCCCTGTCCGTTCAACGGACGTTGGCTATGCGGACTTTGCTTACTGCGGCCCGGAACAGCTCTGCAGTATACTGGCCAAACCACTGTCTTACGTTTTTCAGCCGTGATGTTCTCTTTCCCAGCATTATGAGATACAAGATTTCGTACTTCTCTGGATGTCTTATCACATTTCCTAGATATTGAAATTTACAGATTTTTATTGTTTTAATAACTTCTTTTTCTTTATTTATCTGAACCATAACATCTTCATTCGGGACTCTGTCCATCTAGCTTATTTTGAATATTCTTCTGTAGATCCACATCTCTAATGCCTCAATTCGCCTTGACTAGATCATAGTTATCGAATTAATCTCACCTAACCTCACTTTTAATCCATTACAATATCATAATTACCTTCCTCCTTCTTTTTTTGGTGCTTTCTTCTATCGGAGGTTGACTACCTCCACCGTGCCGGCGGCAGCCCCGTAGCAACTCTTATAATTACCGTTCTAAATAAATAACCAACCTAAGCTCATTTCTAGCTCTAAAATTGTTGCATTTGCTAACCTGAGTCAAATTTGATTAAATTTGGGAGGCGGGAATGGGTACCGCCGCCCCGGGAATCATTTATTGGATAACCAACACCCCTGCCATAAGTCACCTAAAGTGTTTGCTACGTTTGGTGACTTAGCAAGGGTGCTAGGGTTCATGGGATGAGGTTTGTCTAGGTCTTGGCAGCGGATGCTTTTGCCCACCCAATGCGTGAGATTTTATGGATTCTCCAGCCGGATTCTCTCGTCCCGTCGCCTTGCATCGCAGTGGGAGGGATGGATTCATTCGTTTGTCACTCCTAAACACAATGACCCGCAGACCCACCTTTATATCTTTTTCCTTCCCAGAACTTCCTTTCCTTCAATTCCTTAAAAAGACCCTCCACCCAGCATCCCCAAAGATGATAGGCTCTAAGGGATTTTTTTCCTCAGAGTAAAAAAAAAAAAAAGTGTAACAACATTAATGAAGGAAACTATTGTTACCTAAGAAAGCAGCGCATTCAAATGCTGGTCATTTAAGCGTGAGTTATTTATGCCATATTTAAGGGTGAGTTATTTATGCCAAATTTAAGGGTGAGTTATTTACGCCAAATGTATTTGGAGTGAGGAAAAATTTGTCTATTCTGATCTGTTTTGTTAGATTAACATATGTTACCCACAAGCTTGCCGCTGATAGCTCCTTTGTAAACTCTACCTCTTTTTTATGAATAATGCAAGTCTTAGAAATAGATTACAACAGTACTCTCAGCAACAGCACCATAATATGACGATGTATACAATATCTTTTGTCTGTACAGACTAATAATAAATTTACCTTTCAGAAGCCAGTAAACGTTCTCTGTCCAGTTCATCTTCTAACTGTCTTGCTGCATTCTCCTTGAATATCCTCATCTCCTTAGAATGTTTCTCCTTTTCTGCATTTAGTTTGGCTTCAGCACTCCTCTGTAATGCGGTCAGCTGGGCCATGTGTTTATCTTCCATTTCTCGCAGCTCTCCTTCCAGTCCTTTTACTGTCATGTCCTTCGGTGATAAAATAACGAATAGGTTAAGTAATTAAGCATTTATCTTATTGTTGAAAAAGATACTAAATTAATTAGGAATAAAGTGAAACTCTCTTAAGAAGTTTTCCAAGGGACTGGAAAAAACTTCTTAGGTGGGGAAACCTTATATGTGGGATTAATTGGGCTATTCAGTCTCCAAGGGACCAAAAAACCTAACTTTTTAAGCATAAAAACTTCTTAAGAGGGAACTTTTTTAATTAAGAGGGAACTTCTTTAACTAAGAGGGAATTTCATTGTTTTCGAATGAATATACCTATAATACATTTAGTTTTCTAGAATGCTGAGTAATATGACTTGAGAAGGTTCTCGAACGTACTCGCCGCTGTTTTCGCAGGCGACTGTTGAATCGGGTCCTTTCGAGACGGTGGTAGAATAATAATTATGGCCGACCGGCAAGGGGTAAATACATAGCCGCCGTGTGAAATACTCTTTACTCTAGTAGGTATGTAACCAAAAGCATCAGCAAGATACTAAGTGCCAGTTATTTCACAGAATTTAAACAATTCATCAAATTTCAATGGTAATTTTCAAGATCTGTGAAAATTCGATTCAAGTTTTTTTATTATTTCAGTTAGGTAAAACAATTGTATACAGTGATCCACTGTCACAGAACTTGAAAATTAACTTTAATGTTTGATGAATTGTTTAAATTCTGCAAAACAACTTGCAGCAAATCAACAAGATGCTGGATTAATTGACAAGATGCTGAATGAAGCATATAATATAGCTAGGTATTGGACAAATGAGGTTTGTATAAACAAGATGCTAAAAGAATCTGCAACCAAGGAACTGAACGAAATAGTAAGCTACTGGTTGATTTTGCAAGATGGGTATCTTTTAAAATTCTAAATGATTAAAAATTTTACCTACTAGATTGAGTGTGGATGATAGGTTAAGTCTAGATCTTATTGTTTTGATATACCTAAGTACCTTAATCTTCTGAGTATGTTGCTTAAGCCAAACGTTCTTGTCCCTCTGGTGGGCTTGTGTGAGCCGCTGTCTCTGGTTCCTCAGTTCAAGCTGCAGTCTCTCGGCAGAGCTCCTGGCAGCCCTAGCGCTCCGGGCCTCAGCCCCCGACACCGCTCCTACCAGCTGCTCTGAAAGTGAACACTGATCTGATACACGATGAGCCAAACACCTGAAGGTGTAGCCATAAGACATTCCGATGACAGTTTCATTCTAACCTAGGTACGTTTTCTGCTATTTGTACTATTTATTAGAAAAAGGGGGGAGGTTATTCTTCAGATCTATAAACGATGCACGTAACCAAAAGAGAGGATTCAACATAGCTCTCTGTAGGCCATAGACATTTTAGTCCAGAATTTTTCCACATGCTTCTTGTGATCCAGAAGTCTTTTATCTTATAATTTGTGTTTTGCTATGTTTCCAATATTTTGGTTTTAGTCGTTTAACCTCTCTAGGGTAACGGTCCACGTATTTGGCTTTGAGTCAGGAGGTTACAGGCTCAATTCCAGATGTGGCACAAGAATATAGAATTGGCATGAATGTGTTTATATTCAAATACACTGCTTACTATTTGAGTGGTGTGATAGTTTTCTAATTCAATTCAATTCAATTCAATTTATTCATTTTAAACCTTACAAGATTAAAGCACCCCGATATATGAAAATTAATTGTTTCACAGCTGTTATAAAAACGTTCACAAGATTTCAAGCATTTTAAGGACACCTTTTTGTGTAACCGATGTAACTCATGTATGAAAGAAGGATTACATTGATGTTCTCAGTAGCATAACCATATTCTACAGGCAAATTGTTAGCACACAAACCTATCCTTTCAGCCAGGGTCTTCTTCTCATTGATCAGCTGCTCTATAAACTTCTGATGCCTGGCTATGGCCTGGGAGGAGTGCTGGGCAGCGATATTAGCCTTCTGTCTTGCTGCCAGTCTCTCGCTCCGGATCCTCGAGGCGGCTCTGTTGGCAGCGCTGACCAGGGCTGTCCGGAGCCTGACGGCTGCGGCGCTGGCCTTCCCGGCGGCTAAAGCACCCGCTACAGCACGATGAGCCAGTTCTCCTTTACTCATCTCCATCAGTTCTTCCACTCTACAAATTACAAAAAGCATATAGAAAAGAGGTACATAATTTTCCCACCAATAGAAATCGCTCAGGGAAACAATAAAAATAACTCTGTCATCGCCGCATCACAACAAAATTTTATGCTACAAGCTGATTACTAACTGAAGACTAACAACAAATACTTTTTTGCATTTTTCAGTGCATATAGCAAGAGATAATCATATGAAAAATTGGCAATGTTTTGCTTACTTGAGGGAAAATGGTGGCTGGGTGTGAGAAAGTGCTGATATTTCTTCATTTGCCGTACTTTCGACTTTATCAAGAAAGTTTACAATGTCTCTGTAAAAATAAAAATAAGGTTTGAAACATCAATTGCAGCATGTCATCTCACACATAATAATACACATGTAAAGAAGTTGTTCACAAAGTACTATTTTTAGGGTGATTGCCTATTTAAAAAAAAATAAAGTTTTGGAATATGTCAAACATTACTATAATTTGCAGACTTACTTGTATTCAGCAGATCCTATCTGGTTTTCCTCATTAGATGGATTCCTCACCGCAGAGTCCCCGCCTGCCATTGATGTGCTGTTGTGTTCTATTTCTTTGAGAACAGAATAAATATTGGAAACCATTTCATCATCTTCCAGGAGATCACTCAACTCATTTCCATCCACGTGGCCTCCCAATGCGTCATCTCCATTTGATAAAGTGTCATTTTCAAAAGACACCTCTTTTGGTTTTGAATGTGCCTTTGTAGTTTCTTTAGCAGTAGGTTTTTTCAGTGTTTTATTTTCATTGTAAGCTTCTGCTGTTCCAGACTCTTCACTTATCAAAGAAGGCTTTGTTTTTATGATAGGTTCAATCTTTTTCTCAATGTCGTTAGCATTTTCTTGTGGAGTATGGGACTGACGCATATGGTGTAAGGGGTTTTCTTTATGCAGATCAGGAGTAGAACCATCAGGATGACCTGTTGATGAAGATTCATCGAACGGACCATGTGTTTTAGAAGCCATCCAAGAAATGATATCTCTGTCTGTATCAATGTACATTGTTTTATTTATATTTGTTGTACTTTTAGAAAGAGTTATCTTTTGAGCTCTAAATTTGACTCTGTTGGTAGAATCCTTTTTGGTACTTGGTGCACTTTTGGTTAGTCTTCTGTTTTCGCTTTTGGTCGTTTTAGTCTCTGTATACTTTGAGTCGGTTGACTCGTTGCTGTTATAATTTCTGTATTTTGAGGTTGATCCTCGCTCCTTCTTCTTAATCTTTTTCTTAGGTTTTATTTTTATGTCTGGTTCTTTTTGCCCATCTGTATTTTTCATGAAATCTTTAGCCATTTTATCAAAGGCGTTAGTGTCATAAGTTCTATTGTCACGTAATTTGTATTTATTGTATTCGTCTAGAAATTGTGAAATGTCCCCGCTTGTTGATAGCTCTGTATTTTTCTCTGTGGATTGTCTATGCTTGGTATGCTCTTTCTTTTCATAGTCCGATATTCGTATTTCTTCTATCAAATCATCATCGGTTATATGTGTTTGGGAAGATGGTGATCGTTCAGAAGGTTTATTGGGAGTTGATGTTTTCAGATTAGAATCGCACTGATTTCTGATGTCTTTGAGTGTAAGATCGTGGAAGTTGTTTATTGTAGCAATTTCTTTTTTATAGTCTTCTATTACTTTTGAGGTATACACTTTACTTTCAGTTTTCTCTAAATACTCCGGATATTCTTGAGAATTTTCGTCATAGGATTCGAGCATTGTATCTGATTTAGACAAATCTGGTGTAGGTAAATGGTCACTTTTGTTATTCTTTGCATATCCATGAGCGGTTTTGTCTTTCGATGGATCCGCTTTTATGTCGGTACTCTCTGGGTTTTGGGAATTCTCCAAAGAATAGTCGATTACAATATCAGGTATTGTTTTGATTCTTGCACTATATTTATCAGCATATTTTTGTCCAGCGTTTTCATTCTCAACACTTTCAATGTCTTCATCTAAATGATTTATGGGGGTTTTTGGATAGCAAATTTTTTCTCTTGCAGTACTTTTGCCCAAGATGTTTTCTGTTCCTCCAGATGACGATGATGCATATTTATACGTGCTTTCTTCTAAGTTCTGAACGTTTGGTCCTTCTTCACCATAAATATACTTTGATGCTTCCTCTGTCAGCTTTCTTGTTTCCATATATTTATTTGGCTCATTCACAAATTCAGTATCATTTTCCTTTGACACCACATTTTCCAAGCTAGTCCAAGAGTGGTGTAAACCGTTCTTCGTTACTGGCTCATATTTATACCCAAATGAATTTGATTTGGCATCATCCAGAAGTGAAGTCTCATTTCTGTATTTGTCCTCGAGCATCTTAAACTTTCGTTCAATTTCATCTTCCTCCGGTGTTTGCTTGAAAGCAGTAGCTAGTCTGTCAATTTTTTCTGTTTTGAATTCTTCTCCGGGCGCTTCAGTTTTAAGTTCAGTTTTGGAGTTAAATCTGTCAAAGTTTTTGTAATTTACTTCAGTTCCAAATGAAGGACGATTTTCGAATTTGTAATCGTAAAATTTGGATGATTGTTTATGATATACAGTTATATTTTCATCATTAGTAGGAGCCAGATTGACTCCGGCTGACCCTGTCTGCTTTGGACTGAAGTCTGATTCTTGGCTGGACTCTTCTTCAACTAACGACAGCTGTGCATTAAATTTTTCATGTGAATCAAGTAAAAAGCTTTCGTCTTCATCGTCATAAGAATTCTGATTCATGAACGCCTTTTTTCCAAATGACACTCTCCCTGTAAGATCATCGGTTTTGGGAACAGGAAATTGAAAATAATTCTCCTGGCCTACGTCATCTTCAGCCTTATCAGATGATTCTATTTTGTTACGAGAGAAGCTCTCAGGGAACCAGTTAATAGAAATTTGCGGGCTCTTTTTGGATCTTGAAAGTTTGTGTTGTCTAGTATTTAAATCTTCACGAATCGAGTCGTTATCTTCGCTAGTCGCTTTTCTATGTGGTGTGGCGCTGCGCTGGTTGTATGAAAAACCCTGAACTTCTGAGGAACTGGATACTCCACTGCTAGTGTTGTCGTCCTTATTGTGTGGAACGACAATAGATAGCTTCATACTTGGTGGGGAATCTTCAACAACGGTGGATTTCTTAGTCGAACTGTATTCATAAAGTTTATCGTTTACCTGTAAACTTAACGGCCTACTCATCTTCAATTTAATGGAACTTCCTGAAACCGTATTCATGTTCTGTGAATCGGAATCTAAATTGAAAGATTGGGCTCTGTTTTTAATCTTAGTTCCAAGACTTGTGCAAGTATCAACAGAGCTTATTTCCGACATATTGTCGCAGCCGAACATGTGTTTAGATCTGTAATCGGAATACTCTCTACTGGTAGATGAATGTTGATGATTGTTTTTGATTGGATCTCTCAAGAGTTTGTTGAATAGGATCGAAGAGTCGACAGTTCCAGGAATTGAAGGAGAGTCACAACTATAATCTGAAAATGATGAAAAATAGCTTACAAATTCGTATTTAATAGATAAAGAGAGTAGGCCAGAAAGGGTAGTGGTAGAAAGAGTACCTCGATGGTTTCTAGTAGTTACTAGCTCAGGCCTGTCAGTGTGAGCTCTACGTACGAAGGATGGGACGCTTGGAGAATGGGGCACAGTTCCAGCTGAAAATGGTCTTCGTTTGTGCTCTGGAATATTCTGAAAATAAAACAGGGAAATCTCTATTTATTGGTTTCAGATAGAATAATGATTTTTTGTACTATATTAGCGCAAAGATCACGGAATATTCTGAATTTTCGACAAATCAGTTCCAATTTTGAAAATAGCAAATAAAATATTTTTCTGTTAGAAATATTATATTATAGGTAGATATTTTATCGCTTGTCTGAATTCTTCCTACAAACCGTGCCAATTTTGAAAATGACACTTAAATTCAAAGCAAATTTGAGTTCATTGAACGAGATTTTATGCAGGAATAATTCACGCCGGAATAATTAAAGCAAGCACGTGACGAACAAGTCTCTTCAACTATTAGACAACACGTTTTATATATTTTAATCAATTTATTCATAAGTTTCGAATCAAAAAAAAGTAAAAGTTAAAAAATTGCGCCATTTTTTCATAATTCACGCCAAGACACACGCCACGCCACACACCACGCCACACGGCACGCTACACGACACGCCACACGCCACGCTTTGCCACACGCTTTGCCACACGCTTTGCCACACGCCACGCCACACGCCACGCCACACGCCACGCCACATGCAACGCCACACGCCACGCCACACGCCACGCTACACGCCGATGTGTGAATCTATAATAATTTTATTAATTAATCTTATTAATTATTAAAGATATTTTATTGCTGAATTTGAAACCACAGGTCTTATTTTTACTAATTTTGAATTAAAATGGTGCCACAAAATAAGTTTGCCGCGTGTGAAAAAATTTATCGAAACAATCTCAACCAATACTTGTAAAGTGAGGTCATAATCAAACCGACCAATGAGCGCAGACTTCGCGTAATTTCCGTTTTATATCCCAACCAATAGGAAGCTTTAGAAGTGACATCATTTTCAAAGCGGCCGATGAGCGCAGTTGATGCGTCGCGCGTCGCAGGTGCACTAATCGCATTCCGTTTCATCCGAAATCCAAATCACACCCCATGCTATAGAAGTATTCACTGCAAAAATAAAAAAAAGTTTTTTTTTTATTTTATTAGATTTGAACCCAGGACGCTGGTTTACATTTGGTCATCGATGATGACGATGATGATATTTGTGGTTTTTTCTTCGGAGTCGCTAGATGTCGTTTTCTTTCGTCACAGTTCATTATGAAGTGGTTTGAAGATTGGATATTGATTTACAGAAGTTATAAAGTTAATTTTTTCTGGAATTCGTAGGAACCTCCGTTCGCTTGATGTCTGTTTTCCCGACCGCTGAAACTCGTCAAGCGCCTTGCCCACTGTGCTATCCAAGGGAAAACCCGATGCGTGAAATTACCGCATTATCTAACACGGCCTCCGTGGTCCCGAGGCAAGACTCTCGACTCACAATCCGAAGGTCGCGGGTTCGAACCCGGCGTGCGCAAATAAATTTTATTTGATTAATTTGTGTTATTTCACAATTTATTCATTTAAAATAATATATAGTATATTTGCGGCACGTTCCAGAGTGGAAGATACTATCAGTATCGCCCTGGTGTAAGACCACCATTCAGAATTGAAACGTTGCTTGAAATGGCTTTAGCCGTGTTTAGTGACCAGATCTGAATAGCCAGGTACTTCCCCACCTTCCTCTTCCCTATCTCCTTCCCCTCCCCACTACCTTCAGCCTCACAACATACCCCAATTGGGGATGCCATAGTCTCACTGGCTCCAGACGGGAGCAGTTGGGACCCTTGTGCGGTATTTCATATAAATAAAAAAAAAAAAAAAAAAACGAGGACACAAATAATACATTTTCGTCACGTGGTTTCCGTTTCATTCGAATTTCAAATCAGTCTAATGCCGCCTAAGAAGTTTTACTTCAAAAATCGATAAAACGCTTCATCGTGTGATCCGTATATCGAATAGTGTTTGGCAAGCGCCGAAGGCACATACGCCACGCCACACGCCACGCCACAAAAATAAGAAAAAATTGACTGATATATATGTACTGATTTTTCAGTGTGAAATTTCAGAATTAAATATTTTAGTTCTGTATTTAGTATTTTTAGGTCGACTTATTTTAGAACCCATTTTTGGCAAGCTATGAAATAAACATTATTTACAAAAAAACGATAAATAATCGATAGGCTACGTCGTGTGATCCGTGTATCGAATAGTATTATTCGGCTTGTGTCTGCGTGGTTGAATTACAGAACCCAGCTTCGAGTGCATGTCTGACGCCATTCGCCACACCACACGACATGCCACAGAAATATGAAAAAATTTACTGATATTTGAGAAATTTTACAGTGTGAAATTCAGAAATAAATATTTTAGTTATTTAGTATTTTTAGGTCGACTTATTTTCGAACAAATTTTTGCGAAGCTATGAAATAAACATTATTTACAAAATATCGATAATACGCTACATTGTGTGATCCCGAATAGCGTAATATGCGTGGTTGAATTACAGAACCCAGCTTCGAGAGCATGTCTGACGCCATACGCCACGCCATTCGCCGCGCCACACGCCACGCAACACGCCACGCCACACGCCACGACACACGCCTCGCAACACGCCACGCCAAACCGCACGCCACGCCACACGCCACACGTCACGCCACACGCCACGCCACACGCAACGCCACACGCCACGCCACTTCGAACTCGAACTCAAGTTTTTAATGTTCCGAAACACCTATTTTGTTGTTTCCGAAAGTTTTATATTTCAAATGACCGGTCAGTGACTGAGTGGGCATCGCGTTTGGGTCTCACCCGGGCGTCGTCGCTTGTTCGATTCCTCGGCTCCTCCATCGTGATACAAGCAACATTTTCCGCTTAGTGTGGTGGTAGGAGATTTTCAAACATTGTTGGGTTGTTCGTAACCGTTTAAAAAAAGAGAGTGTTTCTGGAATTCTGATTAGACTGATCAGTATTTTGCTTTCAGTTACAAAAAAGTGGTTAAGAAATAAAATGTAATTATTCGTAGCAGGTTAAAAGCAGGTTAGTTATCCTTATTATAACGAGGTATTAGAGAAGTGTGGGAAAATACGGGAAACTGGATTATTTGCTTATTAACAGAAAAATTTGTTGTGAACGCATTTCTCAATACGCAAGGCGAACAAACCCCCTATGTCAACTAAGCTTTTGGTCGAAGCAACTAAGAGATAAATATAATATTTTGGTATCTTCACCTCGTAAATATTATTTACTGTCTACGTAAGCAATAAAATGGTGTCCAAAAACTCGTAGTACCAGCGGAAAACCAAGGAAACTACATCAGATAGGGAACCCAAATAAACTTAAATAAGCATTTCAATTTTTTTGGCAACTAAAAGCTGATACCAACCACCTGACATATTTTTTCAAATTTGATCATTAAATTTCCAACTCCGACTCGATTAGGTAGTCGAAAACGAAAGCTCAAATGAAAAAAAGTTTTTCCACAAAATCGACTCCAAATGTGATATTGATTTTTTTCGCATTAACTCCACACGGGAGGCCCTGAGGAAAATAATTTCCCTAAGGGCCTATGTCATCTGAGACGCTGTGTGGAGGCTCCTTTTGAGGAGTGGAAGGAATGAACATTGGTCATGAAGAGACCCATGTTGTAGACAGGAGGAAACACAGAGTCCGGCAAATCTTCCTCAACCAAGCTGTTGAACTCAAGAACGGGTCGAAGAAGCGACCCGTTCTCATGTGACAAATGTCAATCGTGAACATATGTTGGGCGCGCGGTTGATTCATCAGTCTTCTGCTTGTAGTGTTTAATAACATAAATTGAATAATAGAATGTTTTGGTTCTGTCACTAAACTCTGTTGCACACCTCACCTAATAAACGACATACATATTAGATATAATATGTCGTTTATTGTGAAAGACGAAGAAGTTACAAATTAATAAATCTCTTACCAATGTGGACGCGTAAAGAGCTGACTGCGGTCGACTTTTGCCGCCCGCTGAAACTCTCCTGTTGTCTTCTTCGTTCCTGGAGTTCAGATTAATATGTTCTCCGTACAGCCTCAGCTCCGTACCATCGCCAAATCTCGCACTCATCTCAAGCACACACCAATTTCATCCAAATATCTACTGCTTCATCAACATAACACTCGGAAGACAATCTTGAATAACCGGAATGCAAACTTAAACACCGGGAAGGCAATCTCTACTCGGGTGACAGGACGCAGGACGAATGCCCTCCGAGGAGGAAATATTAGCGAGGGTGAACGTTGTTTGTTGTGGCAACGGATATTTCTTTGTTTACATAGCAACGGACAACGCGATTCGTGACATAACATAAAAAATAACAACCTTGATTGACAACTGCAGACAATCACGCTGTTAAATTAACGGTAAAATCAAGTTATCGAGTAAATTTCCTTCTTATTCATGCCATTTTTATGGATTGTCGATTCCGCTTAATTGGTACACTGGTTTATCGGGATCGCCGGTTATTTGGGACAAAACCCTAGGAGCAAAAACCATTAAAGAAACTTCGGTTACATGGGACAACATTCTGTTTAATTGGAACAAATTCCAATTTGAAGTCAATGTGAAACGTGACTCAGAAAATAGTATGCGACGCGGTGAGAATTAGGAATGCCATTTTTTTTGAGATTGGGTAGAAATAATAATTAATATATTTATATTTGGATTCAGAAGATATAGCAGTGCATCGGCAATGTTCACTGAACTAGGATTGCACGGATTCGCCGGTCTAATGAGAGGTCGGGTCACTGGAGCCAGGATGCGGCTAATGGCTTCCGACAATGCAGTGGTGACCGCAGCGTTCCAGCACCAAACCCCACACCTGAGTGAGCGCTGGGCCTGAGCTTGAAGAATAGAATTGATTATTTATCTAATTTTTAATTTTAATTTAATTTTTTTTTTTTTTCGTTTTTTTTTCCTATTTATTCTATGTTCTAAAAAAAAATCTGTTGTATTAAAATAAGTTATAAAATATATTATATAAATATGTACAATCATATGGGACGTGTGGGATTGCACTATCCTCCCCACATCCTGAAATAAAACTTTATTATTATTAATATTGTTGGCGGTCCCAAAGAACAATTTCGGCTGGGTGATTTTGTAGATTTGCAGAAGAGCCGCTTAAAGTTTCTGCATCTTTACTCTTTTTGAGATCAATAATTATAGCGTATAAGAAAAATGCATATTTCATTTCGTTTCATTAAAAATTCCGAAAATTCAGACTTTTGAATCAACGTAAAGAAATTAAAATAAGTCAACAGCGCGATTTTCATTTTTTTTTATCAGATCCGACATTGTTCTTCGGGACCGTCGATGTGAACAAAATAATATTTTAGAAGTGAGTGAAAAACCAATTTTGAAGCAGGGAACTGAAGGTGGACCTCCAAATAATGTTTATTTATATTAATAATGACTAAAAAATACAGAACAAATAAAAATAAAGTCTCCCTTCATGTTTCTGCTTAAAAAATGTTTTTAAGCAGGAACTTCATGTTTCATGTTTTTTACTCTCCTGTAAAATTTAAAATTTTCACATTGGAGGTATTACGCACCCAACGGCGATGTTAGTACCTACCTGTAAAAGGTTCGTAATTATTTTTCTATCACCTATTAAAAAAAAAAATTTAAGTGAAATTTATTTAGCACCGTTGTGATTTGAAATTCGGATGAAACGGAAATGACGCATTGCAGTACCTGCGGAGCATCAAATTGAGCTCTTTGGCCACTTTGATTATGACCTCACTTTTGGTTGAGATATGAAACGGAAAAGACGCATTGCAGTACCTACGATGCGTCAAATTGCACTCATTGGCTGCTTTGATTATGACCTTTCAAATCACAACGGGGCTAAAAAAGTTTCACTTCAAAAAATTACCTCCCTTAAACTTTTCTTATTTGAGACAGCCGCTTATTTGGGACCCGATGTGTCCCAACTAAGCGGAATCGACTGTATTTGGAAATGCGCTTGGTTACTGGATTACTTATTCAGACTTAAATCCTTCTTAAATCGATGATAATTAAACTTCAATGTTTTCATGCCACGCAGTGACGCAGTTTACCGATGAGCTTGACAAATACCATGCAATTTACTAATTTATATTGCCGACATAAAATGAAAATAAATTGTTTCTTTCGTTTGGCAAGAGTAATATATTTTTAATATATTATAATAAAAACAAATATAAAACTTTTTTCCACTTTAAGTTTAATTACCGTTACCGGTTTCAGCTCGCTAGAGTCATCTTCAGACTGGTACAAAATATTCTTCTACGGTTTATATACACAACATATGAGGGAGGGGAAGCGGGGTGGTCTTAAGGGTTTTAATCAATTATACTAATTACATTTGTTACTAAGTAGTTTTAGACTGTTGAATTTCTAAATATTTTGGTTATTCCAGTGGGCTTATTACCTTGGGTTTGTAGCTCACTTCAATATTGTTTAGGAAAAACCTTACAAGTGGTATGAATTATTAATGACCTAATTTTATTGTCAAATCGTTATTACATTTATGATGCATGGGATTTTTTAATAGCTTTTTGAAGGGATACATGTTTACATTGGAGTAGGAATGGTCATTTTATTAGCTAAATACATATTTTAATTTCGAAATTATTATGAAAATTACAATGGATACAAAAGTGGAGACTTAGCAAATGACTCTAATTGTTTATTCATTACAAATTTATGGTCTATTTTTTTAGTTAAGTGGGAAATTTCTAAAGAATTTTCTAGAATCTTTAGACAATAAAATTAGGTCATTAATAATTCATACCACTTGTAAGGTTTTTCCTAAACAATATTGAAGTGAGCTACAAACCCAAGGTAATAAGCCCACAGGAATAACCAAAATATTTAGAAATTCAACAGTCTAAAACTACTTAGTAACAAATGTAATTAGTATAATTGATTAAAACCCTTAAGACCACCCCGCTTCCCCTCCCTCATATGTTGTGTATATAAACCGTAGATTAAGAATATTTTGTACCAGTCTGAAGATGGCTCTAGCGAGCTGAAACCGGTAACGGTCATTAAACTTAAAGTGGAAAAAAGTTTTATATTTGTTTTTATTATAATATATTATAATGGAATTCCACCATGAATTATCAGTTTCAAAAAAAAAATTTTAATATATTTTTATTAAAAATCCCAAGAAAACAGGTTTCATTTGAAGAAAAATGATCTTAGAATGATCAAATTTCACAATTTTTTTTTCGATTCCGAAACGATTTTTAAAACCTTAATATTATTTTATAAAAAAATTTGTATGTATTTTTTTTAATGTATTTTTAACTGCAGAATTTTTTCTGAAAAGAGATCCATCCAAATTTGAAGCTTTTTTATAAGTCGGAAAAGAGATCTTTATTGACGTTTGAATAGCCATAGTTTTTTAAAAGCTTTTTCACGAACCTACCAAAGATATTCAAATACAAGAGATATGCTATGGTGTCCACCCGACATCGCCTTTCCCTCCCCACTACCTTCAGCCTCACAACATACCCCAATCGGGGATGCAATAGTCTCACTGGCTCCAGACAGGAGCAGCAGAGACTTTTGTGAGGCATTCACATTAAAAATTAAAAATAAAAAGGTGGCTTTAGCCTGTTCAGTGATCAGTTCTATACAGTCAGGTTCTTACCAACATCCCTCTTCTTCAGAGTCCTAAATACTGAGCCAAGGAACTTACAACTCGGCCTATCATTCTCACATATCCATAGTTGGACGCTTAACCACTCGGACCCATATGCTCGTTTACACGACAATGTAAAATTACTAGACATATGTATGGCGTATGAGGCGTACCTTAGTTATTAACCAAAGTATAGCCACAGGTTTTTCAATTACTTCCCTATCACTATTACCAACATTAGCTGTAAACTAAAAAGGAACTAAATTGGCTAACAATAAAACAGAAAGATGCCAATGTTGAGCACGGTACCTAATGCAAAATATACAGGAGTATCATACCTAGGAACATATTTTGGAGTTAAAAAAAATATCGTTTTGGGGCCCGGTGACTTCTAATTTCAATTTTTAAATCTATCACATATCGGACATCAGAGTAAGCCTAAAATGTTGATTGCGCTGAATTCACGACGCCTGTATGGGACCCAGACGCGATGCCAGCTCAGCCGCTGACCAGTCGATATTAATTCAATAAAATAAAGTGTAATTAGGTTATGTAATTAAGGCGGCGCTTCCCGGCCCAAAAATAAGAAGATGTATAGATATGTAATTACGAATGTTGGATAGAGCGCGCCAATATTTTAAGTGATAAAATTGAAGCAAAAATTGCGAAAATGCTTAATAAAACATTTAATAAACACAAACACTCGTTTAAAATAGAGCAAAAATCTCGTGGAACGTATCTTAAGTATCATTTAAAGAAACATTGTGAATTTTTTCACAAATATAACTTGTAAAATAATAGAAATAGACTTGTTTTTAATAATTTTCGGAGCATACTTTGCGATTTTTTTCTATCGAGGGAATTTCATATAATTTGCGTTTCGGCGTGGAACGTATCTAGATATTATCTTCAAAAATAACATATTTTTTAAGAGCTAAAAAACTTCAAATGTTTGGGAGATATATAAGAAATCGGTCGAAATTCGGATAGCGGCGGCTTAATACAACAAAGTAACTCCCAGGTATATTGAATTTAAGGATGATATTATTTACGAAAGTCTAAAAAGCTGCGTTTTTTGTTTGGACCTGTTAGAGTTAGTTGTGCATTATAATACAACATTACGCAAGTTTTTATTAATAGTAAACTTTAATGTATTATTAACTAAAATAATTAGGTTAAACTCATTCCAAAATAATTCTACCTGCTACTCCCAGACATCCAAGATATCTATATTAAGTTATTGTATTATTAATAAACACGCCAAAACTGTATAAAAAATCCTGAACAATTCTCACGAAGGTTCCCACGGTACAATCCTTGTTCCGAACAACTCTTTGAATACAAACCTTTCCCCGTTTATTACATTAATCGCTAAACTCCCACCGAATTTTTTACCCTTTGAGGAAAAGGACACAAGAAAAGCACAGTCTTTTAAAAAGGATCTGGTGATGAAAAAAGGTTGGAGAACCAGTCCCGCATTATTTTATTTATATTTATTTTTTACATTAGCAAAAAAATTGAAAAAATTAGGAATTTTTTTTTTTAAAAATTAGGAAAAAAATTCACTCAGGGCCTATGTCATCTTGGGGGATGCTACGTGTAGTCAGGGCTGGGCAAAATACATGCTTTGCTGTAATTAAAATACAAACTACAAAACACTTTTTCGCATGTATAAATACGAAATACAAAATACTTTCAGATCGTGTATAATCACAAAATACAGTATTTTAACCATTTTTATTTCAAATACAAAATACATTTGGTTTTGGTAGAACCTTTGATTGCAATAAATTGTCGTAAGTGCCCTTATCACTTTGAGGAAAAAAATTCACTCAGGGCCTATGTCATCTTGGGGGATGCTACGTGTAGTCAGGGCTGGGCAAAATACACGCTTTGCTGTAATTAAAATACAAACTACAAAAAACTTTTTCGCATGTATAAATACGAAATACAAAATACTTTCAGATCGTGTATAATCACAAAATACAGTATTTTAACCATTTTTATTTCAATTACAAAATACATTTGGTTTTGGTAGAATCTTTGATTGCAATAAATTGTCGTAAGTGCCCTTATCACTTTGAGGAAAAAAATTCACTCAGGGCCTATGTCATCTTGGGGGATGCTACGTGTAGTCAGGGCTGGGCAAAATACACGCTTTGCTGTAATTAAAATACAAACTACAAAAAACTTTTTCGCATGTATAAATACGAAATACAAAATACTTTCAGATCGTGTATAATCACAAAATACAGTATTTTAACCATTTTTATTTCAATTACAAAATACATTTGGTTTTGGTAGAATCTTTGATTGCAATAAATTGTCGTAAGTGCCCTTATCTAAGGGTGCGTTTCCATAGAAGCAAAGCTGAGCATAGTGAAACAGAGACGTGCAAAATTTTAATAATCATATTACTCAGAAGACACATCTCATCTCCGCTCCACTTTGTTAAGTTTTGTGGTTTTGGTGGAATTTGATTATCAATTATCAATTAACTCACATCTTCATGAAAAATACCGCGAAACGATGAAAACGACAATTGACAAGATACTTGCTTTGAGTACAGTGTTGCCAACTCTACATTACACTACTACACTACTGCCAACAACACATTAACATAATTTATTGCTCTGGATTCTAGCGTTTTAATCTATGTTAGCTTATTTTTCTTTATCATTATTAAGATTGCTAAATGTATTTGAAAATGTATTTCGAAGACATAAGTATTTGAAATGCAACTTACAAAATACCTCAGCATCAGGCAATTGAAATACCAATTACAAAATACATTTTTAGAAGTACCTAATTGAAATACAAATCCAAATTACGTATTTGTATTTCAAATACATATTTCAATTACAAGGAAAGGATGGGAGTTTTGGGAAGGAAAAGGTAAGAGGGTAGGAATCGTGGGATCAGTGTATCCAGCAGTGCTGGACGTATGAATCCATCTTTCCAATTGCGGTGCAAGATGATGGGTCGAAATATTCCGGATGTAGAAGTCAAAAGTTCTCCCTCAATCCGTTTCTCTCGGTCCGGCCCGCCTGTAGGTGGGAACCTGCTTTTTTTTTTTTGATTTTACGGATTCTTTCGTAATCCTCTAACTAGCTAGGGCTTATAACAATACCCTTTCATGATTCTAACTAACTAGTACTACGGCTCGCTTGGCCTTTTTACTATCACCTTCTGAAGGTTGTATTTAAATGACTGAATTTACGTTAACATTAATGTCATCATAAGGAAAAATTCGTTACTGGATAAAAAAACCTTATGCAAGTTTCAAAGAAAAGGGGAACAGAAGTTCTGAACTTTTTTCACAAATTTTACATTTACGCTTACTGAATGTAAATATTTTGTTCTTTTCTGGTCTGCGCCTTGTCGTCGGGAGCTGGTACTGGTGCCTACGCCTAGTGGAAGAAGGTGGGAGGAAACATCATTAGTTTTGGCTCAATCCGCGTTGGTTTTTAAGCCAACACAGATCGAGCGCAAAAAGTCCGAAAATCTCACCCCACGCCACTGGACAGAATTCCACAGATGGAATGTGTGGAATGTTGGCGCCGGTTAGGAAATACCGTGTCCTTGGAGTTCGGGAGATGGCTGTAGGAATGTTGGGGAAGGTCAGGAGAGGTAGGTATTTGGAGCGTAAGGATGGTGGCTGTCAATCCTCGTCTGTTGCATCGGGCTCGTCGTGTTCATCCTCATGGAAGTCTAATAGCAGGTGTTTTGGCATTCGATGTTTGTACCTGAATGGTAGGTCGTGTGGGGAGTCGTATCTGCCCAGCTCTTTGATAAGCACGTTGTTCTGATTCAGTGTGTTGTAGAACTTCGACGTAAGTTGATAAGCGTGTTCCTGTATAGTTGGTATGCCTTTTCGGTCATGTAGGTTTTTGAGGTTAGTGTACCGCGGGGTATTATAAATGATTTTAATGCATTTATTTTGTAGGGTTTGAAGTCTATTATACGTCGTGTTGGCTATGTTGCTCCACGCGGGAATGGCGTACGTAAGGGCTGGGCGGATCTGACTCAGATATAGTAGGAATTTTTTCTTCTCAGCTAGGGGACTTTTTTTGTTGAAGATTGGGCCTACTGCGCCCAGGGCTTGGAGCATCTTGGATCTGGCTTTTTGGAGATGTGATTTCCAGTTTAATCGGCTGTCCATGGTAAGGCCTAGGTACTTTACTTCGGTTTTCCAGTCGAGTACAACTCCACTCATGGTGATTTTCTTTGGCGGTATTCTGTTTTTTAATCGACGCGTAAACATGATGACTTCTGTTTTGGCCTCGTTTAGCTTGAGGCGCCAGTCTTTGTAGTAGGCCGAGAGTTCGTTGAGGCCTCTCTGTAGATGGTTAACGGCTACCACAGCTTTGCCTGAAGTGGCATACAGGCTCATGTCGTCGGCGTAGATCGCCTTTTTGCTTTTCACGAGTGGAGGGATGTCGTACGTGTACAGGTTGAACAGGTGTGGACCGAGTAAACTTCCTTGCGGCACGCCTTTAGGTACATTCCTTGTTGTTGATTTCGCCTCTCCCACCTTAACGGCGAATGATCGGTTTTTCAGGTACTCTTGGATTATTCTTATAATATATATGGGCGTGTTGGTGATATACAGTTTGTATATGAGCCCGTCCATCCAGACTGAGTCGAAAGCTTTCTCAAGGTCGAGAAGCGCCATGGCAATGTACCTCTTGGTGTTGAAGGCCCTTGAGATGTCTTCTGTGACCCGTGTCAGTTGGTGGACCGTCGAGTGGTTACATCTGAAACCGAATTGTTCGTCAGGTAGAGTCTTGTTCTCGTTATGATGTGGGAGGTATCGATTGAGGATGACTTGCTCCAAGACTTTGCTGAGGGTCGGCAGTAGGCTGATGGGGCGATAGCATGACGGATTTGAGCGATCTTTTTTTGCTTTATGGAACGGCAAGACGCACGCATTCTTCCAGGATGACGGGAAGTGGCCCAGCAGCAGGCAGGCGTTGAATATTTTTGTAATCAGAATAATCGCTCTCTGCGGTAGATGTTTTAGCAGCGCGTTTGTTATTTGGTCTTCGCCTGGAGCCTTTTTTGGTTTGAGGCGTCTTATGATGAGGGCCACTTCCTTCGGAGTGCAAAGATGTATTTCCTCCGTATCCGTTTGGGCGAGGAGGTCGAGGTCTTCGAGTGCTCTGTTCACCGTTTCGTTAATGGCCGGGTCTTCCATCCCGTCTGTTATTTGGTACGCTTTTTCAAATCCGTCAGCCAAGGTGTTTGCCTTTTCTTCGTTTGAGAGTGCCATGACTGTCGAGTTGGGCCATTTGAGAGGCGGAATGCTGTTGTCCTGATATTTGAGGACCTTTGCCATTTTCCAGATCGAATGATCCTCTGTACTTAGGGAAGTTACTTTTTCTGACCACAGAGTGTTCTTGAGTGTCGCTATTTCGTCTTTTATTTCCCTTCCCAGAGAGTTGACTGCTATCTTGAAGCACCTCTCATGGGTATTTTGATGGATTCGGCGAAGTCTATTTTTCTCTGTGATCAGAAATTTTATGTGCGGTGTCAGCTTCACGGCAAAGGGCTGGATTTTTTTCTTGGGGATACAATCGTCTCGTGCTCTTTGGATGATATCAGTCAGCGATTCGACGGCTTCGTCTATGTCTGCTGGCGTGGTTAGAGTCTCTGATGTTAGGTATATTTGAGCGTTGATCCCTTCTTTAAATCTTTTCCAGTCGGCTTTTTGGAAATCGAGTTGAGTCCTCGTTATTCTCCTGATTTCTCCGCCTATCGTGAAGCTCACCGGTAGATGGTCAGATGGTAGTTCGACCAGTGTCATCAGGGGAGATGTCGTTGATATGTTTTTTGCCAGCGCAATATCGAGAGTGCTTGGGTATTTTATTTTAGCTCTGTAGTATGTCGGCTTGTCTGGTGCGAGTACTTGGTAGTCGTGGCTTTCCAGGTGTTTATACAGGATTTTTCCGTTTTTATTGGCTCTGAAGTTGTTCCAATGCCTGTGCTTGGAATTTAGGTCCCCTCCTATGAGTACTTTGGCGCCGAGTGCAAGCAGCTTGTCGAGATCGCCTCTCACGATATTGTTAGCGTCTGATGGGCAATATGCAGCGATGATGGTGTGCATTTCTTTTTTAATCTCCATTCTGATGACTGTGGCTTCCATGTTTTGAAGTACAGGTGTCGGTAGTCTCGTTGTCAAAAGGCCCTGACGGGTTAGGATCGCAGTGCCACCTGACGGACGTGATCTTCTGTCCGCTGGGAGTGGTCTGTCGTTTCTGTGGATGTCGAATCCAGGCACTCTCAAACTGGTTTTTTCGTCGAGATGTGTTTCGCTGAGAAGAATGATATCGATTTCTAGTTTGTTGACCAGGTCTAGTAGTTGTTCGACTTTCTGTCGAATGCTGCAGGCATTCCACATAAGGATTTTGACCTCCGATGCCGTGCTAGACATTGATGGTGTTCGTCAGAAGCTCCATGAGGATGAACAGTTTCTCCTCCTTGTGTGTGCAGGCAGCCAGCCTTCCCCGAACCTTCATGAGGCCGCGCAGGAGAGACATGATGTCCTCGTCACCAGAGGTGGTGTTGGTGTTGGGTTCTGGCCCACGACGCTCTTCTTGATGGGAAGCCCTGGTGTTGCCACCCGCTGCTTCGGAGTAGGTCCGCCGGCCGCCTAAATTGCCTGATGTTGATGGCTGAGGCGTTACGGTGGCCCTCTGAGGGGTTTCGGTGGCCCTCTGGCGTGGCTCGGGGGCCCTCTGACTGGCGTTTTCTCTAGCTCTGCGCTGGAGGGCGGCGACGTACTCTACCCTCTTAGGGCATTCGCCGAAGTTAGCGGGGTGAGGGCCTCCGCAGTTGCAGCAGGCGGCCGGGAGTTCGCGGGTGACCTTGGGGCAGTCCGCTGTAGCGTGGGTTCCCTCGCACTTTACGCAGCGGGCGGGGTGGGCGCAGTTCCTCGAGCCATGGCCGAACTTCTGGCATCTGTGGCATTGCGTGCCGTGTTGGAGGTGGCCGCTTCGATACTTGCGCATCGAGATTCTGCAGTGGCAGATGAAACGGACTGCTGTTCGTAGCTGTCCCATATTGGTTTCCCGGCTGAAGTGGGCCAGGTATAGCGGGTATTCAGACCCCGGGGTGGTCATTTCTATGATGGCTTTTGGTGGGAAGCCCTGATCCCTCAGATCATTGCTGATCTCTTCCGCTGTCAGTTTTGGGAGACCTCTGATGACGGTCTTCTTGATCTTGTCGGCCTCTGTTGTGAATGTGTGGAAGGTCGTCTTGGCTTCCTGACGTAGGGCATTGGTAAGTTGGGTGTGAGCTTCGACGGAGCTCACGAGGACGCTGATGGTGCCACCCTTGTTGTAGCGAAAGTTGAATGTCGCATTGCCTATGTGTTTTTTAATTTCGGCTGTTATGTCGCCATGCGTCATGCTCCCCAGAGTCATGATGACAGGCGGCACTCGTGTGCTTTTTCTGCCTGCTGCATTTTGGGCGGCGTCCTGATGTTGGTAGGACGTGGTCGTGGTCGTGGCCGGTCGCCTTTTGGGCGGTGGGACGGTGTACGTGGAGGCGTCACCGATCTCAGGCAGGGACTCGAACCTGTTCTGCTGAGACAGGTACGGGGTGGGTTGGATAGGGGGGGAGTGGCAGCGCTTGGTGGCTGTTACCCTCTGCCATTCTGGCTCCATGGGTTCAGCGCTGGTCCCCGGGGTGGGGAAGGAAGCGGTATGCGGGTGCTGGGGGATAGTGGGAAATTGTGGGATATCCGTGTCCGTGTAGAAGAATTCCACGGCACCGGACTTGGGGTTGACTCTGGCCCTTAGGGCCCCGGTCGGGATGTGGAAGTCTACCATCTCGATAGGGTTCCTTGCTTTTTTGGATATTGTGTCTGCAGGAGCGGACATGGCGGGGGTGAGGGGAATCGAACTTATCGCGCTTTAAATTGGTTTGCCTTAAGAAAGGCAGTTTTTGCCTTGAGAAAGGCACTTGTCGCTTTGACCGTCGGCCGAACTGAATGAGGGGCGACTGCCGGCCTCGAGCGCCCTAGAGCACAGGAAAGCTTCAGTGCCCACCGTTCAGAACTTCCTTTGAAATTTAACAAATTTCCGGGCAGCACAAGCCACCAGAAAATGGGTAAAAATCCCGTATGCCAAGCCCTCACATCGACTGTCTCAAGTCTCTGTCTGTCTCCTGGTGGGAACCTGCATTCGCCGCTAAGACCTAAATATACCTAACCCATCAACCCGAGAACCCCTGCTAAGTCACCAAACGTAGTGAACCACTTGAGGTGACCTATGACAGAGGTGTTGGTTATTCATTAAAAGAGGCGGCGGTACCCATAACAGCCTCCCAAATTGTAAATGATTGATTGTCAATTTGTTTGTAATAATATTATTATTTTGTGGCGTTATATTTTGGAATATTGCGCGACTGCGCTTGTAACAGTTACTGTCTGTTTAATTAAAGCTTAATCTCTTAGCTAAGTCATCCATCGTTGTACAAGCAAGATCTTCAGCTTATAGTAGAAGTTTTCCAAATATTGTGAGGTTATTCATAACCCGAGAATGTTTGTATTTCTATAATATATTTTTTTAAATAACCTTAAAAGACTTCACGCTAAACAGGATGTTAGGTACGCACTTGACCAACAATTCCTGACATAATTTTGAGTAAAAATGTAAATAAAATTTTGGTCTCCGGTGATATTATCAAGTTTTTTCGACTAAAAACGTAAAAAAATAAATAGGTGTTGGACAGTCAGAGGCCGGGTTAAGAGTTGGGCGGTTACTCGGCTGAATAAGCCAGTGACGTCATGTGGAAGAAATTTTATTTTACATTTTTTACTCCAAATATTGTCAGGAATCACTGGCTCAAAGCAAGTCAAGTATGTTCCTTAACATTCTGTACGGAGCATTGCACACACCGCTCTAATTCGCTGAATTAAACAATTAAAAATATGTATTATATACATGTGTACATTGTATATTTACATACAGACAAAAAAATCAAAGACATGCAGGTACCGTAAAACAGGGGATCTTAATCAATTTTCAACTTTAAAACTAAATAACTTTTTCATAAAAACGTTTGCGTAGGAAAATTTTGTCATATTTGTTGATTTATTGCACACTTAAACTACTAAAATACGTGTTTTTTTCAATTATATGTGCTTATATAAAATGAAGTTCATAAATTACGTCATCAATAAATTACGTCAAACGAATTTCATGATTTTTAAATCCCCCCCCCCCGGTCCCTGTCACACATCTTCACATTTGGGAGACCCCCTCCCCCCTGTGTGACGTCATATTTTGAAGTTTTTCGTTTACATTTAAGTTTTGCGTTTTAATAATTTAGATTTTTACGTGCGACGTCACAGAGCTAATGACCTCCCATACCCCTCCCTAATACTAATACCCCCCCCTTTAATGTGTGAGTAATTTATGGATGCCCCCTAAGTAGAAATATTAAGAAAACAGAATTAGGAAGTGAATGATAGAAGAAGTCGGGGACGGCCGAAGGAAAGGAAGCACGATCAAGCGAGTCAATTCTTGGGCCATGTAAAGAGTGAGAGAGAATAACAGATGAGTGTGTACGAGACGATGTATAAATGTGAATGAAGCTAGCGACAGAGTTGTGTGGCGATCCATCCTGTTAATATAGTTATACTTGTGATAATTAGTTGACTTAAGTTATGTGCAAAACGTCATCGACAAGGATCCATCCACAGTTAAATTCGCGTTAATTTTTAGATTACGTGTATAAAAATAAAATAATTTTAGTGTCGCTGTTTTGAGATTAATGCAAGTTTTACTACAAAATTTTCAAATATTCAAGTTTATAACTGACATGTGCTTCAAAAGGTTCCACTGTTAACGCAAGTTCATCGGGCAGAGATGCACATCGGTCAGAAACGCTCGCCACATGTGCATAGTGAAAGACTGTCGAACAATGTCAAGTGCGGAAAGTAATTTATTAGGGGTATCTTTGAAGCTATGTTGGCTGTAAACAATACTACTTCGACCCGTAAAATTAGATTCCGGGGCCGCCGAGCAGGACGCAATAACAAAAAAGAGCTGTGCATCGGAAATGAACAATGTGATAAAATATCAAGTGATACAGTGCAGATTGTAAACACTCCTATTCAATATGACCGAGCAACACTCCTAAGTTTTAAAAGTGAAAGTGCACTGTTGGACCCCTTAGTGACCGCAAAAATAAACCTGTACAAACTAGCCCGTGATCCTAACGTGAAATTTAGATATAGGGGGTGCCGTGGAGGACAAAAAACAAAATTCTTATACAGGAAGGAACTAAACATTCCAAAAATTAATAATAACAATAGTAATAACAATAACTCTCCGTCCGTAGACTGTTTTCAAGAAGTCATATCAAACAAAGAACAGAAGTACCTAGCGACCAAATCCCTCCCTGATTCCGATAAATTCCACAATTTAAATAAAATTCTATTAGAACGACATGCTAACTACAAGAGTAGACAGCTTGCGATTGGTTCCTGGAACGCGCGATCCCTCAATAACAAACTAGAGGCGGTGGATGATGTTTTCAGAGATGAAAAACTTCATATCCTCACCATTACAGAAACTTGGCATGAGAACAGCGATTCGTACTCAATTAAGAGACTCCAATCTTTGGGGTATGTGGTGCTTGAGGAAGCCCGACCAAGTGCGGAGGAACCATCAAATAACATCTCGCACGTGAACCACGGCGGTGTCGCGATAATAGCCCAACAAGGATTGCGGCTAACTAAAGTAGCTCTAGGCAGTTTTAGCACGTTTGAGTATATTGGATGCAGGGTTTCTTCTTCAGGAACGTCATTTATGCTCTGTACTCTGTACAGGCCCGGATCGAAACCAATCACTGTAGAATTTTATAATGAGTTTTCACGCTTTTTGGAACTCTTAGTGGGACTCTCTGATACACTCATTATTACAGGTGACATTAATATTCGCCTCGAGCGCGTTACATCACCAAACACCGTTAAATTCTTAGATTTATTAGCCAGCTTCGGATGCTGCCAATGGGTCGACGTCCCAACCCACGACGCTGGGGGTACACTGGATGTACTTATTTCAAAGAACAGTGGTTCGCCGCTCTTAGCAGATATTCGTGATATAGGACTATCGGACCACCGGCTAGTCTGCACTCATATTGATTTTAATCCGCCTAAAATACCGTATAGAACAATTATATCGAGGGAATGGCGTCAATTTAGTTTTTGTGATTTTCTGGAAGAACTTCAGACCTCTCTATTATGTACACCCAATTTTTGGGAAACAAAGACGCCAACAGAACTTGTCGAGACGTACAATAGAACGCTTTTGTTTTTATTAAACAAATATGCTCCGACAACGTCAAAAACACGTAAAGTTCGAAAGTCTGACGGCTGGTTTGATGACGAATGCCGAAACCAGAAAAGACTTATGCGGAAATTAGAGAGGTCATACAGGAAAAACTCTGCAGTAACTTCGAGAGATGAGTGGATCCTTGCTCAAAAACAGTACATGAGCAAAATAAATTCCAAAAGATCAGAATACTGGAATGAAAAGGTTGACTCTGAGCGAGCCAATCCACGGCGTCTCTGGAACTCAATAAAGACTGTTATTGCCGAAGTCACAGTTCCAACTAAAATAGATATTACCCCGGATGCCTTCTCAAAGTTTTTTCGGGAAAAAATTGAAACCATTCGTGCCTCCACATCTCACGCCCCTCTGCCAATATTCACTATCAATTCTAAAGGAAATTTGTCTTCCTTCAAACCTACAACGCTTGAAGAAGTAAAAAAGATAATTTCATGTTCGCCAAATAAGCAGTGTAGTCTTGATCCTATACCAACTTGGTTATTAAAAAAATGTGTCAATGTCTTAGCTCCATTCCTAGTTCATGTTTTCAATAAATCTCTCAGTACAGGTGATTTCCCTGAATCACTAAAATCAGCTGTAGTTACACCAATATTAAAAAAGTCACAACTAGACCCTGATAACTTAGGTAATTATCGACCCGTCTCAAATCTACCTTTCGTGTCAAAAATCCTGGAGAAAATTGCTGCTACTCAAATAACCAGTCACTTGAATTCAAACAAATTATTAACAAATCGACAATCGGCATATAGAAGGTTTCACTCAACAGAAACCGGACTTCTTCGTATGCTGTCAGATATAACTCTAGCCATAGAATCAGGTAAGTTAGCACTTATCTCACTCTTAGACATGAGTGCAGCGTTTGACACGATTGATCACGACTTCCTCATTAAGAGATTAGAGGAAACATTTGGTTTGAGTTCCGATATCAAAAATTGGCTGGCGTCATATTTATCCAATCGCTTGCAAGCCGTGAAGGTTGGAAATAAACTCTCAAACTTCGCAAGACTTTCTTCAGGAGTGCCCCAGGGTTCCGTTTTAGGTCCACTTCTTTTCATCCTTTTTACAAATGATGTCGCCGAAATAATCGAGTCATTTGGTCTCTTGTCACACTGCTACGCTGACGATCAGCAAGTTTATTTTTACTGCACTCCAAACGAAGTCAGCAGTCTCAAAATTCGTGTAGCTGAATGCCTAGAAGCAATAACTCGTTGGATGTCTTCAAACAAGCTAAAGCTGAACCCATCTAAGACTGAGTTTCTCTGGGCGGCCACAAACAAACGCCAACATTTCATAGACGATTCGCCTATTTCCATTTCCGGCAGCGATATTATTCCCAAGACAACCGTCAAACTTCTTGGCGTTAATCTAGATTCAGACTTTTCGTTTAAAAGTCAAATAAATAGGACTGTAAGCACCGGTTTTTTTCACTTAAGACAACTCAAGTCCGTCCGAAGAAATCTTCCTACAGAGGCGACAAAACTACTAATCAACTCTTACGTAGTCTCGCGACTCGATTATTGTAACGGTATCTATGCTGGCCTTCCAAAATATCAAACTGACAAACTTCAATCCGTTTTTAACGCAGCGGCACGGCTCATAACCGGAGTCTCTAAATATTCACACATTTCAGAACACCTTCGTAACCTTCATTGGCTCAAGTGCCCTGAAAGAATCCAGTACAAATTGTGCTGGATGGTGTTTAAATCAATCAATGAAATGGCCCCACCTTATATCTCTGAACTATGTGTCCCGGAAAATACTGGTCCGAGGCAGTCAACCCTTAGATCAGCAACATCATCAGCTATAGGCAGACTAATGGAACCTAAACGCAAGCCAAATACAAAGTTTGGAGATCGCGCTTTTGGAGTATCTGGGCCTAAGGCTTGGAATAAACTCCCTCCGGAACTAAGATGCATAACAAGCCCAACAGAATTTAGGTCCAAATTAAAAACCTACCTTTTTGGGCTCTCATATCCTTAATTTAAATAAACCTATCTGAGAGTATCATAGTTTTATTTTCTATGATATGTCTTAATTACACTTTTCTAATTAATTTTCTAATTACTTGAATCTTTGCACATCAATCTGTCTCGTTACGAATCACATTTAGGAAGATCAAATCCTTGTACTACTGTACCGCCCACTATAAAATGTTGCTTTTGATTTCCAAAATACACTCATCAAAGAATGTATTTTATACTAATATTAAAATATATTTCAGGATTAAACACATATAACAAGTGTACACAATAATGTCCTCTGCGTGCGAACTATATCTAAATTTCTTAATAGACAATAAGTGTTAATTTCAAGCGACCTCCCAGGTAAGTATGGACCTGTATACATTTTTAAGAAGCATCGCGTTCATTGGTCGAGACATTGTACATATATTTTCTTATGAACCTGTGGATGCAATTTTTAGCCATTAGTTGTTTTAATTGTTTGTCTAGTTTGTAGTTTTTCTAGATTTTAGAAATGTATTGTAAGTTTGTGCAGCGCCCTTGAGGTGATTTTTCACAAAAACGGCGCTATATAAATCATCCAATTATTATTATTATTATTATTAAATAATCTTGTCCCTAAAGGTAACCTCGTAACCCAGAAATCCAACAGAGCGGAGAATGGCTATTATAAAGACGATGGTTGGTAAGGCTTCAATGGACACTATTATTACCCCACTATACAATAATGTCTTTCGTCCTTACAAAGGATGGCAGTCTATTGACTCTTGCAACTTATAATGTATCAATGCACAACCTCGTACGCCAGATTCGATTGCTTTCAATATGACGAATGAATTGAATAAAAAAATATTTACGATTTTCCGTGTGCTTTTTGCCAACCGTGGAGGAAAGGCTGCAAATAACGTGCTGCAAATTTCAATGCACGTGTTAAACTTAGTAGAAATTATGGTTTTTATATTTAGGCGTATATTAGTGGCCAAAGTGGTAGTTCTAAGAGTCGGGTTCCCCACAACCAGGCATTGCACAGCAAATTTTCCACTTGCAGTATGAGGAGTTCAAATACATTTTGTCTATTTATTTGATAATTGGTCCGTCTTTCAAAAAAGTAAACTGGAAAAATAAGTTATTTTGAAACATAATAATAATGACCAATAAAATCGAATTTAAAAAAATCAGAGTGTGAAATTCACAGGCGGTAGAAGTGAAACCTTCAGAAAACCTAAGTAGACAAGAGTGAGGAGACTACGAAGCACTTTTTTATCAATGTGAAGGATGGTCTCTTCCATAGTTTGGTCGTTAAATTTCAGTGCACCTTTTCCTATACATTTGGTCATCTTATTATTATTTGTGTTTACTTCTTCGGAGTTGCTAGATGTCGCTTTCTTGTGTGTTTTCTTTGTCTGTTCATTTTGGAGTGGTTTGAAGATTGTATATTGATTTTACAAAAAAATTGTTTTTGTTTGGATTTCGTAAGATTCGATCCTTGGTCCACTAAATGTCTGGCCGCTAAGATTCGTCAGGCGCTTCATGCCAATAGAACAAAGGAGGTTTGCACGGGACCGCGGATTTATCGTATTATATTAGAACCGAGTACCCGTGAAATAAATAAATATTTTATTGCTATCTTATTCTTTCGCAGGCTAAATCTTATAGAGTGTTTGTCTCATTTTAGCTCGTTTCATCGAATTCCAAATCACAACGGTGCTAAAGAAGCTTTCACTTCAAAAACTGTTCTGTTTTATCACTTACCGGTATTATTATGAATGCTAGTTCCCTTTCTGAATGGATCCTTCCTAGGGAAGATCACGCGAAAGATTCTCCCTTTGGTTGAGGTGGTTCAGGGGTAGGCAGTGCACGGGTCGCGTGTCTGTGCTGTGAATACTCCTTGTGGCACTTTCTCACACTTCCTCCGCTTCTGTGCGCCCAAAGGTAGCCGAGCAAGGAGCGCGTCGACAACCTTTTTCCCATTATCCAGAAAAATTCGGTTCCACGCCAACTCAGAACCAATCCAACTCAACACCTTCTTAAAAGCAATAAAAAAATTAAAAATAGCCCATAACTTAACCTATTTAACCAATTTTTAAAATATTTTTTCATCGCTTTTAATGACTTTTCAAAGCAGGTGTTGAGTTGATTTCATTCCAAAAATTCAACCCTTCTGCTAGTAAAGTCCTCCACCATTTCAAGCAATATTTCCCGCTTGGTAGAAGCAAATATTGTCAGATTATTCGTAAACCATGAATTTTTGCAATTCTTAAAATATTTAAAAAAAAAACTGAATTGGTTTCATCTAATTTATGTGATTTTACAATACTGCTAAAATCTTTGTCTATAACTTAAAATTATAATTTGTAAATCAAAGTTATTATCGGCAAAAAACATTGGGACGTCCATTGAAAAAAAATATTTTAAAAAAGTAACAAACAATAAATAAATATATCTCAATATATCTAAATTTATTTTTCAAATCTCCATAATATAATGATGGAAAATTCATTGCCTGGCAGTAATTCAATTTTCAACCAAGAAATTTCTTGCTTATATAGTTTTAGCAATTTACATGATTCCAGTGCTTAGCTTTCGTGAGACTTGCTGCTTCAAATAATCAGAGGTCTACTTTTAGTAATATTAATATTTTTTATTATTTTTCTTTATTCATTGCTTTCTAATGACATAATTTGGGCATTTTTTGACCACCATTCTAGTCACATGCCTGTGATGTGGTGGTCGTATAGATACATTATTATATAAACAATAAATATCTAAGTTATTTAACTTATAATTTTATATTTTTATAATGTAGGTAGGTACCTGCTTTAAAATAATATCCTTCTGGGATTAGTTATAACTTATTGGTTTGTTCAAATCATAAATTATTTGCTAATTGAGTTAATTCTCATTGGAGTAGAATAGACCGGTCGGTGGCTGAGTTGACATCGTGTTTGGGTCCCACCCAGGCATCCCGTGTTCGATTTCTCAGCTGGCTATGTCCTCCAACGCGACACAAGCAACATTTTCCGCTTTCTATGATTGCAGTAGGAGATTTTCAAATATTGTCAGGTTATTCGTAATTGCCTTTCTTTAAAAAAAAATATAAATTAACAAATAATACAAAATACATATATAAATTTATTATTTTAACATGATTTATTTCTGTACAATAATATAATGTGCAAATTACAAAGTGTTTACGACCCCCGAAGTACCTGTTGACCATGGGAACCTGGGAACAGATCTCAGATTACCAGGAGCCCAGGATGACACAGGATGTATGAAAGGAAGTATTGGTAACTGTTCACAAATACAATAATCCTTGAGAATATAGTCCGTTCACTATTTCGGCGTGGGTAATACAGGCGTGGGAAATGGAACCATTTCTTGAAAAAAATACTCAAGTCTACATGTACATACACATACATATACCATATTTGTAATTATTATTTTAAGTATTTTTAAACGGATATTCACTTATCATCGAAGAAGAAGATAATCCTAACAAATCTAAACGAAATTTAAAAAAAGAACAAGTACAGAAAAATAACTAACGGTCGCAATTGGGACTTGAAGCTAGGATCAATCTTATCCGGCGAAAGTCTTAACCAATTCGACCACTTATACATCTTATTTTTAAGTCATTTTTGTCAATGCCATATATGAAATTAAGATTAACAATATTATTTTCGATTATTTTTTCTCATATTTTTGGCAGCTATCCTTTTAAATGGAAACAAATGTTCGAAGAACTGGTTTGTACCCAATTTTATTTATATGGTATATATTTTGACATCTTTTTCTAAAAATCTAAATGAATATTAAATTTTTATTAGAATGGCTCCCTTTTTTGATAACTTTTGAATGTAATTGAAGAATAATTTATGAAAAAGAACGGAAAAATGAAAAGCTGACGGTAGCAACAGGGACTCGAACTCGGGATCTCTCGTCTTACCGGGATATATTACATTGATGGGAATAACCTTCAAAAGTTTTTATAAAATAGGGTTGTTCTAATAAAAATTGGATATTGATTTGTCTAGTTATATAGGTACGCTTTCCCTGTGTTTTGGCATTCGTTATTCTTATTGAACAAAAAAAATGTAACAAGCAATATTGCGATTGTTACGGTAAATGACATTTTCAAGATCAATCATGGAGATGACGATGTGAACTAAAAAGTTTCGCTGACTCCTGAATTCTCGACAGAATGTGGACGCCGGAGTCCCAATGGAGAAATTTTTTGTTGTTCATCACTCAGATATTATGCTTTCAAAATCAATATTTTAAAGACTCCCGCAGAAGAGAGACTTAAGTTGCGGACATAGTACATACCGAACACATATACATACCGAACATTCTATCCAAAGTCCAAGCAGTTTTACAAAAATGGTGTTACACGTAGAGCTACACAGTCATCAATGGCGTTATATTCAAAAGATTTTCATGGTTATTATTCAGTTTATGTGATAAGTAATAAATATTACTTCTATCTTGGCCGCCATTTTTGTATAACCGCTTAGACAGAATTTTTTATTGATATGCCAAGTCCTCTCTTAGGGTATTTTATTTAGGCATTAATTATTACGGAAACTGAAGATAATACAAGTAACTCTAACAGGACCCACAAAACGTAGATAAAAAAGGAGATAGCTCTTTTTACTTCAACTCGATACTGGTAGCCGCGAGGAATATAATTTCCCTCAGGGCTTGTGTCATTTTTGGGAACGGTGTGTAAAGGGTCTTTTTAAGGAGTGGAAGAAGTGAACACGGGTCTTGAAGAGACCCATGTTGTAAGAGGTAGGAATCACAAGTACAACGATCTCTTGTACTCAATAACGAGTCATAGAAATGACCCATTCTTCTGCAACATGTCAACTGTGTAGGTACAACCGTTAGGTCAAGGCCGTTACTAGTATGAACCTGCATGTGGTTCACATGTCGCCAATATCGACACCCTTTTTACTGCAAAAAGCATCTTCACACAGCGGCGATCGCCTTTGTTGCTACCTACACCGTCTATTCTAAAATACGTACATTGTGTCAAAAATTATCTCGTTGCGTTGAAACGGTTGTTATTATCATAACATTTAACGATAGGACATAAAAGTGAAATAATTTATATTTGTTTGCAATTTGCACAAATAGTCAAACAGAGTATACCAGTTGGCACTTTTTCATGTAAGCTGGCTTTTATTGTTATGTGTCGTTTAAAGGTAAAGCTTGTACCTAGTTGGAGTGTGGAAACCACTTCTCCGTGTCTCTGAGAGGGGCGGGCCTATTGTTGCCAGTTTAACAAGACAGGATTTAATGTGGACGTGGATTATTTAGTTAGGTTTGTACCTTTGTTATTGGCAAAGTTATTGGCGTTTACATTTTCAACTTTTATAGCGAGAAATTATCGACAAAAGCTTTGCAAAAATGTTTGCATTCATTTGAGATTTTTTAGTTCAAATTTACGTTTTACATTAGCTTTACACAAGAGGCCCTGAGGAAAACAATTTCCCTTGGGACATATGTCATCTTTGAGGACGATGTGTGAAGAGTTATTCAAGGAAAGGAAGGAGAGGAAGTTCTGGAAAGGAAAAAAGATAAAGTGTTATGGGTGGGTAGGAATCTGGGGGTCAGTGGGTCCAGAAGTGACGAATATATTAATCTTCACTGCGATGCGAGGCGATGAATCGACAGAGGCCGGCTGGAGAGTTCAAAAGATCTCCCTCAATAAGTCTCTCCCGATCCGGCCCGCTACACAGTAGGTGGACAGGCGAATCCGCCGCCAAGACCTACATAAATCTCATTCCATGAACCCCTGCTAAGTCACCAAATGTAGCGAACCACTTGGGGTGACCTACGGCAAGGGTGTTGGTTATCCAACAAATGGTTCCCAGTGCGACGGTACTCCTACCCGACTCCCAAACATAAGATGACAACAACTTGTTTTCCTTCAGGGATTTCACCCGTGATTTGGATTTTTATTTCTATATGATTTATTTTCACATAATCTGTATTTGCCAGGCTAAAACAACAATGTTTTGCTCTAAATGTCATTTTCATTGTGAGCTATCTAGCCTTAAAATATCCATTTATCCAAAATGTTTGTTTCATTCGAGACTTACTGCTTCAAATCAAACTTTTTGTTTTCTCTCTTCCAACCCTCCTTGTGTCTCACAACATTCCCCAAATGCCATTGGCTCCTTGAAGTTAGGACCACTGACTTAATAGTAAATAATCTCAGTATTGTCCCTATGAGAGAGTTCCTAACTAAATTCCTACTTTTCCATTCAAAATCGAAGAGTTTCTTGAAATTTCTTTTACTATACCTACACTTTTTAAGATCCGACAGCCAGAATATTTCTTGATTTTAGTAGTGGCAAGTGGCAAGCATTGCTCTATGACCAATTCGTTAACCCAATTGGCCCTCAAAATGATATTTACTATAAAATTGACAATTGGCCCCCCGAAATATTTACTATAAAATTGACAATTGACAATTGGCCCCACGAAATGATATTACTATAAAATTGATAATTGACAATTGGCCCCCCGAAATGATATTTAATATAAAATTATAATTTTTTGTGCATTTTTTACCAATTTCAAACGTAAAATCGACTTCAAAAATACCCTTAAATTTGGTATGAATTATCAAACGAATTTATAAACACTATGCTGGTATACACAGTATATAGAAGTAGATTTTTCCTTGAAAGAAAATAGATTTTTCCTTGTTATTCGGCGGTACATCCTCTCTGCACATCCGTTCGTGATCACTTAGTTATATTTTGTGTAATTAGATTGTATTTTCCCTAAACCGATTGTATATAAGTATAATGTACTAATCATTTAACTGAACTATCTAGGGAAAATCGAGCCGTTTACTATGATCGCTGTTTTCGTGTAACTGGCCCTCTCTTTTGGAATAAACCTCCCTCAGCTCTTACTAATGTCCAGAATTTGGCTGAATTTAAACGGGCTGTAAAAACAAAATTATTTAAAAAATCATACCATTCATGAATCCTAACATATTTTCAATACACGTAATACCTAAGCCATGTTCTCAAGTTTCCGGTAATAGTTTGGTTTCGGTTTCCTCCTAATTGTATTTTTATATTTAATGTCCGAATATAATGTCAGAATATTTCTCATTTCTAAACGCAAACTGCCTTCTGTTAGTATAATATATTTTATTTTTTAAGTTCTTGTTTTGTCCTGTGCTCCTGTGCATAGCACCGTTATTATTTATTATTAATAGTACCCTTTACACGCAAAGTTCGGAGCGGGACGTGCCCCGCGCCACTTCAGGCCGCCACGCAGAAAAGTCTCACAGTGAACTGCGCTGTAAACCGTTATCTTACTTTCGGTCTTTACTTTTCTGCGCGGCGCACGGTGGTTCCTTTAGAACAATCTAGCTAGACAAAAAGATTTCGACGATGTTTTTATTTATGTACAAAAACATACTCACAGCATAGAAAACAGTCCATAGCATTATGTTCGCATCGATAAAAAAAATTAAAACAATACGCGCTACACATGACAACGATGTAAACACGACACTTTGAATGTGCCAGGCGGCCTCCCTGCGGCCCATCTCTTTCGGGTGTACGCGCTGTTCGGTCGTTAGTGGTGTTATTTGAAATCATAGAGAAATTACGTCAAAAGAAAAATTTAAGTCCATGGTGTGTTCTATCAAATTTATTTAAGTATTTAATATTTTTCCTCTTGCATGTTACTTTTATTTGTCATTGAAAAATCGTGAAATCATTATCAATATTTACAATTATTTTCCAAAGTTTGATTAAACTTTCAAAATCGTGTACCAATTTGTACCTCCAAACTTAACTATTTTCATATAAAACCATTCTTTATCTATATCATCTTATAGAATTTGTCTGCTCTCACATTCAAAATCGAAAAAAAATTGTTACTGAAGTGCAGTGTTTTGCTCAGGCTATCACCCGGTGTATTTTTCTCCCGGTATTCTACCGGGATATGCTCATAAAGTGACTTTTGTTTTTCTAAAAAATTGACACAATTTATCTAGGATTATTTCTCCTAGTGATTTGACATTTCGTTCTAAAAGTGTTTAACAAACTTTGAATCAAACAATAAAAACAGTGTCTTGAGTTAAAAACAACTAAAATACACTAGTACATTTCGTTGAAAGTTGTTTAACTTTGAATTAGCATAAAACTCGTCAGTGAATTGGCATAAAACAATCTTAATCCAACAAATAAAAACATAAAATTAAAAATCAGTTTAATATTAATTAAATATGGCAACTAGAGGCAAAAGTGCACTGGAACTAGAAGACAAAAACATGGAAAAAATAATTCAGCACTTGGACAAAAAAATGGATAACATGAAAAAAGAAATTTTAACTAAAATGGAATTATACAAGGAGGAAACACAAAAAAGTATTGATTTCGTCAGTAAACAATACGACGACCTAATTAAAAAAATCGACCAAACCATAATCCAAAATCAAAAAATTGAAACGGAAATTGAAACATTCAAAAAGGAACAACAAGACCTCAAAAAAACAGTGGAGTACCTGGAGAACAAAATTGATAATCAGGAGTACGAGGCTCAATCAAACAACCTTGAACTGCGAAACTTCCCAGAAAATCCTAATGAAAATCTAGCGGCAATGTTCCACAATCTTTCCACAAACATCATAAAGTCAGTTGTACAACCCGAAGACGTGACCTCTATTGTACGGGTGGGAGGTAGGAGCCGCTCAGATGATACCCGCTCTAAACCAAGAGATATAATAGTCACCCTCGGCTCAAAACTAATGCGTGATCTGTTCTTGGCCAAACTAAAAGAACATATTAGAATCAAAGGCCGAATAACAACTTCTTCACTAGGACTACAACACGCTCAGATGGCTCATGGTTCTCCTATTTATGTTTCCGACCACCTGACACCAAGAAAAAAATTTCTCCTGGCCCAAACCAAACAACAGGCGAAAATAAAAAAATACAAATACACGTGGTCGAAAGAAGGTCAGGTTTATGTACGCCAGTCTGAGGACTCTAAAATCCTTAGAATCTCATATGAATCGGACATCAAAAAAATGTGACTTGAGGTCAATAAAAAAATTCCATCACTAAATCTACTTACCTATATTAATTTACTAATTTTCATTTATACCGCTCTCCGCTTATACTGCTTTTCATTTATGCTTACCTATATTAATTTACTAATTTTCATTTTTATTTTTTCTACAGACACTTTTGCTCACATTATAAATCAACTTATTATTATTATTATTAACTATATCAACCTACCTCAAATATTTATCTTAACCTACTTCATAATTCCCATTTATCTAATTATTTTAAATTATCCAAATGCTCCATCATACATAACTGTTACCATTTATTCATATATTTCCACAATTTTAATATATCAAATTATCTTAATTAACTCAATTGACTTAATTATATTTAATTGCTTAACTATCTTTACTAATTTGATATGTGTTATACATTCGATTGTTTCAAAGTATGTAAGCATCTCAACAAAACTTACAAGTCATCAAATAAAATTATTAATTTTAAATCAATTACCTCACTTATCATCTCTAAATAATGATATTCAAAAATTAAATCCATATATTTTATTACATTTCTTAATATCTAACCACTTGATTCCCTCTATCTCATTGATTGTAGATATTGTATTTGGTTGTTTTGTTTTGATTGTTATTATTCTTGCACTTTTTTTACTAATCTTAATAAGTTTAATTTTGTTAAATCTCCTAAACATGGTAATTTTATTAATTCTCTTACGTCGCTCAGTAATTATTATACACTTAATTTTAATCCCTTTACTTCTCCATACAATTAAATTCTTCTCTAATTCACTTTACTATCTTAATCGCCTGAACTATTATTATAACAATGGTTTGAACCATTTCCAATACTTTAACAACTTAAATCATACAATCTGTTGTAATTATTTTGATTATCCCAATGTCTTTTATTTTTCAATGATTTTAAATTATTCCATGTTTACTCCAATTCTTTCTATGGTACTAATTTATTTTATTTTCAATGTCTTTTATTTTTCGATGATTTTAAATTATTTAATTTTCATTTTTACTAACATCCCTCCTGTTGTTGTAATTTATTTTATTTTCAAAGTCTTTTATTTTTCGATAACTTCAATTTATTCTATTTTCATTCATACTCACATTCTTCATATTGGTCTAACGTCGTTTATTTTCAATGTCTTTAATTTTTCAATGATTTTAAATTATTTTACTTTTATTTTTGCTCACATTCTTCCCTTTGTTCTAATGACCTTTATTTTCAATGTCTTTAATTTTTCAATGATTTTAAATTATTTTACTTTTATTTTTGCTCACATTCTTCCCTTTGTTCTAATGACTTTTATTTTCAATGTCTTTAATTTTTCAATGATTTTAAATTATTTTACTTTTATTTTTACTCACATTCTTCCCTTTGTTCTAATGACCTTTATTTTCAATGTCTTTAATTTTTCAATGATTTTAAATTATTTTACTTTTATTTTTACTCACATTCTTCCCTTTGTTCTGATGACTTTTATTTTCAATGTCTTTTATTTTTTGATGACTTTAAATTATTATATTTTTATTTCTACTCACATTCTCCCCATTGTCCTAATGTCTTTTATTCTCAATGTTTTTTATTATTCAATGATTTTAAATTATTCTATTTTTATTTTTACTTATATTCTTCCAATGTCTTTTATTCTCAATGTCTTTTATTTTTCAATGATTTTAAATTATTCTATTTCTATTTTTACTCACATTCTTCCAATTGTCCTCATGTCTTTTATTTTCAAAGTTTTTTATATTTCGGTGATTTTAAATTACTCAATGTTTATCCTTAATCACATTCTTCCTATTGTTCTTCCTATTATTCATTCCATCCTTACAAAACTCCTTAATCTCATACTTTCAATACATTTAATTAACCCAATGATCGTAGTTCCTTTAAGTGTACGTACTCGCTTTATATCTGTGACTCTCCTAAGCTCTAGAGTAACTAAACATCTGCAAAAAAATTCATTAAATATTAATTGCTACTACTTATACATCCACACAACTAATAAAATCTCTGCTAAATTCGAACCCCCACCAAACACAGACGCTCATAATGGATCCAACTAACTCTATCGATAATTTTCTTAACATCACTGTTCAAACGACAAATGATACAAATGCGTATAAAAAAATTATCTCCAAACCTAAAGCACTAAAAATGTTTGCCATGAACATCCGTAGCCTCAATAAAAACTTCGACAATTTACTTGTACTCCTAACTGACTTAGGAAATGAATTTGATATAATTGTTCTGTCAGAGTGCTGGATTAATGCAAATTATATCCCGAAAATAATTAACAACTACTCTGTATATAATACAACTCGGCACTGGTCCCAATCCGACGGGGTCATAGTTTATGTAAAATCTCACTTAAATCATATAGTGTCTGAAACTTCAGTTGACCATGCAAATTGCCTCAAAGTCTCTATTGACAACTTAAATATCTTCGCCATATATCGCTCCCCTAAGTCCAATAACGTCTCCCCTTTTCTCTACTCGCTCGAAAAAAAAATCGATGACACCACTAAGGATCTTATCATAATCGGTGACATCAACATAGACATCCTAAACGAAGCCAGCCCTCATACTACAAAATACCTAAACCTCATGGGTCTGCATGGCCTTATACCATACATCAACATACCTACCCGAGTTACACTCACTACTAAGACATGCATAGATCACATCATGGTCAGAACTAAGCGAACCGCTAAATCAATTGTATTTGAATCTACCGTAACAGACCACTACTCAACCATCCTAGAATTACACAACTCAAAATCTACTCCCCCTAAGTCCAGCAATCCCTCTCATAACATTGTAAACATGGATTATCTGATAAAGTCTGTAGAACAAGAAAAATGGGAGTCTACCCTGCTTTCTGAAAATGTCAACACAGCTCTTGAAATTTTTTCTGCATCACTAACTGCCCACATTAACCAAGCGTCTTTCCCCACCAAAACAGCCTCCAATAAAAAAAAGAAACTGAAACCTTGGATTACGAATGGCCTTATCTTCTGCATACGTAAAAGAGACAGACTACATAAACAAGCACTTAATAATCCAGACCCCCAAGTCTTACGTTTCTATAAAAAGTATCGTAACATCTGCAATAACCTGATAATAATAACCAAACAAAAATACTATAAAAAAAAAATTGAAGATTCAGGATATGACAGTAAAGTAATCTGGAACGTAGTCAACGACATCTCAGAAAATAAAAAAACCTCACTCAACATTCAATCACTACTCATTAATGGTAAAAATATCCAAGTCCACGAAGACCCAAAAACCTTAGCCGATCACGCCAACCATTACTTCAGTAACATCGGCATGAACTTAGCCAAAAAAATTCTTAAAACCACAAATAAAACCGAAAATCTTCTAACTTCACAGGTAAAACAGCAGAACTCTCTTCATCCCACCCTTATCCTAGCCCCCACATCCACTAAAGAAATTGTTGACACAATACTCTCCATAAAAACAAATAGTGCTGCAGGTATTGATAAAATCTCACCTTACATACTAAAACACATAGCTCACTTTATTTCCACACCGTTAAAACATATTGTAAATCTAAGTTTCAAAAGCGGTTCCTTCCCTAATCAACTAAAACATGCAACGGTGATTCCAATCTATAAGAGTGGCGACAAAACAAATATCGAAAACTACAGACCCATTTCTTTGCTAAGTGTCCTATCAAAAATCATTGAAAAAGTTGTTAAAAGTAGACTTATCTCACATTTGGAAACCCAGAAGATTCTCTCGCCCAATCAGTTTGGCTTCCAAAAAAAAATGAGTACAGAATCTGCAATCTTAGACTTGACTGAGAACATCACCAACAGCCTGAATGAAGGCGATTCCTGCCTAGCCATATTCCTAGACTTAGCCAAAGCATTCGACACGGTTTCCCACCCCATTCTTCTGGAAAGACTATCTCAAATAGGCATCCGGGATTCAACTCTTAACTGGTTCTCCTCATACCTAACTGGAAGATCACAAACCGTGAAAATTAACAACATAGCTTTAAGCAACCCTTTACCAATCCAATTCGGAGTTCCACAAGGAAGTGTTCTAGGCCCTATTTTGTTCCTCATATACATCAATAAACTCTGTAACCTACCCATAACCGGAAAAATAATATCCTTTGCAGATGACACTGTGCTTATAGCTCGACATAAAAATTGGAAAGGAGCATTCGACATAGCTCAATATGACATAGGTCTGGTAAAGAATTGGTTAGATGATAATCTCCTCACCCTCAATGCTGGTAAAACTAAATTCTTAACCTTCAGTCTATCTGCTGCAACCCAACCTTCTATCAATCAGAAAATAACAATTCACTCCTGTCCAAGTCCCTACTCTTCCTGTACTTGCCCAAATTTGGAAAAAGTATCTCATATAAAATACTTGGGGGTCCTAATTGATCACCATCTTCGTTGGGATCAGCACTTAGCCAGTCTAACTCCCCGAATTCGCAAGCTCTCTTATGTTTTTCGAACTCTAAGAAATATACTTACTCCTATAACATTAAAAACGGTTTACTATGCTCTCTGCCAATCCCAGTTAGCATATGGCATCATAATTTGGGGCGGCTGTGCTCTTAATTTTATTGATCCTCTGCAAAAAGCCCAAAAAACGATTTTACGTGCTATCAACAAGCGACCAACAAGATATTCCTCCAATAGACTCTTCACAGAATATAATGTCTTAAACATACGGCAACTTCATCTAAAATTTACACTAACACATTTCATGTTCAAATACAAGAAAAAAACTCTTTTACATCACAGTTACACCACCAGAACAATAACCAAACGACACTACAATGTTCCTACACTATGCACCACATCAGCTCAAAGACATTTCATGTACCTAGCTCCTAAAATGTTTAACCTTCTCCCCGAGAACCTAAAATCCGAAACCCAACCCCATATCTTTAAAAAAAAATTATCAAAATGGATCCTTACATTCAGTAACGATGATGAGTAAAAATTTGCTATTTTAATTGAATTGTAATATAATTGATAAAACTTGTAACATAAATTAATTTAATGTGTTAATTAAATTACTAACTTAATTTGTTACTAAATATGTTACTTAAACTACTTAAATGAATTGCATAAGTTAATAGCTGTACACTGTACCTACACAATCTGTAATCTTCATCCGCCATAACACAGGGACATCCCTAGCATGGCGGATGAATTAACACAATTTTTTGTTCATTGTATAAACTTCTTTTAATAAATAAATAAAAATAAATAAATAAATAAACATGCTCTTTTGACTTTTACAGAGCCCCTACCCTTGATCTATATTTTGGAGATGCTAGAAGAAAAAGGCGCATCAAAGTCAAGTTATGCTGCAACACGGAAAAATTTTGGTTGAGAAAAACAATTTTATAGGTCTCAAAAAAAATTTACTGAAGAAGAAAAGCTTTATTTCTATTAATATGTCATAGAAAATGGAAAAGAAGAATATCGTTTCATTTCTATTAATATTTCACTGGAAAAGGTCGAAGATATACTCTAAAATTCATGTAAAATTATGATTTTTATTATTATTCTTCCGGTAGTTACGTGTAATGATGGATTACGTGGTGAGCGAGAAAAATAATTTGGTTTTTGATCGTTAAAAAGTAAAATAAGAAAAATTAAATGTCCTCTGAATTCTCGGTCTAAAATAACTCTTTCATGTTGCTTAAGTCAGCTTGAGGTCTGATGGAAAACGGGAAGCTGTTATATAAAATAAATAACCACAATATCGAAAACATACCAATGTATTATCTAGTGACGACTTAAAATTATTGTCGATTTCGGAAGTACCAACGTAGAAACTGCAGAGGTCTGATGACACTTAGGAATATTATAATTTAACAAAAGTGATGATAGTGACTCGACCTTAAACAAATGTCATTCGGTTTTATTCTTATATTATGTTACAAATAATATTTTTAACTAATTACTTAAAATAAACAGATTGTTGTGACTTATTTGAATCATTTATTTGTATTTTATTACACGCAATTTATTTGTATTTTATTTTACTTTGAAAATTCTGTAACAGTGGTTGAAATAAATGTATAGTTTTTTAATAAATTTTGTTATTATTGTGACCCTTGTGTGCATCACATTCCGTGGAAAAATATTTTTGTCTAGCTAGAATGGGATTTGGGACCACTGTGCGGCGGCCTGAAGTGCGCGGGGCACGTCCCGCTCCAAACTCTGCGTGTAAAGGGTATTATCGTCCTGTGTGTGCTATGACAGCACTGTTTTTGTTAAATTTTGTTCTCTTGTCATTGTTTTGTAAATACTGTATATTCTTTGTTTCATATTATTTTATCAATAATTTGTAATGGACTCGTAAGGAGCACTGTAGGATTATTATTATAATTATTTTTAAATTTATTAAGTTAAGCGCACTTGAAGTGAAGTGACACAAAACTGCGCTGTACAAATGTAACGTTATTATTATTATTATTATGCGGGGGGGGGGGCAACTGTCGGCGGTTCAACTGTCATAAATTCGACCAATTCAGGCTGAGTGTGTGTTTTTAAATTCTGGTGTGAATTGTGCATTGAATATTTAAATTTCTTACTAAAATTCTCATCTGTTTGTTGTGGACAGCTTAATAAATGAGCTGATAAGTTCTTATCTCTTTCATAGACAATAAAAATTGGTTGCATTTTGGACATATTTTTATCGCCTTCAATTTTTCTTTATGATTCGTTGTTTGTCTTAGGGTAGGCACAGCTTTCAGCATTTATGGACTTCACTGGTAGGTAGGTATGTAGGTTGCCATAATAATACAAATAAAATAAATTCAAATTTTATTAGTGGTTAAAAAAATAAAATAGTTATGTACAATGTGCAATATAACTCAATCAAAAACAGTAATAAAGTTGATAACAATTAAGTAAAAACTTTGTCTCTTCTTCAATATAAAAAACTTATTTTTATAAAAATACTCTTCGTAATAAAACATCGACAATTAAAGCTTGTTCCCTTTCAAGAACTTATACAGGTTATCACAACAAGAAATGTTTAAAGCAGTACAAAAATACTTAATTATTAATTAATTTAAAAAAAAAAATTAAAAAAACGTTCAACTAATTTATAACTGGAATTCAGTTTGGGAGGCGGGTGTGGGTACCGCCGCCTCGGGAAACCAACACCTCCGGGAAACCAACACCAAGTGTTTCGCTACGTTTGGTGACTTAGCAGGAGTGCCCGGTTTCATGTGGCGGATGCGTCTGCCCACCACCTGCTTGACAGGCCGGATCGGGAGAGAATGGTTGAGGCAGTCCCTTTGACTTCTCCAGCCGTACTCTCTCGGAACATCGCCTTGCACCGCGTTGGGAGGGATGTATTCATACGTCCGTCACTCCTGGACACACTGACCCCCAGATTCCTACCCTTTTCGTTCACAAAACTTCCTTCCCTTCCTTTTCTAAAAAGACCCTCCACACAGCATCCTCAAAAATGACATAAGCCTTGAGGAGAATTATTTTCCTCAAGACTTCCTGTGTGCCTCTAAAGTAAACAATAAAAACTGGAATGAATTTTATTTTCAAGACACTCGACATGTCTCCCTCAACTTCGTCAGGTTTTTTTTAATATTGTTAAATTATGGCATATTTTTCACAAATTGTATTTATGGCAAATTGGAAATGATTTTAAAATGTATCCAAGTACTTTTCTTGTGATATTAGACAAAATTTTAAAGTCAATGTTTCCGTCCACACGATGCATGCACGACGCACTGAGCCGCTTCCAATTATCAAGTAAATTAATAAAGACTTTGACATTGAAGGGAAGGCACTATTACACTTTAATAATCACAACTGATTTTATTTTGCCCTTTTGACAGCTTAAGTATTTATTTGAAAGTTCGGAGCGGCTCATTGCGTTGTGCAGGCGTCGTATGGACGGGATCAATGATATTCAAATATTGGTTGAACCAATTTGATTCTATTCGGTAAATCATCATGGAAGCACAAAAAACTCTATCAATAACTTTCATAAATATACAACTTAAACAATATCGGAACTTTCAAAAATAACACACAGCAAACTCTATACAGTCTTTCAAACACAACAACACCAGAAAATTCATACACACTATTTATCTAGCATATTTCTCAATCGTATCTCTTTTTACACATCTCTTATACACAAAATTTGTCGTCGCTTATAGAGGAAACAGAGTCAAAAACAACAGTGCTTACAGCAACAGTAGGATATAAGATAAGGCAATATTGGCTTTAACATTTCCAGGGTCCATCTACCAAGGTCTCCACATGTCTCCACTGGCTCCTGCTGCAGCACTGGATCCAGGCTGGTGTCTCTCACTCCTCTCGTGTCTGTTATCTTGTCGGCTTTCAACGTATTCGAAGTTCTGCGAACTGCTCACTTTTGCGCAAGCAATCTTCGCCACTTTAGCTGGAGAGTCCGCCCTGGTCGCTATCGCCAATAGTCCGCCGGTGTTCTCAACGGGGTAAGCCCTCTTTTTAGCAACATTGGGGGTCAGAGAATAATCCAAAGCTATTTTTGGCGAAGTTCTGTCAAGGACGCGATAGTTTTCTGTGCTTGAGTTTACGCTGGGTGGAGTCCACTGTTGCTTGTACGGAGAAGCTTCTGCTTGTCTCCAAATTGTCTGAACTTGTCTTCCAGTATCTGTTCGGATGATCTTTGTTTCTGCTATCTTCGATTCCGGGGAGATTGTAGTAGATGAGACAGTTTGCTTTTGTGTTTCAGGGCTTGAGTCTGTGTACGATGTGTGGCTTGGTGGTGTGGGGAAAGCCGCAGATAGGTTCCTGTGGGGAGGGGTTGCAGGTTCGGAGTTGATGGAATCACAGCTGGATACGGATGAAGTAGGGCTCGGAGGTCTGTTTGTGGCATTGCGGACAGCTTGGAATGCGCTAACGTGGTCTTTATGCAGCAGGAAATCAGATATTGGTGGGGTGAAGGGAAGTTGGCTGTTTGCGGGGAGAACCAACGCCAATTCTCCTGTTGGAAGTCTGCTTGGAATCAACGGTACCCCTCCTACATGGATGTTTCCATTGAAGTCGTGTGGGATCGCTGGAGTTGTGGGCTGGTGTAAGGCGGAGATGCACGCTGAGAGATGTTGGCGCAAGCGGGCTCTGGCCGGGCCGGGGAGATTGGCTGAGCGGGTCAGGAAGTTGGTGGCTTCGGCCGCGCACTCAGTGAAGCCCTCCCTGAAGCGGGGGAGTACGGCGGGGTCTGCAGCGGCGGCGGCAGCGAGACTCCTGCGCTGAGTAGCCTGCAGATGGCGCACGGTCATCTCCAGGATATCTGCCTTCTCGAGCTTGGAATGGCGGGCTGGCTGTGGCAAAAAGAAAATACTGATAAGTATAAAGGCTCAAAAGAATTTACAAAATAAAAAAAACATTAAATGTGTATCAAAAAGTGCAATATTGTTTAGTCATGCAATATAAATCAATCCCAATCTATCCAAAATTAAAAATGCCCACGGCTATTATAATCTACAAGTAAAACCTACCATTCGCAATCTTAAATGCCTTTATTATATTTGCTCTTTTAAAGTGGTACAACAATGTCCCTTTTGTAAAGCTAAGAAACCCATTTTGACATGCGCCAAATTTTCATTCTTAAAGTCTCTGCCCTTCGCTTCGGGGTAAGAAGTAAGATTAATTCATCTCCCTTGCACAAAGGAGAATGGACCACCCTCGAGGAGCTGATGTTGACTCCGCGTGTGAGAAGGGGCTCACATTCTTGATTTATTAAAACTATTATTATATTTGTACTATTCGATTCACACCATTTTTGTAATTTGAACTTCTGCCAAAGCGAAGAATTTTACAATTTCAAATACCATACAATCATGAATCAATTTGTAGAAATGCAGTCAAAGACAGAGAAAGGCAGTCAATTTTTTTCAGAATCTGTATTGTATTATATCAAAAAATCTTTGAAAGGATACTACGTAGTTAGGAAACCACATTCAAGTCGAATTATTCAAATTCTGCTATTTAAATTTTCGTATGGAAGACAGATACCTTGTAATCGTGTGTCTGCATCGTAATTCAATGTAATTATGTTTCAAAAAAGGAGAAGGTTAAATTTCAGCCACGTTTTTGAGTCGGTGCTCATTAATATTAATTAATTCGGCGTGAATGGATCATCACGCATATTTATGCAGGGTTGGGGGCGAAGTGGTTTAGAAGACTTTTCCTCGAGGACTTCACGGTGAGCTTTGGCATCATGAAATTTTCGCAACTTTTATGAAATCCTAGGTCTATTATAATAATAATGTTTTAATAGTACAAACACTTTTTTCAAATCTCTGCTAGAACATTTTGTCCGATCCGATATGGCTGAGTTAGCATGTTGCCACCCAAGCGTCGTGAGTTTAATTCCTCAGCTTGCTAAGTTCTCCACCACGATACAACATTTTCCACTTACTGTGATTGCAGTAAGAGATTTTCAAATATTTTCAGTTTTTTCGCAACCCGGGAATGCTTGTCTTTCTTTTAAAATAAAATAAATAAAAATTAATTAGTCGAAAGAACACAAGTAATTTGTAAAAACTCAGAGTCAACTCTTTCGAAAAGTCATTAAAAGTGATAAAAAATTGGTTAAGGCGCCGTATCCCCGCTCAAAAAGAAGAAGATGGAGAGATATGTAACTACGAATATTGGAGAGAGCGCGCTAATATTTAAAAAGATAAAATTAAAGCGAACATTAAGAAAATGTTTAATAAAACACGACTCGTTTAAAATAGAGCAAAAATCTCATGAGAAACATCTAAAATAGCATTTAAAGAAACAGTGTGAATTTTTTCATACACATAACATCTAAAATAAGTGAAATGAACGTGTTTATAAAAATTTTCCGATTTTTTTCTGTCGAGGGAATTTCATATAATTTGCTTTTCGGCGTGGGGAACATCTAGATATTATCTTAAAAAATAACATATATATTTTTTAAGAGCTTAAAAACTTCAAATGTTTAAGGGAGATGTGTAAGACATCGGTAGTAAAAAATAGGCGGCTTAAATAGGTTACGTTAGATTAGGGTACGGGCTATTTTTCAATGTTTTTTTTTCAAATAAATGACTTTTCATAGAGGTATGACTTAATTCTGAGTGGTCACGGAACCGTAAAATTTATGATAAATAATAAAAATAAACAAATGAAATTTATTACGGCGAACAGATTTCATCCAAATCCAGAGTCTCATCGGTCTACGTTTTTAATATAAAATATTATTTACAGTGAAAATTATGTACAGACAGATTACTCATTTTATATTTTCATATTACTAAATTGTTTTTGTGGTTCTGATAACTAAGTTACTTTTAATATATTTGATTTATTCCAATACTTTATGCTTCTCTTTCTAGTGAATTCTCTGTTGGTTTGTTTGACCTTTGTGGATGATGCCACCCGGCAGTCAGCAGTCAGCAGTCAGCAGTCAGCGCCCAGCCCACTTAGACTGGTAGTCCACTCTTTATTACTTGAAGAACGGTAAATATCATGTGAAGTCGCTTCATTAAACTCTTCCCACCCGCTTACACAGGAGTGTCGCGATGTTTATTGAATTAGAAAGGCCTGCCTTAAACAGAGTCACATTAATAGTGATCTTTCGTCACCAGGAGGACGAGCACGGACGATCGATAAAACCCTATTTCAATTCGATATTGACTAAATCCGTCATCTATGGTCAGTTATAAATATTTGCGAGCACGGTCAAGAATTGACAAGAAATATTCAGACCGAAGCCGACGATTGACACATTTTCAGTGTCAGATAAGCTGTCAATATACAAAACATTTTGAATAATGTCGTTCGTTATGCAAAACAACTGGCTTATTAATTTTATTAATAGAGGTGATTCTTAGCATTGAAATAAATCGTATGCAAGATTCAATTTACTCCATTCGCTCCCAACCGTCTGGAGCCAGTGGGACCATGGCATCCCAATTAGGGGAATGTTGGGAGACTGGAGGTAGTGGGGAGCGGAAATAGATCAGGAAGAGGAAAGTGAGGAAGAACTTGGCTACTTATATCCGGTTACTAAACATGGCTAAAGCCATTTCCAGCAAAGTTTCGATTCTGAGTGGTGGTCTTCCACCAGCGCGATACCAGTGAAAGTGTACCACTCTGTACTTCTATAATGTATGTCCATCTTTCTTCCGGTGCTTACCTTCATACGTGGACTGTATGACAGTAACCTTTCACATGACAATGTAGGGTGGGGTGTACAGTACATTTGTACAACTAGAACAGAACAAAGGGAGTGTTCAAAAAATCCGAATCTGCTCGCGAGGGGAAGTCAAGAAAAATAAAAGATCGGAACAATCAATATTCGATCCACTGATTTTAAACAGAGCTTTGGGCGGATCGTCTGAGCCATTTCATGAAGACAGCTGCTCTCAGTCTCAAATCAGAGGGGAAATTTTGAAAAAGATATTCGGATTTTGATGTCTCCTTTCATTATTAGAGTTTATTATTATTAGGGTTGCTTTTACGGAAGGAAGAACCTGGCAGACTTAGTTCACTTCCTTATTAAATTATAGTTATCTATACTTACAAAACTTGCTCAACACGAATGTTTGTATCCGTGAGAGAGAGAGAGAGAGAGAGAGAGTTCACCATCCGATTTCGCAACTCCTTATACATATTATGGCATATGGTATTTTTTCTTGCGGGTTTTTTTTACATGAGCTCCACACAAGAGGCCCTGAGGAAAATAATTTCCCTCAGGGCCTACGTCATCTTTGAGGATGCTGTATGGAGGATTTTTTTTAGGAGAAGGAGGAGAGGAGAGGGAAGGAAAAGGGTTTAAGGGGTGGTTAAGAATCTGGGGTTCAGTGTGTCCTGGTCATCCGCCTCCAAAACATAGACAAACCTTACCCCATGAACACTTGGGATAACCTATGGCAGAGGTTACCAATAAAGGTTCCCGGGACTGCGGTACCCATTCCCGCCTCCCATATTGACTGGGTTGATACATATTTCAAATCTTTTTGGCTAACATAGGAAATGATGAGGCGAGTTGTAAATAGTTGCTTTGACCTAAAAATTCCACGTAAAAAAGTTGAGCTCAACTAAATAATATCGTAAAAGCTCATTACCATTTATTGGACAGCCAACACCTCTGCCATAAGTCACCCCAAATTGTTGGCTAAGTTTTATGACTTGGTACGGGTACCCGGGTTCATGGGGTGAGATTTGTCGTCCGAGTCTAGGCGGCATGGGGGGTATGGATTCATACGTTCGCCACTCCTGAACATGACACCCTAGATTTCTATATTCCCAGAACTTCCTCTCCTTCCTTTCCTAAAAAGAACCTCTACACTACATCCCCAAAGACGGGAGGCCCTAAGGGGAATAATTTTATTTTTTTATTGTCGAGCTAATGTAAAAAAAAAAAAACAGTTTTTGCCTAATGGAAATTTCAAAGCTCCATGACGGCCTCCGTGGTCCCGAGGTAAGACTCTCGACTCACAATCCGAAGGTCTCGGGTTCGAACCCGGCGTGCGCAAATAAATTTTATTTGATTAATTTGTGTTATTTCATTATTCATTTAAAATAATATTTAGTATATTTGCGGCACGTTCCAGAGTGGAAGATACTATCAGTATCGCCCTGGTGTAAGACCACCATTCAGAATTGAAACGTTACTTGAAATGGCTTTAGCCGTGTTTAGTGACCAAATCTGAATAGCCAGGTACTTCCCCGCCTTCCTCTTCTCCATCTCCTTCCCCTCCTCACTACCTTCAGCCTCACAACATACCCGATTGGGGATGCCATAGTCTCACTGGCTCCAGACGGGAGCAGTTGGGACTCTTGTGCGGTATTTCATATAAAAAAAAAATATTTAAAAAAATAACTCAACTCAGTCCTTGTTAGCTCGAAAATCCTCGCGTTTACCAATGAATTGACTGCTAATTTTGTGATGTTAAAGATCAACGCTCTACAGTTATTTTCGCAGCAGACAATCAAATTCGTGATTTAAAGTTAAGATTTCACTATAAATCGAAAGACAGATGATAAAAATGTTTGCAGATGTGATTTGAAAGCACACAATCTAAAGAGACTAAACAATGCATTGAAAAGATCAGCGCTCAGTTCCCAAGCATCAGGGGTAGAAACGTACACTTACCCATACCTCCCCTAAGTTATTAGTTCCTTGGCCAAACCACCACCTTTCATTAAAATAAAGTTAAGTGAAGGAATTCAACAATTAAATTATAATACCTAATTTACCTCCCCCCAACTTTGTAATGCAGGATAGACGTGGGCAAAATTGAACGAATGAATTAAATGAATAAATTCAATCTTGTGACATACTCGATCTGATTCTCTTTTTCAAAAGGAATTAAATCTTAACTTCTTACCATTGGCCTTGCATCCTACGATTTTTTAACAGCACCATATTTCTTTTTATTTCTATTTATTTATTTTACAGTTAAATTATTTCATGTTATATTGAGGTAAGAAAATAATAATGTGCTCTGTAAATATTGTAGTATTTTGTAGGAATTGTAGTATTTTTGTAGGAATAATATTCTGGTTATTTGCTGCGCGGATAGGCAGGTAGGTAGATAGGCAGCAGGCGCGCCGCGAAACGCCTATCACGTGTAGTAGTATCCCGCGCAGTAAATCCATAACAAATAAACCCGTAGGCCAGAGAGTCAAGTCCCCCAGCCCAAGCGACAAAACCGCCAACTGACAAAGTCACGACGAGTCAGTCAAGAACCAAGTAATTCCGAATTCCGGTGTCGCGTCTTTTTCACAGTCGTCCCGCAGCTCCCACTTATTCAAGGAATTAATAATTTTATTCCTTATTCATTTGTGTCGTCATATTCCTAAATGTCTGTGCGGACCGTAGCGCTCAATCCCAATCTCTGTTTCACTTACTCAAGGAATCAAAACATTTGTTTCTAATTCAGTTGTGACGTCTTTGTCTCAAATCATATGTCCCACGTGACGAGTCGATCTGGCCGGACAACTCAAGCCCGTTGAAGATTAACTAGGTCCGCGGAATGCAAGTTATTCAAGTCACTGCAAGACAAAAGACACTTATTTGTCAGAAGTTCCTATATAATCCCTTAATGCTCGCAGAGAACGGGTTCGTCGTTAGTTCCCGCGCGGCCAAGCCGTCAACTTAGGGCGAAACTTCAAACTTCCTGACCCCGAACTCCTGCTAAAAAAAGCGAAATTAAGTTCTATGTTTTTTCTCCCTCCCACCTGCGATAATTATGCAATGCGTTTAGAAACAAAACGATGTTTATTTATATTATTGTTTTTTATGGTATCTGCCTACCTATCCGTAAACAAAACATCAGTCAGCTGTCGAGTGTCGAACCGTGATAAATAATAATCGAGTGATTATTTGTTCCGATATTTTTGTAATAAATTGTACGACGCGTGTCGCTTAGATTTCAATCAGTTTTTATTTGGCGCAAGGTTTTAACTTTACCAGTGAGGTAGGTACCTACAAGCATTTAAAAATATATATTTGGGTAAAGCTTATTCCAGGTGACCGGATCGGATATATGAAAGCGCGATAATAATATTTTTTTAATGTGAATACCGCACAAGTCCCAACCGCTCCCGTCTGTAGCTAATGAGACTAGGGCACCCCCGATTGGGATATTTTGTGAAGAAGATTTGGGCAAATTTTTTCTCTTTCTTTCTTGTTATATGTATAATTTTTATGTAAAAGCAATTGGAGTGTGTATGTTTTTTTTTATAATTTTAAATTTTAATCTGGTTTTGAGTACTCTTTATTCTTTATCTAAGTGAAAAAAAAATTATCTTGGCATGCGTATTTTTTTACCTTTCTCCTGTGGGAGCAAGATTTTAATCATCCGATGGCATGGTTTTGTAATGGCTTCGTCATTAGTTTGTACTTACTGAATTTGGGGTTTATGTAATATTAAGTATTGATGCTATGTATCTGGTGTATAAGTTTTTGTTTTAACGTTTTGTGTTTAAAATTGTGGTGTTTTGGTTACTGTTCGTGCATATATATATTTTCATCACGATTTTTTTGTGATTTGTAAAATTGCTTTTTACTTTTGTTCATAAAATCTCATGTCGTAGTTTGGAACACCTTTATTTTTGGTGGTTCGAAATATGTTTTTTTCCTACTAAAGGTACTCAAAAGTTCTCGCTTTAAAAACTCTGTGTTATAAAGTGTTAAGCTTAAAAAACAGACTCCCTGTTAATTAATCACCCTAATTGTTATATACATATAAAAAAGGCGAGCTTTTTTTTTTTTTTTTTTTTTTTTTTTTTTTTTTTTTTTTTTTTTTCCTTTTTTTTTTAAATTCATTGAATTAAAAGAATGAATTAAAGGAATCAATTCCAAAGGCCAGGAGAATCAGACTGAATCGATTCAGTCCTGGGAATAAATCTGCCCATGTCTAATGCAGGAAGGGTGGTTGCGTGGGACCTCTCCGTGTGAAGCTATTCCTCAGGTAACTTGTGACACATACATACATAACGTATATACATGTATGTTTTTGTATACTGTATACGTATATTATTATTAAGGTAGTTACATTATTCGATGACAATGCCGGACAGTACCACCTGGGTTCCTACCAGTTGACCGTGCTAATGAATCGTGGGAAAACTAAAACGGAACGTACACACATATACTGCTCGTGGTGTAGGAACTTTATACATACACGTCAGCTTATAGCATAGGAACCGCATATCGATACATGTCTACATATTATTATTATAAGGTTTGGTTTTTACACGGTGTCCGGAAACGTACGTACCAAATGTGCAAAAAATATATGCCAAAAATATATTATTAAAGCTTTTCAAAAATACTGAATCCTCCACTAGACCGTGTATGCATAACACTAGGTCGAATAAAAATGGTATAAAAAACATTCCAAGTTACAAAACCACATTCGGACAAAGAAACTACACATACTTTGCAACAAAACTTCATAACATCCTTCCCCAAGACATAAAACTAATAAAAAATTCTAATGTATACAAATCAAGAATAAAAATATGGCTGAAAGAGATCAATGAAAAAACAAATGGAGACACTAATGGAGACACTAAAAACGACAAAGAAGACAAATGAAATATCGTTAAATAATTTTAGTCCGCCTCGGCACAGGACCCCCTAGTAAGGAGGACTAAGAAATACAATATTTAACATTAAATTCATCATTATATTTTGTATGTACAATTATTTTTTATAGTCGCTAATAAAAAAAATAAAATAAAATAAAAAATAAAATAACAAACTTATGGAACAAGCGGGAGAACGGTAAATCTACATTTTACATCACATTTGGAGTTGATTTTGTGATATGACTTTTTTTTATTTGAGCTTCGTTTTGTGGGGCATTTTCACCTTGACATTTTTGACATGTGTGATTTTAATTGTATTATTCATAGTACGTATTGCAGAATATTGAAAGTTATATATTTTTAACATTTAAATTTATCAATATTATATATCTATTTCTAGGTTCAATGAAACAATCTCTGATTTCGAAATTAATTTCTGATCAATGAGTAGGACCAGGATTTCTACAATTAAAAAAATACCGGCTTTTAGTTATCTGTTATAGGTGAAAACGTAAAAATAATACGTAAAAGTAATGAAATTTGGCGAAAATGCAGAAGTACGAAATTGGAAATAAGTACTTAATTAAATTAGGTATTTTTATATTATTAATTCGCTACGGGATCACCTGCTATCAACTGTTAATTATACTTTAAAATGCATAGATGTGTGGACCCGGCTCCAAGTGGTTTTTAACCGTAGATTTGCCAAAAACAAGAAAAAATGTTTTTAAAAATATCGAAATTGAAAGTTAGGCTTTCCGTTAGTGGTTTAGTTGCCAAATGCGTCGGGTTAATAAACATCGAGCCACGTTTTTTTAATTTTTAATTTTTGCCCTTATTTTAAACGAAAATAGAAACTTAATTGAAATTAAGTCGTAGGTATAATCACTTCCTGAAGTTTCGCGGTATGAGCGTGAACGTTTTATAGCTCTACCAATGTACTTATGTATGTCTGACGGCACTTAACGTCATGAACTATAATATTTTTAGTTGGGTTAATTTTTTATTTTGATAATGTTCACCACCTCAATTAGTATGGTGAAATACGCGAGGATACTAATTTTAAATAAAAAGGTCCCTTCAATTGCGATCGTTACCTATTTTTTTGTTTCTTTCATATTTACAATTTGGGCAGACGACTATGAGTACCGCCACCCAGGCAACCATTTATTGGATAACCTCAAGTGATTCGCTACGTTTGGTGACTTAGCAGAAGTGCTCGGGTTCATGGGGTAAGGTTTGTTCGGATCTTGGCGGCGAATGCGTCTGCCCACCAACCACGTGGTAGGCCGGATCGGGAAAGTCTTGTTGAGGAAGACCTATTGATATCTTCAGCAGGACTCTCTCGGAACATCACCTTACCGCAGTGGGAGGGATAAATTCATCTATCCGTCACTCCTGAACACACTGATCCCCAGATTCCTACCCACTCCTCGTACCTTTTTTTCCTTCCCAGAACTTCCTTTCATTCCTTTCCTAAAGACTCTCCACACAGTTTCCCGAGCTAACGAAAAAAAATATGTGCATATATTTTCAGAAAAGTTGTTGATATTATCTTTTTCAGTGATTAAATTGCCATTATATGCTACCACTAACTTCCGAACACCGTGTACCAATGTATAAAGTAGATACTTATGAATGAGTACGGAAGTTCACCCCTCTATTAGCCAGTGTTTGCGATGACATACCTACGGATAAAAAATAGTAGGTACGTACCTAGTACGGAAATAAACATTCCCATGGATTCACCGACATTTGTCGCGTTTTGTTAAATGGTGTCAGATGTTGTTGTTGTTCTGTTATTAATATTAATTGAAACGTAAACATCTGCAATTTTATGGTTTTCGGCGAGGTGGGAGTTGATGAGATCCCTCAGTTGCAATATTAACAAACAAATTAACATTTAGGCAATATTAAGTCTAACAAAACTATGCTTTTAAATACCTTTTCTATTGGCTTTAAAACATATTTTTCTGTCCTGTAAAATTTGGGTTTCAAAGTGAATTTAATCAAGTGATATTTGTATCTTAATTCCTATTTAAAAAATTATTGCTGTCGTACAACATATTTTTATACGTATTGAAAGCATAATAACACAACCTCGTAGAAAGAGGGGAGATTACAACTTAATCCCTCAGGCCTCGAGCCTATTTGGTCGGTGGTTCAAAATATTTCCGCTTTGCAAAAAAATCCAAATAAATGGAATTTTTCTGAACGCATCCGAAAACTAAAAACTGTGTTTGAAAGGTGATGAAATTGGCTATCAAATTTTGTAATTCAAAATAAACATCTAATTTATTTTTTAATGCAAACAAAGTTTTAAAAATGGCTTGCCTTTGGTTTTTCTAACTATAATTACTGATAAACGAAAAAAAAAGTTATTTCATGTAAAAATAATTAATTAAAAATTCTCAAAGTTTCATTTTTTTTTTCAAATTGCGGTTGGAAATTTTGGGTTCATGAAGGTGTACATTTTAATTATTTTGTGGTTAACTTTTAGATTTGAATATAAAGCATGTTGGTTTCTCTTTCTAACACCGTTTATTTCTTATCTCTAACCATGACAATAAAGGAGCCACAACGATTTCTATGAGACCTACATGAATTTTTCAGAATAGCGGACAAATTAGGTCTGAGGGGATGAACGGCGAGCGATATGCTGAAATAGGCCAAGCCCAAAATGCTGGCTTTTTTAACGCTGTGTGTGACACTAGCATCCGACGCATGTAATATATTTTTATATATATTTATATCTAAAATAAGAAAATAAACTAAATTGCTTCAAAATAACAACGTTATTTAGATGATTTAACTAATATAAACACAATTCCTGCAGCCAAGCACAAAGCCTAATCGGCTGTTATCAAAGTGTGATTCAATATCTAATTTCGACATTGAAACCAAAATGCCAGGTTACTTTTTTCCCACGCATTTTCCGCGTGATTTGATATTGGAGATGGCAACACTACACCCAAAGGCGCGTCAGATTACTCAAAACGGTACCCACCCAGTCTCTACTTACCGGTGTGAATTTACCTGCATATAAACAGTGCCTAACAAAAGTATGTACAGTGATGAGAAAAGACAAATTGTGGTTTATACTAGCCTCTTCACTCTTCAGGTACAAGGAATATGTCCAAATCAAGGTTCGTAGAAAATGCGTTTAACAAGGTAAAAAAAAACTCTTCGGGCCATTTTCAAAATTTCGAACGCGTGACGTAGCTTGAAGTCCCGAAACAAGTGATATTGACGCCACTTGTATTGCAGTTAATTCAAATCTCCCAGAGGAACATGGACTTCAAGTGACGTCACAATTTCTTGGCCAAACACCGCTCTTTCCCCTCGATGAGCTAACCTTGTTAAACGCATTTTCTACGAACCTTGTGTTCAAACTTAATTTAAAAAGCCATTCCCGCAATTTAGCACCTACTCATGTAATGTTTTCTGATAACAAAAACAATCATTTAAAAATCAAGCACTATAATAAACTATTATTTTGAATTGTTAATGCTCGAAGCTCTGACAGCCTATGAATAACAAAAAGATATTATTTTTACCTTTGGGTGATTGTTGAGACGGCTGTTTGTGTCCAATCATTACGAAACAAGCTTTGAGGTGTCGTGCACATCTAATATGTCTAAGGTAGGCAAAAACCAGACATGTTCCCATCGTTGTGAGTAGGTACTCACAACTATGGGTTACTTGAATATTCTGTGAGAAAATTCCATCAAAGGGTTAGCTTTTATGGTTCACAGGGGTCACTCACTGTTCACGTGGTTCATTTCAAACTACACTGGCTCCCAGTCAACTAAAATCAATGTTCAAAGCTTGCATAATGCCCCTTGAGTACCGGAATCAGTTCCTCGGGGCGATTGTGTAATTTGATCTCTGAGTGCTTTTCGTGATGTTCTTATTTTATGAGATGGTCATATAATCTTTCGTCTCTCTTCCGCAATTCCGGATGCTTTGTTTCCTTTTTGAGTTTGGCGGCAGGACGGACGAGTTTGGCAGACAAAAAACGACACGGATTTGTAATAACAAGATATTATTATCGTTCATAGCGTACAACAGGATCAAAGGGGGGTTCCTTGGGTGAAAGGTGAATCACTTGTGTATATTTATAGGTAGCTACGCCATATCAAATTCGATTCACTTGGGCAGACTGGAAAATTATGGATTTTAGGCGTGATAAAATTAATCACTTCAGGTTTTGATTGATGGTTCAAATTCCGTGAGAACCTTTGACCAAACGTGAGAAAGACATACCTACAGGTGAAAGCTCCGTTATAACCTCTCCTTCTTTCCCATAAACGATAAATGTAACAGAAAGAGAAGAATTAGAACTCTCAACGGCACTCTCAGTAGCAAGCAGTTGTATTTCATATTTTAATTATATTTTAGCTCTCAGTTCTTGTCTACAAAATAAGGGACGGTGAAAGGTAAGGCAATTTTATATGTCACTGTTGTTCGAATTTGAATTTAGAAAATTTGCAAAGTTGGAATGGAGTTGAGACTAAAACTGACGTTAAATGGGGGAAACGATATGTTGGTCGATGGGGAAGACCAATATTTTACTGATAAAAAAGAGGATATCTGATTGGAAACCGACAGGATTCTAATGAGATTAAATTCAATTATTTCTATACAATTTTTTATCTCCCCGCTTCTGGACTGCAGAAAGTAATAACAAATGTCAAATGAGAAAATGGACTTTGAAGTTTTGCATCTTCAATATGGTTATGTACCAGTAACCCTATCATCAGCACCACAAGATTTAAGAATTGGTTAGAGTCATTCTTTTGAAGATTAGATTTATTAAGTTTGATTTAAGTTTTTCGGGCCTTTAGGGAACCAAGGAGGAGTGAATAGGAGAGATGAAGTCTTCTTCCCTCCTGGGGCCCCGGGGAGCCAAGGTGGACTCTTCCCTTGTGGGGCCTTTAGGGAACCAAGGGGAGGTGGACTCTCCGTCATGGAGCCTTCGGGGAACTAAGGAGGGGAGAGGAGAGATGAAGCCCTCTTCCCTCGTGGGGCCTTCAGGGAACCAAGGAGGAGTGAAGAGGAGAAATGAGACCTGGGAAGACACATTGTCGAACCAGAAGATATAGCTTCATTTCCAATGACAATCCTGGTGAACTTTGTAAAAAGGACTGGGTTACTGTCAAAGAAATGAGGTAAAATGGGAGATAGCACAATGGGCCTACGGCCTAAGTGCTCACGGGAATTATTTATATGTAAACCGTCACCGCTTTTAAAAAAAAGGTTAATATACCTAATGTAAAGTGGACTTCCGTATTTCTTAGGATAGGATTTGTAAATTTTGATTTGTGTTTCATATAAAGTAAAGTTAACGTCATTTTTAGGATAGGATTTGTTAAGTTAGATTTATGTTTAATATAATGTTAAGTGGACTTGTGTATTTCTTAGAATAGGATTTGTTAAGTTTGATTTATGTTTACGGGACTTATTTTATGTGGACTTACGTCTTTCTTGGGATAGGATTTGTTAACATGACTAAGGTTTGATATAAAGTAAAGTGGACTAACGTATTTCTTATGATAGGATTTGTTAAGTTTGGTTTAGGTTTAATATAATATAAGTGGACTTACGTCTTTCTTCATGGCCTCCAAGATGAGATCTTTGAGTTCCCCGAGGCACTGGTTAATCCTCGCCCTTCTCTTCTTCTCCATGATCGGCTTATTCGTCTGTGGGAAAACATACATCTCTGTCAGATAGACCAACTACTTTACCTCTCATTAGTATTCACAGTACCACTCCTTACAGGTCATAAATTAAACATACTATATCGGTTAATCGTTATCTGCCATTACAAATTTTAAATATATTATATTTATATACATCACTTTGTTTTGCATTTGAATACAACTACAATAAGTATTAATTTAGTGTATACTATTAATAGCCCATTCCTCTTGGATTGCTGTGGCTTACACGTGCCACCACGACTTGTTCAAGATACCACACGGCAGAACAGGTGCTCTAGCACAGAATTGCATAAGAGGAATGGTGCTATTGACTGAAATTTCTAAAACAGTACTTATATTTAATTACTCTTTAAAATATCTTAAAACTTATTCCTGTATTTCGCAAATGTTCGGAATATTAAAATAAGAAATCTAGTACATTTTTTTTTTTTATATGAATACCACACGAGAGTCCCAACTGCTGCCGTCTGGAGCCAGTGAGATTATGGCATCCCCAATTGGGGTGTGTTGTGAGGCTGAAGGTACTGGGGAGATGTAAGGAGATGGGGAAGAGGAAGGTTGGGAAGTACCTGGCTATTCAGATCTGGTCACCAAACACGGCTAAAGCCATTTCAAGTAATGTTTCAATTCTGAATGGTGGTCTTACTGAGAGTATCTTCCACTCTGGAACGTGCCGCAAAAATATATTATTTTAAATGATAGTTGTGAAATAACACAAATTAATCAAATAAAATTTATTTGCCACGCTGGGATTCGATCCCGCGACTTTCGGATTGCGAGTCAAAAGCCTTACCGCTAGACCACGCCGGCCGTCATACTGTAAATGGATAATTTATCTGTCGTACAATAATTTAATAAAAATATTTTTTTATACTAGTTTAGAGAATGTAGGTAGGTACCTATACAAATGTATATTTTTAATAAGGTTTCATTAAAAAAATATGTAGGTTAAGTACTATGTTTCAAGTTAATCAATAGCAGATTGAAGGGTTGGTTTTAAATAAAAAATCTCAAGCATTTTTATCGAGGAAGGAAGCCATACTAAGATGAAAACAAATGGGTTCATGGGGTGAGGTTTGTCTAGGTCTTAGGAGGCGGATGACCAGGACACACTGAACCCCAGATTCCTACTCACCCTTTAAACCCTTTTCCTTCCCAGAACTCTCCTCCCCTTCCTTTCCTTAAAAACCCCTCCACACAGCATCCCCAAAGATGACATAGGCCCTAAGGGAAGTTATTTTCCCCAGGGCCTCCTGTGTGGAGCTCATGTAAAAAAAAAAAAAGATGAGAAGAGGAAGGTTACGACTGTTCGGATCTTGTCACTAAACATGGCTAAATACATTTCAAGCAACAATACAATTCTGTTTTCCTTGTGTGCACCCCGCAAAAGTACCTATAAACTATTATGGCATCCCAACTGTTCCTATATATCTTGTGAGAATGAAGGAAGTTGGGAGAGAAATGAGACGGGTGAGAGAAGGGTTGGTTTAATCTCATCAGGACGATACTGGGAATATCTACATTTTATCCGACACTCTTTGTTTGTAAGGAATGTCAGATACGACCATTTAGTGGCAGTGTTGGCATCACGATTGAGTCCGGTGTCGGGTGTTCAATTCCTCGGCTGGCTAGGTCCTCCATCACGACACAAGCAACATTTTCCGCTTACTTTGGTGGTATTAGGGGTCGTCCATTAATCACGTGATGTTTTTTAGCAACTTTTTAACCCGCTCCCCCCCCCCTGGTGATAAGTGGTGAGGTTTTAGACTACCCCCCCATACCCAAAATCACGTGTATTTTTTTAGTACAAAGTATATTGAAATTTTCAGAATATTGTTTTAAGGCAAAACGCTGCAACGATTTACGCATGCATTCGGCGTCAAAATCACAGGCTTACTGGCGACTGGTGAGCCGAGCGGTTGTCGCAACGCGCGGGGAAATCGTTGCCTGGCAACGGTGAGTCAAGGCCACGCGCCGCTGTTTGGTTTAGAAATCGTGCGTTCAACGAAAAATAAATACACGTGATATCTCAATAAATCCCCCCCTCCCCAATTGTATAAATAAGTACTAGCTATTCTTTCTATGTTTTGTGGCCCTTTTGATTGTTTATGGCTAATATTATGTTATTTTCAACCCCATAAATAAATAATTGTAATTCACCAAGCAAGGCATACTGAAGAATAAGTATGATTTGGGAGTGTTGGCTTCTGTTTAACGTTTCGTAGTTCCTGATTATACGGTGATTGGCAGTGATTAGAGCCTGATTGCAGGTTGGGAGCATTTCCATTCAAACCGTTGAAGTTGGAGCCTAACCAAGCCTGAATCCTGGTATCCCGGGCGATCCCGGGGACTGTCGAGGAGGCTAGATAATATAATATAAGAATATCAGTAATATTTATGATTTTAAACTTTATAACTTTGTTCCAATTCATTATTTGGAAACGAGCATGTTTCAACCCTGTTACTGGCATCTTCAGTCATTTATGTTTGTTCAGACCTAGTCTAAAAATTTCTATAGGAGGCTGACAGCAGTCCAGTCCAAATAAATAAATGGAAAAAATCCATGAAGTTACATTATTATTTAATTAAATGAAGACACTATGAGCGAAACTCAATCGAAAATCTGGAAACAGAAAAAATCAGGCGAGCGCGCTGACCACGCGCAGTGGTCAGCGCGCTCGCCTGGAAAAAGAAGAAAAGTCCTGGGTTCGAGTCCCAGAGGTGCCAAAATCTTTTTCTGATTTTTCTGTTTCCAGATTTTCGATTGAGTTTCGCTTATATTATCCTCATTTAATTAAAAATTAATATATATGGTAAATGTCTTCCTGCTTCCTGGAGCGCCCCCGACTTGTTCTTCCATCCACTTAAGCGTCCACATTCTCTAGAAACTTTCCCTGTCCATCCGCTCTACATTATTAAAATTATAAACAATTAAACTACAGCCTTGGACAGGTAGAAAAAATACAACAGTAACCAGTAACCTGATGAAAGAAGTGTTAATCATGAATATATTAGGTAAAAAAACACTTTAAGTCTTCTTCCATTCACTTACATTCTTCTGAACCTTCTTTCTCTGTCCATCTGATCTATAAGTTCAAAAACATTAATAAATTATCCCAACAGAAAACAAACTCACATTAACTTCAGGAAAGCAATTAGGTTTTTTTTACATCAACCCCACAGAGGAGGACATGAGAAAAATAAATTCCATCAGGGCTTATGTCATCTTAGTAGATGCTATATGGAAGTATGGAGGGTATTTTTAAGGAAAAAGAGGAAGATCTGGTTTGGAAAAAAGGTATGAGGGATAAGTAGCAATCTATGGATCAGTGTGCGCAGGAGTGAATCCATCCCTCCAATTGCAGTGCTATGGGTCGAGAGAGTCCGGATGTAACCAACTGTAACTCAACCAGTCTCTCTTGATCCGGCTTGCCACACATCCGCTGCCAAGACCTAGACAAACTTCACTCCGTCAACCCGGGCACCAGTGCCAAGTCGCCAAACGTAGCGAACCACTTGGGGTGACCCAAAGATATTGAAATATAAGGAGATATGCTGTGATGTTCGCCCGACTGTCAGTTGGTTTTTCGAAGGTGTGCAGTAGTATTGGTTAACAATATAGTTTGAATACGAAATGAATTCGTTCATTTAGTTGATTTTTTAAGGTGTGCAGAAGTATTGATTAAAAATACCGGCGACACCAGGAAGCACAGTCCCATCCAGTAAAAACTGCCTTTAGCCCTTATATTTCAATATCTTTGGGGTGACCTATGGCAGAGGTGTTGGTTATCCAATAAATGGTTCCCGGGCGGCGGTATCCATACTCACCCATTAAAATTTATTCAGTAACTACCTATGGATTTATGTTGCTTTCCGGTCTTCTTCTTCCTTCCACTTCCATTCTTCGGACTCTCCTTTTCAGTACATCCGCTCTATACGTCAAAAAGTATTAATGGAATATAATCCCTAAAGCTTTGAACAGTTAGCATATGTACCAAGCCAATTAAAAGCTTATCATTATAATATAATAGAAGTTAGAGTAATTAGTATTTTAAATGTGTTGAAAAACTTCCCGAGACCTTGACCCCAAATAATTAAAAAGGGTTTTCGGCAACATCCGTTGCTCTGGGAGCGGAAGTGCGCGGAGCCTTAGTAGGTACAGCCTCCGCGCCGGAAGTCGGCTAATGATGTGTGGCGTTTATTTGTCCCCAGAAACCTTTTTATTTGGGTCACATGGAAAATATTTTCCTTTGGGATAAATAATTCATTGACAAATTTAGTTTATCGTTTTTTTAATGAGGTCTACAGCGCAAAAAGCACAATCCATACAAGATAATATTTACAACAATAATATGAATGTCTGGATTTTATATATTTTTTTAATAATTTTAATTTTAATTTCAATTTGGGAGGCGGGAATGAGTACTGCCGCCCCGGGAACCTTTATTGGATAACCAACACCTCTGCCACAGGTCACCCCAAGTGGTTCGCTACGTTTGGTGATTTAGCAGGGGTGCCCGGGATCGTGGGGTGAGGTTTGTCTAGGTCTTGGAGGCACACACTGAGCCCCAGATCCCTACCCACCCCTTAAACCCTTTTCCTTCCCAGAACTCTCCTCTCCTCTTTTTACTTAAAAAAAACCCTTCACACAGCATCCCCAAAGATGACATAGGCCGTGAGGGAAATTATTTTCCACAGGGCCTCCTGTGTGGAGCTCATGTAAAATAAAAATATACATGTACTTATATTGATTCCATACAGGAGGTCTTGAGATAAGATTTTTCTCAGAGCCTCTGACAGCTTTGAGGATGCTGTGGATGAGGTGTGGAGGGAATTTATAAGTTTTCTTTTTTAATTACAATCCTAAAAACGGGTACCTACCGAAGAAAATACGCAAATATTAATAAATTAACGAGAATGAAGTATTGATTTATGGCCAGTTTTTTTGATTGAACAATTGATTAAATTTCAAAGTTAATTTTACAGTTATGTTATTATATCATCATTGGACACATAACTACACTAATAACAGCACTTGTATATCACTTTTACAGAATATGAAAATTAATTTTGAAGTTTGACGAATTGTTCAAATTCTGTGCAACAACTGGCCCTTAGAGTAATGTGGTATTTGAGAAATCAATTTGAGCTGACATCGGAGCTACCTACCTGTCTGTTCAAATCTAGTCACTAAACACGACCATTTCATAATCTGCGATAAGTTGTAGGAAGTGGGTGGTGAGGGAGAGGTGAAAGATGACGGTTGGGAAGTACCCACCTATCTATTCAGATCTGATCACTAAATACGGCTAATGTCGTTTCAAGCAACATTTCGATTCTAAATTATGGTATTAATGTTTTCTTGATTTAGATTAAACCATATTAAAGAAGTTTAATTAAAAAATAAATAAAACAATTTAATTATTAAGACTTACTTTTCTAAGCTCAGCTTTGGACAAAGTTGAATGATCATCACCATAATCTTGACGAGAGTCAAATTCGTCTTCACTTATTGGCATCTTGATCACTTTAACAACAATTACTATTTAACAATCAAAAACTTTAACAGCAAGCCACAATTATTTATATTACTCAATCCTCGAAACAACAACTTAGTTATATTTTTTTAAAAAATTAACTTCAATTTCACAACATAGGTATATTTCTGACCGGTCGCTCCGACCTCAAATGTCAATCTGACAGATAACAATTATTCCATATTTAAAATTTCCCACGGAGAGTGAATTACCCCCTCTCTTTATTTAATAACCATAGATGGCGTCTCGTTCGCACTCGCGGGAAAGGGATAGCCCATCTGTCATAACGTGAATTGGCGATATTCCTGTCCCTCTCGATAGGTAGGGGACCCGTATAGGTCCTCTCACTCCTCCGTATAACTATTTTGTGCTCACCAGGTATGAATAACGGCGCTCGTCAACCATCTTTAATAAATTTATTTATTATTACTTACTATATTTATCTTTTGTGGTTAACGATTGTGAGAAGAACCGCTGGTAAGGTAGTTTGTTTTGTAAAAGCTTGGTTTAACTTTTAAAAAAATGCTTTTGAATTAATTGAGTAAACTTTGGTTTTTTTTAAAATTCTGATTAAAAAGTCACACATTTCCAGAAAATTAATAGAATTTGTCAAAATTTTCTAGTAGGTTGCATGATTAAATTTGATAAACATGTTCTGATAAATTATAATAAAATCTAATGTGTTTGAATTGAAAATAAAAAAAAAATGATTTTATTTATTTATTTAATATAAACGGTATACATATATCATAAACACGGATTACCTATCACAAAATCACAGTTAAATAAGAAATAATAAAAAGATTTCAACAGTTAATTGTGGCTTTTGATTAAGAAATGACACCAGAGATACAATTACATATAAAATTCTATAGTGCAAACAAAGTTAATACTGATTGAAAATACTTGATAGTAAAGCCTTCTTGTACCTAGCTTCCGTGCAGTTAAAAAAACTGCCACATCAGCATATCTATTAGTAACTTCATGTAATCTAGGTACAAGCGAGTGGTTTGCATACTCAGTCCGGTTATTGTAGCATTTAAACAGGATTTGAACGAGTGGTTCTCGTGGGTATATGAAATTCAATGAGCCTAGTTAAATCAGGACTGCTTATTCTACCATTTACAATTTTGAACATAAATATTTGTGATTAAGTGTATTTTATCGAAAAATTAAAATGCATGGTAAAAACTTACATGCCAAATTTTTTTTATGTTATGTTAAAAAATGTAAATGGCTAATGAAATCTAAGCTGGTAAGATGGTAATTAAATCTAAATAATAAAATCTGAATATACGTATCCGGTACTTATATATTTTGATGACAATCTTCACCCTTCGTGTATTTTGTTAAATTATTGAGCTTAGAGCACCCTGCAATCGTAATAATTATTTTCACAGCCCCACTGTACAACGTAAGCTATCTTAAATTTACCCCTACGTAGCTAAGAACTTATAACTAGTAACTCTAGGCTAACGTACTGCGGCATACTTATATACATTTTTTCTTGCTTCTGTGCAATTTTCTGGAGTGTGATTTATTTATTGTTTTGAAATATTTAAATGAACAAGTTATAAGATTAACATTATAAAGAGCATAAATGTTAGGTGTTCATAGAATGCACAGTTTAAGATTTGTTTTTCTCTACAAAGAGATGTTAAAAATCATAAGAAATAACAAGAGAGTTTTTGTAAATATTTATTTATTTATTTCACGCCTCATGGGCTTTTACATTCTAGTTTATAAGTTGAGTATCACTGTTATTGTAAATACTTAAAAAACAACAAAGAAAATATAATTTAATGAAAACATATAACAACAAAAGAATAAAATATAACACATTGGTAAAAATTATTAATATAATTCCTTTTAACTATATTTATAATCCTTTCATCTTCACCTTCACTGCCCGCGACATTGCAAAAAAAATTGTGTAAAAGTGTAAAAAATTCTTACTTGTAAGCTTTTGTAAGGATCATTTATAAAAATTTTCCAGCCCTAAAGAGTCCTCAATTCTCCAGTCTTTCAAAATAAATATCAACTCAATACAATACTTTTCCCACTAGGCACATGGGGGTAGCAAATGTAAGATCTTGCAATGTCCAGTGTTTTAAATATAAGTGCAAAGCCGTATCTTCTTCAAACATAATATTTCTAATTAAAGTGTACTTATCGGAAGTGACCTGCGAGGTGCTAGTGCCAGTTTTCTATATCTACTTGTAAAGAATAAAATTAAATAGAGCCTAAGAATTCATAATAAATTGTGCAGCGCCCTTGAGGTGATTTTTCACAAAAACGGCGCTCTACAAATTATCAAAAAAAAATATTTTTTTTAAGATGTAAAAGCTGTAAGGGCGCGACTCAATCCACGATGAACCGAAACTAACGAAGCAATTCGAGTCAATGGGAACAGTTTAATATTTGAAATGAACATTTAGTATTTAATTAATATAATGGTTGGCTACCTCACTCCGACGCGATGTATCCGTGGGAATGCGTGGCGACCACAGTATCGGGTTGCCCCTGCCTCTCCCCTCCTCAGCTCGGTGCCTACCCACCACTGGTAGCGCTGCGGTGGTGTGAGTATCAGCGTGGCTCATGGGCACGACCGCTGAGAGCGTGTTGGTGGCAGGTTCCCACACTCAGCCGAGTATGGGAATGCGGGGTGATCTACCGAAAGGAGAAGCATCGCCGGAACGATTCTGTGTGCCAACTTGCACGGTACGTTTGACGCAGGTAACTAACTAACTAACCGCCTTGCCGTTACCGCAGGGATAGGCAGAGAGAAAGGACAAACAAATCGTACGTACCGAACAATTACCACCAGGAACGACACACATCATTTTTATCGACCTCTTATTTCAATTCAAGACTCATCATTATCCTATTATTACTCTCTTTTGCGACCGTTATCTTTTTTTCCGTCTCTTATTTTATTGCCTTTAAGTGTTGTTAATATAATGTTCAATAAATTAGCTTTTTTATATTTATTATCTACCTAGATTCACGTAGTGCGAAAATAAATTTTATATAAATTAAATAATATAGGTAGAAACTTTCAGCTTCGTATCGGTGCGGTGAGATCAAACCATTTTTCTTATCAACCTATGACTTTCCCATCTCCTTCCCTTTTCCATTCCCTTCAGCCTCGCAATCCCCCAAATTTGAGGATTCCAGAGTCCCACTGGCGGTTTTTTTCTTTCCGTTCAAATAATTTTCTCACCAAATGCAAAACACAAAAAAATCATTCTTTGGTAACCATTTATTTTCTTATTTCACATAAAAATATTTTTTTGAATATATTCCACCTTTCGAACAATCTTCAGTTTTGGTTTTGAAATTATTTATCATTGTTTTTGTTTTCTTATCTAGACACAATTTTCGGTTACTTATTTTTATTTCCTTTTTACGTGATTTTTTTTCTTAATTCAGTCGACTTCACGGGTTGATGCATCATTTTACACGATATAACTAATAACTAAGTACATTGAAAATTTAAAAAACTGTGTTTCTTTTGTAAGCAACCGTGGTAAAACAAGCGAAATATTAAATAATTTGTTTAAATTGGATTAACAAAATAATGTAGAGTTGTCAAATTTGACGCACCTTCAAAGTGACGGCCCACCTTTACTAAAGTTGATATTCCCAAGTTCCCACCGCGACCAGCTAGAGTTCTGGAATAGGAAGGGGTCGGAAGTTGTAGGTTATTAATGGAGGGCCGATCAGGTGCAGGAACCGAAAAAAAAACATAGCCACACCGTTTTTTTCACAGGATATCGAAAAAAATGGGATATGAGGCATTAAAATCTGAGAACAAGGATGAAAGTAACAGTACATTGGCAAGTGTGTGAAAATCGGGATACCTCAGGGTCGCTTCCTGGGACCTCTTAATTTATAATAATAATAATAAGGGATGCTGGGCTATAAAATGTTAAGTACCTTTTGAAAGGGCGGTCAGTGGATATTGATGAAAATTTATGGTGAGGTGATGGTAACAATTTATTATTTATGCACCTATTGTTGTAAAGTAGTTAAGTCCATATGAGAGAATATTTGGATGACTCGCATAGCGCCGTTTTTGTGAAAAATCTGAAGTCTGAATCTAGATTTACGCAAAGAAGTTTGACTGTTGTCTGGTGGTCTTTCACCAGGGTGATTCTGAGAGTAATTATCTACCACTCAGTGGTCCTGATCACAATCATTCAATCTTTCAATTCGTTTTTCTGGGACGTCCACGACTTCATCTATTTAATGACTTCGTCGATCACTAATACAACACTATATTTAGATATTTTGAGCAATGCGTAAGTTTGTACGTACATAATACGTATGACATGTCCCGAAGTACTTACGAATAATATAAATATTTTATATACATATCTTCAGTCTACATTATTAATATATTTTGTTCTTGTGTTTATTTTTTTCGCCTTTTTGTAGAACTCCATGTTTTTTTTTTGGTTCCATGCCAACTCAGAATAAAGTCAACTCAACAACTCTTTGAAAAGTAATTAAAAGCTATGAAAAAAATAATTTTAAAATAGCCGCTAACCCTAAACTAACGTAACCTATTTAACCAATTTTTTTTTTTTTTTATCATCACTCTTTATTTATTTATTTATTTTATCAGGTTCTCCATAAAACAGTTATACACCAGAATATTATGGAGAAGATTACAAAATTTAAAGAAAAAAGTCTATGGGGGCAGTTTCACCATGTCGTGACGTATGTCAGAAGATAGTTACTGAACTCTCTGTAGGTGACATTGAACATGTCGATGCTCAATACAGATTCATTTAGCAGTTGAATTGCTCTGTTTAATGGCGCATTCTGATAGGAAGAAGTTCTCGCTTTCGGAGCATAAAAAAGTGGGATCTCCCACGAGTGTACGCGTTAGAGTCGTTAGATCTTTATGAGGTGGTTCTGAGTTGGTTTCGTTCTGAGTTAGTCGGTCACCGTTTTTTTCACTATATCTCTAATATACCGCGAGTGTTTTTACAAAAACATTTTTCTTTATGTGACATTTCAGAAGAGCGCCCCTGCCTATTACTGCCAGGGGAACTTTATCGCCTCCCGGTTGGGCAGCGTTGTGGGGCGGATTGATGAAGGGCTGGGGGAAGGGATAAAAACTCACGCGCGTCTTGAAGAGGCCCAGATTATAATATTATAGATATATATATTATGAAGGAGGAAAAATAGATGACCTACAGCTCGTTTCACATGCAAGTCGACTTACACGGGAAGGAGTCGAAGAAACGATCCGCTCTCATGAAGCCAACATCAACTGTGAACGGTGTTCCGCTCGTGTCCGTTGATTTTCGCGTGCGTGCACCGGTTCGCAAGGTGTCAATACTGCTAGCTCCTTCAAATAGGCTCCATTAAAATACCATTAGAACGGACTCAGCATTGCGTCTGTGCATGAAAAATGTTTTATTATGATCATTACTATTTTGATTTTTTTAATGCGAAACCGAACAAGAGTCCCAATCGTCTAAAGTCAGTGAGACTATGGCATCCCCAATTGGGTTATGTTGTGAGGCTGAAGGTAGTGGGGAGGGGAAGGAAAAAAGGGAAGGTGGGGAATTACCTAGCTGTTCAGATCTGATCACCAAAAACGGCCAAGGCCATGTCAAGCTACGTTTCAATTCTGAATGGTGGTCTTACACCAGGGCGATACTGAGAATATCTTTCATTCTGGAACGTGCCGCAAATACACTTTTAACTACATATTATTTTAAATTAATTAATTGTGAAATACGTAAATTAATCAAATAAAATTTATTTGCCCAACCCGTGACCTCCGGCTTGCTGGTCGAGAGCCTTACCTCTCGACCGCGGAGGCCGGAGGATAATGTTTTTAGTTAAAAAATAATTTCCAACTAATATGGTATTTTAATCTAAATCAGCGCATCTTTTCGCGCAGCGTTATAATAAATTATAGTCAGTAGTTTTAGAATTGTAGTCAGAAAACCTTTTTTATAATTTTATTTTTTACTTTTATAAATATTATCTGTAAATAAGTACTATTTAATAAACATTTACATAATTAAATTGTTGATCTCTACATATAAATAAATAAATTAAAGTCCTCCGCAGCGTCTGTCTGTCTGTTCGTGATAATCTCAAAAACTACTGAACGGATTTTCATGCGGTTTTCACCAATAGATAGAGTGATTCATGAGAAAGATTTAGGTATATAATTTGTCAAGGTTTGTCAATTGGTTGAAATTTATAATTAAAAGAGAATGTATGTATGTGGTGGACGAGCGGGCCGGCAAACGGGTGGTGTGGATTTAATTTGTATGCTAATTAACAGATGGCGGTGCAAGTTAATAACATTTGGTTTTAAAGGTTGAGTAACCATCCAGTAGATGGAGTTGTGTTTCGTTAGCCACAGCAACGCGTGGCCGGTCAGCTAGTTTAATATTATTTGTTCTCTTCTTTTCAATATTAACCGAGTTCAGCTTGACACACCTTTCTTTGCAGGCGGCCAAGGAAAGAATTGACAAAAAATAACGAAATATTATTAAATCCTTTGAATAGTTTTTTAACACAAATTCTAAATTGGCAAAGCGCCGATTCTGCCGTCTACCAATTTGGATTGGAAGGCGCCTGGCAAATACGATTCTGCAATGTATGTAGCATTAAAGTTGTGCGGATTGCATGCATGAAATTAAACAGGCGTATGTTTGGTGTCTTCCGATGAGAGATTCTGCAATTTTTAAGGTTACAAAGTAGCAATTTAAAAGTAAGTAATAAATTTTAAAATCCATTTGGAGGGCACTTATCGGATGCCTGGCAAATACGATTCTGCAATGAACTAACTCTAAAGTTGTTCGTACACAGGCGTACATTTTTACACATCTTCAAAGCAACGCAGATTGCAAAAATCCATTTGGAAGGCGCACGCTTCAAAACACGATTCTGCAATGTAAATTGCTATAAAGTTGTGCGGATTGCATATATGAAATGGCCCCTCCTTATATATCTGAACTTTGCGTCCCGGAAAATACTGGCCGAGGCAGTCAACCCTTAGATCAGCAACATCATCAGCTGTAGGCAGACTAATAGAACTTGTAATAAAGTCAAATACTAAGTTTGGAGATCGCGCTTTTGGAGTATCTGGGACGAAGGCTTGGAATAAAACCGGAACTAAGATGCATAACAAGCCCAACAGGAATTCAGGTCCAAACTAAAAACCTTTCTTTTAAATTAAATATACCTATCTGAGAGTATCATACTTGTATTGCCTAAGAAATAATTACACTTTTCTTATTGGATTAACTTTGGTCGAATCCTTACACATCAATCTGTCTCTTACCGAGGAACGAATCACATTTAGGAAGATAAATATTCTGATTAAATCTCTGTACTATTTTACCGCCCGTCTTAAAATGTAGCTTTTTCTTTCCAAAATAAGCTCATTAAAGAACGTTAGATATTATTATTAAAATATATTTCAGGATTAAATAACATGTGTTCCCAATTATGTTCTCTGCGAACTTACCGAGATAGATTGTTATAATTGTTTGTCTACAGCGCCTTTGAGGTAATTTTTCACAAAAACGGCGCTATACAAATCATCCAAATTTTATTATTGTTATTTACCAGAGGTGTATTTAGAACCTGCCGAGAAGAGATTCCGCAATCTACATAACATCAAAGTTACGCAGATTGCAAAATATTCCGTATGGAAGGCGCATACTGAACGCCAGGAAAATACGATTCTACAATACGCACAGTACCAGACATAAATTTGGCGCCTGCCGAGGGTTGTTTCCGCAATCTACACAACTTCAAAGGTACGCAATATAAAGACATTCCATCAGGCGGAATATTGGATAATCAACATTCACCCCAAATGGTTCACTACGTTTGGTGACTCAGCAAAGATGCCCGAGTTCATGGTTTAAGGTTCGGCTAGGTCTTTGCGACAAATGCTTTTGCCCACGTACTGCGTGGCAGGCCAGATCACAAAAGACTGGTTGTGGAAAACCTTTTGACCTCTCCAGCCGAACCCTCTCGACCCATCGCCTTGCCCCGCAGTGGGAGGGATGGATTCATTTGTTTGTCACTCCTGATTGATCTCCAGATTCCTAACCAACCCTCAAACCTTTTTCCTTCCCAGAACTCTTTCTCCTTTCTTTCCCTAAAAAGATCCTCCACACAGCATCCCCAAAGATGAGAGACCTTGAGAGATATTTTTCCTCAAGTCCTCCCGTGCGGAGATAATGTTAAAAAAAAAAAAAAAAGTGTTATTATTAATCGGCGATTTAATGGAATACAAAACGTGATTAAATGTGACAAGGTTCAGCGCCCTTGAGATGATTTTTCATGAAAATGGCGCTTTATAAATAAGCCAAATATTATTAAAGTTCAAACAATTGAGCCTTGATATTTTGTTTGATTTATTGAAAGAAGAATGTCTTCAAAGCTTTTGGGACTACTCAGGCTTGGTCCATTGTGCTATCTGCTATCACTCATTTTTTACCTTATTCTCTTGAAAATATCACAGCCCTTGTAATTAAATTCACCAGTCACCAGGGTTATCATTGGGTATTCGGTCTCGTCTCCTGGTTCCAGAAAATGCCTTCCCAGGTATTTGAACCTTCTTCCCAACCATTGGTTATGACCATAGATAATAAAAACAAAGGTGACGGGCCATAAACCATTATTGGAATGAAACCACGCACACAAAAGAGTCACCAACATCTTTCATACGAGGACAAATTGCATCTGTACACACCAAATGCATAACTTTCATTGCCTCCGCCGCTTTGATAGTTCGTGCAGTTTGTTTGAAGCTCGGCGACATTCAGCACACTTTCGTGCCATATCTATTGTGTTCTCCATTCGCAACAACTGTACGTGTCTCCCGAAGTGGCAGTGTCCTGTTATTAGTCCTAATTCCCTGTTATTTTCTATAGATACCCATTGAGAAGCTACCTAGTTCGTTTGTGATTTGAACTATTTCCGGGCCTTAAATCATCAGAATTTATTCAAAGCATATGAGCTGGTACTTTAAGGCGGCGCTTCCCCGCTCAAAAAGAAGAAGATGGAGAGATATGTAATTACGAATGTTGGACAGAGCGCGCTAATATTTTAAATGATAAAATTGAAGCGAAAATTATGAAAATGCTTAATGAAACATGACTCGTTTAAAATAGAGCAAAAATCCCATGGAAGGTATCTTAAGTATCCTTTAGAAACATTGTGATTTTTTTTCACAAATGTAACTTGTAAAATAATAGAAATAGACTTGTTTTTAATAATTTTCAGAGCATACTTTACGATTTTTTTCTATCGAGGGAATTTCAAAAAATTTGCGTTTCGGCATGGAACGTATCTAGATATTATCTTCAAAAATAACATATATTTTTTTGAGAGCTTAAAAACTTCAAATATTTAAGGGAGATATGTAAGAAATCATTAGAAATTCGGGTAGCGGCGGCTTAAATGTTCCAGCAATACGCAAGTTTCATTTTGATTATTTGAAGTAGGTACTTATATCACTGATTGCTAGAGTTTTTTAAATATTAGCACATTGTTTGCGGGAGACGTTTAAACACATCTATTTTATACTGATGGTGGAGAGCGGAAGACGCCTAAAAGCCGTTTTTGTATTTGTGCACTATTGGTAGATAGCGGGAAACTCTAAAAAGTGTTGTTATTCTGTGAAGTAAAAACACAGGCTCTCGTGAGACTGTACTCTCGTGAGTGTACTTAGGTACTACCGATGTGCAGGTTCAGCTGGGGTAGGCTTTAGTAACTAGGATACTTCACGGGAAGCGCATCTTACTCTTTTTTTAATTTCTGCCTCCATTCCGCTGTTACAAATTATTTTTATTCAAAAAAGATTTCTAATTTCGTAGAAAATATCTATCATTGTATGATATACTCATAATTGATCGTTATTTGTCGTGTTTGTTAAAATATTTGTTAAATATTGTTTGTTAAAATATTTGTTAAATATTGTTTGTTAAAATATTTGTTAAATATTGTTTGTTAAGATATTTGTTAAATATTGTTTGTTAAAATATTTGTTAAATATTGTTTGTTAAGATATTTGTTAAATATTGTTTGTTAAAATATTTGTTAAATATTGTTTGTTAAGATATTTGTTAAATATTGTTTGTTAAGATATTTGTTAAATATTGTTTGTTAAGATATTTGTTAAATATTGTTTGTTAAAATATTTGTTAAATATTGGTTGCTAAATATTTGTTAAATATTGTTTGTTAAAATATTTGTAAAATATTGTTTGTTAAAATATTTGTCAAATACTGTTTGTTAAAATATTTGTTAAATACTGTTTGTTAAAATATTTGTTTGTTAAAATAATGTTTTCATAAAAAAGTTATATAAAAATTTGTGACAAGGCGTAATAATAAAGGATTCATTTGACTTAAGATACTAAAATATTTATTTAAATATGATCAATGGTTCAGAAATTATAGTTATTTTACATGAAATGTAATTTCACGAGCGAATCTGAAAAAATCACCCGCTCTATGGAGGGGATTGATAAATAAACCTGCAAACATTGTGATAAAAGGGGTTTGGCAAGGTTAAAAAAACACTAAATAATAAGTTTCAGTCAGTTTATTCTATCTGATGTTAATTATGTGCTGAAAATAATCATAAGGTTCATTATATAAATGTACAGAACAAATAGAAAACATGAGAGAACTAATAATTGATCCGTGCTACTTCACTTTATCATTTCAACTGTTGGCACTTAGAATGGTTTAAAAATAAATAATAATTAGATAACGAAAGAACATTAAGCACATAAAAACACAATAAATAGGTAACAATTCTCATAAAGCAACGCCAAGTGTAAAAATAAAAAAAATTACATAAAATTTAGAAAATTAGCTTTGGATTATTTTTCAAAAATTTTATGAAAAAGTGGACTTTTAAAGTAAAATATTATATTATTAATTTAGAAACTACCACGTAATTTGAAATTAACAATATTATAACATCAAAGTATGTGCTGATGACTTTTAAATTTAATAAACTATTTTTAATGAAAAACATCAATCTAATATATTTTAGATCCATGTAATGTCGATGGTTGCCAATTCTATCAATATGCTTATCTATGGTAGACAAAAGGTGTGGCAGACTAAGTTAAAAATAGACAATAATAATTATTATCAATTTATTGAAATAATCACACAATATTTATTATTAATTAATTCCTGCTATAATTGCTTTAGTTTACATACAACCTGCGTGTAGTGTACGCATTGCTTTCTGTTAGATTGTTAAGAGAATCATTTTTAAATTACGCCCATATTATCAGTGGCACACTTAAAAACTATTTTTTTATCAAAGGAACATTATTTGCTACACAATTTAATCCAGAAACTATACAAACATACACAGTACAACATGTAATAGATAATTATTAGTACAATGATTCAATGTCTATATCGTAAGGCAAAGGCTTATCATTCTCCCTATCTCAGTCATATTTATTTAAATGCTTTTAATATAATACTGCCTTTGCGCATCTTATAACGTCTGCAAAGATCAACTTCCTTGGTACAATTAATCCTGTAGCAGTCTAAATGTGGGTAAGGTGTAGAATGGGCGAGTCATTCCTGAAGTTTTCCATAAAACAAAAAAATTGGTAGAGACAACCAAACTGCAAGGATTATCAAAGTGGCGGAGCCAATGAAGGCTATTCATTTGAGGTTGTAGGTAGAAATAAAAGCAAGGCACTGCAGTAAATAGATGCAATTTGCAGTAGTACGGGTTGGTAAAACGCATTGTGCACGTGGTTTCATACTAACACAGTTTTAAGGCCCATCTTTCTTATTTCTTCATCTATGGTTGTGACAGCCGTCGTCAGTGATAGTAACAACTTCTTGCGGGTCACAGGTTGAGGGCTACGAATGTTAATGAACAAGTAAAAAGCAAATCAGTTTCAAATTATTATTTCTTTCAGAGATAGAGAAAAATTATACAGGGATATGTAGTACAATTTGAGATATAATTATGAACAATATTTAGCCATCATAAAGCTATTAGGATTATCAAGCCTAATAAAAGTCTATACATACTTGGAGTCAAATAGTTTAGGAGAGGTAAGTTTATAAATATTATTTGATACATTATTATTATTATCTATTAGTGGAAGTAAATATTCTTTGAGGGTGGAAGTATCATTAAAAATATTCAAAACAGATCAAAGCTAATGTAAAATTGTATGTCTTATAAAAAATAGTTTCATTCTAAATATATTTCACAACATTCAAGTAGAATATTATATAAATATTTTAGCTACCTTGATTATAAAAAAAAGCCCTTCTTGAAATGAAGAGCAAAAAATACGATAAGTAAATGGATAGTTTTGAATGATTAGATTTCAATAAATAACAGGGAACATCATTATAAATAGTCTGAATCTGTCTAAGAAATACCACAAATTATTTAGATACTACAGGCCTAATTACTGAACTAGCTTTGACACAGCTTATTTTGTACAATTATTTGTATTTTTGTGATAAATGGGAACGGGTATAATATAGTTATTCTTACAGCAAAGACAGCGAACAATTCTAAATCTACAGGGCACGAGTTTTGTATTGGGATAAGAGTCTGTTAATCTCTGAATTAAGTTAATACAGTAATTATTCTAATTCACTCAGTATATACACAAATTATTATACTCACTGTGCATTTCCATAATATTCACACATTAACATTTAAATATGAACGATCACCGATATCCCAGCACGATCATAAACTGAGTAAATACGCGATTTAATTTCTAAATTGATTGCTCTCTTACAAGGTGTAATGCGCCATTGATTTATTTATTCAATACAGGATTCATGAGGCGATAACCAATATTTCAATGCATTACGTTCCTGACAAGATCAACCCTTTAAAAAATGACATAAACAAGTTACAATTATTTTTAAGTGTCTCTGAATAAAATCATTAATATATATGTATTGCAAAATATTGTAATGGCAGGTTGGTTGCTTTTAACAGCATATTATTAAATTGCTTTCAGACCGATTATTGGTTTCTCAATGGGATCTTAAATTGGTGGTACATTGATTGTGTGATGACATAATTTTGAACATTATAGAATATGGTGAAACACTTATACATAAGACATCTTAATAGTATTAAGAAAGTACATAATTGAGTTATTTGATAACAATAACAAATGCATTGATGAGGACTTAAACTTCCACGTGGCTATTTGAGGTCTATTTACAGGTTCACCACAACTCTTCACTTGCCATAACTCCACTGACACTTCCTTATTCTTAAATAGAGTTTAGAGTTTCTTAAAGAGACACACAAGCCCGATTAGAGTCACATTGTGATATGGGGCCAAGTAGTCACATGTGGCAACACAAAGCCACACAGTGTCTTGGGTCCACGCAGTTACATCTGGCATCATGAAGCCACACTATATGGGGCCAAGCAGTCGCGTTTGGCAACATGATGTCACATTATGATGCGGGGCTGCACGTCACATCGGGCAACACAAAGCCACAAAGTGACTTGCGTCCATGCAGTCACATCTGACAATGTTAAGTCATTTTGCAGGCTACTAAATGTGGTCACTTTAGGCATCTTGAGGTTGTGTGAAGTCACTGAGGAGCGTCATTCTGTTGTGACGCCAAGTTGTCAGGTCAGTATACCTGAAAAAAAAAATGTATATATTATAAAATATGTAGCTTCAAGACAAAATTTGGTGCAATTTTTTGTACACTTTGAGTACATCACTTTTAATTAAAATTCAATATGATGAAAGTCATTTCAAAATATCATTCAACAGCAATAAACATGCACGGCTTGAATTAAAATAGGAATATTTTTTTAAATGCAAGAGGTCCTACAAAGAAAAAAGTTTCATTGTAGAAAGTTTTTTAAACGCAAGAGAACCTACAAATAAAATTGTAAAAGGTATTTTGTCGCTCCTGTAAAACAGTCAAATAAATTTTATGCGGTGATAGATAAGTATCGATATTCTTATCTCCAAGACCTCTATAATTGTGATTGAAAATGTTTGCAACATGCAGGCGTAGATACGGAGTAGTGAAATTATTCAAAATGAAAACAATAAAGATACAAAGTAGTAGGTATAATAGAGAAGCTGGGAAACCCAATAGAGATTTGAAAATTGAATTTCCAATAAGCAAAAGCTAACAGCTTGTAGAAATTTTTGCGTTGTCTTTACACTTTAGTATTCGCATTTAAGATGCGTGACAAAGCTTTTGGACGATAAAGAAGCGATATTTAAAGAAGGCAGTGGTTACCTTGACCTGATACGCCATTTCATATCCTCCTTTACTCTGCATCTGATTCTGTACGGCGTTGAGTAGACTGTTGGGCATTTCCACGTCATTGGATCCTACAAAAATACAACAATAATCCTCATTAACACAAACACTAAAAGATATTTCAAAATTATTAATAATATTCATAATTAGTTAGTTACATATGACATTTTTATTAAATCGAAAATCAGCATCATTTTTATATTTTTTACATTTGCCACTTCAAGTTCTTCAAGTAACATTCCCCTTCAACTGCAGACTTTGAGCACCGATGTTTGGTCAATTTTTAAGCTGGATTGTTTGAATGGTCATCAAGATTTGAGCAAATGCTGACTGGCCGAGAAACGGCAGTTAATGTATTTGTGCTGTGATTTAAGGCTACAATACTGTTTGTTATCAAACCACATCCAGTTTATAAAGGTGCGCCACAGAGAGTTCTGCTGTAACCTTTAAATCTGCCACATGAGTTTTTATGAAAAAGAGGGGAGAATGAGAAGTTAAAATGATGCTATCGGCGATGTACAAAACCCTACCTATGCTACTTTAAATATTGAATTTCATATTTATCTCTAATTCTGTAAATCAGGCGATATTATCATAAAATTATCCATAAACATTATCATGAAAGTAAGTTTACCTTTTTTATCTGTTATCTGTACATGATAATACAAGAGAAAATACTGTAATGATAAGGGTTTTCTCTTCTATCTGTGACTAATATAAATAGGTATGAGTAGATATTCAAATGGGAACGCTACATGTAAACATTGCAAATTTGCACACCGAGGAAGTATATTTCTTATGGCAATAGTAGGTGAATCGAGCTTCCTGTGTTTACCTGTTATGGAATCAACTCTAATTATTAACACAAGAAGAAGGTAAATATAGGAAATAAGATGTTAACTAGTAACCTTCATAAACAAGAAAATCAAGGGTCACATTGTTTAGGTACTGTGTACAGGCTAAAAAATGGAATAGCTGATTAAATTTTCTACTAGCAAACCTTTACACCGCGGACACTTCAATATTACTGATTAGGAAACTTCACCCCGCATATTACAAGAAATAGCCATGTAAGTACTGAACATGAACATTGAGCATTGATATGTGTGATTGCCCTAACTTAGAACCGGTGACTAAAATCAAATACTTAGGTATTATCTTTGACAGCAATTTAAAATGGAAAGAACATATTATCACTACAGCAAACAAACTTAGAATATCAATATACTCGCAAATTTTTAAACTTGAATCAACTCAAAACAATTTACTATGTTTTATGTCAATCTCCAATCAAATACAGTATTATAGCCTGGGGAGGAGCAAATGGCTGCCACCATTGATCCAATCTTGAAAGCTCAGAAACTAATTACAAAGATTACATTAAAACTACCGATCACAAGCAGTTCGGATGAAATCTTTAGGAGAATCTGTGTCTTGGACATTAGGCAAATTTATGCCAAAAATATACTAGCATATCTCTTCAAACACAGAACTAACTACCTTTGAAAATGTCCAAACTGCTTGAGATACTAGAACCAAAGGGCACAACCTCCTACTTATCCCTTGTGTTAAAACAACCTTTGGTCAAGGAAATTTTAGATACTTTGTAACAAAACTATATACCTAATACACTTCCACTGACAATTAGACAATGTATCTTAAATATAAATCTGACACCAAGTCCTGGATTACCAGCCAAAACAGATCCAACTTCAAAGATTTTATCAAAACTAACTTATAAGTATTTATTCTTTCAATGGTACGTTGATGATTATCTGTAACTTGAAATATTGTGTTATTATTTGTATTTTGTATGTGTTATTATTATAAACTACTCATGTTAAGCGCCTGCTCACAACACAGGTTCTCCTAGTGAGTGAGGCGTAGGACAAAACAAATTGTGAGCCTAAAATTAATAAAGATGAATAATAAAAAAAAAATTAAAAATAATACATAAATTTGTAGGGCTGTGACCTTCTTCAGTCACACACAAAATAACCTGCGGAAGAGCGTGTTATTTTATTATAGATTAAGTATTGATAGGTTGAGTCTCTGAATTAATCTGTCGATCAAATATTATGATAGGATAAAGATTTGTACTGACCTATGTGTCCTGTGTGCTGGAAGTTGGTCGGTGCTCCAATCATGGATCTGTCGATTCTCCGTCGTTTCCTCTGGGCCGAAGCCGCGGGCTGGTGGTAGCAACATGTGAACCATTGGAGCCATATCTCACTGCCGGTGCTCGCCATCTTAGCTCTCGACTCCTTCGACAGCTTAAATCTTTCACTAAACTTTTTCAGGCAACTTCTTGAAGGCAGCCACTACGGCATTACTTTTACACAAATCAGAATAAAACTACCAATTTTTCCAACAGTAATTCATAAAACGAAGTGTTTGCTTGTAGAGCTGACTTTAAACTGTTAGTTTACCATTTAAACCACTCAAACATGTGTTATCTTTCGTATTTATTGTGACACAGCCATAAGATTTACACTAGACAGAACGTCAACAACATCTGTCACTTGACAATTTGTCGTCGAGAATTAACACTCTCCCCACTTGAATGCGCACTTACAAGAAACTTGCACTTGTGAGATTTGTAATATAGTATGTATTTATGATTTCTCTGTCACAATAAATCTGTTTTATCACGCTAAACGTTGAAAACAGACTGAGGAACTGAGGAGTGAGGACGACGTTATCGCAGAACTACGGCGCGTTGTCCGCCATTCATTAATGCTTTCCTCGGCAGATGGCGCTAGTGTGCTCACGGAAAACGTTCGACGGTAGCCTTCAGTCACCTGAAAAAAGCAGAAAAATAAATTAATCCCGTATAAGATAATATATTTTTGCATCAGATAAAAGATATAAAAGAAAACAAAGACAAATTATTCTCAGAATGATAATCACGATTCTCTTATAGTAATTGTACCGTGGACGGGTTCCTAGTTTCTAGGTTCCTACCTCCCATTATTGAGAAATATTGCCATGTAACTTTCAGGGAAGTAGATAGGTACCTACGTACGTATCCAATTAATTTATAAGCAATAAATAGGAAAAGCAGGTTTTTCACAATTTTTACTGTAAACAAAAACGAGGATAATTATTTGTTAATACTTATTTTATTAATACCGACCGAGTTACTTATTTTTAAATGGCAAACCAAACATTATTGCGGTTAAATCACGAGGTTGGCAAAATGATTATTCTTTTAAGGTCAGTTTCCTAGAAATTGACAAATGAGTTCCTACTTCGGAGCGGAAAGCATTAAATCATTCGAATTTTTTTTTTATTCACATTCAATCACTCTGATTCAATCGATGTGTAACATCAACATACCCAAACGATATAAGTTAAGTTCTTGTACAACTCTTCCAACAATGTTGTATCTACCTAGAATAATAAAATTCAGTAGGAGTGTAGAGCATAAAGCAGGGGCTCCCAAAGTTTTCAGTACCTACCTACCGTGACTCAATTTCTAAATTACAAAAAATCTGCTAGGCTATAATGATAATAATTAGGGGTTTGGATTTTCAACGTAAGTAAGTATTTGCTTTCACTGCTGATTTTATAATAAACTAGTCTTGCATTAAGCTAGCAAATTTTTCAAACGAAAATATAATATGCCTTTATTTCGAAATGAACGCATCAACTTGATCGAGAATGTTTTGAAATGAACGTATCATAAACTTGATCGAGAATATTTCGAAATGAACGCATTTAAACTTGATCGAGAATATTTCGAAATGAACGCATTTAAACTTGATCGAGAATATTTCGAAATGAACGCATTTAAACTTGATCGAGAATGTTTTGAAATGAACGCATCTTAAACTTGACCGAGAATAGAGAAATATAAATTAGCACACGACAATTTTTCTGGACTTTGTTTCGTTTCTTGAACTGTTAACGTTTATTTAAATGATTGTGCATCAAAGAGTTTTTTTTATTGAAGTGTTCGTGTTGATAAACTCGTTTTCGTGTTGCCGATAAGTGGATTCGAACACTTCATTCGTTGGAAATTTTTCAACTGCTCAAGATATCTTTTCAAATAGTTTAAATGCGAAAAAATCATAACTTCAATTCCGTAAATAATCATATTCATTTTTAATTACTCATTTTAAGTAAGTCAGTCATAATTATTTATGGCCGATCCATATATGTACTCGTATATGTATACATCAAATTGTGACCGAAAAATCTTATAAATCGGTTCCTTTCGAGTTGAAAGAAAAAAAATCAATTTTTAATAAAATTTTAAAACAAAAAATTTACGATTTTCAAAAATGTTGATTTTTCACAGTTTGGAAACCTCTGGTTACAGAGCGATAGCAATCCCAGCAATAGACGAAGGGAGACGTTTAAAATAGATTGCTCTCCCAGCAAGAAGACTTAACTACCGAGCCCAACTTATACGGGTCAGTAAAATGCATAGAAGCCTTAGAACGATGAAAACTGTAGGATAATTTATTTTTTTAATAATGTTTTTACGTTTGTTGTTATATAATTAATAAATAACTATATTGATATGTAGTTCTTTTTTAATTTTTTATAGCACTAGGAATCGTAAGAACATTTTATGTTCTCATTTGAGAGATTCCAATGAAAATTCACTCGTGTAAGTTGGGCTATGTCATAAAATAACTTTCACACCCATACAATATCCACTTTGATCCGATAACAAAATGCTTTCATTCTAAATATAATTTAATGTAGTATACTGAACAAACTTAACCAATTCCAATAAAGATGTTATTTTTAAAAAGTATAAAAAGTGGTAATATTAAATATTAAGCATTAGGGCCCCGTATCCGAGCTCGAAAAGAAGAAGATGGAGAGATATGTAATTACGAATGTTGAGCGCGCTAATATTTCAAACGATAAAAGTGAAGCGAAAATTGTGAAAATGTTTAATAAAACACGACTCGTTTAGAATAGAGCCCAAATCTCGTGGGGGTTGTCTAAAACAACGTTCAAAGAAACACTGTGAATTTTTTCATGAGACAGGGATGAAAATAAAAAAAATTTGGAGCATACTTTGCGATTTTTTGCTATCGAGGGAATTTCATATAATTTGCGTTTCGGCGTGGGGTTTGTATAGATATTATCTTCAAAAATAACATATATTTTTTTAAGAGCTTAAAAACTTCAAATGTTCAAGGGAGATATGCAAGAAATCGGTAGAAATTCGGATAGCGGCGGCTTAAATAGGATTGAAAAATAATCAATATACATAATTCTCTGTTGATAATCGATGATGAACGTTCGACAACAATAATTAAACAAATACTTACACGATTACGTCATACTTGCTTTAATTAGCTACTCAGCATTCAATCAATAATTTGTATACATATAAATGCAAACGAAATTAAATCGACGCAAATCTTTAAAAATAATAATATGAAATGTGCGTTCTACGTAAAAAAGACAATAAACGGTAAGAAGGTATGCATAATTGTGCTGTGTACATTGTACAATGGAGTGTGAATTTGTATGATTGACTATTGTTACCGCATACAATAGCAGCGGTAATTAAACCAGCAAGAAGTCAGTCAACTGCATTCGCTGATCGGTTCAATTCAATTATTGGAGCTTGAAGTTACAATGTTTGTTGACCTTATAAATGGTTGTATCGTTAGAAACTTTATGATTATGTCGACTGTTACAACATTTATGTTACTTGGAATAAGGTGGTGTTCCCCAAGGGTCGCTTTTGGGTCAATAAAATTACATTATGAGATGGTATCCAAGCACACGATTTAAGAAATGCTTTTTAATGCAATAATTCAATAAGGACAACAGACTGAGAACATTATTTATTACTAGCAGTTAAAAACCCGCTCCGCAAGTTTTTGCTGCTAGGCCCAGCGGGCGGCTTTTGGTTCAGCTTCGACCAGTTAGTGTTGGTGACCATTTTATTAATCCAATAGGAACTGGTTCCATAAAAGCCTGTTTTACGGATCCACCGGAACAAAGTAGCCGAGGCAGGCAATGACGTCATATGCAATATATGTATAGCCGTTTGATGCAACTGAGTATTAACATCAATCTTTCCGTATCCGAAGGGATACTGCAAGTTCACTAAATCGTAGTACTTATACTTGCCCGGGGCACGTCCCCATGCGATCTGCCAACGGAATTCTTGAATTCGAAATCGAATTACAGTAGTAGTTTTGTTTAAAATTTCACGTACACACATATTATTTGTGGCGCGACGCATGCGGCGTGGCGTCAACATGTAGTCGAAACTGGGTTCGATTCGATGGCTTAAAAATTGATTCTTGAAACATACGTTTTACTGTATACTGGCGAGTCCACTTAAATAAAGAAATTTTTTCTCCCTGCGTGTCCTTTCTCATTCGTAAATAGGCTTTCGAGACTGGTGACGTCACACAGACAACCACAAGATTTGGTGCGATTTTGGGAGATCCGAAAAACTAAATTATTTCACTATTTTAAAACTGAATATAACGACAAAAAAAACACTGGTATTTTAAGTAAGAAGATCAGTATTGATTAAAAAAATTAAAAAGAAGTTCCTTATTGAATCATCAGATCGTTACGGTCAGAGAGAATATTTAACAAACAGTAAGGACGGGTTGTTTCAAAAAATTTGAAGGATTCATCAAATATTTGAAGTTAATTTTCCCGTTTTGCGTAAGTTCTATTCAAGTTCTGTGATTATTTCAGTTTTGTGAAGCAACTGTCCTATAACGATGTAATAACAGAACTTGAATAGAACTTACACAGAACGTGAAAATCAACTTCAAATATTTGATGAATCCATCAAATTTTTTTAAACAACCCATCCTAAAAGCTGACAATATCAAATAATAACAATATTTCGTTAATTGGAAAAAAGCCGTTCCCAAAAGGCTTTTTGTTTACACTTTAAAAATAACAATATTAGTTGATGTATCTCTACGGTTGGAATCGAAGAGATTAGACTACATAAATAGGATGTTCAAAATGAATCATTGAGAAAATTATTATCAAATAAAAAGATAATAAATAATAATCAATTGTGTAGATATTACGCATCGAGATCAGATATCGAGTCCTCAATCAATTACAATATTACATGATGTTATTACTATTGTCAAAGTTATTTATATCTTATCTAGGAATAGGTACCTAATATAGAAAAGCTACAGTGGTAACGAATCTTTATAAAAAAACTAGGCTATTTATGGACGCATTTTCATGGGATGCCCAACTAGAAAAGGAAATCGGGCGACGTTTTGCCCATACCAACGTATTCCCCAATTTCCTCTCTAGATTTTAACATTAGTGCAAATGTTTTTTAATGTACCTAATGTAGATTTCGAACACTATCATATCGATACGTTTTAATTTTTTTGTTAAGTAACTTCTTTAAGAAGGTTTTCTTTAAAAGACCTTCGTTAAAATTGTCCGGGTCGAACGCTATCAACAGACGTTCAGTATACAATGTATTTTTTAAAAGAGCAAAAGTACAGACATTGAATATTTTTTTCTAATACAGTTTAAATACATTTTTGGAGGAGAAAAATAGGGAATACAAAACCACGATTTTATTTAGATATTATCAGCGTGAGATGCAGTTGTCCCTTTCGCTCAATATTCGGGGGAGTGAGAGTGACAGTGACAGCAACAGTTTGGTAAAATAATATTATTCAAATTTCTCAACGACCGTGTTTCCTCTTAATAATACGTATTCTTTAAAATGGGATTCACATAAGGGGTCATCCATTAATTACGTGAGCTCAAAATGGGGGAGGGGGGGTCCAGTAAAATCTCACCAATCAAAAAAAAAATTGTTTCACTTCTTTTGAAGTGTCCCAATATAGTCATTTAATGTGTAGTAAGTCTCACGTGAGGGTAGGGGGGTCCCACCAAATATCACTTCATCTCACCAAGGGGGGAGGGGTCCAAATTAAAAACAAAACAGCTCACGTATTAATTACGTGAAACCCCCTAATCTCGATGTAATTGGGAAGCTCTCATCATTTTGGGGATTCCAAGTATGAAATGTATGGTTCCATGACAACTCGGAATCATACAATTTCAACACCCCTTTGAAAAGTCATTAAAAGTTACGATTTTTTTTAAATAACCCATAACCTAACCTAACGTAACGGTTTAACCAGCTTTTTATATATTTTTTCATCACTTTTAATGACTTTTCAAAGAAGGTGTTTAAGTTGCAAGATTCCGAGTTGTCCGGTCACCGAAATGTACGTATGTAATGAAATATATAATTTAAATAGAATTCGGAAGCATGTGCCGATATTCCGTGCATGTTTGTTTAAATGTAAGTAAGCAATTACTTGTTATTACTAATATAAACCAAGGATGGGCGATGTATACTGCATCTAGCATATTCATCTATTTAATAATGTATAATGCGGGCGTTATCACATTGAATAAATCCATTCCAAACCATGTTGAAAACTCAGAAAAACCCGATTCACACAAATAGCAATTAAAATGCAAACTTGAAAACAATGGCAGATTTTTTCTCTTTCTTTTAGAACGTATAACCTTTGATCCGCGGAAATCAAGGATTTGAATCAAGTTTCTTGTTTGCAACATTGTTTCACCCACTATTATAAATCCCACATAGCTACTAAAAATTTATGAAATTAGATAAACAATTTTTTTAAATAAACTGCGTCAAAAACGACAACAGAATTTTGTTGTGTGAGCTGAATTCAAAATCCGAAACTCCTCTGGAAGGTCATCCACTTCTATTTGTACTTACCAACCTTTCCCTTTCTTATCTCCTTTCCCTCCCCGCTTCCTTCAGCCTCACAACGCACTCCAAATTGTGGATACCAATATAGGAAAAATTAGGACCCTTGTGGGGTGAGGTGGGGTGTGAGCATTAAGCACATAAAAGAACCATTAAAGCGGCGCTCCCCCGCTCAAAAAGAAGAAGATGGAGAGATATGTAATTACGAATGTTGGACAGAGCGCGCTAATATTTTAAATGATAAAATTGAAGCGAAAATTGTGAAAATGCTTAATTTAACATGACTCATTTAAAATAGAGCAAAAATCTCGTGGAAGGCATCTTAAGCATCATTTAAAGAAACTGTGAATTTTTTCACAAATATATAACTTGTAAAATAATAGAAATAGACTTGTTTTTAATAATTTTCGGAGATATTTGCGATTTTTTTCTATCGAGGGAATTTTATATAATTTGCGTTTCGGCGTGGAACGTATCTAGATATTATCTTCAAAAATAACATACATTTTTTTAAGAGCTTAAAAACTTCAAATGTTTAAGGGCGATATGTAAGAAATCGGTAGAAATTCGAGTAGCGGGGGCTTAAAATATATTTTTTTAAATACCTCTGACGGGAAAGTAAAACTGCATATTTTACGCTGCCAAGCTGAGATTCCGAGTTCGAATTCAAGTGTGCGTTTTTTTTTAATGCGTTTTGTATAAAATATCTCATATAATAGATACCTACGTTAGAGATCTTAAAATTAGTGCCACAATAAAATACATATATTGCATTTTCAGTTAATAATATTACCTAATTGTTTCATGTTCTATTTTCATGGCAAGTTTTAATCTCAAGTGCTCTCGGTGAGTCACATTAATTAATATTAAACAACAAAGACATATATGCACCTATTAATACAAAATATTTATTAGTTCGTTGAGCGTGTTCACTCTCAGTGAGTGAGTTTGTACGTGATAAAATGATGTTCTGATAATGATATCACATTTATACATTATGCCTACTAACCACAGACAGGATTCTATCATAAAGGTCAAAGTATTTTTGAAATGTTATTATGAATTGTATTACATAGGTAAGAACTGTGTTACTTTGTTTATCAGAGAGTTCAAAAATACGATATTTATTTAGATATTTTAGTTTATCTCATAGAAATAAGCTGCGTTTCAAGCCCCTAGTGAAAACCCTTATTAGAAAACCAAGCAATTAGTGAAACATAAGGTAATTCATAAAAACCTAAAAAATATTTATTTTATGTAAATTTTCTTTGACAAATAGTTTTGTACCTACTTGACTGTTGAAATGTTTTTGTGTGGCCATTTCGGAAGTTTCATACAAATCTTAAATTTGGATTTAAGATCAAATTACCCAACCAAACTGAAAAATTATTTTTGTAATCAAAATTAAATGTGTAGCGCGGATGTGAGCTACTTTATTTATTTTTGCTATAAAATATAGACCATTTAAGATTTTAGTGTTTTATGATATTAGAGGCAACTTGGGCAATTATTTGTGAGTAAATGAAAAACAGTAAAAAAATTATTTTACTGTATTTATTTTTCGAATACAATGAAAAATAAAAATGAATTAAAAAAAAATCATTTTAACAGGTGTAAATTTAAAATTAATCAACATGCTCACGGTCCCACTGTGGCATGCCCTTCTTAAATTTACATAACATAGCATGACATGACATGGCATGGCTTGACATGATATGATATGACATGACATGACATGACATGACATGACATGACATGACATGACATGACATGACATGACATTATCTAACTCAACAGCGGTCCACTTTTTATCCGCCCAATTTGGCCGATCCCCACAAACGCTTTATATGTTTGGTGAGGTTAGGAAGGGGCATGCTAAAAGCTATTTATATTTTCAAAATACTAAACATTTCTATACCGCAAAATTTTCAGTTTTAATTTTGAGTAGGTACCTTCCGAGAGATCTCAAAAGTACTCCCACCTTCCAGACGTTTTAATTATGTCGCGCGTAACCTTAGTAATTTAAATTGATTGTATATTGGTGAGTTTTAATTTGTGAAAAAACCCAAAAAAAATCAAAAATCTCGGGGTAATTAGCTTCTAACGTCCGGATTTTACTATTATCGCGATCAGAAAACTGTTGAGATCCCGTATCCATGCTTTGTATTTCCTTGATGTTTACTACTTACATAAAAAACTTAACTAACAACAACCAACTTTGAGGTTAACGACTATCGCGCAAAACTAGTTAAGAAAAATATATAAATAGAATACTCTATCGCTGTTGCAGAGCATAATATGGACTTGGTTCGTCGCCAGAATAAGGCGTTGTTCCTTAGAACCGCCAGGGCATTACTCACGGCAGACACAAAAAGAGCACCACAGAGCGTGTGGATGTGGATGTACAAGAAACAAGTACGCGACAAAACAACCAACATCAGCTCTTCTCCGACGACCAGAGTGGATAGTCGACGAGTCGAAAGTGACTCACCAAGCCCGATCCGTCGGGGAATTCCTGACATACCTACATATATATCTGGTCATCGAAACGTTCAGGTTTTTGTCTCCAACTGAAAACAATCACTGCCTGATTATAGTGATTTATATTTTTTTCATTTGGCAGAATGCCTTGGAAGACAGCAAAAGCCTGTTCCAACAAGCATCCATAAAATAGTCCACGAAGGTGAGTCACACTAAGGGCTTTCAAATTAAATCAATGCATTTTTAGAGCTCGGATTCAACATGAGCTAACCAGATCAGCGTGGTTGATGGAATGGTAATAATCCAGACAACAACTACGAGATGCAAGATTGAAGATGTAGTTCTCGGGTTCCCTCGACTTGAAAATATACTCTTCTTTTAACTTTCTTGAAAGATAAGGCGATCCAATCAATCAAGAGAGATGCAATTTTTGAAGTGAAAACTTCTGGCACCGCTGTGATTTGAAACTGGATGAAAAGGAAATGACACTAAAAAGAGACAAACACATCTATAGGATTTAGCCTGCGAGAGAACGAGATAGCAGTAAAATATTTATTTATTTCACGGGTACTCCAATGTAATACGATAAATCCACAGTCCCACGCAAGCTTTCTTTAGTCTAGTGGTATAAATCGCCTGACGAACCTCAGCGGCCAGACATTCAGGGGACCAAGGAACGAATCTTATGAAATCCAAAAAAATATATTTATATTTTTGTAAAATCAAAATCCAATCTTCAAACCACTCCAAAATGAACAGGCAAAGAAAACAAAAAGAAAGCGACATCCAGCGACTCTGAAGAAGAAAACACAATTAAATAAGATGACCAAATGTATAGGGAAAGGCGTACTGGAATTCGACGACAACAATATGGAAAAAAAATCATCCTTCACATTAATAAAAAAGTGCTTTGTATTCTACCCACTCTTGTCTACTTTAGTTTTCTGAAGGTTTCACTTCTACTACGTGAATTGCACACTCTGATATATTTTTTTTTTATTTGGCTTGCTTTTTCAAAATTATGAAATTTTATAGAATGATTTTGATGTGATGTTTACGTTTTATGAAAATATTACAGCTTACTTAACCGACACCCCTGCCACAGGTAACCCCAAGTGGTCCACCACGTTTGGCGACTTAGCAGGGGTGACCGGTTTCATGGTATGAGGTTTGCCTAGGCCTTGGTGACGCGTTTGTACACATACTGCGTGGCAGGCCGAACGGGAGAGACCGGTTAAGAGAGACCTTTTGACCTTTCCAGCCGGACTCTCGACCCATCGCCTTTCACCGCAATTAGAGAGATGGATTCTTACGTCCGTCATTCCTGGACACACCAAAAAGATGGTCTTCATCGCTAGTCACTTGATACCGTATCAATTCTACCGCAGCACGTGAAAAAGTGATCAGCACGTTACACGTTCAGTATTTATCATATCAAGTGACACGCTGACCCCCAGATACCTACCTCTCATACTTTTCCTTCCCAGATCTTCCTCTCCTTCCTTTCCCTAAAAAGACCCTCCACACAGCATCCCCAAAGATGACATAGGCCCCGAGGGAAATTATTTTTCTCAGGGCCTCCTGCGTGGAGCTAACGTTAAGAAAATACTGAATTGAGGGAATGGGTGCTGGGGTCTAATTCTTCCGGAAGATTTTTTTTGTTTGGGTCGCGAATGAAATGGAATGGGATAAGAGCGGTTAGGTCGGCATAATGATTTCGCGGGACTGAATAATTGAAAGACTTTCCTCAATTTTGGGACTCCAGATTTCACCAATTGGTTTTATTTTGAACTTTTGTAATCTTTTAAGTGATATTGTCGTTTGTGAAACGACAGACCTTATTATTGACTTTGTAATTGAGTCTGGAATACGTTTTTTAGATAAATTTCTCAGTGAGCGCGTAGAACAGGAATAACAATAAACGCTTACCCTTTCGGAAACGTGTCAAACAGTTAGAAGGCTATCCGTTTCACTAGCATTATTCTAGTCATTATTGTAACTCATAAATCAGGCACACGAAACGAATGTAAAGCGTGATTTCGCAATTAAGTCGGTTTCACTTATTTTCCATGCAAATGGCGTTACCCGTGAAAAACTCACTTCTGGCAGTAGCACAATAATGACTAATGACTAATGACCAATCCGGCGAAAAGTAAATTATGAAATGTTAAAACAATAATAGCTGTTACCTGGGATGAGGTGGCAACAATGTATAAGGTAGATTACTATGAGCAAAAATGACTCGCATGAAGAAAAGAAGGTATTTTAAACACAAAAATACATTAAAACAAAAATGACATCTTAACAAAAACTAAGGCTGTCTGGCAAAGGGGTTGCTTAGGTTTAAATAGTTCATGTTGATACCGTGGTAAGTTGAGATGACGCATGATAAAATCTTCTTTTGTGAAACGAATCTCACATCGTGAGAAGGGCAGGACTTCAGAGAATCGGCTCCCAGCCAAAAAGTAGTAGAGGCGGATGATTCTCTCTATCCGCCTCTACTCCAGAAGCAGTAGAAGCGGATGATTCTCGATGCCAATCATCAAAATTATAAAAAAGTGTTATTATTTTAATCGTCACTGATGCGTGTTAAAATCAAATCTAAATGTTAGTGTACAAATTTCGTGTCAAAATAGAATAAAAATTCCCATAATTCTTGTGTTTGAGTCACTTCTAGTTTTAAAATCTTGCAATTATTACAAACCAGACACAAAGACGCCGCGAGATTTCTAACGCGAAATGAGTTACCGAATTACTGGAAAATGTTTTTTTTACATTATCTCCGCACAGAAGGCCCTGAGGAAATAATACCCCTCAGGGTCTATGTCATTATTGGAGATGTCGTGTGAGGGTCTTTTTAGGAAAGGAAGGAGGAAGTTCTGCGAAGGAAAAAGTGCGGTGCTAGATGATGTTCCGGGAGAGTCCGGCTGGAAGTCAAAAAGTCTCCCTCAACCAGCCTCTCCCGATCCAGCCTGCCACGCAGTTGGTAGACACGAACTGCACTCCAAGAACCCGGACATCTCTGCTAAGTCACCAAACGTAGCTAACCACTTGGGGTGACCAATGGCAGAGGTGTTGGTTATCGAATAAATGGTTCATCATACCCGCTCCCACCTTACCGGAAATTAAAAATATCATTTAGAAATACGATACGATTGTACCCCCCAGCCAGGAGCACTCCTGTCCCGGTGAGACCGGTATACCGAGGGGCACTGATTTGTTAGAACTTGGAACACGTGCTCTGAGGATGGGAAGGAGGTTGGAGTTCAATCGACCGGTATACATGGCAACCTTATAAGCCAATATTGGAATTTAGAATGGGCAGGAATAAAGGAATGTATTGAGCGTTATGATATATTTTTTCATTTTCATTTTTTTTTACTTTTCTTTATGCCTTCCTTCTTCTTGCCTCTTCTTGGCTTTACTTGTCTCTTCTTGCTTCTTCTCGCCTCTTCTGAGATCTTATAGTCTCTTCTTGGATCTTCTCGCCTCTGCTAATTAAAAATATCATTTAGAAAAATAATAAATTGCTGTGTTCTTCATCGGTGGCCCTCTATTGGATCTATTATCTATCTCTGGAGTATTACGTAAATACATGATTTAATCTCAGATTATTTAAATATAAATCGTCACAACTCTGCAACCCTAACATTAATATTTTTTTCAGTGGATCTCTATGTTATAATAATTAATGTTCACAATGTTAATGTTACTTGTACCCAATTTGTTCAAAGGCTGAAACAGACCTAGAATCGGCGTTCAACAGGAAATCATTCAAATGTCAAACAAAATGGCAAGCCACAAAGCACAATCAAATTATATACAGTACCAATACATGTAGGTATTATAATTCACTTATTTTCCTGTTGGCAAAACTTGTTTTTTTCCCCCAAGTACCTACTCTACCTAAAAACCAGCTACAGTAAACTGTCAATAATGTTGCAAGTTTCTAAGCGAGCAAAAAACAGCACTATTTATTCTAAAAAATAATGAGTAATGTGCTCAACGAAGCAGAAATTATAATATGAAAACTCCGAGAGTTTCCATCTGTTTATCACAATTTGTGGTTTTTGCAGTGTCACTATTGAAACCATGGCATTTGGCTGAGTGTGGCCAGAGTCAGAACTAGTCTTGCCTAAGTTACGCCGGTTTCACCAACCGCATCTTCGTATTAGTACTAATTTTCTATTTCGATAAAAAAAATTACTTGCGCTGTGCGTCAGACGATGATATTTTTTTTTCTAATGCTATCAATTATTTGGTTCAAATCATAGTAGAAACAATAGGAGATAAATAGTACGCATATTATTTTTTTTACATTAACTCCACACAAAAGGCCCTGAGGAAAATAATTTCCCTTGGAGCCTATTACATCTTTGGCGATGGTGTGTGGAGAGTCACAAGGAGTGAACATGGGTCTTGAAGAGAAAAGAGACTCTTTTCCAGGATGGAGGAATCACGGAGGCTGGCAAATCCTTCCATTGCTGTTGCTGTTGAACTCAAGAACGAGTCAAGAAACGGAGCGTTCTCATTTGACAAAAATGTCAACCATGTAAGTACAAATGTTGGACACGCGTTTGGGGTTTCCCGACTGTGCCCCGGTGTCGAAAAGATCAGTATCGCTGGTTTCTCGGAGCATTTTTCATTCAAATACTGGTAGAACGAGGACAAAATTCTCACCTGACGCTGGGCTTTAAAGATTGCAATCCTTTTGTTAAGATAGGATAATCTGTCAAACTGGCGCCCGTACTGCACAGAGTCAAGGTTTTTTAATAGCATGGAAGCGTGCCGCTTGTCGCCGAACTACGACCAAACTGCACGGACTATCAAAACGGCTATGCAAAGAAAGTTATGCATTTAGGCGCCGCTGTGCGCAGATACGACTTGCATTAGCACGGGTGAACGATGTTGACCACACATTGTTGTGTCTTTTTATTTTATTTTATTTTATTTGTAAGAAACAAACAGCTTATATACATACAATAGACATAAAAATATACATGTTAACTGCAGTGAAGCCAAAAGAGTTTCTTATGCTAATATATTTTCTAGATGGAGTTTTAATTTATCTTAAGCTAAATTTTAGACTTAGGAAGGGGAGAGGAAGGGGAGAGGAGGGGGAGGGGAGGGAGAATATAGGATAAGGCTATGAGATGCTCTCGATACCTTCCACACCCCGTATCAATCCAATATCGCACGCGTTACTTCTATTCGATACATCTGAAGGTTTAAATTAAAAATGTCTACGTTGTGAAACAATTCGTTGTATTGCGCACATATTCGAGGAATCGGGGAATTTTTTCTAAAGTTTGTTCTACAAGTGGGCAAATGAAGTAAATTCGATTGTCGGGTTAATCTTGAAGAAATATGGAGTTTTATTAAATTGGTAAGCTCTGGTGAGTCCAGGTCATTGTTTAAAATTTTAAATAATAAAATTTGATCAAAAATTAATCGTCGTGTATGAAGGGAGTTGAACTGATGAAATTTAATAGAATCGGTGTAATTTAGAAAGTGTAGGTTAAGTTTATAATTTAAGTGTTTAAAATTTTTTTTTAATTCTTTCGATCCTAACAATGTGGGCTTGGTAGAAAGGAGTCCAGATCGGTGTGCAGTGTTCTAAGTGTGGGCGGATATATGCGGTGTAGAGGGAATATAGAGTATTTACATTTCGAAAAGGTTTCGATATACGAATTATAAATCCCAGCATTTTGTTGGCTTTGTTGATGATATTATTAGTGTGTTGGATAAAGTTTAATTTAGATAATTTAGTCTTGTGCCACGGTTCCATAATAATAAATGCATAACCCATCTCCCTTATATCTATCATCTCCTCTGTGATGGCTTCCGTGGTCCAGTGATAAAGCCCTCGACTAGCGAGCGTAGTTATTCATTGATTTTCTTCAAAAGATAAAATAAATAATATCATAAAAAATTATCGTTCACTCTTGTTTCGTTTTCTGCATGAAAAATAGAAAGCGGAGAGAATTATATTTTTTGGCAAGCATCCAAAATAATAATCGAGACTTTCTGCAGAATTATCTTTTCTGCCAAGTCATAATTTCTCTTTGTATTTTAATAACACTGTTGGCCTTCGCTGGAGCCGTCAGGTCTGACAACGTAAGTGCTTTAAAAATAACATAATAAATATTATAATAATATGGGAATTTCCTTAGTCATCAAACTACAGAAAGTCCTGAAGAAGTCATATTTTACGGGACTACTTAGGTTAGAAACTTTGAACTCAAAACAAAGTAGTGCTTACAAATAATTATTGTAACCCTAACACATGCATAGAAAATTTTAAACCATATGTAAATTAAAGCTCTACTAGTATAGATGGCAGCACTTCCGTTTGTAAGAGTAACTACCACACAGAGCGAAAGTGTACTATAGATTGTAGATGCATAGATTGCTTTTAAGAAATCACTTAGAAATTTTAAGAAGTGTTTGCAACACAGCAGTCGTACCGTAAATAAAAACCTCATCAATTACATCACCAGTAATATAGAAGCAGGTAATTAGCGTTATTATATTTATTAAGTAGGTAACGGTCATGCACATTTCAAAGGCTAACCAATATTCATTTTATCCATCGTTGTTGCATGAAGGATGAAGCATTGAGAACTGTTCGGATGCTAATTTGTAATTAGTAACATATTATAATCTAAACTATGGATTCTAAGGATAAGTTGAAGGTAATTTATTGATGCGGGTATCAATACAGTTCAAACGAATTTTTTAGTTCTCATCTAACATATAAAGCAGCAATCTTTTTTAAATCAGTAAAAACTCTCAAGCGGCAAGCTTACTGTCACGAAATTTGGTCAAACTCTGTACAGAATTTCAATCATTTTAACGTCATTTTCATCAGCTGTTGGTGTCACTCGTTAAAAACTGTAATACCACTTTGTCTTATTTTTCATATTTCAACACACATTTTTCAATTCTGTTTCAATCAATTTGAAAAAAGGGTGTTGACCCGGGCTAAGCCTTTAATTAATAATTCTTAATAATTCCCGTACTTAAATTTTTAAATTCATTTTTTCTACTTTTTTTATGAAAAATTCTGTAATTTTGGTAGCTTGTGTACGATGGAAAATTTAGTATGCACAAGATTGAATCCGTGACTCCTGGTGTGAAGTGCAATCCCAATGTTTTGGACCATTAGGCCGCAATGAGTAAAATGAATGAAGAACACGATACCAGCATTGTTGTTTCTATATTTTGTTTTGTTCATTTTCACGGCATTTTTTGAAAGTATCAAATAAAGTTAGTTTATTCTTTACTAGGTTGCGGTATTTAATAATTGAAACCTTAAAATTCTACAATTCAAATCAAAAGTCACAGTTAGGTAAATACCAATTACATTGTAAATATAATTCATGAAATGAAAATTATTAAAATTGTTGTAGATGGTAAAAATGTTATATGACGCTGTACAATTCTAAATAATAACGCAGTATTTTTTCCTTGTTTAAATTTATTTAGCTATGTCAAGGTTGGCGTATTTGTTGGCCTTCGTGTTCCTGGCCAAGATTGGATCGAAGTTCGGAGCGCTTCTCTTATACATTTGTATTTCGTCAATACACATTATTGAATCCATGTGGGAGATCGGGATGGGAGAAAGCAGAGGAAAAAACACTTGGATTGGTCATGCCTATTTTGGGACGTGAATGCTTTGCCTTCTCACCTCTCAAACATTATGTCAATACAATTGATTACGTTATGTTTTATGAGACTTTCTCAAAAATTACGCAAGTTCTAACATACAATTGTTTATTACGCACCATGTGGGTGAGAGACAAAATGTAACATGTTCGAAGAAATGGAAAACATTAAGTTATTTCCCACCGCAGTAATAGCATTAATACCAGTAGAATAGTTCAACAATCCGAATGGGAAAACTCAACTAGTATTTGTTATGCACTCAACCCTCCAAGAGACCGAAGCTTCATTCATGTTGTACTGAATCTGTACGGAATCTTCAGCGAATTTTGTCTATTCAATTTCAACATCAACTTCAACGATGGTCAGTCAATAATAAATTTTCGTGTTTGTTTGTTACAGTGAATTTGCAGTGCCTTGGCAGAACAATCGGCCTAGAATTGTCATTTTTGTGGCGCTACGCCCAAAGAAAAGAATAATTTAACCCATTCATCCCCGTATGATTGTTTCCGCATAATGTTTCTCTTGACACCTTAGATAATTATTTGCATTTTTTACATCCTATGTATTATTTTTTCTTTTAGTTTAGGTTTTTTTCTAATTTTACGTTTATTTAAGTGGTTTTATTTCCAAATCACTTTGAAAATAGCCCAGATAAGTCATAAAAATGTTAACTTTTAGTTCAATAAACACACATCAAAAATTCATACTTATAAAAAATAAACTAAGGTCATAAAAAATATTAAAAGTAAAGCAGATATTAAAGTTCATTTGAATCGGTCATTGGGACCATAGTGCGACGGTAAAAAAAATCCCGCGCCTAATTTTTTTTATTTTTTTTATTGTTTAATTTATAACATTGTTACAGCTTTGAACATGATATTAGGGCAAACAAAATAGTGATACCTATACATATTTTAATGAATTTCTACGCCAATTAAGAGTGCTAGCTCTTGAGCTTGGCGTAGGAGTTATTTCATAATAATTTCATCATTTTTTTACATAGAGTTTACAATAAATATAAACTTAAGTACTAGGATGTTGTGATGTTAATTTTTAATATGGCATGAAATGAAGTTATAACATTTTGATTGGTGATGTTACGGTTGTTCATTTTTTTTAAAGATTAATTTGACTAATATTTTATTCTAGTCCTTCAATGTGTTATTCCCTTGTGAATAGCTTTAGGGGTAACATTCTCAAAAACCCTGTCAAACTCTTAACAGTAATTATAGTATATTATTATTTATCCCATCGATATTATTATATTTAGCCGCATTCAGATGTGGATAGAAATGTGGTGCAATTTTTGTCGCAATAATATTGATCAATTTTTCATTGGTAAGATATTATTTTTGCCAGGCTCCACCCCTTGGCTACAACTCTCGGTGTAGCTTTTGTATTTGAAATATGTGACGCTGTGTTCATGCAATATTGTTATGAATATAATAATTGTGAAATGCTTAATATTGACAAGCAAAATTGTGTCATGTTATTATCGAGAAATTTCAAAATTAAATTGTTTCTTGGAATTTATTATTGTTTTGAAATCAAAAACAATCATTATTGGGTAATTTTTATTATTATATTTAGCGATTTCCCGGTATGCGTTGCTACACCACTAATAAAAATTTGTGAAATTGTTTTTCCCTGCGTGTCCTTTCCTATTTGTCCCGTTCCTCACGCGTTCCCACTCAGCTTTCCCTCTCCCCACTCCCCTCTCCCGCTTCCCCTGTCCCGCTAACCCCCTTCCCTGGTTCCCCTCCCCCTTCCCGCATTCCATACATTCAGTCCCGGTACATTTAGTTTTCAAACAGCTCGCGTGCCACCTTTTGCAATTTTTATATACAAATTTCATAATGCCAGGCTCACCAGTATATATAGAAACCATCGCGGGCATGCACACATCAAATCCCCAAATTTTCATCGCAATCGGATGAACGCTTAGCACTGCATAATTTCATGACACCAGAGCACACTAATGTATACAGAAACCATCGTGGGCATGCGCAGATCAAATCTCCAAAGTTTTATCGCAATCGGATGAATGGTTTAGCAACGCATAGGCACCTCTTACATCCCCAAACACATTTTGATTTATATATATATATATAATATAGATTATTATTTTTATCTACCTGGTTCATAACAATAATTCGTGGTTTTGTTGAAATTCTTTATTGCTTTACTTCGTCAAGAATTGCATAAAAACTTATTGACGTAACTGATTTAAACAAATGATCATTGTCATTAAATTTGTAAACACTACTTTCTTCATTACGTCATTTTCTCGCAATGGTATAATAAGCAACGTCGGTCTCCTGCGGTTTAATACAAATAAAATAAACAGTAAACCTACCATTGAATTTACAATTTAAAAAAACATCCAACCAACACCAGAATTAGATTGCGACAATTGACAAGAATATAATTAATTATTCATTGTTCATTGCAAATAAACAATAAACCCAACCATTTAACTGCACATAATTATGAACATACAGAATTGATATTAAATGTTTTATTATATTAGGTAAGTACTATTTATTAAGTGATAACGTGAAAATGTATGCATTATAAATTACAACAGTAATTATATTAATAAAGGCATTGCATTATTATATAATGATATCATCGAACTTCTGACTTATCTGACTTCCTGGCGAAAACACGCACATTAATTTAACATGGACACTTGAACGCCTCTCTACAACAGGTTCCTCTAGTGAAGTATTCATGAAACACAATTTTACAGTAATTCAACCACATCAACCTTACATTGATGCGGAAATATACATCATCCCGGTCCTGCTTTCTTGTTCGGTCACTTTTTCCTAACACTCTTTTTTAAATAAAGCCATCCAAGTTCCCCTGGGAGCCCCAAATTGATGAAGATTTCGCAGTTACATCGATACTTTGCTCTCGTCTCAAAGGAATATACCAAATACATATATGGCAAACTCCACGAACAAATTTTAAAAAGCTTTAACAAATCCACAACAGCGTATGTTCAACACGTTCAAATCAACAACCTATAATAATTTATTTTCAAATAAGCTCACAGAATACCTTTAAGAAAGAAAACATATAACAAAAGTCGAAAAAGTTGTTTTAGTATCTGAACCAATTAAAAAAAAATCTGGAAGTTCCTCAAGGATCGGTAGTGGGTCCAATTTAATTTAATTTATATTTTCATATTATAGGTTCATTATTTTTAATGTGCAATGTTGACCTGTACTTTGTAAGCAAATTTTAACAAGATCATCTTATAACGTATTATATTCTATAACCGCCTTACTTAGAATCGCGGTGTAAATATAAATACATAAAACGGCATTAAACTGGGCTCAAGGCTGGCTTAACTATACCAACGCTGATCGGCGCGTAAGCAACTAATAAGTAAAACGTTAACCATTTAATGTATGCATGAGCAGAAGTAGGTACAGATATAGTAGTGTGGTGGAGGTAGGCAGCCTTCAGACAATTCAGCCACCTTCCATTATTCGGCGTGAACCTTGAACACTGAACAGAGGGTCACGATTCAATTTGGTTCCTTTATCTTTCTTTTCTCTACCTTTCCAGTCAAGTCTCGAGTAGTAGATACAATATACAGCGTACAGTGCAAACAAGCAGTGGCGTAACTAGCTCCATGACAAAATAGAACATTGAAGAAACGTTACAAAAAAATTCACCTAACCTAACTTAATCTAACCCAACCTTATCGATTATTTTATCATGGTTTGTTTTGTCATTGTTATGTTTTATTCGGTTACCGGCAATAACTAGTGGTGCAAGATCCAAGGGCGCAAGGAAGGGAGGGGGGGCATGAAAATGAATATGGGGTCATCCATTAATCAGGTGATGTTTTTTAGCAACTTTTTAACCCCCTCCCCTCCTCGTGGTGATATGTGGTGACGTTTTAGACTAACCCCCCCCCCCCCCCCCCATACCCAAAATCACATGTATTTTTTTAGTACAAAGTATATTGAAGTTTTCAGAATATTATCTTTAAATACAGATATAATCTGATTAAATTTTGGAAAATTAAGCATTGTGATAAAAATGTCCAGACAAACATTAAGGTCGCGCCGCTGTTTGGTTTAGAAATAAATACACGTGATATCTCATTATTCCCCCCCCCCCCCTTCCCCCCTTGTGATATTTTTTTCCGAACCCTCCCCCCCCCCCCTTCCTTTCGAGCCTCACGCGATTAATTGTCGTATAATATTAGTAGATTTTAAAATATTATTATAATCTAGGAATGTTATTCTCACAGCTTGTCAAAACACGTTTCGAGGATGAAAGTTACTTGAAAAGTATAATACCTCTATCCTCTATAGGATACCATAGTCCCAGAATCATCGGGACTATGGTATCCTCAAATTATTGTGAAGCTGAAGAGAATTGGAAGGGGAAGTATATTGTAAGTAGTAGGGAAGATGAAGGTTGGAAAGCACTTCGCTCTTCTTCTACTGCTTATTATTTTTGGTTAACCCTTTTTCATAGCTCAGATGGCACTTATTCATTCTAATATTCTGGAAAAGCTTGGCATCCATAAAAAGCCGTGAACTCTCTGCCTACAGAATATCCTGCGATATTGTGGACGGTCACTGACAAAGCGGGGGTCTAGAGAACCACAGGACGATCGTCGATGTGTTGGAGATTAAATATCACTGGTGTCTGGAATGCTGATGTACTTGGCTCTCCGAGCAGCGTAGGACCCTAAGGAGCTTTATTTACCAGGGAAATTGGAATGGGGTCAGGATAAGCGGCATTGAGGAAGAAATGGTTGTAATTGGGGAGGGAAAAAACATTCCGCAACATTTCATTCCATTCCACATTTCATTCCGCCACTGTAGCCAAGTAACAAGATGGTGGTGATGGTCGCGGGAGTCGTGGCTCGGTTACTTGCGAGGTATTTTTTTGTTGTTTTGATAATCTGGTTTGAATGTTCTGGGGGGCATCTTTTCGCCGGGCCACTCGCAAAGGTCAGTGTTACATGGGAAGCGAAAGTCGCAGTCGGCGGTGACGGCAATCTGTCTATTGTGCGATTTTGGATAGTGCTCGAAATAGATCTCAGACCGGTGACGCCCAAAGTGTGCGCTGGAGAATAAGAAAGGCATTAAAAAACCACAGAAAAATATCTCAAATTTTCAAAATTTTAGACAAGTTAATTTTTGACAAAAATACATTTAAATCATAAATTGGAGATAATTCTCCAATCCAATGCGTCAAAAGATGTATTTATTTAATTTTTAAATATAGAGCAATATCAATTTTCATTTATGGGCATATCCTATTATGGAGACATCTAATTATACGATTCTAAATATAGCTGCCGCTAAATAAACTTCACCGTTTGAAATAATCTAAATCACTCTGTTTATTTAATATATTTGCAATAAAAAAACACACAAATCAGCAGTAACAACGAGCATTAACAACAATCGCCGCCATTTGAAAACTGTCGTTGCTCGATTTGATCACGTGACATTTCACTTGCGCAGGCCTGGATTTTAGTCGGCCTTGACACGTCCAATTATCACTTAAAAAAAAGTATTTCTTATGCCTCCCAGTTATGAACCGCTAATTATTTCAACGCACGCGAATCTTTAAAAAGAAACGTGCAAAGGAAATAAAACGATTTTCTGTTGGTTTGTTGGTCTGTTAAAAAATTCACTTCGGACAGATTATTTTTGCATATTAGGATTTTATATATTCATTTCTAAGGGGTTTTACAAATTATCAATGTTATAAGGCAATAAAAGTTCTCAAGCAGAAGAAGGTGCGCAGACGCATGTCTCTTGCCATGTACGCAAGAAAGGGCGTGATTCATTAATTTTTTTTATTTTATTTTTTTTATTTTTTATCAAAAGTATACAATACAGAATATAGTATATTATATAAAGCATTGTACTCCCAGGAGTTAATAAACTCATTGCGGGAATGATACGCATTACATGAAACATATAGCTGTATGTATTAAATGGACATATGATGGGGACATACACAACATTATTATTTCAGATAGTCATTAATAAGATGAAGTTTGAGCATGTTAGTTTGGGTCTTTTTACATTGACTTGCACGTTTGATCTCGTTGGGTAGTTGATTATATTTTGTGTGAGCTATGTATTCTAGGGATCTTAGTCCATATTTTGTTGATTTGATTTTTGGTATATGAAGTTTGTTGTGATTTCTTGTGTTGTGTTGGTGTACGTCGCAATTTTAATAGAGTGTAGTGTTGGAATGTGCCGAGTGTTGAATTACTTGTAATATAGTTTTAGTTATTTCAAAAGTGGGAATGGTATTAAAAGGAAGTATTTGGGTGTTTCTGTAGATGTCTTTGACATGTGTGTCCCAAGGTAGACTGAAAATATTTCGCAGGGCTCTATTTTGGACGACTTGGACTTCTGAAATCATTTTTTTTGTAGCAAATCCCCAGATTCCGGCGAGATATATTAGATGTGAGTGAATCATAGCATGGTAATTCGATTTTAATAGAGAGGGAGGAAGTAACCCGCGAAGTCTATATAAAACACCGTTCGCTAGCGTTCGTTGGTGCCACGCCGCAATCGCCTCCCGCACGTCATCCCCTTCGATGAGACTCTAGGAAACGGTTTTCGTGGAACTGTAGTCAAAGAAAAACATATTTGAAAGAGGGACGGTGAACCATTAAGTTTGAGAAACCCTGTCTTAGACTTCGACCAACACTGTCTGCGTGATATTTAAAGCTATGCGGAGAGATTTAGATTGATTGACAAGTCGTGTAAATTATTCTAAATAATCCAAATCTCTTCGTCAAACTCTACTGCGGGGCGTTGTGTTAGTTATTTGGCTAAAATAATGATTGATTAGGCTTCCGCGTGGACCAATATCAACGTGATATCCTTGACCCTAACATTAACATTGCTCAGAATTGGGCTAACAACCAGTTCTTGCTTGCTGAGGATTGATCAAAACGTTGAAATTATTATTAATTTAGATTATTGACCAGTGCTTGAAAACAATGATTGAAAATCGAAAATTTGAATAAAAGAATCGTTTATTTGATGAAATAGATATATTCAAAACATTGAACAAACTCGCATGAGTTGAAATGAAACATGAATGGAAATAATCTGATCTTCTAAAATTAATGTGTCATAAATCTAAACTCTGATTTAATTTGAGAACTCTCTAACATGGTATTGATTCACATAAATAACTGTAATTAAATATGTATAAATTTGAAAAGATGTTAAATGCTCCACTTCTTTCGGTAAAGTGTTTATTATGTAACGTAATGGAACAAAAAGAACAAACCTCTCTAGAACCTTTGCGTGCCACTTGCTTAGTAAGTGTATAAAATATGAATTGGAAAGGACGTGAATGTTAATGAAACCATAGATAATTATCTCCGGTAGTAAATGTCGTTTGTTGTTAAGTTTGGGAGAGATACTAATGACAGATATAATAGATTAATATAAGCCATTTTGATAGATTCGTAGAGAAACAGGCACAGTAAAAATAAGTGTAAACCTAAGTTTTATAGATAAATAAATAATCCATACTACAATATTATAAACGAGAAACTGCGTGTTTGTTTGTTACGCTTTCACGCATAAACCAAAAAACCGATTTTAAAGATTCTTTCACCAATAGAAAGCTACATAATATGCGAGTACCTAATATAAGCTGTATATGATAGTAAGCTCTGGCGTTATGAAATTATAAATATTAATATATTATATTTCATATACGTTTTCTGTCGCTAACAAAAGCGAGTTATTGCTAACGTCAGAAAACAAATCGTTGCCGTGGAAACGATATTGATATTTTTTAAATAAAAATGAATCTCCGAAACGTTTGCATGCACCTAACTTCCGAACGACTGCACCAAATTGGATAATTCTTTTTTCTTTGAGCTCTGACATTATTAGGTGGCAAGCGAGCTGTTAGAAAACTGAATGTACCGGGAATGAATGTATGGAATGCGGGAGGGGCGAGAGGGGAGGGGGAGAGGGGAGTGGGGTGTGGGGGGGTGTGGAAGAGGGGGGAGTGGGAAGGGGGAGGGGGAATAATTAATAAGTGCAAGCGCTACAGTAATTTTCGCCTAATACCATACGAGCGAAGCCGCGAGTATAAGCTAGTAAATAATAACATAATAAATAAATACATTTTTCTGACTATCGGTTGCGATGTATTCGAAATTCTTTTCATTCGATTCATTTCAAATACTGAGAAGGGACATACATTGTCCTCTCCGATGATACAATGGATATTATTTCCTCGGGTACTGGTAATTTCTGTAACTTAGGTGCATCTCGTCGTTTTCACTACAAATGCACAACGAAACTGTTTATCTATGGCTAACAGATTCCATATTTAACCCAAAAATTAAAAAGTGTTTTAATTGATTTACCCCGGGACCCTTCATCTGATTTCTGAAACAGTAAAAACTATCTGATGTCATTTGCTACTTTTCTGTCTGCAATTTTTGGGTAAATTGAACTATTTGCAGTTCGCAACATCATTTACTTACATCAATAGTTGTGAAAATTAGAAATATTGATTCAAATATGACATAACGCCATACATGTTTTTACGATTTTATTTCACTTTTTCAATTCGATTCTCGGCCGGAGCTGGGTAGAGTTAAGCTAGTAAATAGAATCTTGTGATTTAGTTCGTATTTTTAAATAGATATAAATAACACCGGTAACTTTTTACCTGCAATATAGCATCTACCCATAAAATAGATGACCCATGTTCATTGGAAGTGAACCATTCAGAGAAAGCATGAAATTCCAACTAGACATATCATCCTAAATAAAAAGCAACTGTAAAAATGATAACAATAAAAGAATGGCAAGATTTTAAAAATAGGGCCGTGATCAACTAATGCCAAACTGCGATCAAATACAATAATATAAATTTAAGATTGGCAAACAGTAAATCATTGATAGACGGTAGACTTTCACTGTCAAAGATAATCTAAATAACACAAGTCGATAAAACTAGATCAAGTTCTACTAGAATTCAATACTGGACCTGATCGGCAAGTTTCTTCCGAATTGTATCTGTTATCTTTGTCACGATTTAAATTAATTGTTTGAATTCATCACGATTCACGACATACGACGTTGCTTGACAAATAAATATCAATTATTCATTTCAAAGAAATGACATTCGCGCTATTTTAAATGAAATTGGTGCAAAAATTGAAACTGGCCATTACTTTGAATTTGTGCTGGGAAGGTCAAAAACACATTAAGCGTGCCTAATTACGGAAGCAATTGAAACAACAAAAGCCCACAAGTTAGAAATTAATTAATTAATTACGAAATTGTAGATGTGACAATTTTTTTACTTTATCTTGACCAGGACGTCCTGAGAAAAAAAATTCCTTCAGGGTCTGTGTCATCTTCGGGATGCTGTGGTAAGGGTATTGTCAGGGAAAGGAAGGAGAGGAAGTTGTGGGAAGGAAAGTAGGAATAGGTAAGAATCTGGGGATGTGTTTAGGAGTGACAAATCTATGAATCTATCTCTCCCACCGCGGTGCAAGGAGAGAGAATCCGGCTGGAAAGGTCAAAGGTCTTCCTCTGCTGAGTCACCAAACGTAGCGAACTAATTATCGATGAAATTGAGACAAATAAGGTAAGCCATCTTGAAGAAAAATTGATGAAAGACGACGAACGGTCGAACTCCGTGACTTTGTAACCTTCGATACATTGTTTCTATATACAATCCAAACGTATTACAGATTGCGCTGACTCCACCGCCTTGATATTCCGTCTTACCTCAGTGACTGTCGGAACGCTTCCATGCCATATTATTTATTTCTATTATCATGTCCTATTTATGCCGGGGTATTATTCTATAATTGAATGGCTTTTTTCTGTCCACAATTTAGTAACATCAACTTCTTCAGAGGCACGGCATTCGTAATGGAGCCCTCCCGGATACCAAAGTAAACGAACATTCTCCTAATAATAGGTTTATCTAGTGAGCAAGCAAGGTATTATCTCTGTTTCGCTGAGTACAGCGTTATCTCTATTTCTCTCCCATCCCCTTTTATACTTTTATTGTTCTCCAGTTTGTGCCGAGTTTGTTCTGAGTCAGCCACCGCTTTATCAGCCAAACGAAATTCCCAGACCTTCCGAATTTCACAAATAGCTGAAAATGTATAATAGCTGAAACGAAAACGGTGTAATTGGACGCAATTTAGATTATTTCAGAAGATAATGCCTTTAATTTGTGGTTTAAATTGGTGACTCACCTTTGTTTACGTAATGGACTCCCGGATGATTGAAAAAATAGCGCTTTTTTGTGTTTGATAAGTGTCGCAAAATGTTCAGTTCAATGTTCAAATGTTCAGAATCAGTATAAGTCGTTCCCTTTAGGGAATGACGCGAGGAAGAGGGGAAAGGGAAGAGGAAGGTTGGGAAATACCTGCCTATTCAGACAAAGTCACTAAACATCGCCAGGGCCATTCGATATTCGATTTGCTTTTATTTTGTGATGTGACACAGTTATATTATATGACAGAGGTAAGTATTCGTAGCCAAATATGGAATTCCTGTGTGGGCAATGTTGCTGGGGCGAATATTATGGAGGAGGGAAAAAGATGGGGAAGAGGAAGGGAAATACCTGTCTCACTTTAAATAACTTTTCGATTCCGAGAGGAACTCTGCAGATTTTTTTTTTATTTTATTCAATATTTGTATGTTTTTTTTAAATTAGTATATAATTTTTTTCTAAAAATAGCCTTTCCTCACCATAAAGAGACAAGGCTCTTGTGTTTGGTGGGGGAATTGAAGCTGTGAAATCATGTAAGTAAAGCCTCGATTACGTTGAGCAAGTTAGCAAGCTACTAGCCGGCGAATTCACCACCTGCTAGTAAACTCACTCAGTGTCATCATATTTACTAGCTAACTAGCAGATTTTACACTGAACAAGTTTACTAGCACATAGTGAATTCGCCGGCTAGTAGCTTGTTAACTCGCTCAATGTAATCGGGGCTTAAGGAAATAATAAAATAATGCAAATAATAACATAAAGATAATTACGAAAAACTCGAGATTTATCAATAATAGATTTCAAGATTAAAAAAAAATAATTATAACAGATATAAACTCTTACAGTATTTTCAGGTAATTTTTCAATTTAAGCTGAAATTTATGATTAGTTTCGATATTTTTTTAGATTTAACGAGTGGTTGTTAAAATAAGTTATACCTAGGTATAGATAGGTTTTGAATGTGCTTGGTATTAAATTTTGGAATTTTACGATGAAACTGTGATGATGAGAGTGTTATGGAATTAACTTACTTTTTTTGCTTAAATCTGCATTTGAAATAACCCACAAAAGTTTAACAAAATTTTATTTTCTCATACCAGGTTTCGAACCCGCGACAACTGTATTCGTACCCAAGAAGCTTATCGCTGTATTCACGAAGATCGTAAATTACATTTTTTACAATTTTCTTCACAATGACTTTCAATTATCGTACACAATAAAACAGTTGAAGATGATTATTGTAAAAAAAGCGATTAAATGAAACAATTATAACGTTCCTCAGTCGGAAAGTGCTTCAACCTAGAAATAATTCAATTACCCATATTTACAGCTAGAGAAACATCTGTCGAACAGGTGAAATTTTAGCTTTTTGTTGGATTTTTTTTTACAAGAAAGTCTATTATTTTTTCAATAAATTGTTGCAAACATGTTTTTTTCTGGCAAAGACGATGTCTGTGAATATTGGTTTGATCTAAAAAAACATAAAATATCAATGTAGATTATTCCTTCTCAGAACCTTGTGCCCGAGGTCGCTGGTTCAAGATCAGAAGCAAGGGAGATTGTTCATGAACCATTTTTAGTATGAAACCGCTCTTACTAAAGTGTGGCCAACATCGTTCATCCATATACCACTACAAATCGCATCACAAACGCAAACCTTCATTGATTCCGTCGCTTTACAGTGTTGGGTATGTTAAATCCTGTGCAGTTTGATCGTAGCTCGACTACAGTGGGCAGGCCTCTATGCCATTTCTCCCTTTGTTTTTTATTATCTAAGGCGTATTTCAAATTCATTTATTTTATTTATTTATTTACTTATTAAGCCCACGGGGCTTTTACATATAGTGCAGTACATGTTTTTGACAAAATACAAGAAATAACATAAAATATAAGAGTTGATACAAAGTAGGTAACATAGAATGTAAGTTAAGTAAAAATAGAAATAAAAATAGTTTATGAAGTAGGTAGAAATAGTTGGTACATACGTTGCCAAATTCAAATTATTGTCAAATACATCCATGTTCAAATATTTGTTACCAAAACTATGTAAACGCTGTATTGGAGAATGCAAACTATAGTTGGAATGAGATGTACGTATGTAAAATGGTAATATTTGTCTAGTCGTTTTGCAGGAGCTCACAGCAATCGAATATAGATTTCAATAATTTTAATAAAAAGGTTTAGGTCGTTTATTTTTCGTCTATTTTCTAAAGTTGGAATATTTAAAATATTCATTAAGAATCGGTAATTTATATGCTATAAAAGGATATTATGTAAATAAATTAAATTGATGATTTCCTAGCGCAGAAGTATCAATTATGAAAGGTTTGTTATGTTTTCATGAGATAGGCCGACTGCCAGAATCGTTGAACTCAAAAGGTGTGTGTATTCACCTAGTTCTGGTTAATTACAACTACATAATTAATACAAGTATATGGCTTGTACCACAACTTCGCATTTCACGCGAAACCAGACGCATAATGAACTCAGAATAATCAGAATACTGTCCAAGGCCCTGGACTCTGTTCGTGACGATCTCCCAGGAGATTGAGACCAGAAACTACTTGAGGTCATTCAATGGACAACATTGTTTGAGGCCTTGAATTTTTGCAATTGTTATTGATTTAAACCTATCTACCCGTTAAAAATATCAATTTTTTTAGTATTATTATTATGGCTTATTTTCTTTGCAAAAATATAAATTTTGAATTTCAACATAACATATTATTTATAGACATCCTTCCTGCCTGTCCTGTACTACCTGCTTTGATTCAAGGTCTGTCATTGACTTCCGCATCTTTAGAGATCATCGCTCCAACTCTGTGATAATGGTGTATTTTAAAAGTCTCTACAAATTTACCAAAGTAGTTATGATATTGAACAAACAATTCTTAAAATTTGTCGTTATTTCAAAAATTTTCGCAACATAAATCCGGTTGTCCCAAATTCAATCCTCGGTAGAAAGGGCAATAAATTACGTTGCAACAAAAATTAAAAATTAGATTCAAATTTACGAATAATTCATACGCAACTTTTTAGATCCCGCAGAGAACGATATCTCACATTAAAGCTTCCGTCAACCCTGCATCGAGAATGATAATGTTTTCATTGCTACGTGGCCTGATCAGTTGCATGTAAGTATTACCATTCTTTAGAGATTTGAGAAATGTTAGTTTTTTGAAAAAATATATATGTGAACACACCTGGAATAAAGAGAAATAATACCTTATTTCACCTAATAAAAGTTTTACAGCCACGTGAAACTATGGCAGAGTTATAAAATTAAGTGATTCCATCACACTTAACATAAAAGTACATAAGTTGAGGTTCTCGTCTGGTTGCAGCGGTTGATATGAGGAAAACTCGCAACACTAATAATAATAAGATATACGATGACTGGTGACTGGTGACTGGAGTGCGATTATGCCCATATGCGGTCAAAGGCTAGCGATGCAATTGGCAGCAGGAACGTGTTCGCATAAGTCTTATTATGTCATCACTTTCTCCAGTGACCGGAGAAACCAAGTCCAATTCTATAATCTTATCACATTCGATGCCAATAACCACATTAGCATGATTAAAACGTCGAAACATATAAATAACGCTGGCCTTCCCACGGCCGTTCGCTTTCGGTTTATTAATTAAAATTAGTTTCATCACTTGTCTACCGGATTTTACCTTTTTTAAGTACTTAGATAGCCTTTCTTCGATAACGCCTGTTTTTTTACGCGTCTGGTTTTTCACTGCAACATATTTTCAATTACGAGTTGTGCCTAAGCAAATAATTTTTTTTTTAATTCCCAAAGGGTTACATTTGGTACCTATTTTATTTGTATTCAATCAATAATTCCATATATGGATGTGTATGTATGTGTATGTTTATATATATATATATATTTTTTTTTTTATATTCCTCTAATATATTTAAATACTTTTTTTCTCTTCTAAATAACCAATGTACAATAACTATTAAAATTTGAAAAAAAAATAAAATACATATAAAACTTTCTATTACAACACATAAATACTTGTCATACATAAACATAAATAAACACGTAAACACCTCAGCACAGGTTCTCCTAGTGAGGTGTTCACGAAACATACAACAATACCTATCCACAGTTTCACCTTCACAAACCTACCTTACACCCAACATAATAAAATTACAATATATATTATGTAAAAATGTTTTTCAAAATTGATCTATAGGTAAATACTGTAATGCATAGAAATAAATAAAAATAATATAGGCATGTAACTAGCATTTTTAAAGCAACTATAAACCCAACTATATAATCCAAACTATCGAGCACTCAATAACTCTATTCTGCTATTCGATTCTTGGAGAATGATACCGTTAATAATCAGATTAATAAAACTGGGACAGATCCGCTGGGCAGAACGTGGGGCAAGGATGGATGGCCGACCACCAAAGTGGCTTCTGTATAATAAGTCAAGGAGTGTTGGGCGGCCTATACTAGGATGGCTGGATGGTGTGGAAACAAACATAGTATATCTGGCCACAAGAAACTGGAGAGAAAGATCAGGAAACCGACAAGAGGGAGTGCGTTTTCTAAATTCCAGCCAGGATTCCCCAAGACCTTTTTCGAGTTCAGATAACTAGTATACAGACCTTCCGAATCAGGCACCGATAGTGAAGACCACAAGGAATTTCCAAAAATAATTAAGCCCCTTTAAGAAAAAAAAACCATTTGCAGATGAACAGCATCTTTCGTTGCTTTATGTTCGTCGGCATTACGCGCAGATACAATGCAAAATATACATTACGGAATGTAATTTTCGTGTTGGAATGCATCCATCTGAGTGGCAAGGCGCCAAAAGATGAATCGATAGGCATCAAAGATGGTCTATGGACCATTCATTAACCACCGAGCCATTAGGCAACGTTACTGGGAGCTTTGAACTAAATTGGTGCATTTAACATGGCGGGCATAATCGCCAGATCGGCATCTCTGATCTTGTCATCAAACGCAACATTCGCGTGCCGTACCATTAATATATTATTCTTGAGGAAGCGTGTTTACGTTTCGTCTAAATGTCGTTTATAGAAAGACTATATCCCGGAAGGCTTAAATTTGTTTTGAATTCGCGTTCAAGTTGTTTTTATTTATTCTTGATAATTGCTTCGTTTGAAAATTTCGTTTTGCAGAAATAAATTAACAAGACTACACATATTCTGTGATAAACCACATACTCCTTCCATGAATTACGAATTATGCAAGAAGAGACACTTTATTTTGTCCAGCTTTTTAAGCTCGTGACGAAATGTTTACAGATTAGAATTTGAGGATCAAAATTTTTGCTTGAAAAACGATTCGCAAGTTGGAAATCATACTGTTTTTTATTCTGGCTTTTGCCGTTCAAAGGTTTTCTATGCTATCTTTTCAAATTATGGAGAGAGGGAAAGTAAATTAATATAATAATTTTTTTAAATGGGCAAATTTCATAATAATTTATTTGTTATGAATTAACGCCGATTAACGGCTTTTACATAGGAATTACAATAATTTGAAATGGATACAGAATATGCATAGTTAGAAAAAATATTCATATGCCAAAAAATTAAAAAGTACATATTGAAGAGTACCTCATAGACATGTATACCTACAAGATATTTTGAACTAAAAAAATAACTAAGTAAAGTACGTAACAAAAATAAATTTAGAAATCCAAATCCAAAACAATAATAAATTTATTTATTATAAAGAAGTCTGGAGTTGAGCTCAGATTTAGAAGAGATGAAATCTTGAAATTGGCAGAGAAAGGATGAAAGTAGACTGAATGGTGTAGAAATGAGATCCCTGAGTCGCAGGTGTTGTAAAATTATATTTGATCGTGTGAGAAATGTGGAGATCCCCGCAAAGGATGCAAGACTGATGTAAGCGTAATGAGTAAGAAAGGGACCCTCGTGTGGTTTGGGCATGTAGAGCGAATGAACAAAAAATTAAGGAGGATGTATGACGAAAATATGAATGGTAGAAGAAGTCGAGGACGCCCGAGGAAGAAATGGAATCAGAATAAACAAGTGAATCAGATACTTGAGTCGGGCCATGTCAAGATCAGAATAATAGAAGAGTATGTATGAGAGGGTGTATGAATGTGAACGAGACAATGAATGTGTGCTAAGACCGAGTTGTTTGGCTATCCGTCCTCCCTGCCTACCCCTGAGAGGAAACGGCATGACGGTTAGTTAGTAAGAGATCTTGAACAGAGGGAGGACAATTTTAGACAAGGCTTGATAGATGACAAAATATTTTTTCTGTCTCTGCTTTTTTTTATTGAGTTATGAAATATGTTTTAAAAATTTGCTTTAACGCATCTAAATTAGGCAAACGTGTGATTTAATACACCTAAATTAGGCAAAGAAGTGTTCTACTCACAGAATTCCAATACAGAATCTAGAATAGTTCTGGGTATTATTTTGAATATTACGAAAATCATGATTGAATTCACGAAAAATGACTGACTGCTATAGTTTTTGTTGAAAAGCATTATATTTTCATTTATGTAAGTACGTTTTCTTTGCTTACAAAGCAAAGAAATTGGGGTTACTCGTGCATTATATTGTTGCGCAAGTATTAACATCTACAAATTTAAAAGATTTATGGGTCTTTAACGACGTTTTCATGTTTCTAAGCCTCTTGTGCGATGTGTAAATACTGTATGGAAACCGTTAGTTGGCAAAAAGCGTTCAGTAAAAAGGCTATTACATCATCGTTAGCTTATGCGTGTCCTATCTAATATTATTACAGGCTACCAAATAGCTCTCAGGCAGTAAGTGCTGGCAACTCATTAGTTATTGGATAAAGCAGACGTTTGCAATCATTATAAAATGTTATTTTGCAGCTGTGGTTGCAAAACCAAGCTCAGTTCAATTAGTTCTTAGTGTTAAAGCTTCTGTTGCTGTTTCATATTTTATCGCCGTTATTTTTAATAATAAGCGTTGATTCAAATTAGATTCAATTTCGATAAAGGCACACCCGATGAAGAATATTGACTATTTTGACAAAATCAGGTGACAAATTTTGAATCGCCTTAAAACAATAGTGGACTTAATCCAGAGAACTCCATAATCACATAAATATGATAAAAAGTAATATATATATAGTTTTAAAACAATTAAATTTTTAACTCGTTTTAACCTCTCAAAACTCAACATGATTATTCGTAGAGTAATTAATTAACCCTCGACTTTATTAACAAATTAATAGTGCGGAATCTTGTCATAATTTTTAACATTTAAATAAGTGATTCCCAAAGTGGTCCAAGTGGACCCCTAGGGGTCCACGGGAGATTCGACGGGGGTCCACGAAGGCGCGATAAAGAAATGGTATATGCCCCATATCCCATTACGCCCCCTCCAAAACAGAGCGGCTGGCGTACAGCGCACGTTGTTGTACCCTTTATGCATGAGATCTTAAAACGCCAAGGGAGGGGGGGCGTAGTGGGATATGTACTGTACTGGGATGGGAACATACCCATACCCCCCCACCCCCCACATTCCATATCCCATTACGCCCCCTCCGTCGTGGCAAATATAATCTCGAATACTGGTCCATTTTGCCCCCGTTTGAAAAAGTCGTAGATCCAGTACTGCTCCGTTGTGACAGAGCACACCTCGCCATTCAATATTCAGTACAACGCGTGTCGAGTTTTGGGAATATGGTAGAAATGTACCAGCAGGGGGTCCACCGTGACCAGTAAAATCTTGAAAGTGGTCTACGAGAAAAATAGTTAGGGAACCTCTGATTTAAATGGATATTTTTTATGGAAATTTTGATGCGAGTTGAAAATACTTTCAACCCAACCAGTTCAAAATTCCTGATGCCAGAGCTCACCGTTCGATGGTGCTTTTTATGCTGCAGAAAACAGTTATTCTGACAAGACGACCACGACCTAGGAGTGATGGCCCCAGCATCCAGCAGATTGAACAGTCCCGCAATCGTCTTGACATGTGGCCAACACGTTATTTGAATACGAACTCTGCGAACTCGATCCAATTTGTTACCCTTGACGAGAACTGTTAACTGGTAACTGTTAGCGACACATCAGACCAATCAATGTCATTTAAACAAACCAAATGTTCACATCAACCCACCAGAGTCGTAGATGCTCTCTGAATCGCCTTGGGCCACTGTTCAGATTATTTAAATAAGAACTATTTTGGTTTATTTAGGTAAAACACATAGGTATCAAGTTGAGTGCATTCCTTTTAGCTTTATCGCATTGCCTCGATTTCCCGCAAAACAAGATAAGAAAAGCTGCAAGTAAATATTATTAACGCGTTGCGGTTGATAAAATGATAGGAATTGTGCTATAAGTCAATATAAAATGGTTTATGTTATTTATACTGAGAGAAATTCAACCACAACAAACTGTCAAAAACGTTGTATCTGGTATTGAGTAATGAGTTCTCATTTAAATCGAATTTACATTACGAAACTAGTTGCTTACATGTTCCGATTAATTCCATGACACCAAAAATTTGGTGTAAATTGCACAAACTTAGTGTCGTGCATCCTTCAGTGTCATAGCAACCATCAACATCAAAGCTTTTTTTGCAACGCACAATGTTGTTGACTGCACAAATTTAATGTCGTGCATCCTTCAGTATCACAGCAACCATGGCACTATCAACATCAAAGCTTTTTTTGCAATGCACAACGTTGTTGTACACAAATTGCGATATACAAAACGAAGAAAAGACTGCCATGAAAGAAAAGACGATTTAATATTTCTCTACTTGATACTGACAATTCTACTTAATTTATTTGTGACCCTGAAGATGGCCTTAACAGGCTGATACCGGTTACAAATAAATGCAGTGAAAATAAGTTTTATATTTGTTTTATTATATTATGTATTAGAAATACTCATGTTGGAGTTTTCTCCTTCATTCTTTTATAATTGTACGTATTGCGAGACGTTCGTATTTTCAAACAACATCTTTTGCAGTTTCTATCTCCGTGGCTTCCATAATTGCCTTGTAGGCCGCTTCTTTTAGTTCTGAGGTTGTTTCGGATCCCAGAGCAAAGTGTGAGTAATTTTTTTTTGTTGTTTAAGATGAAGCCATGAAATAATGCAAAATCACACAAAATCGTGTATTTTCGATTTGAAAATTTGGTCGCTTAGAAACATATTTTTTTTTTTTAATAACTAATTTTGTAAGTTAGAAATAAGTTTAAATTATAAGTTCTTTTGTAACTGTAAGTCTGGAAAAAAATAAAGTATCAGGCATATAAAAAATACTTTCAAGTGCCAAAATCTCCTACCAATGAATCCTTTTTCGGATAAAGTTTCATTATATAATGTGGCAAATTAAGTTCTAAAATAACCGGAAAACATTTTAATATTTGTGCCCGAATTTCACAAAATAAAACAAAACAATGCACTGTTTCTTACGGCGTGAATTAAAATGGGAGGCGTTCAGCGATGTTGGAATTGAGAATTAAACCTAATGCCGTCCGCATAAAGACTATGTGCATTTTGTATCAGTTACGCCCAGCCTGCGGTGGCAAATGGGCGTCCTTAGACTCTGCGTCGCTTGGTTCCGATTTTAAATTGCCTTGCATAATAAATAAATAATTATAAACAATGAATAAGAAAGAATCTAATGTTTTTCACAGGCCTTTACGAAATCAACCTGTGAAAAACAACTCTCATATACCTTCTCCAATTTTTCCAAACAAAGTCTTCTCTAGTATTTTAAAATCCCTCCTATTAAAAGGCGGGGATTCCGATGTCGAATATTTCAAGGACTACTGGATCACCTTATTAATAGACAAAAATATCATTGGACTGCAAAACGACGTCTACTTTTTGTACTCCAAATATGCTTACGAATCGCTGGTTAAAGTCATTTGGGTACGTGCTGTTATACCCTTTATGTCCTATATATCCTCAATGTCTCAAATGCAGTTTTAAGTTATTTTCTAGCTCTTCAAAGAGACCTTGAGGTGAAGTTTCACAAAAAATGCGACAAAAAGTTCCTAGTCGTATTAAAAATGTCAGTAGGTACATAGGATGTAAGACAGGCAATCACAGCTTCGCAAAAAAAATGCTAAGTTAATGCTTTTGAAATAATTAAAAATACTTAAGTACCTAGTTACATGGTTGTAAAAGTTTTTTGTGTTTCTTTTGAGTTATTATCTATCTATTATTGTAATTCTTTGATTTACGTGGTTTATGATAAAATTGATTACACTGTTTATGTAAAAAAAAAACCTTGTTGGCAGGATGATAGTTAGCGGAGTACAGAGCTACCACCACAAGGTCAGGTTTGCGGTCACGAAGCTAACCACCGACACACAATGCTGGCAAACACTATACAGCAGTGGTCCCCAACCTTTTTATCGTCGCGGACCGGTCAACAGTTGATAATTATACGGGGCGTTGATTGTTTATATTTTAGATTGTTTTGATATTACCTTTTATTATGTCACCTAAAATATATAACTAGTACATATCGCCTCAAAAATGTAAATATCTCTTAAAATATAGTAAAAGCAGGATTCAGATTTTGGTTAATCCTTCATTATTGTATTCAATGCATTTGGGCAAGCGGAATATAAGAGCGGTGATTTACAACTCACTCAAGCTTATATATATTATGCGAGTGCGCAAGATGGAAGCCCAGTCGTGTTTTTTACTTCGAAGGTATTGTGTCGTCGGTAGCTTGGGTTGAAGGGGTTCTCAGCTGAATAATTATTTTTTGTCGATAATTATTTATTTTTTTATTGGATGTTCGATTTTTATATATTTTTTTATCTTAAAGCAGGGCCTTGGGCGGCCCGGTTCCATTTGATCCACGGACCGGGGGTTGGGGACCACTGCTATACAGTACATATTTCACCTCACTCAACATACTGCTTGTGTGCAACCGATGTTATTATCAGATTATAATGTGTTAATCCACATATATGATGTTAACTCATTTTACGGTCGAAACCAGCAATAAAGTTTTCCACTAGATGTAGTCGTAGATAATTATTGAAACAAGAGAGATGGGCAATGGACCTTTATTAGTGTGAAACCGCAAGCACAAAAATATCGCCAATATCGTTTGTTTCTACCTACACACCAAACGCATAACTTTCATTGGTTCAACCGCCCGCTCTGGTAGTCCGTGCAGTTTGTTTGCAGCTAGGCGACATGCCATTTTTTCCCTGACGAAAAAGCGATTGTTGGAAGTTATACTAATAGCTTACTAAAAAACGTCGTGAATATTTTATTCAATAATTGATAAACGACCGTATACGTGAAAACCTTACTATTAAAAACTGACATAAAATAGTTAATGGAAAGATATACACATCGCTTATCCAGCCAAAGAGGAATTTTCTCAACGAATTTCGGAATTTTAAATGTCCTATTTATTTCTTATTTTTCAAGATGTCGTAAAAACCTATACCATTTTAGAAATTAGATAAAATTAAGCTTCATATTTTTGTATTTGAAATATACAAGTGTTTAAAAATTGCAACATTTTAAGCTTCAAACACGAAAAAGTTGGAAAAAAAGCTTAAAACGTTGAAAATCGTCATAAAATTCAAAATCAAAAACAGTCTTTTTATTTTAGGAATTTCGCAACAAAACTGTCACATTACTTTGAAAGTTTCGAGAATAATCGAAAAATCCGACATTTTGCAGTCATTTTTGGCATTTTGTTATTTATGTCATGCATAAGGCATTTATGTTATTACATGGAAGTTTTATTAAACTCACGCGGCAAAAGTCAATTAAAAAATAATGTGTCAGAAATAACCTCAGTTTTTTTGATTTTTTTTTTTTATTACAAAAAATTGATTTTTTTTCATGTTTACATTATACCTGCAAAGCTACTGCATGTAGCTTGTCGGCAGGAACAGTAACTAAGAAAACTAAATTCACAGCATGACATTGAATGGATTAAAACTGACGAAAAATAATACAATAGTAAATATGTTGAATTATACTAATGTAATAGTGAATTGGTCATTAGAATAGAAATTATGAACAAAAATATGATATAAATCGCACGTCAAATATCACAAATCCAAAGCTCCAATTTTGTTTGGAAACCGTCGCACTTGCGCAGATGCGCCACGCGCCAATTCACGAAAATGCATCCTTGCCAGCTTTTCTTTGTTTCTTTTTAAAAAGAAAGACAAACATTCCAGGGTTACGAATAACCCAACAATGTTTGAAAATCTCCTACTACCACCACACTAAGCGGAAAATATTGCTTGTGTCGTGATGGAGGACTTAGCCAGCCAATCGAACGAATAATTTCACGCGAGGTCGCCAACACAGGCTTTTAATTCTTCCCAGGTGCAAAATATCCTACAACGATTTTAAGTGTGATATATATATATAGCTATGTTCTAACTTAATGTATTACTTTAACCGTAAATGTATTTATTATGCATGTTTTCTTACCGCTTTTGCAATGTATTGGTTTTATGCTGTTTTTGCAAATGCAAAAACAGCATAAATAAACATGCGACGCTCGGGTGTGACCCAAACGCGACAGCCACTCAGCCACTGACCGGTCAATCTCAACTCTCTATCTCAAAAAGTTAAAGACATTTTTTATTAGTGACAATTCGAAAAAGAAATTGTACTTATTCAATGTGTAAAAAAACACGGTTAAACGATCGGGAGGTATATTTTTTGTAAGTAACTTTAACACAAAGTGATAGTAAAGTATAACTAGCGGTAAAAAGTGAGAGTAATTTTGTAGGTAGGTACCCTTGGAAAAGCTTGTATAAAAACCATGACGAATGCCTCGTCTTAGATGACTCTTTTCCTATAATTAATTTATCGTAACGATGAACTTTTTTTATCCGTCAATTAATTTCTCGCTTAATTGTTAATTAGAGCGCTTTCTAAATAGAACAGCCGCGTGAGGCGAGGAGAATTCCAGCGGAGAATCGCTTTGCAACTGGTTCAAACAAACATCCGGAGATTGCCAACAGGATAAAGGAAGCAAAGAAATCGTTAATTTAACATACAATAATAAATCAAATAAAAATAACACTTAGGTAGGTACTTATATCATATTTTGAAAAGTTAACATAATCAAAACTTTACAAGATGATTCGAAAATAAACATGAAACAATTTCATAAATAAATAAGATTGAAAAATAACATATGTATTATTATAGAAACAAGTTCTTGTCTTACATTGTGGAAGACAACAAACTGAATAATATATGTATTCTTTCTGAGAATCGATCTCAAGGACAGTCGTTCAACTTAATGCGACATGAATTATTGCATCTCTCTTTGCCAATTATATGTCGTATTATCACGAGCGATGCCTCCAAAACACCTTTAGGTTTCAGCAGGTGAAAACAAGTCAGCAAAAAAGATATGGCCATACAAAAAAATTACATTGTTTCTAAACTAGGTACCTTATTGTGGGTCGCCACCATTACAACATTATTACAACACAGAAGCTAAACTGACAACAATATGCATGATTCACAGTTACCATTAGTTATTTAAATAATAAAATTAAATAACAATTTTTTCAAAACTATCAAGAATGTCCTCATTAAAAAAGATTTAATCAAGATTTACATGGCTCTTGCAAATCAATGTAAGAATACGGTATTATCGGATGGGGCAGTGCAAATAAGCATAATATACTAAATCCACCAATTAAAACACACAAAGTCATAATGAAAATTATAGTCTATTCTAAAACTATACTACTTCACATTCATAAATACAAAACACAAAAATTAACAACTAACACGTTTATTAGAAACACAGATCTCAGGGTCAAAAACATATTTAACAATTAATGACGAATAGAACATTTGGGCAAAAAAAAGCTTCTTATGCTACGGTACGAAACTCTTCAATAAAATCCCAACTCACTCAAAAACCACAACAACATTATAACATTTGAATCTCAAATAAAATGCAAAATATAGGAAGATCAGAAATAGAAAATATACTGATACCGAATACAGATTGAAACCGAAACCACTCATCTGCACTAAAATAACACAATCTAATTTATTTTATAATTGCTTCGGAAAAAACAGTACATAATATATTTATAATTACCTCATATTACTCGTATAATTAAAATTAAATATGTAACTGAAATCCTCAGCAGTGAGGATATCATTATCTACATTTGCAACAAAAAACAAAGATAATAAAACATTTATCATTGTTATGATAGTACCTCTAAGGTGGAATTCTACCAAAAACATGATCTCACTTCAATCCTCAGGATTGCCAACATCTCTGCCATAGGTCACCCTAAGTGGTTCGCTACGTTTGGTGACTTAGCAGGGGTACCCGGGCTCATGGGGTGAGGTTAGTCACTAACTGCGTGGAGACTGGTTGAGGAAGAATTTTTGATCTCTCCAGCAGGACTCTACCGGAATAGCTCCTTTGTACCGCGGTGGGAGGGATAGATTTATACGTCCGTCAATCCTGGACACACTACTACCCACCCCTCATACCTTTTTCCTTCCCAGAACTTCCTCTCCTTCCTTTTCTAAAAAGACCCTCCACACAGCATCCCCAAATATGGCATAGGTCCTGAGGGGAATTATTTTCGTCAGGGCCTCATGTGTGAAAAAAATGCACCAAAATTGTGCTATAAATTAAACAACAATTATAAATTGGAAGATAAGGAAAATTATTGATTACAGAACAAACATTTAGTGCAACAACCAATTATCTACTAAGTAGAAGAAATATCAATGTTTATACACTATTCTATGTTTATACACTTTTTACACCGCATCGCTCGGTTGATGCTTCAACCTGGCAACATTCATGCGAGGTTCATCCATAGACCATAGACAGATTGATAAGGTAGCTATAGCTATAGTCAATGTAAAAGTAGATATGACTGAATCTTATCTTCTTTGAGTAGGTACCTAACCACTGAATGAGTTATGTGTAGGATCACTCCACAGATAAAGCATTGAAGGAACTCTATGAGTAACAGTAAAATAGATTTGCCAACAAAGATAGCGTTTCTTGGCCCAGAGGAAGGCACTTGAAAAACTTGTAACACGAGTTTAGCCCCCCGTTAGTTTGGCGTCAGATTAAAGGACACGATAAGCGGGACTTCCGCTTGGGATCGATAAATCCTACACAATATCACATTAAAGTCATTCGAACATGTAAATACATTATGCATGCATGTTTGTTCTATCAATTTCACGTGGTAACTGTTTAAAAATATATATTTATTACGTCGCTTTTCTTGTCCAAACATTAAAACACCAACTCATGATAAATATTCTTTGGCATTAAAGTCTTAGTTATCGAGAGATCCCTAAAGTTTGAATAAACTACCAACAAACTGAAATAAAATTCTTCAGAAAAGCCTTCATCTATATCCATAAATACCAATTCTGGACAATCAATTCATGGATCAAATGTAGCTATCGGAAGGTTGAAAAAAACAAAGGTCAGTCCAAATACAAGTTCGGAGATCTTTTTTTCAAAATAGTAAAGCTTGAAATAAACTAGTTACCATGTGATAAAAGACACAGCAAAATTATTTTAGAAGAAAATGCTTTATGTCTCTACGTTTTGCTTTTTTTATAAATACCATTGTCTAGTATGTATAGTCGTCTGTTGATGGGGTTTAAACCAAGCAATTTTAACGATTTTTGGAGGGTCTTAACTTATAACTAACCTAACCTAGTGGTTGATATCTACATTATATTTAAAATATTTGCAGTAGTGTCAAAATCCAGAGAGGAAATCGGGGAATACGTTTGAATGGACAAAACCGCGCCCGGTTTCCCATTAAGAGCGGAACACAAAACATCTCATCACAAAGTCGATTGTGATGAGATGTTTTGAACACAAAACATCTCATCATATTCATGAAACTAATTCGCGAAAATTCTCATTTTGGCAACGTCTTTAGTTCTCTTAAGGTTGAAGGAACCAAAGCTCATTCCAGAGATACAAAGTTTGAAGATTGCGCTTTTTGTGTATAATGGCCTAAAGGTCGGAAAAGACTGACATATGAACCAATACTGATAAAAGACATTCTCATTTTGGCAACGTCTTTAGTTCTCTTAAGGTTGAAGGAACCAAAGCTCATTCCAGAGATACAAAGTTTGAAGATTGCGCTTTTTGTGTATAATGGCCTAAAGGTCGGAAAAGACTGACATATGAACCAATACTGATAAAAGACAGCAGAATTCAAAGCGAAAGACAAAACTGATATCTTCACGAAGTCGTACGTATGAACACCATTTCAAGAAAATCAATTATTAGTTCAGCAACGAAAACTCAGTCCGAAGAGGCCTACTAAGATTGTATATCTTTTTTGAAATATAAGGCCCTGAAGCTTGGAATAGACTTGAACCTTGAACCAGAACAAATAAAGAACGCAGCTAAGTTCAGAGCAAAACTCACATCATGAAAAAGTCATATCCATGAATAGATTTTTCGGGAACAAAAACATTATTTTTACACAGTTGGACTAATGTGCATCACACATACCTATCTATTTTTTTCTTCATTTTAACAGTTAATTATTCAAATCTTAATCTTTTAACAGCCAGAGACTTTTATAAATACAAAATAATTTCGTAGTCTTTTGTAGTTGGTCAATATTATTATTAGATGGATAGAGAAGTGATTGCAACAAGAGTTTTTCACAAAAAATGTTCTATACTAATTGGAAGATAAGGAAAATAATTGATTACAGAACGAATCATTTAGTGCAACAACCAATTATCCACTTAGCAGAAGAAACATTGGAGAATATTTACGAAACAATGTTTAAATATATTGCAAAAAATCTATCCGCAATCATCGACCTTCCACGATTTTATTAAGTTCCGGGTAGTAATACACGATAAATATAAATATACAACACAAATTATTACTAAAATATACAACACAAATTATTACTAAAATTGCATAAAATCTTTAAACAATTGGTAATAAAATAATGTAAATGGCTTTGAGCAGATTCCGTTTGCGGAAACTTTGATGGTGAAAGAGAAACTGTTTCAAGTTACCTAAAAAAATGTTTCATGTAGTCAAAAAACTAGTTGCTGGTAAAAATGTGTTAATCGTATTGCAAGGCTATATGTCATGAGACTTTTTGTGACAGTTCAAGATGGAAAGTGACAGAAAAAGTCTGTTTCCATCTTTGCATGTTGAGATTTCACAGATAGTACTTTGTAACTCACAAAAAATTTGTGTCTAAAGAACTTAGAAAACAGAGGCCGAACTTAGATTGATTTATGACCAGATTTCATAGTGGAAATTACCACCAGCCTTAGCCGTGATTGGTGACTAGATTTCCCCACCTTCCTATTCCCTCACCTTCCATCCCGACAACCTTCACCCTCACATTTGGGGTTGCCACAGTCCTACTGGCTCCAGACATTGCCATAGTCCTACAGGCTCCTGGTTGGCAGCAGACTCTTGTGCTGCAGGAACTATTGCAATACGTCTCACAGAAAGAAATTTAAATACCTCTCTTTCGACCCTTCTGGGGGAAGAGATCACAGAGAAAAAAAATCTGATTGGTGTTTTTCTCATAAATATACCTAATCATTATTTTATCATCAAAGACTGCTTTGTTTTTTATTGCTGGTTTCCGCGCAAAGTAGAATTTATTATTGAATAATAGATGAGAGATGTTTAAATTCAGAATAGATTTTTTGGATTTCTATTTTCATTTGGATAGTTCTATCTTTTACACCACTACGGTCTTACATAAATGCCTATATGAATATTGTACACTAATCTCTCTGTAAGGTCCCAAATATATACATAAAACATATAAATGCATATGAACATGTGATACAAGATACAAGTCTTTCCCATCTTCTTATTTCCTCGTCTTTAGTGTGTAAGAATATTTTATCAAAATGAAACTTACACTTTGGCACTGAAGAAGAGAGAAATGTTCTTTTTTGTAATGGTTTGTTTTTACCAAAATGAAAACATTTTTTACATAAAGTCACTAAATGGCCTAACTTTGACTAACTTCTGATCATGGAGTCCTGTTACAAAGTAGGGTATAATTTTGGTTCCATGCCAACTGAGAATAAAGTCAACTCAACACCTCCTTGAAAAGTCATTACAAGCTATGAAAAAAATAATTTTGAATTAGCCGATAGCCCTAACCTAATGTAACCTATTTAACCAATTTTTTATATATATTTTTTTAAAACTCTAAATGACTTATCTGAGATGGTTCTGAGTTGGTTTCATTCCGAGTTTATTTTATAGTTGGGTGGGTGAATACTATAAAAAAATCATTCAAATGTACACGTATCATTTTCAAAGATGTTTTTATTGGTTTAAAACAAATTCCAGTTTCTCAAACGGGTTCCTTTTTTTCGCCCGCCTTAAGTTATAATATCAGAAAATTACTAATATGTCCCGTTGTTAACTTTTTGCGATCAAAAAAAAATCTGCCACAAAAAATATTAATTGAGAACAGCTTTTTTTCTACATACGCATTTTATATTTTTAGGTATATTTATTACTACATGGGGTTTTTTAAATCAAAGGCAGCAATCTCCAAAATATCGGAAAAAAGTTGTAAACGCGTTTCATAATGATTCGAATTGAGAACCTAAATTCAATTTGCAAATTAATCTGGTTAGTTACAAACTCGGCTTTCTCCCATCAAAATCTTGAAAATATGTATCAAAGGCAAAGATATCAATGAGTTTTTAGCCTTTTTAAAAAAAAAAACGAAAGTGGAGATTGCTGCCTTTGCTTCTACACACCTCTATTATAGTGAAACAAAAATAAATAGCAGAAATATGTGTGTTGAAGAAGCTGAAATTTGTGAACGTAACACTTTTCAGATCTAAAAAGCAAATTTGTTTTTAAAACATTGATGATTTTTTTTTCCTTTTTCAGTACTGAGACAGGCCATGATGCCTAAACATTTTAAATACATTTTTTTAGGTGAATATCTCAAAAGAGCCCCAGCTGCACCCTTCAGCCAGTGAGACTATGGCATCTCCAATTGGGGTATGTTGTGAGGCTGAAACTAGTGAAGAGGGGAAAAGATGGGGTAGAGGAAGGTGGGGAAGTATCCGACTGTTCAGATCTCGTCACCGAGCACGACTAAAGCCATTTCAAGCAACGTTTCAATTCTGAACGGTGGTCACTGAAATGGATACTGAGAATATCTCCCACTCTGGAATGCGCCGCGAATGTAAAATATATTATTTTGATATATTTAGTTGGGAGGCGTGTATGGGTATCGCCACCCGGGAACTATTTATTGGAAAATCAACACCTCTACCATAGGTCTCCCAAAGTGGTTCGCTACGTTTGGTGATTTAGCAAGTACGGTTTGTCTAGTTCTTAAAGGCGAACGCGATTGCCCTTTAATTGCGTGGCGGGCCGGATCGGGAGAGACTAATTGACCTATCCTAACCAAGACCTCTACAATTGGACTTTCTAGACCCACCACATTGCACGGCAGTTGAAGGAATGAATTCATGTGTCCGTCACTCATTAACCCCTAGGTTCCTACCCACCCTTCATACCTTTTTCCTTCCCAAAATTTCCTCTCCTTCCTTTTCCTAAAAAGACCCTCCCCAATGCATCCCCAAGGATGGCGTAGGTCATTAGGGATTTTTTTTCCTTCAGAACCTCCTGTGTAGAGCCGATTTAAAAAAAAATAGAGTGCATAGTTCACGTGCGGTAGAAGTGAAACTAGAAAATCGCTAGATGTCGCTTTCTTTTATTTGGCCTTTTTATTTTAAAGTGGTTTGAAGATTGGATATTTATTTACAAAAATAAAAATGTTTTTTTTTTTTGGATTTCGTAGGATTTGAACCTCCGTTCGCTGGATTTCTCTGGCCGCTGAGATTTGCGACGCACTATACCGATGCGGTATGGGACGCTCGCAGCGAGGCGCGAATTTAGCGCATTATATTAGAACCGACGACCCGTCATGTAATAAATTTTAGTGACGCATTTCCGTTTCATCCGAATTTCAAATCAATTAAAGAAACACTTCGTGAAAAAAAAAATCAGTACGTGCTAACAATTACGGCGAAATATGTTTTGTTGCAGTTCATTCGCGTTCATTGGTTCAGGTCGTATGAAAAATTAATCAATATTTTCCTCTAAATTATTATAGGTGCATAATTTTCCCTGACATTTATGTCTTTCAGGTCAACGCTCCATTCGTTTGACCCCAGTTGACACTTACAAAATTATACTACCATAGCGAGGGGCTATCGCCTATAAGTATACCTATAATAATATAACCTACCTGTAATGTAGGGTTTAGGGCTGACCAAAGGTGCGTGATTGGTCCAATTTAGATTATTTAGCCGATACCAGCCAAGTAGGCCCTTTGAATAAATAAGGCGCTGCTTTTCAGGTGCCAGGTAAGTACTAAGTACCTACCGAACTGGGTAGGTACTAAGTACCTACTGAACTGGTACCTACGTACCTATCCTGCTTAGACTTAGACGAGCCCAAAAACTGAACATTGATTTTTTCCAGTGTAATTTGGTTGATGATTCATTGGACTTGGTTCTTTCATAGTAGCGATAGTTTTATCGGTGACCGGACAACTCGGAATGAAACCAACTCAGAACCATCTCAGATAAGTCATTTAGAGTGATAAAAAAATATATTTAAAAAAATGTTAAATAGGTTCCGTTAGGGGTTATCGGCTAATTCAAAATTATTTTCTTCATAGCTTTTAATGACTTATCAAGGAGGTGTTGAGTTGACTTTATTCTCAGTTGGCATGGAACCAGTTTTATCAAACATAATTAGAAACACTTGAATACCTCGGTGCAGTTTTTTGCAGTGAATACTTCTTTAGCATCGTTGTGATTTGAAACTCGATGAAACGAAAAATAGCGATACTAAAAAGAAATACATCTATAGAATTTGGCCTGCGAGAGAATGAGATAGTATAATCGGTCTCCTTCGTAACCTATCGGTCTCCTTTTTTGTGCGGTGCTTCGCAGCCCTCCCCACTCTTGTCTTCTTTGTTTTTGTGAAGGTTTCACTTCTACCGCGTGTGATAACATTCAGATTTTTTATGTGAATACCGCACAAGAGTCCCAACTGCACCGGAGCCAGTAAGACTATGGCTTCCCCAATTGGGGTATGTTGTGAGGCTAATGTTGAGGAGCAGAAAGAGATGGTGGGGTAGTGCGTAGTTATTCAGATCTTGTCACCAAACACGGCTAAATCCATTTTAAGCAATGTTTCAAATCTATCTGGAACGTGCCGCAAATAAACTATATATTATTTTTAATTAATTAATTGTGAAATAACCCAAATTAATCAAATAAAATTTATTTGCACACGTCGGGATTTAAATCCATAACCTTCGGAATGCTAGTCGAGAGCCTTACCCACGACCGTCGTCAATATTTATTTCTATTTATCTATATTAATTTATTGAATTCTTAATTTTAATTAGAAAGGAACGCCGGAATTCGAACCTTCGGATCGCTTGTCGAGAGTCTTGCACCTCGATCACGGAGGCCGTCTTAATTCGCAGGGAATCTTAGTGAAGTGATATCGAATAACAGCAATATTGATGCACATTTTTAGTAATTTAATTCGCACGCTAACCTTACGCTCATAAAGTGAAAAACATGTATTTTTAGATTATTACCGCGTTAGGAAGTTCGAAAAAATTATTTGATTTGTTCATGGCTCGGCAACAGTGCACCAGCGTCCATGTCATATCTCCTTTGTATTTATGTGATTTTATTAATTTATTGGCTAAACTTAAGATGGTTGCGACCATCATAGTTTAGCAAATAAATTCAAAGTTTACTGATTAGATTTTTTTTTTTTTACATGAAATACCGCACAAGAGTCCCAACTGCTCCAGTCTGGAGCTAGTGAGACTATGGCATCCCCAATTTGGGTATGTTGTGAGGCTGAAGGTAGTGGGGAGGGGAAGGAGATAGGGAAGAGGAAAGTGGGGAAGTACCTGGCTATTCAGATCTGGTCACTAAACACGGCTAAAGGCATTTCAAGCAACGTTTCAATTCCGAATGGTGGTCTTACACCAGGGCGATACTGATAGTATCTTCCACTCTGGAACGTGCCGCAAATATACTTTATATTATTTTAAATGAATAAATTGTCAAATAACACAAATCAATCAAATAAAATTTATTTGCGCACGCCGGGTTCGAACCCGCGACCTTCGGATTGTGAGTCCAGAGTCTTACCTCGGGACCACGGAGGCCGTCAAAGAGGCCGATTAGATAGTATCTGTCGTCTAACCGTTTATATTGCTGAGCACGTTTCCAGGAATGACTTCCTTTGCTTATCATCCGGTTAAAAACGGCGATATCTGCAACACGCGTGAGTGCAATGCACAATGCATAAATAATTAAACCTGCCAAATGAAAGAAATAATTAAATTCAAAATCACATATGAATTCCACCTATTGTTCTACCATAGATCTCGCCGGCTTCCCATTATTTAATTCAAATGAAAATTCCCAAGAGAGTAGCAACCTTCCTGAAGAGATTGGACAATAGATATTCATAAAAAAACATCATTCATCGTACATAGATAAATAGTAAAATATAAACTCATTTTATTATTCTTGCATTCTAAATTCTAATAAAACAATGGTTATTTTAAAACGAATTTTACTGAGTACCTACGTAATAAAATAACTGCACGGAAGTCGGCATTTTTTTCTTACGTAAACAATGTTTTAAATTGATTAAATTGTGTCCAAAACCCTTTGAAGTCATTAAAAAATTTATGAAAAAAAAAAATTGTAACGGTTATGTACGTTAGGTTAGATCCTAACCTAATGTAACCTGTTTAACAATATTTTTTTTCATCACTCCAAGTAAGCATGTGGGTCCGAGTGGTATTAACCACGCTTACTTTCAAACTACCTACAACATTACCAGAAGAGCGATTCTTTATCTTTTGTGGATACGGAATTGATTCCATACGTAATCACCTGTCAAATTTCTATGATTGTACATGGCTTGCAATTGCATTTTCTATGGGCTGATGTGTAAGCTCAAGCTGTCAGCCATGTCGTCGACTTCGCAAATGTCAAATCCATGATATAAAACTTTAAACGTACATTAAATGAATAAATAATCTGTATACTTACAGCATTTCGTGTATTAAACAAGTTAAGCCGGCGACAGCGCTGTCAGCTGACACATCAGCCCGTAGAAAAAGCAATTGCAAGCCATAGACAATCACACAAATTTGACAGGCGATTACGTATGGAATCTCCTTGTCCACAAAAGACACAGAATCGCATGGCAAACATATTTAATAAATAACGTACGAGGCGTAGGTACCTGACTTATTAATGACTTTTCAAAGGAGGTATTGAAGTAACACGATTCTGAGTTGTTCGGTCCCTCGTAATTGGGGAGAGGCATAAAAGAAACAAACTAGAAAACATTTGTACCAAACGGAAATAATTTTTCTCATAAAAAGGTACCTACCTAGCAGCCAAAAATAAGTGAAAATTTAGTAGAAGATAATATTGTTAAATTCTGAAAATGAAATATAAGATCGACAAAAATGACTTAAGAGGAATATAAACGCTTGAAATATTTCGTTTCTCGTGCCATACAAAATTTAAAATCGCGCGTCGTATTTGCACGAGGCAAGTAAGCGAAAAGGTGGTTTTTATTTATTTTGTGCATAATTTTATAAGAATGAAAAAAAGTTAGAACATACAACACCTCAAAAATAGTCTTAGCCATAAAGTGCTATTTTTAAAAATTGTTTCTTATATATTGCTTCATAGTTAAGTCATGAAAAAACATTTTTTTAGTGGTTTACGCTTATATTTTTTGCTATGTAAATAATAATTTTATTGTAATTCCAATACATAAAAAAGCTAGTAAAAGCTTCAATTTATTCGTAGCATATTTTTTGATGTTCATAATGTAAACCTATTAATCCCGGGTTCGATTCCCAATAATAAATTGTAACCGTTATCTTTGTTTTCTGCGTCTTGTTCTCTTTCATAATATGTTCGTTTAGATTTATTAGTATTATCTTCTTATTCAATGATATATTACATTGATGTGAATAATATTCAAAAGTTACTTTAACAAGAGTTGTTCAAATAAAAATTGAAGACCAGCGAATCTATCACGAATTACCTACGTGATCCATTGATGTGACTGAATTGTCTGAAATGTCGTAAGGCATGTCCAAAAATAAATATCCACTTATTATTTTATAAGTTAATGCATTTATAAAGTTATGTGGTATTCTTTTCTCAGAAGTGTTTACAGTACCTATTCATCTATGAACCGGCGACAAACTTTGCACAAATTCAAATTTTTTCATTAAAATATATATTAATAAATATATCATACCTACTTCAAAAGCACGTTTATGCTAAACTACCTTCATTTACATACTTAATTTAAACTTGAAATATACCTTCATTTAAACCTGAAATTATTATCATTACTTGCCAATTCATTTGGTTTAAAAAAATTGTCGTTCAATGACTACAACCAACAAATCATTTCACCTTGTACCGATTAAAAACCGGTTTACACAATCAAAATATAAACACAAAAAATAATACACTTACCAGCAGAGAAAAAATCGACGTAATCCCAATCCTGACCGTAAACTTTCGAATAAAATATATATTATAATATTGTACAACTTCTAACAATGTATTCATAAAAGAACAAAATGTTTTTTCTGCACAATTCTTAATTCTTTCAAATTTTAACAGCCGACCGACCACAACGCGAATATTTGTGGTTTTAAATTTTAAAATAAAAACGAACGAAGGCTTCAAAATATACCCAATATTCAACTTCGCGCAATCGAAATTTTCGGTAGCAAGATGAACACTACGCAAAAATGTCTGATTATTTTAAACTTTCTTTGGGTATGATATTAACTTTTTTATTAGTTGGCGTTGTTCGAGAGAAGGTATGTTCTCTTTTCTCCGAGCTGGTTTACGATGCGCGCGCACTTATCGGCGATATTATTATCACGAAGCTGGTTGGTTGAGGCGACCTCCCAGCGCTATTGGCGGATGTGAACTGGGAATTGAACTGAGGGAGAAGAGAACGAACGAAGCGGAAAGTGCTCGCGAAACGGCTAACGTGGCCCCAACATGTCAAACTGTGGTTTCTGAATAAGTTTTTAATAAATAAAATAATGATGTAAGTAAAAGTAAATTCTCCACGGTACTTTTTTATTATTTACCTACTACTAGAATTTTTTTATTCAATTTTGCAATTTTTAAAAAACAGTTTGCAATATTTTTATAGAGTACTAGCGAGTTCCCGGCATGCCACATAAAAGCCACTTAAATATGCACATGCAAGTGCCACTTAAATAAAGAAATTGTTTTTCCCTGCGTGTCCTTTTCTATTTCCCGTTTCCCTTCCACTTCCCCTCCCTACCGCATCCCCTTTCCCTCATTAGCGCGCTCCCCCTCCATCTCCCCGGCCTTTCCCCTCCCACGAACCCCCTCCTCGGTTCCCCTCCCCTCCCACGAACCCCCCTCCTCAGTTCCCCGCTCCTCTCGGATTCCCCTTCCTCACCCGCCTTCCCCCTGCCGCTATAGTACATGAAATACACACTTTCTTCAAACTACTCGCGCGCCACCTATTGTAATTTTTTATACAAATTTCTTTACCCCAGAGTTCACCATTTTACATAGAAACGTTTGCGGGCGTGCGCACAACAGCTCACCAAAGTTTCATTGCAATCAGATGAAATGATGCAATCAGGAAATAATTTCATAACGCCAGAGCTCCTTATTATAGAAATCAATACGAGCATACGCACATCAAATCCCCAAAGTTTCATCGCAATCGGATGAATCGCTTAGGAACGCATAAGGGACAAACAAAGAAACATTCATTTTTATATATTAAGATTAGCGAGTACCCGGCACGCGTTGTAACGCCACTAATGAAGGAAAGAAGATGATTTCTTTCATGCCACTCAAAGAAAGAAAGTGTTTGGGTTTTAATTATCTTTATTGAAGTGCTTTCGGATACACAATATTTTTATCATTTTCAAGAGCTTATTTTTGTTATTGTTTTTGGGGTGTTATGCCGTGTTTCGCTACCTCCTTCTTTAGCCAACGTTTCGGACAGCGTTACAGTGTCCATCATCAGGGCAGATGAGTAAATGATATTGGTGAGAGTGTTTACTTATGTGTGTCGAAGCTTCAAGAGTTTAGTTTAAATTTCTAGGTTAAGTTCCACCAGACATAACCTAATCTGATATAACCTAAACCAGGTTACGTTTCCCCTGACATAACCTAACCTGACAACGTAAGTTAGATTACCAAGTTATATTCCACCTGACACAAACAAAGTCAGTTACCAGGTTAAGTTCCACTTGACATAACCTAACCTTAGATAACCTAAGTTAGAATGCAGGTTAAGTTCCACCTAACTCATATAATGTACCTAAGTTAGATTACCTACCACCTAACAAAATCTAACCTGACATAATCTAAGTTCGATTACCAGGTTAGGTTCCACCTGAAATAACCTAACTCTACCTAAGATTGGAGATATTAGTACATAAGTAAGTACCTACCAAAAATTTTTTCACTCCAGGCAGGTCAGTTACAAGACAGTACCTACCTTATTATTGTGACAACTCTACTTCAACATCGCAATATTACACTCCTATGCGACGGATTCAACAGCTAGGAAACAAATACTCCGATGTTGTTGATATATTTAGTACATCAATTTCAATATATAAGCATACTTTATTGAAGTTTTTTTTATCAAGTATGGGAAAACCTTGATAAAGCTATTTATTTGTATTTTGTCTGCATAAAGAAAAAAGCTATTTTGGATTTTTATATTTTAAATATTTTTTCTAAATATTTGGTACCTACATACTGTGTGGATCTAATTCAATAATGTTGTTACTTTATAATTATTTTGTGCAATTGTCTTAAATAGTTATTTCCTGCACTATTTATAAGTATAATTCATAAATATTGTTATATATATATATATGTAAAAGCCTAAATAGGCGTATATAAATAAATAAATATATAAATACTGTTTTTATTATTGAACAAATGAAAAATGTGGAACAGACCGTGTATGGCGAATTATCTTATTTCTTTACAGCGTAGCAAAATTTCAAAGCTACATAGCGTATAATGGAAATGATGTAGAAATCGTTAGATGTGATGATTTGGAAATTTGAGCCAGAAACGTTGTCCAAATAACGTGCTTCGAGTTCAAGTAAATCGAGAAAAATTTTAAAAAAATTAATCGTTGTTAATATTTGTTTTTTTTTTTGGTAGACGGTATCTCGTTTTCAAATATGTATACAGTGGTACTTAGGTATGAAATCAGTAAGAACCAAAAATGAATCTTTTTCAGTCTTTAACTTCTCTATTTTATATTAAATATTTTCGTAATAATGTACAACGAACACTTTGAAAATCCCCGGTCGTATGAAGCAGAAAGATGGCAAACATACATTTTCCTTTGAAAATTCAAATTAAGTATAGATCGCTGACGCATAATGTTCGACATTTGAATTCGTGATGCACTTCTGTTATAATAATGCCGTGTCACTACTTTTAACACTCGTTAATTATTTTCTTTATTGATGCGTTTTTTCTTGGTTGAATGTTGCAAGGTTTGAAGATTTCAAAGACTCATAATATTATTAGCAAGGTAATGTTGCACAAGTTTTTGAAAAAAATACCTATGAAATAATGGGTATTTGTTCGTTTGTTGTACTTAGTATTTTTTTACATCAGCTCCACACATAGGCCCTAGGGAAAATAATTTCCCTCAGGGCCTAATTCATCTTTGGGTATGCTGTGTGTAGGGTCTTTTTAAGGAAACGAAGTTTTAGGAAGCAAAAAGGGATGAGGGGTGGGTATGAATCTGGGGTTCAGTGTGTCCAGATCATCCGTCGCCAAGACCTAGACAAATCTCACCCCATGAACCCGGGCGCACCTGTAGTGTGCCTCCAAACGTAGCGAACCACTTGGGCTGACCTATGGCAGAGGTGTTGGTTATCAAATAAATGGTTCCCGGGGCGGCGATACCCATACCCGCCTCCCAAATTGTAAATGTATCTGGGTTGTTCTTCTTTTTAACCTACATAACTTTTACCGCTATGTCAAATCATTTTTGATCAAAATAACTTAAGTACCTACAGTAAATATCGACGTTTCAGGCTGGGTAGTTATGTTAACTTAATTAGCGCACGTAACCACAGCACAATAGCGACGCCCCCGACTGCTCAGACATTTAAAAACAAGAAAACCACAGAAAAATTAGGTATTGAAAGAAAATAATAAAAATAATGTTGACAACTTTCAGTTAGGTACCTATCTATAATCGAATCCCCTTTCATTGCATAAAATTCCCAAGGCATTGTTCGAATGTGTAGATACCTACAAATATCACAGATAGACAGACGGTCCTATCATTATATCATTAATAATGTACATATTAAATATTTCAGAAAGAATATTATAATTTGATCGGTGAAGCGCCCAGACGAGGAGACGAGTAAGAACAAAGACATACGGTAGGCCCTATTTGGACCAACAATGAACGGATTGAATTACGATTTCGATACGTGGCCGGTAGGTACTAGGCACTGACATATGTAGGTACCCGCCGAACTAATTAAGATGCCCAGCTGCTTCATAAATGGTCGCACTGAGTAGCTGGTGATTTTTTTTAAAATTTCATGGTGCTGGCAACACCGGATTCAAGATGTCTGCGCAGGAGGTATTTTAAAATATTACCCACGAACTAAAAAATGTACGTCAGGTGTTTTTTTTTTAATAAAATGCATTATGTAGGTGCATATTCCTTGGAATTTAATTTGGTACAATTTTTTGGTGCCTATCTACCTCAAATCGCAGATCTAGTCAAAACAAAAGTTATCTAAAAACTTAATTAACTTGTAACGTAAATATTTAAATTGATTTCTAACTTGTTTATAACATGTTTTTAACTCGTTTGTAACTTGTCTGGATTAAATTTCAGAATCGCTAGACACGCTTAAAACCAATATATTTTTTCAAAGAATACTTTGATTCAAATTAGTTTCTAAGAAATACAACAAGGGGAGAAGGAAAATGTTGCATTAAAAATTCAAAATATCACGTGTTTTGATAAAGTAATTTTGATCACCACCAGATTCCTTAACTCAGTCGGTCGATAAGGATTGATAGGATAACTTTCGGTAACTTCTCATCGTTTCCTAGGACAACTGCAGATTGCCAACGAATAAGTAACAATACACAATGACTGAGTGTTCTTAATAGAGATGAAACGGATAGATGTTTAGATGTTAGATGTACCGGATACCGGATATTCGGCCAAAATTGAAGCCGGATAACCGGCCGCCGGATATCCGGCCGAACATAGCTGTATATTTTTATATAAAAAGTGACGATCAAAAATTTGCCTTTCGTTCCTTATGTAATGTTAAAATTTCTCGTGGTGGGGAAGGAAAAAAGGCAGGTATATACTAAACGAAAATAGCTTATCTCTTTTTTTCTGTTTTTAATTACTTAATGGAATTTATCGCTGAACGAAAGATTTATCTATTGAATGTTATGTTTAGGTTAATAGGTGTAACTGGTGAAGTACAATACAAGAAGAGAAATCTATTTTGGTCATCACGAAAAAATGACATGTCTTCTTAATGAAACATCTATTTCATGATGTTTTATCGACTTGCCTCGATAATATATCATGACTTTACAAAGAAAAAAACATCATAATAACGTTACATACGTTCAAAATTAGATTACTAATAATTTATTCCTACAGTTTACCAACAAGTTACACGTCAAAAATCAAAATATTGCATTTTACTGTGATTCTCTGTTATTTAAAATTATCCGGTATCCGGCCGGATACTCGTTTAATATCCGGTATCCGGCCGGATTTTAAATTTAGGCCGGATACCGGATATTTCATCTCTAGTACTTAATATATTCGACGTCAACTGTCGTTTGTACGTTAGCGACCTGCAGTTGTCCTAGAGAACGATGAGAAGTTATCGAAAGCCTTATCGATCGCCCATGCTAGGACCCCAGGTTCTTGGTCTTACATTTGTCGTGGGTTAAGTTTGAAGATTAGGAAATACGCATAATTTATTTAAATAATCCAAACTAAGAATCTAATAATACATTTTGTACGTATTTTTTCGTCTCTCGCGACACAAATAGTCGTCTTTTGTAGTAATGAAGTTGAAAACATGTGTTATTTGTTTCTAGTTATTCTGAAAAATTACCCTTGTCTGAAACTTGTTTGTAACATTTATTCCCGATTCTTGATTACCTCGATGGATAGGTAATTATTTCACTCTGAAGATTCACGAAATGAACGTTAAACACGGTGTATAGCAGCCGTTTATGACGAATATCGTATTTTAATGAAATTTTTTATCTCATAATAAACACACGGACTTGGGTTTTATAAATAATAATATCGTATGTATGGTAGATTCACTCAACAAGGAAAACCCATCCCATAACGTACACAGAAAACATTATACATTATTTTGTGATTATCAATTGATAATGACGTCATTAGTATGCCACGGCCACAATAATTCTAATCGGCATGCGAGACGCGTCCGCGGAAGGTGTGAACGTGCCTTTAGAACACCGAAACTTTTACGAACAGGGAATTTCAAAAATGGAATGGAATAGTTTTTTCTTCAAAATACGCAAAATCACTTTGTGGCATCATTATTAATTTAATGAAAAACAAATAACTTTGTGTAACACCACTATTTAATTAACAATATCAACATGTTTCGAAAACTATATTTTCTTCGTCAGGATAATAAGTTAATATTAACTGATATTGTTAATTAAATAGTGGTGTTACACAAAGAATAGTTTTTTATTTATTTATTTGTCAATGTTCCTCATCCTCACGGCAGCCATAAAAAATGTTCGCCTACAGCTTGACATGGTTAACTTTGCAGGCGGCCAAAGGAGAAAATAAAGACCGATATTTTTTTAATTCGTTGGCAGGCCCCTTAGTTTAGACCAGGGGTTTGTCAAGTGACAAGAGCCAATTTGTCAAAGAAAAAGGATAACAAATATATCAGGGAGCTATATTATAACTGGGGGGGGGGGGGGGGGGGGTTGTAATCGTACTGTGGTAAAAATGTGGTGGAACGATAATTACGATTTGCTTAAATGTTTCTATAAACAGACTCGCGCATAGATTCCTTATTAAATTAAAGCCAGTTTTGTGTTCGAAATGCAAAAAAATAATCGTTCGGCGGCTCCATGTCATGTAAGGCTGGTTGAGTAGCAATGCAAATGAGCCGCAAATTCCGACCCCTGGGCATAGACGATCGATAAGGATTGATAGCAATAACTTTTTTTTTAACTTCTGATCGTTTCCTAGCATGACTGCAGATTGCCAACGAATAAGTAACAGTTCACAATGACTAAGTGATCTTAATATATTCGAAGTCAACTGTTGTTTGCACGTTAGCGATTTGCAGTTGTCCTACGGAACGATGAGAAAGTACCGAAGTTATCCTACCAGTACTTATCGATCGACCGTGCTAGGGGGCCTGATCAACAAATACCACTATGAAAGATACTTACACTACTTACCTATAAATCAAAACGATCAGAATTCACAAAAAAATATATATCGAAAATCGAGTTGACGGAAGTCATGTTTGTTAATAATCAGGTTGCACTTGTTGGAAAACAGATTATGGGTAGAATGCTGAGTTTGTTTTACTGTTATTTTGATGGAAAGTTCTCTGAGAGACTAGCGTCATTAATTCCCCTACACTACGTAATCAAAATAATCGATATCTTACAAAACCAAAGGTTTCTTCGTCAAAATAAACATATAGGTAATGAAAATTGACAAATATAAAAAAAAATAAGCAACTGTAGATTAAAAAAAAAACATTACAATAATTTTTAATTATTTATTCATTGTCAAAGTCATTAGTCTTCAGTCATCGGGTATCATAAGAACCAATTATTTAAAAAAATATATACTTTTATAATAGGTAATTATTTCATCTACGTTTGTATAAAAACTTTTATGAATTTACACAAAATAATCAAAGAGTAACCAAGATGTCTAAATAACAAAAAATGAGTTATTGAAAGGGACATCTGCACTTCGGGCTTATAATACCTAAATAAAATCATCAAATTCGAGACCTGAAAATTGGACCGATTTTTAAGAATTTTTTTACTTTCTGTATTAGAATAAAAAAAATCTTTGTCCCTTTTGCTTTTTTAAAAAATACATAGTCTAGTTTGTATATTGAACGTCTATTGGTGGCACTGAAACCAGGCAAATTTAACGATTTTTGGAGGGTCTTAATTCCTATAAAAAATGGCTTATCAACCAAGCAAAACGTGCCGACACGCTAGTGGTCGATATATATTATATTACATTTAAAAATGTTTGCAGTAGTGTGAAAATCCAGAGAAGAAATTGGGGAATACGTTCATGGACAAAACACCGCCTGGTTTCTTCTGTGAAAATAAATAAGGGATGACTATTTAAAAAGAAATGTTTTTAGTAATATTTAATTAACCGTTAACACTTTTTCTAATTTTTAAGTAACAAATTATTATAGTGTTATATTTTAATATTATAATGTATATTTTTAAGTTTAAATTTTAAGTCTTTCTCACTAAAATATTGAAGGCGAACTTACAAAATAACTAGAAAAGAAGTCAGGTAGAAAGGTACCTACTCATATGCATAATGAACGTACATATTTGTATTGATTTTGAAAGTTTAATACTAAGTACCTGAAAGCTTGATAGTAGGTACTTATGTAATCCTCAAGTACTTATTGAGAATATTGAGCGGTGTAGTGAGTTCTTTGAGTGAACGTTTAGGACAGCCTTGCAGTTTCCATCATCAGACGAATCAGAGAAGAAAAATAATATATTACTCGTTATTTGGTGTAACAGTGGTTACTTCTGATCAAAGAATATTCGTAAATACCCGATGCGTTATCCCTTTGGGAAATTTCAGAATACCAGATATGTCGGAACCGTCAGACAATTATTAATGAGACTACATATTTGTGAAAGCAAATTTTATGTTTCAGATAGGTACTTTACAAGAATATTAAATTGTTAGGTTAGGTCAGTGGTCGGCAAACTTATTAGCCATTACAACGATTCAAAAAAAATGAGAGCCAAATATGTTTATTGATTTAACAAATATTTATTATAATTTTAGCACTTCACTAAATTACGGGTACGCTGAATAAAACTTGATTTCAATTAAGTTTTTATTTATTGATAAAAAAATAATATGTAATTAAGGAATCTACAAATTTAAATCATGACCATGACTGACAAACGCTTAATGCGAACAATGTCCTTGAATCTCTTCGGAAAGTTTGAGTAAGTCAGGTTCGTATGTTGTTATTCTTAATTTTAGGCACGAATCCAGATCGACCGACTTTTCAGTTTACTGTTTAAGTTCACGATTGAAAAAGATTGTACGCATGAATATGAAGAATCGGAAAAGGGAAAGAAGAGCAAACGCGAGATTTTTCAGCTGATCATAAGAGTCAGGAATACTATACTATTCCAGGCATTGAAAATGGTCATGTCTTCCTTCTCCAGGTCTTTCAAAGCAAACCACTTGAGTTGTGAACTAAGCTCACATTAATTTGTTCTTTTCCAATATTTCCAAATCAACACAAAGACGTTTAAATTTAGAGCTCCATATTTCCTTGTTTTTTAAATCCAGCAATTCTATTTCAAAGAGCCGCACTTAAAGGGCTAAAGAGCCGCATACGGCTCCGGAGCCGCACTTTGCCGACCTCTGGGTTAGGTCATAGAGATATATCAAGGTTAGGTTTTTTTTTTTACATGAGCTCCACACAAGAGGCCCTGAGGGAAATTATGTTCCTATGTCATCTTTGGGGATGCTGTGTGGAGGGGTTTTTTTATGTAAAGGAAGGAGAGGAGAGTTCTGGGAAGGAAAAGGGTTTAAGGGGTGGGTAGGAATCTGGGGTTCAGTGTGTCCTGGTCATCCGCCTCCAAGACCCAGACATACCTCACCCCATGAACCCGGGCAACCCTGCTAAATCACCAAACGTAGCGAACCACTTGGGGTGACCTATGGCAGAGGTGTTGGTTTTCCAATAAAGGTTCCCAGGGGTGGCGGTACCCATTCCCGCCACCCAAATTGAAACGTTAGGTTTGGATCATTGTCAACTATTGGTGTACATTCGTAGTGTTCTGGTAGGTCATTTAAATCATGCATTTTTTATTTACTTTTTCCGATAAAAACACAGTACGACCTTTAAATTTAAAACAATAATGATTAAGATGAGTTATACGTGAAATCCTATTTAGATTCATCTTTACGATGAATCGGTTTACATTATGATCATCACAAATTAATATGATATCTTAGGGATAAATTGAAGCTTTTACTAGCTTTTTTTGTATTGGAATTACAATAAAATCGTTATTTACATAACAAAAAATATAAGCGTAAACCACTAAAAAAATATATTTTTCATGACTTAACTATGAAGTAATATAAGAAACTCTTTTTTTAAATACTCCTTTATGGCTAAGACTATTTTTGAGGTTTTGTATGTTCTAACTTTTTTTCTTTCTTACAAAATTATGCACAAAATAAATAAAAACCACTTTTTCGCTTACTTGCCTCTTGCAAATAAGACGCTCGATTTTAAATTTTGAAGGCATGAGCATCGAAATATTTCTAGTGTTTATATTCTCTCTTAAGAGAGGGGTAAATAGCTGACGTATCGTCACGACACGTCGTGTATTTATCGAACGGTTCCATGCCAACTCGGAATGAAACCAACTCAGAACCATCTCAGATAAGTCATTTAGAGTGATAAAAAATAATTTCAAATTAGCCGATAACCCTAAACTAACTTAACCTATTTAACCATTTTTCTATTTATATTTTTTTATCACTCTAAATGACTTATCTGAGATGGTTCTGAGTTGGTTTCATTCCGAGTTGGCCGGTCACCTTATCGAACGCTGCCGAAATATTCCGAATGGATAACGCGTCGGTTATTTACGAACATGCAAGTCGGGTATCAATAGGCTCAATAAGAAGTACTTGAGCTGAACATGACTCAACACCAAAAGTAAATATTATTTTCAATACGTGGGCAATGAGAATCATGAGAATTTTAAATCATGTCAGAATTAGCAATATTAGTTTTAGTTTCCATAAAAATCCAATAAATTTTGTAAATTACGGAATAGTTCGATTTATCAATCTGTTGTATAAAATAAATGATTAAATTATGTAAACAGCAGAGAAAGTTTTTTCTAAACTGTTTTGGTTTTATTACAAAATGTAGATAAACAAACACTTAAGCAAGGTCGTGTAATCTCCATATTTTTCCTTACAAATTATTGTCGGAATTTAAGCAAATCTTTCAGGTTATAAGATTATTTATATTTCACTATGAAAAAATCTTAAATTAAAAAAAAAACAGTTACTTCGGGACAATTGTTTGCTGACAGTGTGATGATGCTGCATTTTTTCCCATGCAAAGAATCGAAAAAAATACCAACGGAGTCTCACAGTTGACATCTCGCCTTGTTGACAAAATGTAGCAAAACATAGCACACAGCCTGCATAGAGCTCAGTGCATCATTATAATAATATTACTTTATTCCGTGTCATGTGTCATGCAGTTTGATGTAAAAAGTAAAGAAGAAGGGTACCAAAAGAGATTCTTGTGGAAACCCACAAGACAAAGATTAACGATTCTTTTCAATCACTTGTACCTTTCTCTTTTTCATGTTTGCTTTTTGGCAAGCTACGAGGGGTTTAGGGGAACGGACAACTCAGAATGAAATCAACTCAGAACCTTCTTTGAGTTGAGTTGATTCTAAGTTGGCATGGAACCGGGAGATTAATGGGGGTGGGGGCTTTGGCTCAGGGCCCAGTGGTCTCCTGTTTCAAAAACCGAGATCAAATATATGATGCAAATGCTGTTTATATAAACATTTTAAAGTTTTACGTTAAATATTTTAAAATCTTATAGAGGAATTTCTTCCTATAGCGCAAAACTGAATTTACCAAATATAAGGGGTACATAAAAGAGTATTTCTCTGATGCTTCATGAATATGTTTCTATCGTTTACTTATAATTCTGTTATGTTTTGATTTATATGTACAACCTGGCTTTTTTACGGATACCAATGTATTAATATTTTTATGTTTTGTGTAAATTTTAGTTTTATACAATCTTTTGTTTTATTAATTTTTGGTTTTATATTCCTTTATTATAAATTTTATTATTTCTAATTTTTTTATTACGCTGTTTTCATTTAAATTCACAAAGAGGAAATCCATAATTGGTTTTATTTTGGCTATACAAACATGTACAAACTGAAAAAATTTAACTGTTGATTTCCAGAAAATAAATAAATAAATAAAACACTCTGGGAATCGTTCTACGGAGAAACAACCTTTAACAATCAAAATGATGCAGCTTTTATTGGAAACGAATCTTCCGCTTCGTAAATTTTCTAATGTTTGGGTTTAAGATTTAGATACAAAATAATCCCAAATTTTATAAAGGGAATTCGTCGTGCTCTACTGTAAAATTCCAAATATACAGCCTTTTTGACAAAACCATCAAGAAGAATAATTAATTTTCCTTCTTAAAATCTCCCATTCTGGAGATTGGCTTATTAATTTGTACACTAGAAGTTAAAAACTTGCTTCGCGGGTTTTTTCGTTCTGTCGACGGTGTTTTCGTTCTGCCCTATGCGTTCTGCCGACGGAAGTGGCGACATCTTGTGGCGAAATCTTAAATTCGAATTACAACGGTAGCTTTGTTTGAAATTCCACTTACACAGATATTATTTGTGGCGCGGTGCGTTTGGCGTGGCGCATCCTCGAAGCTGGGTTCTGAAATTCAACCACGCAGCCGCAAGCCTAATAATACTATTCGATAAGATTGCATAAAAAACCGCCAAGATAAATCACATTTTTGCAGTTGAATTTAATCCTGCAGATGGTAGGCATTACAGCTGGTAAAACAATAACATAGCATAGTTATGGTATATAACAATGCCTATTGTAAGTACTAACATAATAAGTACAGAAACATGTTTAATTTCTTGGTTTGATGTAGCCGCTATCTTGCTTCCGAACTACATTTACATCCACATTGCATCCTTTCACTGCATCACCTAGCTTTCTTTACTCTTTCAGAGGACCGGCAGACTTAGAGCAAAGCCAGGATGACACACGCGACGCCTCATCTCTTTGTTCCATTCAAGGGACTCTATTTCAGTCGCAGTTCCGTCCATGTAAACACGGGTCATTAGCTCACAAATAGCCGGCACAAAAATCTCCTGGGAGTGGAAACAACACTCGGGGGATTTTGTGTGTGGTATTCGCCCACTTTCGGTGTGATATTTGAGCCTGGAAGATGCAATGAAATTTGAAAGCCCTTCGTTTGAAGTCAGAACATTAACTTAATCGTTAAACTGTGACTTTTAACTTTTAACAAGATTTCTTAATCGAGTTAAAAAAAATAATCCATATATATATAAAAATCAAAATGTATTTGGGGATTAGTGTGATGTCTATGTTAGTGAAATATGCGTTCAAAATACGTTCTTTTAACTCCCGCGAAGGTTTCTGGATTATTATAACCACATGACAATGAATCTGAAAAGTTTTTCAATGATCACAAAAATTCTTGCGAAACTGTCAAAAATTTGAGAATGACATTTTGCAAAACAATGACTGTTAAATCAAAATTCTATTTTCAAAACTCTTTAAATTAATGAATTAATTGGAAGTACTTACATAATAATTTGAATCGAATCAAGAATTATGGATATTTTAAATAGATACCTATGTTAAGTACCAAATTTGATTGATTGTTCTTATAATATTTGATTGTTGATATAATATACAAAAATGAATATTTGTTATGTATGAAAAATGAAAATTTGAATTAAAAAAATGTAATGGATAAAAATGTAATGGTAAGCTGTTTGAAAACTGAATGTAATGTGACTGAATATATGGAACGCTGGAGGGGGGTTGGCTGGACGGGGGAGCGGGAGAGGGGTGAGGGAAGGCGGGGAAGGTAAAAGGGGTACGCGGGAGGGGAATGAAGACGCATGGGAAAGGACATGCAGGGAGAAACAATTTATTTCCTTGAATATGGCATTGCAACGCATGTCTGGAACCAGCTAGTATAATATAATAATAACTCGTGCAAGATTTTGGTCTAATCCCAAAAACTAAAATCTATATCAAACTAAATGAACAATAATTCAAACACCATATTCTGGTATGCATGTATATATATTACAGGGTTTTTTAAATACTGCACTGCTAATAAGAGTCCCAACTGCCAAACTCAACTATCTGGAGAATATAGATCGATGAAAATTATGTTCAGCTAAATTTATTGCTAAAAACGCATTGTAATTGATCCTAGCCTGCAGACTCACGAGATCTCAGTACTTAATACAAATAAAAACAAATTTGAAAAAAATGAAAATAGAATCAACATTAGGAATAATAATGTTTTTTATACCCCCCAAACGAATACCAAACAAATGCAAACTCACAGCAGTTTCATTGGACCTCGTACATTCAATCTTTTACCGAAAAATATTCAAATGACAACAAAACTACTTCAATACATAAAGGACTTGAAGTCGTGGCTTGACAATGTAGATATTGAAACGTTGTTTGTTTAATTTCTATCACTTTATATTTCAAATATTTAAAAAATACACTTATTATTACACTATGTAGTTATAATTACAATACACCTTTATTATAACATTACTACACTTAATATACACTTACTATTACACTTAATATTACACTATACACTCACTATTGCACTGTGTATGTTCATTTTGTGCACAGCTGTTTAGACAATTTTTAATCATGTTTTTGATTTATTTGCCCATTGTTTGTTCTTTTTAGGTACAATAATAAAATATATTAAACTATATTACCCACGCACAGGCTGCGCCTTAGTGGGTTCCCATTATTCTTACTATTTCATGATAGATAGATTTCATGTATACATCTAATGTAAAATTTGGGAAAAATAAAGGAAATAAAAAAATAAAAATACTGTTAATATTGCAGTACAGCAAATTGTTCTCAACGCCGATGATCTAATCAGACTTGTTTATGTATTACTTAAATATATAAACCATAAACAAACAAAAACCGGTTTCAAAGCTATAAATTGATTACGTATAACTGTTTCATTAAATGATGATATTACATAATAACTTTTTTTTTTAATAATGATATAAAAGCAGCCATTAATAGCAGTTCAATAAATCAAAGACTAAAAACAATTAAGTCTGCAAAGGAATTTCCTTCAAAGCAGTTTCTGGGTGGCTGGCGTAAGAAAACTGGCTCAAGGCGTGGTGTAAATTCCAAGAATGTTCATTCACTCCGCTAACAGACAGGATGTCTACAGAAATGGAAAATAAAATAACCAATAGCTCAAATCATTAATTTTATTTCCTTTTGCATTCAAGACATCATATTCTCAATGTGATTCAATTCTTTAAATAGACATCTTAAGTAACAGGATACACCTTTGTCCATTGCGTAAAAAATCTTATTATTCAACAAAATGGGTTAAGTGTAATGGTCCACATCGAGCTGTGGCAACGTTTCGATGTTGATTTTGTGTTTGAGGGTTTTGCGTTTTTATTTTTAGTTAGGTATAACCTGTGGGTTATTTCTTCTGATGTTTCGACAGTTGTTCTGAAATCGTATTGAAGATCCAACAATAATAGACACAGACCACAGACAGTGCAAAATATTTTAAGTTCCTGAAAAAACAGGAGTTTAAACTCATCAATCAAAAAATTTCATCTTCGAGGTCACTCTATATTTTCAAATTTTACCGAAGTTGTCTAATTTAGTTTGATGTAATATGTACATAGAGTTCTAGAGTGAAAGAATCTATTTATTTGCGTAACGCATTTCTAGTTATTATATTATTTTATATAATTTTCTCTCGAACGGTGAGTTCCGGCGTTATGAAATTTTCACTTCTTTTTCTGTCTGGAATTTCAACGACAACGTATTTTCTTCTGGAATTGCGATGAAATATGAATCTCTATGTATGTTTATAATAGAATACGCAGGATGCCATGTTGTTTTTTCCATATTCGGACGAAACTTGCTAGAAAAATAATTAAATAATAAAATACTTTTAAGTAAGCCCTGATGAGGTGAACATTGCTCACGAAACAAGTCGTTTTTTTACAATAGCTCGACACAGGAGGCCCTGAAGAAAATAAATTACTCATGCCATTCTTTGGGGATACTGTGTGGAGGGTCTTTTTAAGGAAAGGGAGGAGAGGAATTTCTGGGAAGGAAAAAGGTATGAGGTGTGAGGGACGTTTGAATCCACCCCTCCCACTGTGGTGCAAGCCAATATGGGTCGATAGAGTCCGGCTCTGCAGAAGTCTAGATTATGTCTGCCCCAAGCAGTCTCTCCCGATCCGGACCGCCACGCAGTAGATGAGGAAACGCATTCGCCACCAAGACCTAGACGAACCTCACTCCAAGAACCCGGGCACCCCTGCTAAATTAACAAACGTAGCGAACAATTTGGGGTGACCTATGGCAGGGATGTTGGTTATCCGATAAATGGTTACCGGGGCGCCGGTAGCCATACCCGCCTCCCAAATTGAAATTCGTTTGTATCTAAACAACAAAAAGAGCTTAAAACGAAGTGTGTTTTTTTTAATAGATAGTAATACCTGTCTACGTTGGTTATGCTTGAAACCATGAACTTTTATTTATACAATTGGGCCTTAATTTTCCGATACTAAACTGAGTTTCCGACGCTTAAATGGGATGGAGATTTACGATATCAGGCGAGTGTAAGTGAGACAGAGCGCTGGGATAATGGGCTAAATGGAACATTTTTTTACCATTCAATTTTTTTGGAAGGCACTAGTTTTCTTCTCTATTCTATGCTTGAAACGTTGACTAACATGGATTTCTGTAATAAATAGGTACCTATTCAACGAATTTCAAGGCTGACCGTCTGAAAATTTTGAGCTGGAGTTGAAAAAAGAAAACCAAAGGTGAAAATTCCAGTGAAAATGAGTTTTAGAGGAGGTGACTAACGCGGTTTTGTTGGCGGGGAGCCAAACTTCTCCCGATCCACATCAAATCGCTTAGTTAGGGCCGGTATATCAGTCGCTTGGTTGGTATGACAAGCTTAGCGCAAAATCCATGAATTTAGTAGAACGCGAACCAAACTGTCTTCACACACATTAATTTACGGGTTGAGTTTTGATAAAGTCCCCTACAATCAGGATCCACAGGAACTAATTAATCAGAGGAACTAATTGTAAATAAGTATTTGTTTTGCTGGAGTCGTGCACTATTCATGAAATCAAGACGAACTAACCATAGAAAACAAAAGTGATCTCATTTGAATATTTAAAATCCTTAATCTGATCTACACCTACCTTACCAGACTATTAGATTGAGTATCATCCACTATCAATTTATGTTCAAGTATTCTAATACTACTCTTAGAAGCAGTTTACAGTTTACTCACTATGGAAGCAGTTTCGCACTAAACCCATCGGAGGCTCGGGGCGGCAAAGCCCCGCAATTACCTACGCAAATGCTAACCCTGTACAAATCGCAAGTGCGCCCCAAGGTTGAATTTGGCAGCCACCTCTGGTCTGGAGTTCCAAAATACTTGAAAAATACCCTCGACTCTGTGCAGAAACGGGCGGTCCGTTTGATAGATTCTCCCATCTTAACGAACGGATTGCAATCTTTAGAGCACAGGCGTCGGGTGGGAATGCTATCCATGTTCTACCGGTATTTCAATGGAAGATGCTCTGAGGAACTAGCGTCATTGATCGCTTCGGCATCGGTGCATAGTCGGAAGACATGTCAAACGCGCGCCCAACATATGTACACGGTTGAAATTTGTCACATGAGAACGGGTCGTTTTTTCGACTCGTTCTCGAGTTCAACAGCTCAGCTATGGAACGATTTGCCGGCATCTGTGTTTCCTCCCTTCTACAACATGGGTCTCTTCAAGACCAATGTTCAATGCTTCCTCTCCTCAAAAAGACCCTCCACACAAAATCCCAGATGACATAGGCCCTAAGGGAAATTATTTTCCTCATGGCCTCCTGTGTGGAGTTAATGTAAAAAAAAAAAATTACCATTTACAAAAGTTAAATTTTATGGATGCGTCACTGGCACTACTCGTTTGCGGCTAGCATGGATTAAGCGACCGAATTAGCACACTTGAATTTAATTTTAGCAAGGATTAACGTATTTAGCGAGTACAAAAAGCTACTGATATACCGGTCCTTAGTATAATATATAACATACTCGTGTGTGCTCCAGCTTAGAGCGGTTGCTCTCTAGAGAATTACACTGTGTACAGGGCTTTGGTTTCATCCGAAACATGGCGACCATAGATAACAGAAAAAGGAAGATGTGTAATCAACAGTAGCGCCCCGCTTTGTTTCTACGTGAACACCAGTTTCAAGTTTCATTGGCCTCGCCGCTTTGATAGTCCGTGCAGTTTGGCCGTAGCTCGGCCACAGCCGGCAAGCTTATGTGCTACATCTACCTTTTTTCTATTATCTATGACTTAAACCAGAACCTTAGTAAAGGTCATGAATTTTAATGTAAAAAAACCTAAATAAATATTGATAAAAAAGATTGACATCAATTCATCGTTATCGTACTTTCTAACCTTTCTCTCCTTCTTGCATTTCCCCACTTTCAACGTTCGTTCGTAGATACTCTCAGCATCGCACTGGTCCTTGGGGAAAGACTAAAAGACTACCTTGGGTACGCCATATTCCCCCTACCTACAGACAGTAGGGAGCAATTGGTATTCTTGTGCAGTATTCACGTAAAAAAAATTTAAAAAAAAAAATTTTTTTCACAGGAGACCATGAGGAAAATAATTTCCCTCAGGGAGTATGTCATCTTTGGAGATGCTGTGTGGAGGTTCTTTTCAGGGAAAGGAAGGAGAGAAATTTCTGGGAAGGAAAAGGGTATGAGGGGTGGTTAGGAATCTGAGGGTCAATGTGTCTAGGAGTGACGGACGTATGAATCCATCCCTCCAACTGCGGTGCAAGGCGATGCGTCGAAAGAGACCGGCTAGAGAGGTCTAGATTAGGTCTCCCGCAACCAATCTCTCTCGATCCGGCCCTCCATGCAGTGGGTGGGCAAACGCATTTGCCGCCAAGACACTTGGGATGACCTATGGCAGGGGTGTTGTTTATATAAATGGTTTATATTATTTAGTTAGAATTTCAATATCTCAATTATTTTTATTACAACTTAAAATCAACAAATTAAATTGAGAAAGAGTTGTTTCACTAAAATTCAAACATAACATTGTCATCAACCAATTTGGTTTTTTTTTACAGTTTAAAGATCCTCGTTAAATGCCGAACCTAAGTCCGTTTTAGATTGCGAACAAATTTTGATCAACAGAAAGGGACAACTATAATGTTTGCTTACAATTTATTAAAAAGCTGAAACGCACCAAGAATCGGTATTTAACGGGGACCTTTCAAATGTCAAAAAAATGGCACGCTGAATGGCCATTTGTTATATTTGAATTTTTGTGAAATAACTGAACCTTAAAGAACAACAGAAGGAAGTTAACTCAATATCCAGAACAAGGTTTAAAACCCGACCAAGGCCTAGTTCCTACTTATTTAATATTTTATAGTTCTGCTTCATTCCAGCTCTACCTGTTACAATAAGTAATAAGACGTGGTAATATAAGTCGTGGTTTATTTATTATGATTAAACCACTCGGATAAATAACTTGAAGGTGTTAAGAGATAATGTCTGATCTTATCTGTTATGGGGTCTCAAGCCTCGTAACTTAGTATATTCTGACCTGTCTGACCCGCTGACCGCCTGGCTGCTTCGCTTCGTGACTGGGGGGCGGTTTGGTGTGGTACATATTGAAATTAATGACTAAAAACATTAATTTATATTATTCAATCGGATAAAACATGTCGGTAAAAATACATTCCTTCCAATGAAGTTTGCTAAAATAATAGAAACAAAAGAGATGGGCCATGAGCCATTGTTACTATGAAACCGCGCGCACAAAAGTGTCGCTAATATCGTTCACCAAAACCAGTACAAATCGAAATCAACACAGTACATAGCAAACGCTTACTTTCGTTGGCTCCGTCACGTTTACAGTGCATTAGTTCGGCGACAGTCAGCGCGCCTACATGCCATATCTTCATTAGTTTCTATTATCTATATACCTACGTGAACACAATGTTTTACATAGTGTTTTGTTGTGTTTAGTGTTTTATTTTATCATTTGGTTTTTACGCATACCATACGATACGATTGTACCACCCCAGCCAGGAGCACTCCTGTCCCGGTAAATGGGTACTGATTTGTTAGGATTTGGAACACGTGCTCTGAGGATAGGCAGGATAAGAGTTTAATCGACCGGTATACAGGCAACCTAATAAGCCAATTTTGGAAATTAGGAGGGGCAGGAATAAAGAAATGGATTGAGCTTTTTAATTGTTTTTTCCTTTTTTGTGTTTTCCTTCTTCTTGCCTCTTCTCGGCTGATCTTGGTTCTTCTTGTCTCTTCTGGATGTTCTTGGCACTTACCTCTTCTCGGATCTTCAAGTCTCTTCTTAGCTCTTTTTTGATTCTTCTTGTCTCTTCTTGCATCTTTTTGGATCTTTTCGTCTCTTCTTGGCTTTTCTTGTCACTTCTTGCTTCTGATTGTTTCTTCTTGTCTTTTTTGGGATCTTCTCGTCTCTTCTCAGCTTTTCTTGCCTCTTCTTGCCTCTCATTGTCCCGTCTTATCTGTTATTGTCTCCTCTTGACTCTTCTTGATTCTTCTTCGATGGTTTTCTCTCTTCTTGTATTTTCTCGTCCCTGCTTATCTCATCTTGGCTCTTCTTCCTTCTTCTTGGATGTTCTCGTCTCTTTCTTTCCTCTTCAGATATTTTCGTCTCTTTTCGGCTCTTCTTGTTACTTCTTGTCTATTATTGACTCTTCTTGGCTCTTCTTAACTTACCTTTGTTATTATTGCACATTCTTGCAACATAACATCTTGTCTTTTACTATCCCTTCTTGCCCCGTGTTGGTTCTCGACTTTTTTATATCGATATCCCGAGCAATGCATGATGGCGTTAAGGTTCACAAGGCGGGAGCCAAAAATTGACTGTACGCTTACTCTTCGCTTTACAAGTTGGTGTCATTTTTATTGAAAAAAATTTACTACAAAAATTGACTGTACGCTTACTTTTCGCTTTACAAGTTGGTGTAATTTTTATACATTTAGGTAATTGGGGATTACCATTTTTGATATATTTTTTGTCCGCGAAGTAAATTCATATACCACTATTTTTAAGGGTATAACGCTCACGAAGTTTTGGAGCTATTTATGTGCCACAGGCTTATACACTTTATGGAAAAAACTAAAATACATATTATGGAAAGGACTAAAAAGAAAAATTTTGTATGGTGTTTTGCGTCCCTCTAAACACTCTCAACGCGATCTGCCATAATAAAATTTCCGCAGTGATTTCTAGATCAACGCAATTAGGTAGCTTGCAACGGCATTTCCACCGTTAGCAATGGAACTTTTTTTACATCAGCTCCACACAGGAAATCCTGATAATTTCCTCCAGGGCCTACGCCATCTTTGGCCAGGCCCTGTTGTGGTTTTTTTAAGGAAAGGAAGGAGAGGAAGATCTGGGAAGGAAAAAGGCATAAACGGTGGGTAGGAATTTGGGGATCAGTGTGTCCAGGAGTGACGGACATGTTGCTAGACGTACGACGTATGATATAACTCTCCCATTACAGTTCAAGGAGGTGAGTCGAGAGAGTCCTGCTGGAGAGGTACCTCAATTAGTCTCTCCAAATCCGGCCTACCGATTAAAGAGACCACACAGATAGAGACAATGGGTAGACGATCTGGACGATCCTCATCCCATGAACCAGGGCACTCCTGCTAAGTCACCAAACGTAGCGAACCACTTGGGGTGACCTACGGCAGAGGTGTCGGTTATCCAATAAATGGCTCCAACTGCTCTGAAAGGCGGGTATGGGTTATATTTATTAGCTTTGAAAAAAAAAATTCGAAACATCATTTTTTTCTTCATTTACTGTACCGAAGAATTCGGTTCAGGAATAACTATTTTTGTAGAGCTTGAGGTGAAGAATTTTTGTGATTAGTTTTGGCTTTTCACATCGACTAACAATGTATCTAGGCACTTTAGACAGGGCATGTGGATCTAAATGACCCCGTCTACGCTTGTAACTAGTTTATAATATTGTAAATTTGGCCTTATGTTTATGATTATGTTAAAAAATAATGATAAATTAATGCTCAATGCAAAAAATTTAATACAATTAAATTTTGTGTTTCTTTTCGTTTCCTTTCGTCAAATATCCCACCAAACGACCAAACCAGATAATGTTTCAATTTTCAGAAACAATTTTATTGAAAGTTTCAAACTGTTCTTATGACAAGAGCAATTTTTGCATTTATCATATTTTTACCAGAAAGACCACAGAATTGCAGTGTAATATACTATATCAGAGGAAAATTACTGCGAAACAAAGGTTTGTTTGCAATTTATATGACGTGTGATTATAATGTCATAAAGTAAATGCATTCAACAAATACAAGCACCGTGATAAGAGGAACTATTGTTTTATAGCAGCCTTTGACCAAAGGTTGACACAGATCGTATATTGTATTGTTTCTTTCACAATGTATGGAGATTGTGCTATTCATACAAGGCCATACACCAGACTGAGAAATCAAACAAATTATTAACTACAGTGGTGTGCGAATTAATTGGGACATGCATTTTAAGACATTTTTTATGTAGGTACTGCCTACAAATTTGTGAAAATTAGGTAGCTACCTACTAGGTAGACACCTACTTTTCACAAATTTTGGTTAAAACTTGTACGTTATATGACAACCTCTACTCTTCGTCACATGTTTATTTCATTTTGGCAAACTGTAAACTTTGGTAAACCGTGTTGGTAAACTAACATAATTTAATGTAAATTTAATTTAATTTAAATAATTAATAAATTTTAATAATAAATTTGAATTTTAAGAATTAATTTAAATTTTAACAAATAATTTAAATTTTAACAATTAATTTAAATTTTAACAATTAATCTAAATTTTAACAATATAAAGTGAATTAAACTGTTATATTTTGCTTATGTTAGAAGTCAAGTTGAGTACGATTTTCCCGTCTGGAACCCACATTATAATATACATGTACAAGCTGTTGAAAGAATACAAAACACATTCTTACGTTTTCTAAATTTTAAAATGGGTTTTCCAGCAATTATGTTGAACTACTACACTCTTTTAAATTATATAAATATGCCCAAATTGTCAGACAGAAGAATTTTCACTGACTTGGTATTTTTATATAAAATTCTAAATGATTTAGTTGATAGTCCGGTATTGCTTGAATTGATAAGCTTCCGATTTCCACCACGTAATACTAGAAGTCAGAATTTATTTCAGTGCAGAAATTCTGGGACTAACTACCATATGTTCTATTCCTCTTTGCCCAGAATCCTGATGGAATGAAACAATTATACCAAGTCAGTGGACATCTTCAATTTATCTTAATTACAAATAATACATTAATTTACAAATATAAAATATTGTTATTGAGGCAGTCCAGTTATGTATAATAAATACTGTATATTTCTTATTATTCATATGTTAAAGCCCCGAAAAAGGGCGTTAATTAATAAATAATATATTTCATCGTGAAACTAAAGCCTATCCACTGCTTGATGAACACCTTGAATACCAAAACATAAAGAAGTTCTGTGGAGTACGCTGCTACTGACACATGACGAAATTGAAAATTAATATATACATTTATTTAATACGTACATTAGGGTGTCCCAAGACATAAGGAAGAATTTTTTTTTGATGAATTTAAATACGCATACCCTCTTATGTTATTCCATTTGATCCCAATAACTCGTATAAAAAATATTATTTTGATTAAACAACGGCAACCCGTGCCGACTTGTTTCCAAACATATGGTACAAAAATTTGTACTGAGTTAATATGGAAGGATTTTAAACCATATTTTTTTTCGGATAAATAAAACTAAAAAAATTACAAACGTTCAATTGTGTAGTATTTTATATTTAAGAATGGTTTATTGATTGAATTTTTGCTTCAAAGTTTGTTTTTACAGTCAGGATAAATCTTCCGGTGTTCCTGAACGCATCGTAACAAAAATAGTTTTTGTTTCTCTTCGACCGTGATTAAGCCATGAAAATCTCGCATTAACTTAACAGCTCTTTCAGCTGTATCATTCACTACCCTCAGCGATGACACCTTCTTTCTGGCTTCTTGATACGAAGCATTACTTGACCACATCGTAGGGCATTCTAAAACTGGCATCTATTTTCAGACGATCAAAAAAAACTTTGCTTTTGACTGAAATTCAGTCGTAAATATTTTTCTCTGAAACAAAATTCACTAAACTATGATATGATCAAAAACCTCAATACAAAATATAAATGTAACTACTTATTAAACTTATCATACAATTTACCATCAAGATCTTCTTTCGATGGGATGTTAAATTAACTGTCACGGGTGGATAAATTATTTTGGGTTATATTTTCAAGCATTTTTATTTTAGTTGCTTGATCCACAGCGTTGTCAAACAGCGAAAAAATAGATACTTCATCGGTCAAATACGCAAATGCTTACTGAACTTCTGTAAAGCTGCCTATGAGATGATTTCATCGATTTTTTCATAAGCCTTCAAAGATTTCAAAAAGTCCTGGTAAGGTGCTTTAACTGCTACAATACATTGTAGCCATTGCTACATGGCTACATCCTATTAGGATGTTACTGTAAACAGGCAAACGTCTAAGAATGGGTTGTTTCAAAAAATTTCATGGATTCGTCAAATATTTGAAGCTGATTTTCACGTTCTGTGTAGGTTCTATTCAAGTTCTGTTATTATATCGTTATAGGACAGCTGTTTCACAAAACTGAAATAATCACAGAACTTGAATAGAACTTACACAGAACATGAAAATTAACATCAAATATTTGATGAATCCATCAAATTTTTTGAAACAACCCGTCCTTAGAGTGTCGCCTTATCCTTACCGGTAATTTTAAATTGCGCACCAAGTAATGAAATTTTCAACGAATAAAGCGCCCTTGCCATCCATCGAGCTTGGTGCATAGCACCTGGAGGCCGAATCTTAAATTTTCTCTCTGTTTCTCCGTCCAAAAATATCACAGAGAGCTCTAACAACTTTCGATAGTCATCTCGAAGTATTTTTGTTGTCAGTGCAGTGCAGTACGGTAAAGTCAAGCAAATCATCGATTTCGGAAGCGGTTAGGTGCAATGTGAGATTTTCTCCGTAGCACTGAATTTTATCGGGATCAACATTTTTCCAGTTATCTCGAAACTTTTTGAAGAGTGGGTTGTCAGGGCTTGTAGTCACTTGACTGATTTTTTTAATCTGTGTCTTCATTAGAATCAGAAGAAGAGACGTTTTGTAACGGTTTGTAAGACGATGTAGAAGGAGTTGGCGCAGATAAATATTTAGTAAGCCGCTTTTCTTCCTCGATTGTTCTAAGGCGCGCTCTCCCCTCTTTATCTATCAGTTTTTTGTCCCCCCCTCTAAGTAGCCAGGACGACCTGGATCTGTTTGTTGCTGCGAGAAGATTCTTCATTCATTTATTTTTATTAATTCAAAGGCATCGGCGTGTGCAATATCAAATAAATTATTTAGACAAATTATTTTTGACAACTCTCGACGACGTTGTTCAAATTTGTCTTGCGTTTTCTGCGCATTTTTTGCAAGTTGCTCCAAACTTGATATAAGTTTACAAGTTTCTTCACACAATTAGGTAAAGATTTGGTTGATATACGAGCCTTTTCACCACAATAGATAACACCCTCGCGAATAGTGAGATGACCACTTTCATCGACAGTTAAATTCACTTCCCGGATATTATGTATAGAACAAAGCTTCAAGAACTTGTCCATAAGAGGGTAGTTTAGAACCCAATATTTGGTCTTTTACGACTCCAATTAAAATTATACTCATTTTAAAACTGTGTTAAACTCACGACATCTTGCCTAAATGAGTAATATGCTTTTACTAACAAAAAAACAAGTTACTACAAGCGCATCAACATGTTTGCTCGCGGGCGTCTTCATACAAGAAGGTACTAACATGTTTCGATGCAAGTCGGCACGGGTTGCCGTGGTCCCAGGTAAACGAAATTTTTTTTACAAGTGTTTTGTCATTATTCAAACAAGATTAGAGGGTATGCGTTGAAAAATAACAACTTTAATTTTTTTTGGACACCCTAACGTACATGTAACAGATTTAAAACAGACGGTTTTTAAGACACCTGCCCACCGTGACAATTTTTTTTTAAATTTTTAAATTTTATTTCATTTTCTGAAAAATACATTTGTTAAAAATGCTCTCACCAAATTTTTTAAGGAAATTCATAAAATTGACAAAGATACAGCATTTTATGTAAAACCATAATATGAAACAGTTTGTTGAATTATTCTTCAGCAAAACTTTGAACGCGTTTTTCTCAAACTACTTTTTTCAACCTGGTTGACAGCATATTAAAAAAACTATACATCCGATTTACATGCACTAAGTCTTTAGCTGTTAAAAAATCCAGTCTCTATGGCACTTTTTTTCTTTCTAGATGTCGAAATTCTCCTGCGTGATGGTGCCTTAAACCTAAATGTCTAGTTTCTAAATATATTACAATTTTATTTTTCTGATGAACCGTATGGCTTAATCGCTGTCAACACCGAAAAGTAAGTAAAAGCGGCGTACACCGCAAACCATACTTTAGATTCGTACGTTTAATTTTGTTTAATTTTGTCTTCTACGTTTAATTTAACGTTTAATTTTGTCTTCTACATGTATATGTTGACTATGAGTTTTAGAAGGGGGGGGGAGGGGGATGATTGAAAAGTGCAAGCGCTACAGTAATTTCCCCCAAATACCATGCGAGCGAAGCTGCGGGTAAAAAACTAGTAAGTAGCTAGCTAGTATTAATAAGTACCAAAATTAGACCTGAAAATTGGTTCCTATTACACTTTTTACTTACAGAGTTAACACAAACTCTCCAACTGTGAATTTTGGCGACGAAATTCTCAGAGCTTTTCCAGACCTGACAACGTATTTTCAGACAAGAGCTATGTAGCTTTTTAAACTAAGACAAACACCGTTATATATATATATATATGTATATATACCAACTTATGAATATTAAAAAATCCATAGATCTTTCTAGCCCTCTTCAAATGCACGTTTATTATCATCAGAGCAACTGAAAAGAACTTTCCAAAACACTTCCAACTTTTGTAGATTTACACATTTTGTAAAAAGCTTCCAAATACCATTGACCAATGATCATTCGAAATGTTATCTATTCCAATTTCTGTGAGCAGCAGTATTAAAAAAATGTGTCCATTATGAATAAATAATTGTGTCTTGCGATGGCCAACCTAATTAAATATAAAATGCTGACCACTTGTCTCCAATCTTCAATAGTCGTATTTATTGGCTATCGCATCCATCGCAGCTACCAGCACAACACGCTGTCAGAAACCAAACTGCCAGGGTTGTCAAAACCAGGCTATTTGACGCTAATTGGCGTCATGGAAAAATTTTGTACGTGCTTTTTGTTTTGATCAAGGTTAAAACTTATTACAGGTTATGCTCTGCGGGTTGTTTCAATGGGGTCGGCATTTGTTAATTTTTTTACATAATATTCACGCAGGGAGCCTTGAATAATATAAAATCTCTCAGGGCTAATGTCATCTTTGGAGAGGGTGTGTGGAGGGTCTTTTCAAAGGAAGGAGAGGAAGTTCTGAGAAGGATGAAGGTATATTGATGGGTAGGAATCCGGGGTCAATGTGTTCTGGAGTGACGAACTTATGAATCTATCCCTCCCATTGTGGTGCAAGGTCATGGATTGAGAGAGTCCAGTTGGAGAGGTGATGAAAATGTAAACCTCAAACAGTCTCTCCAGATCCGGCCCACTATGCAGTAGATGGGCAAAAGCATCCTCTGCCAAGACATAAGCCACACCCCCATGAACTCAGGCACCTCTTCTAAGTCACAAAACGTAGCAAATCACTTCGGGTGACCAATAGCAAGGATGTTGGTTATCCATTAAATGGTTCCCGGGGTGGCAGTAGGTACTTATATATAAAATAGAAGTTACATAGTGTCTTTGTCCGTGAGTGCTTTTATGTCCACTGTGATGATAATTATATTTGATGTAGTTTGTTCATTAATGGAGATAATTTGGAGAAAAAAAATCTATTTCTTTCCACACTTTCGTAAAATAAGTTAGTTACTATGAAAGTAAACAGAACAAATATAAGCAATAAATTTCTAGCAAAATATGAGACAAATCAATGTGAATGTAGACTTTGTTGCCAACCCTGCGCTGTTACGGAATAGCCAAAGTGGAATGGAGCGGCAGACAACAATCAAATGATTGGCCGCCGCTTCTGACCAATAAAAAGTTTTAAAGAAATTTTAAACACTTTCAATACAGTATCTAATAATTTGAGTAGTGTGATCACTCAATTGGTGTGATGTTTTGATGAAAGAGTAGCATATATTATAATATCTACTGAAAAATTGTAGTAATTCATAACAGTGTGGGCCAATAAATTCACCTATTTTCCAAATATTCACGGGCCGCAAAGGAAAGTGAATTGTCGTTTGTTCGATGGCGATCTACAGTCGTGCTCGGGCACGAAAAGATGACAAATTACCGACATTATCGATAAAACCTACATCGACGCGCTTGTGCCAGGGGTCCTAAGTCCTAAGCAGAGAGAAATCGATAACATTACAATATCGGATCGATAGGCGTAACTTTTGATAATTTCATATCGATACACTGAGCACGGTTTCACTGTTGATAGCCAAACCGATATCGACAGCGAATAATTAGAAATCGATATATGCTGGCAACACTGTGAGATCTGTCACGATTTCACATTCCGGAACGTCAAACCCCAACCAATTACGTAAAATATTAATAAATTAGCAATATTGAATTGAAATAAGTACTTACCTAAATATGCATTGGCAGTCAACGTTTAATTTTTGGTTCATGAGGTTTTTAGACATATTTCAACCTTTTTCGTTGCTCAAAGACCGAATGAAATAAATTGATGCATTTTGGATGCATTATTAAGTCTATGGATCGGCGGATACGACTTCTTTCAATTCTAAGAACTTCGTTAGTTCATTCCATTAATTAAATATATAATTATTTCCAGAAATTTTTCATAACGAACGCCATTATTCAAAAATATGTGTATATTGACAGTTAACCGAAACTTATCTGATACGTCGGACGGAATATCTGTTGACAATCGTTGACAGTGCTTGAAAACATTGATGATAGATAATAGTTTTGGTCAATATCGTATTGATATAGGGTTTTATCGATCGTTCACGATAGACCTCCTGATAGTAAAGTTTTTCATAATAATAGTAAGGGGGTATTTCACCATCCTCCTCATAGATTATTCGTACGGTAGTGTCATTTTAGATTAATCATTTAGGATTTATTTATTTAAAAAGTCGGAGTTTACCATTTGGCACTTGAACCTATGAATAATGGCTACATATTGGATACGTTAGCCGAGTTTTTTACCAGTTGAAAGTATTTATTTGTTTATTTATTAATATTCGTTATGTGTATGGATAAGCTAAGGGGAGGATGGTGAAATACCCCCTAAAACTAATAATATCAATTCGCGGTAGAAACTGTTGCTTTTATTACAAAAATTCCTATATCCTCGTAATGTCATAGGCCACCCCAAGTGGTTCGCTAAGTATGGTGACTTAGCAGGGATGGTGAGGTTTCTCCAGGTCTCTTCGGTGGATGCGTCTGTCCACCAGATTCGTGGCAGGATGGATCGGGAGAGGCTGGTTGAGGATGGCCCTTTGGCCTCACCAGCCGGACTCTCTCGATCCATTCATACGTAGGTACGTCACTTCCGGATACACTGACTCCCAGATTCCTACCTGCCCTTCATAACTTCTTCCTTGCCAGAACAACCCAAGATGCCGTAGGCCCTGAGGGAAACTATTTGCTGGGTGGAATTAAGGTTAAAAATATATATGTTGAAACTGTCTTTTGCATCTTCTGGGTATAATGACATGAAGTTAGTAAAGCTGGCACAGGGGCATAATGCGTCGTCTCCAATCTAGGTTTCATTATAATTAGTCCATAAATAATAGCAAATTAAAACGGTTCGCATAGTACACAGTATGGGAACAAACTCCCGTTGGCATATGCTCCTGCAGACTGCAGCGATTGTGAGTACTTCTTTACCACGGACAGTGCATAATGCACGCTGCACGACGCACGTGTTTCGTAGAGAGCTTGGACTAAGCAGTATGATGTGGTTATAATTTATTTTTCAACGAATAAATTAAAACCCTCTTTCAGCCAAGATGGCCCCCTACCTTATTCCAACCCAAAGATCTTTATATTTCAATGTCTTCATTAATTTCTTACATTGTGTAAGTTTACTTATGTTCATTTATAAAAAGAGGTTTATTCGTTGCTTGTACATTAGAAAATATATTCAAAGCTGATTGAGAATAAATAAACTAGCTCTTTATATTAAAAAAAAAACATTATTTACTTTTCGGTAACGAGAAAAATTTCAGCTCCAATATCAAAGTTGGTGATAATTAGTATGCGAACAATCAACTCCACTTTACAATCAAGACATCCACACTCGCAATGCTCGAAACAGCAATAAAATCCACGTTCCTCAAACACGCACTACAAAATATGGGATAAAATCTCTGAACTATATTGCCTAAATCAAACAGTATTAATAGCCTTCCGTCTGCGTGGTTGAATTTTAGAACCCGACTTCGATTGCATGTCTGACGCCGCGCCTTACGCTCCGCGCCACAAATAACATCTGTGTACGTGAAATTTCAAACGAAGCTACCGTTGTAATTCGATTTTAAATTCAAAAATTCGTAACAAGATGTCGCCACTACCGTCGGCAAGTTGGTGTGAACGTGCCCCAGGCAAGTATAAGTAGGTACTACGATTTAGTGAACTAGTAGTGTCCAGTATCCCTCCGAATATGAAAAGATTGACGGTAATACTCAGTTGTATCAAGCGGCTATAAATTACAAGTGACGTCATTGCCTATCTCGGTAACTTTGTCCCAGGACTATCGCTGGATGACAGTAGATACGAGGAACAGGCTATTTTTGAAACCAGTTCCTATTGGATTTACAAAGTGGTCACAAACACTAACTGGGCGAAGCCGAATCAAAAGCCGCCCGCAGGGCCTAGCAGCAAAAACCTTCGAAATAATTGCTAGTACTATATAAATCGCTTCCAGATTGGTACAAGAGAATCCAGCAAAATTAAACAATTCAGAGAAATGCTTTAAAAGAATATCTTTGAAGTACGTTTAAGGATGAAACTATGTAATTTTATTGTCATGTTCTGTTTTGTGTTGTTTATTTTCTCTCCTTTTCTTTTCCATTTTTTTGTAATCATCCATATCTGTATAACCTTGTTCTTTTTTCTTTATTTTTTATTTTCATTTTTATTTTATTTTCTATTGTTGTTTGTTCTACTTAACCTTAAAAAAAATCATACCTTTCATGAATCTTAACTCCTTTTCAATATAATCTAATAAGCCATGTTCTTCAGGTTTCCGGTAATTGTTTGGTTTCGGTTGCCTCCTTAGTGTTTTTTTATGTTTAATGTGCACTCCGATTTCTTTCTTATTTCTAAACGAAACTGCCTCCTGTTCTACGTTATATTTAACTTTTAAGGATTCTTGTTTAAAGGCACCGTTATGGTTTAGCATTATCTATTGGCCTGTGCCAAAACAACACCGTTGTTTGTATAAACTGTATATTCTTTGTTTCATATTTTTTGATAATTTTTTTTAAGGACTCGTAAGGAACACTATAGGATTACTCTTAACTTTATTATAGCTAAGCGCACTTGAAGTGAAATTACCCAAAACTGCGCTATATAAATACTACGTTATTATTGTTATTATTACCCTGTCTTATTTTTCGTCTATGCTGTACGTGAAATAAAAATGTAACTATTTCCTCCCACGTGTGAATTACTTATATGTTCTTCCCGTCCCAAAACGAGTTCCATAACTCTAGCAAGAAATAAAAACAATAAAAATTACATACTTTTTATTCCTACATCCATCCCTGTTCTTAAAAGGAATGCTCGATTTCAACACCTTAGAAGCTCGTCGAAAAGTATGAGTAGGTAAACATTTTTTAATGTTAATCTCTGGAACCATAACTATTCAATCCACCTATGTTGAAAGTAGTTAACTTTTATGTCCCTAACAAGTATACTCGTGGAAGATCCCCGTACTTTTTTATGCTCGCCATGACTTCTGCCTATCAGGAGGCATGGTCGATCGATTTATATATAAATTTTATTTACTTTAAAAAATTAAAAAATGGTTTTTAGATTTTTTGCATAAAATTTTCACTTGTTAATTTTTGTTTTCTTTCTATTGTACACTAGTACTTTTATTTTGCCTATTTTTGCGATATTTCGAAATATGTGTATAATGTATTGCATTGCACTACCTCTGCATACATTCTGGAATAAACTATTATTATTATTAATCATCGTGTAGATACTAGTGGTCAATCTACTTACATCTTAAGTTTTTTTTTGAGTTCTACGAATTAAACACAATGACAAAAATTTTTTTTTAGAAGTCGCAAAAGACTGACACCGCACCCTATAATATATTCGGTGACCGGACAACTCGGAATGAAACCAACTCAGAACCATCTCAGATAAGTCATTTAGAGTGATAAAAAAATCATTATTTATTATTTTAACTTTATGAGTAAAACCTCAAACTGTAATATTTAATTAAATGAAGACATTATGAGCGAAACTCAATCGAAAATCTGGAAACAGAAAAATCAGAAAAAGATATTGGCAGATATTGGATATCGTGTCCCAGAGGTGCCAATATCTTTTTCTGATTTTTCTGTTTCCAGATTTTCGATTGAGTTTCGCTCATAATGTCTTCATTTAATTAAATAAAAAAATAAATTTAAAAAATTGGTTAAATAGGTTGCGTTAGGTTAGGGTTATCGGCTAATTTAAAATTCTTTTTTTCATAACTTTTCAAGAAGGCGTTGACTTTATTCTCAGTTGGCATGGAACATATATTTTCAAAACAAAACTACAGAGTAAGAATTTCCCTGATGATAGCGAACCTCCGATGGGATATGGTACCAGAAAAATAAGAAACGATTAAAAAATTAAGAAAGTGAAATGAAATCTGAATGTAAAATTATTCGAATAATATGCCTACTTATCTGCCGCTACATTAACTATGTATATGTAACTAACCATCACGCCGTTTCTCCGCAGGGGTAGTCAGAGAGGACGGACCGCCAAACAACTCGATCTTGGCACACACTCCTTGCTTCGTTCACATTCATACATCGTCTCATACATGCTCTTCTATTATTCTGACTCTTGACATCGCCCGACTCAAGTATCTGATTCACTTGGTCGTGCCATGTCTTCCTCGAGCGTCCCTGACTTCGTCTACCATTCACATTTGCGTCATATATTCGTCTCAGGGATCTCATTTCTACAGCATTCAGTCTACTTTCATCCTTTCTCTGCCAGTTCCATGCCTCACTGCCATACATCAGGGTAGGTACCAGCACTCCATTATGGACGGCTAGCTTCGCTTCTTTTGACAGTTTTTGTTGGCGCCAACGGCGTTCAGTCCTCTATTAATGAAGTTACCGGCATTTACCCTTCTTTCGATATCTCTATCAGTCTATATATATAGTATATGTATATTGTATGTATATGGACATGTATATGTTCGTATGTAGTATAAAGGCAGGTTATGCTGAAGTCGAGCAGGTCCCATAGCGGTCAGTGGTCAGTAGTGCACTCCGAGCTACTGGAGCAAGAGTTAACCAGGTACATAATTAATTATTGCAGTTTTAAGTATTTCTACCAGACTAAGCACGTCATAATAATATATGCCACTGAGTCAAATAATGATGGGTCGAGGTAAAACCGTCGTTAAAGACAGTTACTTACCAGGGGGTTCGACAGCGGTTGCTGATATAGTTTAATTGGTTGTCAGTTGTCAGTGTTGTCGACGGTAATGGATCAGAAGATGTGCTCCAGTTAGTTGAATACTAATAAATAACTGTTTGGAGACTTTCCATATAATTTCTATATAATATATATAATACTTTCCATAATAATAATAATTTCCGTATCATGCAATGTCGATTAATTAGCATTAATAAAGGTAGGATTTAATTATTGCTGTTCATTAGGATAGTCCGTTAAGGCCCTGTAACCGCTCTCGAAAAGAAGAAGATGGAGTGATATGTAATTACGAATCTTGGACAGAGCGCGCTAATATTTTCAATGATAAAATTGAAGCTGAAAGCTAAAGATGAAAATGCTTAATAAAACATGACTCGTTTAAAATAGAGCAAAAATCTCGTGGAAAGTATCATTTAAAGAAACGTTGTGAATTTTTTCACAAATATTACTTGTAAAATAATAAAAATAGACTTGTTTTAAAATAATTTTCAGAGCATACTTAGCGATTTTTTTCTATCGAGGGAATTTCATATAATTTGCGTTTCGGCGTGGAACGTATCTAGATATTATCTTCAAAAATAACATATAGTTTTTTAAGAGCCTAAAAACTTCAAATGTTTAAAGGAGATATGTAAGAAATCTGTGAAATTCGGATAGCGGCGGCTTAACGGTAACTATAATACATATTGAAACAATTTTAACCTTTTTTGACTTCTTTATTTCTGACCTATGCCGATTTCAGCCAATCACGGCCATCTTCAATCTGGTATGATTTATCTAAGATGGCCGTGATAGGCTGAAACCGGTAATGGTCAGAAATTAAATAAAAAAAACAGAGTGTGTAATTCACACGGCAGAAGTGAAACCTTCAGGAAACTACAGTAGACAATTGTGGAGAGGCTACGAAGCACCGCACAAAGAGGAGACCGATTATACTATCTCATTCTCTCGCAGACTAAATCCTACAGATGATGTGTTTGTCCCTTTTTAGTGTGGCTATTTTTCGTTTCATCGAGTTTCAAATCACAACGGTGCTAAAGAAGTTTTCGATTCAAAAATTGAAAAAAAGTTTAAAACTGTTTCAATATGTCATCGTAATGGAATTCCATGTGTCAAAAATAAATATCTGAATTACAACAATCAAAATTATGCTGAAAATAGAATGAACTACGATAGCTGTAAAGATTGCAAAGATGAACAACGATAGCTCAAAAGATCACCTAATATAAACAACAAAATGCTCAATGATGAACAATGAATGATTGCTTAAAAGATTGCCCAAAATGAACAACGATAACTCAAAAGATTGTCCAATATGAACGACGATAGTTTATACAATTTATATGATATGACGAATATAAACAATGAGTCCTCAAAAAGCTTCAAAATCTATCCCAACATGAACTATGATTTCCAGTCATCATTATTTAGTTTTTTTTTATATTTATTCACGACCAAGTGAATCAGATACTTGAGTCAGGCGATGTCAAGAGTCAAAATAATAGAAGAGCATGTATGAGACGATGTATGAATGTGAACGAAGCAAGGAGTGTGTGCCAAGATCGAGTTGTTTGGCGGTCCGTTCTCTCTGCCTACCCCTGCGGAGAAACGGCGTGATGGTTAGTTAGTTAGTTATTTTTTTTAATTAAAATTAAATTTGTTAGTTTTATTATCAAGTTCTGCAAGTATTTTAGTATGTATTTTTGTTACAGCTGTTTCAGTTTACAAGACCATTTTCAAACTGTGGTTAATGGAAAATGGTTGTGGAAAACGGTCTTGTAATCCGAAACAGCTGTAACAAAAATACATACTAAAATACTTGCAGAACTTGATGATAAAACTATCAAATTTAATTTTCATTAAATATTTAAAAAAATTAAATGGAGTTCTACGAATTAAACACAAAAACAATTAATCATTATTTAGAATTTGTTGAACCCCTGGGAAGAAAAGCTGAATTCTAAATGCTGTTTTATTCATGAGAAGTCTAGGCTTGGGTGAAAACTGAAACACCAATAAAGTTTTTCGTCATAATATTAACGTACGAGCAGGTTTCTTTCATGAATTTACCATGTGGAAGAATATTTCTGTTCAAAGACGCTCGCGATCCGCTCAATGCTCATAAAACTACCAAAAGCTAACAATTGACGTCACACCCAGCACCACCTCCTTCTTTCCCGTCAGATGTTCCTCTCCTCTCCACACTGAGACATGAGTCCTTCTGCAAATAACTCTGAAAAAAGTACACGGAGAATAAAAAAGCACACGACGCAAGACTCGACATCTGCATCTGCTGGCTGCTCTACTTGGAGACAGAGGTACTTTAGTCTTACATGCCTGGCACTGACGCTTCAAACTCTGCAACAACCCTACACATCATTAAGAGGATCGTTTGTGCGGCACGTTTCGGCCCGTTTCATATAAATCTTAATTTTGGATTTGTGATCAAAATGCCCAACCAAGTGAAAAATTATTTTTGTAATCAAAAAATATATTAAGAGGCAATAACCAGACAAAACCGGAAATATGTCATTTTTATATCAAATTTTAGACGTATTGACTCTTTTAAAATTATAAATTGATTCGAAAGACTGTTATTTTATATAGTAAAGCCATTTTTTAAATTTAGAGAAAATATGTTATTTTTAGTACAATAAGGTTTTACAGTAGGTCGTTGGCAGATTTGTTAAATTTTCAAACAAAATTTTGTAGCGTACAACATATTTCAAATCATATAATCATACAAATAAATAAATAAATAATACAAATAAATAAATAAATTATTTGGGAAAGCTACTTTTTAGAATTTTAATTTTAGTTCAAATAAAATCATAAAAAAAGATCAGCGCCCTTGTTTTGTGACGAAAATACTTCAGTTTATCTATTTATTTACGGTCTTTTTTTAATTACTTTTTATTTTGCTTTGACATTATTGAAAATTAATAAATAATTATGATCAAAAAAATTTTTTACAAAAAGTACGTAATTTTAATAGTTTTATCATCACGGGTTTGAGCATTTTTAAATGTGGGTATTTATCAAAGCAAATTTGGAATGAAATAAAATCGATTTTGAGTTATTATGTTAAAATGCTGGTATAGAGAATAATTAATCTTTCTCGTCGGAACCGCCCTGTACAGTTGCAAGGGTACGATCGCAAGTCCGACGAAATTTTAATTCTCGGCCTTTGGCTAATGGCTCTTAAATATCTAATACGGCTGTGAGCTACTTTATTTATTTTTGCTTTAAATTATGTATCAATTTGGGAGGCGGGAATGGGTACCGCCGCCCCGGGAACCTTTATTGGGTAACCAACACCTCTGCCATAGGTCACCCCAAGTGGTTCGCTACGTTTGGTGATTTAGCAGAGGTGCCCGGGTGCGTGGGGTGAGGTTTGTCTAGATTTTGGAGGTGGATGACCAGGACACACTGAACCCCAGATTCCTACCCACCCCTTTTACCCTTTTCCTTCCCAGAACTTTCCTCTCCTTCCTCTCCTTTAAAAAACCCTCCACACAGCATCCCCAAAGATGACATAGGCCCTAAGGAAAATTATTTTCCTCGGGGCCTCCTGTGTGAGGCTCATGTAAAAAAAAAAAAAATAAGATGATAATAAATTCAACAATTAAAGATATTAATGATTCGTGACTTTAGAGGCAACTTGGGCAATTGTTTGTGAGTAAATGAAAAACATAAAAAAATAATTTAATTATGTTTATCATAAAAATATGATGAAATATGAAATAAAAAATAAAAATTAGTAAAAGAAATCATTTTTATAGGTGTAAATTTAAAACACAAATTACCTATTAACATCGGAACAAAAGTTAGAATTATTACCCCAAAAATGCGTTTTTAACGATATTTTATTTTTTTTATTTTATTTTTCATTCTAATTTAAAAATTAAAAAACCTTTTGATTACAAAAATAATTTTTCAGTTTAGGTGGGTATAATCTATTAATTGTTTGTATTTTTCTTATGTTCAATTCAATTCAATTTTATTTCTTTTACGAAATTAAAATCTCACGTCGTTTTTAAAAAATACACAAGGAAAACAATAAGTTCCAATGCGCTCCTAACCCTAACAACTGACAAAAAAAAAACCATTAATGTATCGTAAAAGACCAACCCTCTGTTGACCAAAATCATGTCACATAATCTCACCTTGTTTAATATGAACTGAATGACTGCCCCCAGCAGCCAGCTGTCCCTGACTTCCGTCTGTGCCGACATTCATGGCAAATGTCTGCCAGAATTCTTTCACAAAAAATGCAATGCGCTTTATGAGAAACTTTCCTTTCTCCTTAATTATTCCTGTTTTTATTTATTTATTTATTAATAAACGCCCTTTTTCGGGGCTTTTACATATATAGCATAGAAAAAACATTTTATTGTACATAACTGAACTGCCTCAATAACAATATTTTATATTTATTCAAAGATAAATTGAAGATGTCCACTGACTTGGTATAATTGTAGTTTTAAAATTATAGTTGGCAATCATTACCATTGTAGAGTTCCATCTCAATCACTTAATATGAGGTGAAAACACGGAATCATGACAATAAGCATTTTTAATTAAGCTTTTAGTTTAATATCAGCAGAATTTTTACATCTGTCTGCACTATATGTATAGTCCGGTCAAGTTAGCTAGAAAAATAGTGGTCGAATAACGAAAATTCGCCCAGAGCTGAAATTTGGTGGAGATCTTGGGTATACCCTTACAAATGAAATACCAAAAGTCCCCATCGATTCCATGTCCGCTAAAAAAGTTATTCAAGGTCAAAAGTCAACATTTTCAGTTTTTTGGATTTCTCTCGTAAACGAAACGTAAACTATATAAAAAAAATAAATGAAACAAAAATTGAATATCATAAAATTATCTACAAATTTTTTTTTTCTAAGAATCACCATTTCTGAGATATAGCGATTCTAAAAGTTGAAGGAGTTACATTCTATATAATATTTTTTTAAATGCGCTCCACAGAGGAGGTCCTGAGAAAAATAATTTTCTCAGGGCCAATGTCATCTTTGGGGATGCTGTGTGGAGGGGTTCTTTTTTAAGGAAAGGAAGGAGAGGAGAATTCTGGGAAGGAAAAGGGTTTAAGGGTTGGGTAGGAATCTGGGGTTCAGGTATCAGTGTATTCATCCTAATCATCCGCCGCCAAGGCCTAGACAAACCTTACCCCATAAGCACATATGCACACATTTCCACACCACCCGTGAGGTAGTGTACTTGGCACATTTTTTTTAACGTAGTTTCCCGGTAGGCATAATCCACGATCGGTTATGATAAATTTTCATGAGATATTAGTTTCACTTATTTTTTTATATAACTTACCGTCTACGAGAAAAATTCAAAAAACTGAAAATATTGACTTTTGACCTTGAACAACTTTTTTAGCGGAAGTGGAATCGATGGGGACTTTTGATATTTTATTTGTAATGGTGTACCCAAGTTCTCTACCAAATTTCAGCTCTGTGCGAATTTTAGTTATTTGAAATGTTTATATTGACCGGACTAGTAAAGCGTGTAATGAGCGTCGGAAATGCAATGTTATTCGGTGTCTAAAAAGCTAATAGACTAAATTAACAATTTGAGATGAGAGTAATGGTACCTATAACCTAAATAATACCTAACCTGTAAATAATATACAAATATGTAATTTGTTGATGTTTTTCATTGGTGTTGCGCAAAGAATTTGTATATTTGGGTGACCTATCCAAAAAAAAAACTTTATTAAGATTAAAGAAAATTTGTCACGTTGTTGTCTGCAGGGTGAAAATTTCCATAGAGATGGCTAATCTCCGAGAGAAGCGTAAAAAGAGCAACTGTGTAATACAAAGTGTTTTGAGAGAGGTCTAGAACCACAAGTACAATGAACACTGGACATGTTTGCTTTATAGCTAAGTGATTATGCTGGTAGAGTGGTAGTTGTACCTACTTGTTACTCGTACCTGAATCGTGTTATCTCAAAATCAATAGCAAGGACACTCGGAACGGAGCGCAGAGCACGAAGAACCAGTTTGGCTATCTGGGTACACTATACAATTACATCCTCAGTCTATACACCGACTGCAGTGACTGCACCAGATCCAATGTAGCGAGGTGATTACACTTTGCTGCAGCGCATACTTCGGTGTCGTGGCCTGATGCCCTCAACACCGCTGCCATAACATATAATAATTAATTGATTCCTGTGTGGAAGACACTCTTGATATTGCGCTGGTGAGAGACCAACACTCAGAATCGAAATTTTGTTGCTTGAAACGGGCTAAGCTATGTTTAGTGACCAAATATGAAAAATTAAGAATTTCCAACCATCCTATTTCCTTCTCTTTATCTTTCCCACTTCTTCCACTCATTTGGCCTTAAAAAACAGTTTGGTTTTGTCTTTGAGTTCTTACAAATTTGTCAGATTACAAGTGGCAAACATTTACCACGGCTTTGACCGAGTTCCATTACAACATATGTTCCCTTCGGTGACCGGACAACTCAAGACACAAAATTACCTCCTTTGAAAAGTCATTAAAAGTGATGAAAAAAATGTTGAAATATGTTACGTTAGGTTACTTTATGAGCTATTTAAAAAAAAAATCATAACTTTTCAAAGGGGTGTTGAAATGGCATTTTATTGAATTTTCGTGGATCCGCTACTTTCGTGAACAACATTGAAAAACTGGTGCTAACTAGGTAGGCAGGTACCTCACACGTTGCCTTGTTTATTTTTGAAAATAAACAAAACTTCATACCATAACTCACGACTCCATGACTCAAGACTCATGACTCATGACTTAGTTTTTGTTAGGTACGTGTTGAAAATACTTGCAATCTGAAAAACAGTGTAATTTTCGTGACGACGCAGAGCATTTGAGAGTTTTGCCTAAACAAAAAATGTTTGTGCTTTAAGTTCATGTAAAGTCGGGTCTTCCCCGACCGAAAGCATAAACATTTGCTTACACATTACTATAACTATTGGCATTGCGGCCTTACTGCAAACGAATACAAAAATGTATAAGGTCATGCCCCCATTGCCAATATTTATTGCAATGTGTAAGCAAATGTTTGTGTGTTCGATCGGAGGAGACCCGACTTAAGGGTTTTGGCGACCATTTCAAAGCTCCATAAATGTCATTTACGTGCTGAAAACAGCTGATCAGAGCTTTTGAGAGACTTTTTCCAGACAAACAAACATTTTTTTCTGTTTTATATTTAAGATGACTAAGACCTTCTGAGGATTTGTAAATAAGATAAGAGAGGTTATAAATAACATTTAATAACTAATGAGATAATGAGAACCCACCAATGTTTGAAAACTTCAACTAAAAAAAAAAATACTTTTATAAAAAATTAAAACTGCATAAAAAAATAACACCTTCCTCCCTTACTCACAAGCATAGCTTTTTATGGGAGTACATCTTTAAATAAAAATAAAAATTATGATAATGAAATGTTTCGTGTATTATAATTACATAAACATGTAATTATTACTCTGATATCAATTCTGTTTATATTTTGAAAAATAATTTTCCAAAAAAAAACGTAATATGTAATCATTGAAGAAGAGATAATAGTAAAATAAATAAATATTTACGTATCATATTATATTTATATATAATGATTAGCTATAAGAAATAGTAGATGTGTTCAACCGCACGGAATTTGATTACAAAAAGGCTAAAAAACATATTTCATAAATAAATACCGCTTTTAGCCTTTATTATTCTTCTGCGCGGTTCCTATTCGATATTTTCGGCACCAGAACACTGAAAAAAAAAGTCCTTTTTTTATTTCATATTCTGAAAGATGCGTTTGTTAAGAACGGAAAATTTTCGTCGTTCGTAAATAAATAAAAATAGCACGGGGCCCTTTATAAAAAAAAACCCACAGAGACTGGATTTTTGATCTTTGATTTTTGAGTTAAAGACTTGGTGCAGGCAAATCGAATGTAAAGTTTTTTTTTAAATACATATGTTGTCAACCAGGTTGTAATTTCGAGAAAAAGGCGTTCAAGGTTTTGCTGAAGAATAATTCATCAACAGTTTCACATGAAATGCTGTACCTCCGTTAATTTTACGAATTTCTAAAGCATTTGGTGAGAGCATTTTTAGCAAATGCATCTTTCAAAAAATGAAATAATAAAAAAACATTTTTTTTACAATGTCCTGGTGCCTTATCAAATTTTACTTCTTGAATACTGTTCTTCTGATTGGTGATTTGTTGTGCGCATGCTCGCGAAGATTTCTATATATAATGGTGAGCTCTAGCATTTTGAAATTTATATAAAAATTTACAATAGGTGGCGCTCAAAATGTTTGAAGAATGTGTGTATTTCATATAGTTTAGCACCAGGGAGGGATGGGGGAGGGGATTGAAGGAGAGGGAGTCGAGGGAGAGGGGACAAGGGAAGGCGGTTAAGGTATAAGGAGAGAAACCGGGGCGCATGGGAAAAAACGCAGGGGAAGGATGGCGGGCGGGGGAGGACAGAGGGAGGGTTTGCAATGGAGGCAAAGTAGCGGTAGGGCTAGCAGGGGTAAATTTGGAAAGCACACACCTCTCACACGGACAGCTGTAAGTGACCTGCTCACCCGTCGGAAAACGTTCTGATTTATTCATATCAGACTACTGCAAAAACAAAAAATATTGTGTATCCAAAAGCCAATAAACAAAAATAAAACACAAACACTTTCTTTGGGTGACATTGCAACGCACGCCGGGTACAGCTAGTTATTATATAAATTATTATAACGTAAAAAAATCAGATCACATTGGCCGAGTCGTTACAGAGATGTTGTCCCGGTATCTTGGATTTCGATTCCCAGTTGCAACCGTTACCTTTTTATTTTCTGTGTCTTGTTCTATTTCATGTGTCGTTTAGATTTATTATTCTTGTCCAATAATTAAATGAGTATTTACTTTACTATGCTCCGTTTGAGTAATGCTCCGATGTAGGAATAATATTCACGTCCCGAGAATAGCCTCTGCTCTCAACAGATACTGGAAAATCCGGACAGAAAATAGAAATCCTATCTTCGTATATATTATTAACGGCTTTAGAACATTGGCATCGCCCCAGAGCCTACAGCTCTAGAGCTAGAACCTATTGGAACCCATGGTCTGTTATAGCCTATTTATAGCTGGAGCTACAGCCTTCAGAATACAGAGGTGTTTACTTCATGGGTTCGTGTTAAGAAAGTACAGTCCGTCAAGAAAGTGTAGAAAAAATTTAAACCTCTTTTAAATGTCAAACGAAATATAATGTACTTATTTTTTTTTTTAAATAACTACAGTGAGTGAACATTTTCACATCATCTCTATCAAACGGTGTTAAGAAATGAATGTTTCTTCTTAAAATGTTAAAGGAATAAATTGGATAACAGTGAAACAGATGTTGACCTTGAACACGATGATATTTATCCATAAAAACACGTGAACAACCTGTTACCAAAATACTTCTCAAACAAAATTATATACAACAAGGACAATAAGGAAAGATGACACAGGCCCTGAGGAAAATAATTCTCCTCAGGGCCTGTGTCATCTTCGGGGATGCTGTGTGGAGGGTCTTTTTAGGAAAGGAAGGTAAGGGAGAGGAAATTCTGAGAAGGAAAGGGGTATTAGGGATGAGTAGGAATCTGGGAGTCAGTGTGACCAGGAGTGACAATCCATCCCTCTCATTGCGGTGAAAGGCGGTGTTCCGAGAGAGTACAAGAGTGTCCTGGAGAAGTCAAAGGGATTTCCTCAACCACTCTCTCCCGATCCGTCCTGCCATGCAACTGTTGGACAGATGCATCCGCCACCAAGACCTGGACAGACCCGGGCACCCCTGCTAAGATACCAAACGTAGCGAACCGGGTGACCTATGGCAGAGGTGTTGGTTATTCAATAAATGATTTCCGGGGTGGCGGTACCCATACCAGCCTCCCAAATTGAAAAGGATAAAGTTATATAATCCTATCACTATTATTAGGAAATAAATGCTACAGAGCTGCCATAAAATAAACTATGAATTCTTCCACAGAATGTACATATTATTTTTCAACATTGTTGGATAATCGAGAAATGCCCAGAATCCCCGCATTTTCCCCACACAATACCCAATTCTTCAAAAATTTTAAAAATTCCCCGCAATTTGGGGAATTCCCCCCAAATCGGCAACCCTGTTGATAGCCACCACACGATCGGCCAATTCCTCCTAGCTCCGAACTAAGTTCGGAGTTAGAAGGTAATGTCACCGGAGACCAAAATTTCACTTACATTTTTTACTACAAATAATGTCAGGAATCACTGATTAGTATGTCAAGTACGTCTGTATAGTCCCTTAACACTTAGTTCAACACTAATGTTCCGAGTATTGAATATATTGAACCACTGTCCTACGAACGAGTACCAGTTGCAACGTAGGTGTATCATAAATTCATTCCGTTCGATGACATGGATGCATAATACTTCAATAATAACACTTGAGTAATTCTGCAGTGTTAAACGATAAACCGAGCTTCTAATATGAACCGTAAAACAATAATCTGCAATGCAACAAGAGCTGTGCGAAAGTGCATGTGGAGTGCTTTGTTGTGAAACTATGTCGAAAGAACTTTGGTTTCATGATATATTATGTTTTGTGTTTGTCCAATGTAATTACGATTATTGCACATCACGGTTACTCCGAAAATAAAAGCATGTATTCGAAATTTGAAGTGCTTGAACGGCTGTACAAAAGATCTCAAAAATATGCTCAGAACACCTCAAAAGTTAAACTGATTAGACAATTAATTCTTCTAAGGGGCTCGATCGAATCAATATATTTCTTTCAATATTTGAGAAACAAAGGTGGTTTATATATGACTAAAGACCTCATTGACTAAATAACTCCCGTTTAGTGTCAAATACATGCGTGTCAAGTGCCAATGTATATTGAAGTTAGTATCACAATTCGAAATTGCCTGGATGAAGTTATGCATGAAATCCTATTTAGATAAATCTTTACGACGAATCGGTTACATTATGGACATCAAAAAATATGCTCCGGATAAATTGAAGCTTTTACTAGCTTTTCTATGTATTGGAATTACAATAAAATGATTATTTACATAACAGAAAATATAAGCGTAAACCATTAAAAAAAAAATTATGACTTAACGATAAGAAACAATTTTAAAAAATACCCCTTTATGGTTAAGACTATTTTTGAGGTTTTGTATGTTCTAACTTTTTTCATTCTTATAAAATTGTGCACAAAATAAATAAAAACCACTCTTTAGCTTACTTGCTTCATGCAAATACGACACGCGATTTTAAATTTTGTTGGCATGAGAATCGAAATATTTCCAGCGTTTATATTCCTCTTAAGGAATGTAAATCAATAGACAGATGTGTTGCCAGCGTATGTTGATTTCTTATTGCCTGTCAATATCGGTTCAGCTGTCAACGGTGAAGCCGTGCTCGGTACATCGATATAAATTTGTTGGAAGTTACGCCTATCGATCCAATGTTATAAAGTTATCTATTTCACTGTGCTAGGGCCTCTTCTCAATTCGAAATTATTTTGATATCGTAGTTCGGTGGAACAGTTTTGTTTACAACACAGATCTTGTATACGAAACTTCATGAACTTGAACTCACAATAAGATAAATAAATAATACTTTAAATTCAAAGGTTTCTGGAGAAGAAAGCATTGTAGGAAACAAAAAGAACGCGGAGATATTTAGTAGTGCTCTACGGATACAATACTACACTACAAGTATTATGTAATGGCTCTGCTCTGCAGCACAGGTTGACAGCTCCCCTATGTTTAGCAAAGCGACCTGCGAATCCAAAAAAATTGAAAGACATTTTAACAGGGTATAGATACACATCTGCACATAATATTAAAGACGAAGGTTGAAATTAGAACAAAAAAGTCAAAATTAGTTATTGAGCTTTTCAAGCTATGATATAAACATACTCATAATACTCATGTATTATTTAAGTCTGTTTCTTGTTTTTGTTTCCAAATTAAGAAACGTCGCAGAAAAACCTTATACGTGTGAAAATAAAAATCCCTTCATTGACAATATCTATTATTATTTGGCAACTAGCGACTAGGTTGAACGGAATACAGTCTACCTACACACCTACAGTATTCGTGGCAGTTAATAGTAGATTGATCACGAAGATTTTTCAAAAAATAATAATGATTTCACAATAAATTCCTTGTATATCTGTTTGACTTAAAACGATTCAACGTACCCTAAAATATGAAACTCTTTATATAATATAGGTCATCAGATCACCATGTGTTTTAGCCATTGAACATTTCTTCATGTGTGTTTATAATCAGCAATAAAATATCTTTAACGACGCGATGGTGTGGTCTTCAGATTTCGACGGATTCGTTCCAGCAATATAATTCCTGCAGTCGCAATAAACCAGCACAGATACGCAATATAATACACATCAGATACAAATATATTTGTACAAACATTGGACACTCATTATAACGAATATGTTTACCGTCAAATAAAATAAGTATTTGACTTTTGTTTATTGCTTACCGCAATTGCATCACCATTCTGAAGGAAGTGGGGGGAATGGTAAAGAGCAGAGGAAGATGAAGTTTGAGAAGTAGGTACCTGTCTATCAAAAACTATTCACTACGCGGAGGGGTGGTGACGGCTAGAACGCGTAGGAGGTGGTCAAAAAGTATAAATAATTTACTAATCTTTAAACCATACTAACTTTTGAACGTGAACCTCCTGGCTCACTTCACAATTTAAGAGGAATATAAACGCTAGAAATATGTCGATTCTCACGCCTACAAAATTTAAAATCGCGCGTCGCATTTGCACGAGGCAAGTAAGCGAAAAAGTGTTTTTAATTTATTTTGTGCATAATTTTATAAGAATGAAAAAGTTAGAACATACAAAACCTCAAAAATAGTCTTGGCCATAAAGGGGTTTTTTTTTAAATTGTTTCCTATATTACTTCATAGTTAAGTCATGAAAAAACATTTTTTTTAGTGGTTTACGCTTATATTTTTTGTTATGTAAATAATAATTTTATTGTAATTCCAATACATAGAAAAGCTAGTAAAAGCTTCAATTTATCCGTAGCATAATTTTAGATGTTCATAATGTAAACCGATTCGTCGTAAAGATGAATCTAAACAGTATCTAAATAGGATTTCACGTATAACTTCATCTTAAATTTCGTACTATGAACTTTTATACGAATTTATACGAATAATTGAGACCTAAAATTTTATGTGGCTTAAAATAAAATTAAATTAAATTGAATGCATATCCATGATGCGTAACAAAATAGTTTCTCGTCCCTATCTAATATTTTTCTCCGATAGAATTTGATCCGAGTTCAGCTTGCTTACGCTCCACCACATTTCAGTCGAACCATAAATCTATCATCAACTGTTCTTTTAAATTTTTTATCATCGTTTTACATTCCATTATACACCACACATCCAGTTAGCTTATAAGTGCATGTAGTGAGTAGTAACATTCCTGGAGCAGATTGGGAAATAGATTTAGCGATAATCGCGAATGTGATCGCTTCGTTCCGGGAATAAATCGGCAATGCTTACATCGCTCCAGTTCTCTTTGAATACCTATTAATGCTAACCAAAGTCTGCATCGGTGAAATCCAAAGTTATTGCGGACATTTACAGCTCATCTCCTGTTCGAGAGCGGTTGGATATTCATGTAAGCTTTACGACCATCCGGTCCGGTGTAGTCTACAATCTCTTGACTGTCCGGTGCTTTCAACAAGCTTTCAGAATGATAATATTGGCTTATTGAGTATTTTAGAGGAATTCTGATGCATTGTTTTGCCATTGCTCATGCTGTGTTCTGATTTCCAGATTGAAAACACATTTTATGAATTAATAATCGAGAACACCAACAAAAATGTATTTGTCTTGCATTTGAAAATTCTGAATCATAGGCGGTCTGGTATAATTCTCGAAGAATTTTCCAACAGGATTGAATTTTTCACCGTCTGTTACACTAGCGGCGTTTTCGGAGAAATCTCTAATTTATTCGATTCGGGAATTAATTCTGCCGAATTAGGCTTCCCTAATTTCAACATCTTAACAATCTAATAACTAATCACAACGTATGGACTGGAATTCTAAAGCAAGTGCCAAAACAAGATGGGGTGGTGTGGTCATTGATGTTTCAAAAAGTCTCAGATCCTCAAAAATATCCACGAAGTACCCATCCATCGAGCAACTTTTTGTAAAAGTGAACACTTCTAGCAGTAATAGTGGGATGTGCGTACTTACCTCCAAATTCTGACGCCCAAAGCTACGGCAATCACTGCGACGAGGTTGAATCAATCTTTGCTAAATATCCTAACACTAAATTGGTGGCTACAATACTGGTCACTACAACCTGCCACATTATGATTGGTATAATATGAATTCTGACATGTTCTAATGTTAATATTCGTGTTTTTAGAGATATGGCTCTGTTCTTAGGACTAACTCAGTTTAATTAATAGTGTTCATAATATTGGTTGTCGTACAATGGATTTGGCACAGTGGCGTAGCTACTAAGGTGCTAGACGGTGCCGTGTACCGGGGTCCCCAAGCTCAGGGGGCTCTCGGACCCTGACCAACAAACCTCTTATTTATCGGCTTCAAATTCTACCACCTTTAGAATGTAAATGAAATAGATTGCAATACGACTATAAGGTAGTGCTGTTAGTCAGAGAGTTACTGTTTGAAATTTTATAAAATTTGGCGTATTGGTAGATTACGATAAGACAATGATCTGATGAAGATTTTATTTCAGTTTTTATTTCATTTTATAAAAAGTACCATTTAGATTCCATTCGAAATTGAGAAAATGTGCAAGAATAATATATAAAACATTTTAGACACATAATTATTTCTTCAGATTTTGTGGTACCGAAGGGGTAGCATCCCAAACGTTGGGATGGTTTGAGGTTATTGGCGCAGTCCCAACATTGGTTTGGTTTACGTCAAAAATAGGCGCATTAGCAACCATGGGTTGGTTTTGGACCGTAGAGGTAGCAGCCCGAACGTTGGGGTGGTTTGAAGTTACTGACGCAGTCCCAACTGGTTTGTTGGCGTCAAAAATAGGCACATTCGCAACAATGGCATTTCTGGATTGGCTTGTAGAAGTTGAGGTCTCCATTAACAGGTTCCCATGAAGGCTACTGAATGGAAATTCTGATCTAGGTGTGAGCCAGGAGAGAGTGTAGGTGATCAGTTTGTTTAAAATCTCCACTTTGATGTGAAGGTGTTCCTGACCCGTATAAAATTATTAGGTATAATTTTGTAATATTTATGTAAGGAGCATATAACATTTAAAGGGTGTCGGCTGTGTTCCCTCCCCTGTAGAGAAAATAATATATATTGTTCATCGAAAAAATCTTGAACCTAAAAAAATACAATAAAATAAACTTAAAATGACCTACGTCCGAATGCAATAACTGTAGCGATAGATCGATCAAAGTACTCGGATCTCACAAATAAACTGATTATTAATATGCTTACTCTCAGTACTCATTACAACACACTCTGCACTGTTAAAACCCAGAAAATTGGTACAAAAGTTTACACATTTTCGTTCCATAATATTTAGATTAATCAAAAATACCTACATATTTACCACAGTTTAGATGAAGACATGCTAAATAACGCAAAATCATATGTTTTTGTTTTGAAAATTTGATCGCTTAGAAGTATTACAGATGCTTCAATTAAATACAGCGTGTAGAACAAATCTTGGTCCTTAAAAATATTGGTCATTTTTTTTTAATAAATCTTTTAATAGGCTTAGAAAAAAATAAAGTATTAGGTCTATAAAAAATACTTTCAAGTGCAAACTCTCATACTTATAAACTCCTTTTCGGATATGGTTTTATTGTATAATGGGGCAAATTCAGTTTCTTTTATGATAATCGTAAAAAATATATATATTTACGCCAGAACTTCACATAATAAAATAAAATATGCATTTTCACGTTGTTATTTCACAATACGGCCGGCAGTCGACGAATTTGGATTTTCAAAGTGAACTCTATGCCGTGCATCGAAGAACTACTGACTAACCCCACCCATTTTCTGTCATTCTGCCATCGGCCGGAGCGAGGAATAGACGTGATGCTCCGCGTCGCTTGGTTCCGTGAAATCAATTTAAATTTCCGTTTTATTACAATACACAATGCGTAAAAAAGGACTTAATATTTTTTTCAGGCCTTTACGAAATCAACCTGTAATAAAAAATTCTCAAATACCTTTTCCAATCTTTCCAAAAGCTTTTTCTCAAGTAATTTTAAACTCCTCCCATAAATGGGCGTGAATTCCGATTTCAATTTTTCCTGAAATATTGGATCGCCAAACAATTCCAGAAATATTTTCTTGTACATTGTCGTGGGCAATAAAACTTCTATAAGCCTGACGAATAAAATAAACCTTTGAAGAACCTTGGCGCCGCGTTTTACACAGAGTAAACACCGAAATACATACAACCCATAAATCCATAACTTGAAGAATGTACCTGTTACTAAATTGTTATTTGCGGATATGCATGCAAAGCCGAGAATTGATTGTTTTATTTATCTTTAAACCGTTGGTAATATTGTTATGATTTCAGATGAATGGATTCGATGAAACTGAAAGTAGAATGAATCATTGATTTCGGATATGGTCCAACAGGCTTGAACAATTAACAAATCACCAGAAGTTGCCAACTCATTGCACTTCACCGTTCTGTACCTACATAGCTGCTACTGTAACTACCTACATAGTATTTACCTACCAAATTACCTAGTTGCTGCTGTTGCTAGCTAGTAGCTACCTATTTAGTTACTCAGGTGGTTAAATCCGTCGCTAATCAAATTTCACTTTCAGCTTTCCTTATTGACGGTGCCTTACTTGCGGCTGACTGCACTTAGTGGGAAACCGTAGACAGACCTGCCCATTTGATAAAACTGCAGATATTTTATCATTATACCAATGCTAAACTTATCACTTCATTGGGCTTGACAGAAGGCAACTTGTTGACGCAACTATGTACGTATCCATAAATAAACCAAACCACACTACGTATCCTTTACTCCATCCAAGTCACTACCTATAAATCCCTATCTATACCTATACATTATCCATAAATCCCTATCTATACCTATACACTACCTATAAATCCCTATCTATACCCATACACTACCTATAAATCCCTATCTATACCTATACACTACCTATAAATCCCTATCTATACCTATACACTACCTATAAATCCCTATACACTACCTATAAATCCCTAACTATACCTATACACTACCTATAAATCCCTATCTACACCTATACACTACCTATAAATCCCTATCTATACCTATACACTACCTATGAACCTATCCTCTGACAAGGTATGTGCCCATATTACCTACATGTGACTTTTGGAACAATGTAGCTACATGTGACCAAGGAAAAATCATCAGTCTGTAAAAGGAGTTTGCTTGCAATTAACAACTCCTATACTGATATAGATTCTTACGGAGGCTTGTGCAGTGCTCAACCCAGTGATCAGTAAGTGTCGTAATTCGAATCTCACAATAACGTACTGTGTGAGGACTAGGGTAAGTCAGATTCCTTCGCATTGTCCACTTTTCACAAGCTGTTTCCAAAGTTGTGTCACGTTGAAAATATTTTTTAATTACAGTCCATTGATTCGCAGTCAGTTTATCTGCGACTACACAACCAATATATCGACGAAAAATAATCCGGAAATCGACTTCAGTATGGAACACCGTCTTCTCGAAAACAAAGAATTTAATTTTAATATTATGGGTAAATGTATCAAAGAGGTTTTGATGTTTTACAGTAGCTTTTAGATAAATCAGGTCTGGATTCATAAAAATCAATTAGAACTTTGGTGTTGCGGCGCTAGTTGTAGAGCTCAAGGTGGGATTTAGCTTCCACAAAATTTAATTTATAGCATTTAATGCTCTCCACTCTGTCAGAACTCATCGACCAATCACAGGGCATTTTCTCTTTCGTGACTTGGTATCCGGAAAACTCAACAATGTGCAATTGGTTGAATAGGTAACTATTTTTTTTTAAATCACTTTTAATGACTTTTAGAGGGGGTATTGAAATGCCACTTAGTTGAGTTGTCATGGAAACTTCACTTTTAATCGTTTTTAAATGACGATTTATTATTTTTACGTATAATTTATATATCTGTAACAAAACTAAAGCATTCATAATCAGCGCGATTAACTATATTCTGTACACGAATAAATGTTTTCACTTAAGTACCTTATTATATATACATCATTTTCCCGATATTAGAGAGCAGATCCAACTCACCAGTCACCTCCAGTTCACATGTCCCGGCTCTGCATATTATATATTATTATTGACGCTTTCCTTTATTTATTCACACTGACAACTGCAGCTTGGGTAATTTAGCATTCGGAGACGTCGCAGCTATAAACTATACGGCGTCTATAGTACACAAAATTTTTATGTAAGAGGCAATGCTAAAATCAATATCAGCTCCTTTAGAAACAGCGGTGCGGGAAGTAGAATTGCAGATTAATGTTGACAAAAAAAATGATGATACAGAACAGAAACACTTCACATAGAAGAAGAGGTAGTGCACAATTTAAAGACAACTACTCATACGAAGTGGTCGATCAATTCACTTACCTGGACTCCAGTCTGGCAGAAAACAATGAGGATCCAGCAAAAATCAGAAGCAGAATCACAGCTGCCAACAAAACATACTTCTCTTTGCTGCCGTAGCGTTCACAGGAAAACCAAAATAACCATATAATATATTATAAGACCATTGTTAGAACTCTATGGAATATGGATGTGAGGCGCTGACACCGACGGTAAAGATGGCTGAAATGCTGAATACCTTTGAAAGAAAAGTGTTGAGAAAAATATGTGGGTCCGTGAAAGAGGGGGAACAGATATATATTTATATCAGGCCCCTAGCATCTCAGCCCATATGAGACTCGGATCTCGGAGGATTGAGATGGGCTGGGCATGTACAGAGAACGCCGGACACACGCGTCCCAAAAGAATTATGACTGGACACCCAGCCGGAAGGAGAAAAGTGGGCAGACCCAGACTGAGATGGGAAGACGAGGTAAGATGGGATGCAGCATAGCTTCTCCAGGTAACAAGCTGGAGTCTGGAACGCTTTTGTGTTTTCTCAATAAATATTTACTACTCGTTAAAATATAACACTGCAGCATGCAGGTTCATGATTGAGTTAAAGAAATATATAACTACACCAATAGATTGATCAGGAGCTAAAGCATTGTGAAATTGATAACTTTACAATATCGGATCGATAGGCTTAATTTTATATCGATATTTATATGGCATGATTTTATATCGATGCACAGTTTCACTGTTGATAGCCGTAATGACAGTTAACCGAAACTTATCTGATACCACGGAGGCCGGGCTGAAAGTTATCAATCTTCGGTCGGAATATCCCTTACCAATTGTTGACCGTGATCGCAAATATTGATAACTGACCATAGATGACGGATGTGGTCAATATCGGATTGATATAGGGTTTTATCGATCGTCCAAGATAGATATCCTGGTCTGTTTGTGGAGCGTTCATTAAAGCTTGGACCGACATCAAATTAAATGCAATGAGAAAGTATAAACAACACACGTTAAAAATACCCTTCAATATTGTGGGAATAATTGGCAATAATTGGTATATCTACAAATAAATAATAGATATAAGATAAGATATAGGTACCTACCATCCAACTGTGGTAGGAACTTTTGTTTCTTTTAACAGTACGCATTATGCCCAACATCAGTATACCATTCAACAGTTACGTGGTAACCATAAAAAATGTGTTCAGAAAATTCAAACAATGCGCGATAAAGACTTTACGCAGAATTGCTAACATGCGTAAAACGAGTTTTAATTGAAATATCTGCATTATCTGTAGCACACAGAATAGCGGAAAAAGAAGGTCCAATTCTCACATTCAACGCATTTCGTAGGTACTGGAAAACCAGGATGAAGGCATACTTGGATACTTGAGACAAAGAAGAAGAGGAATGTAATAACATAACATATTTTACTACAACAGACGTTACAGAAAACACAACAAAAGAATAGCAGCTACCTGGAACTAAGAGGTTGAAAACAGTGGCGTACGTTACTTTATAAACAAACGACAACTGTGCATTGAATATGTAAAAACGACATTTTTATATCGTCTTATCATATTCCTTTGATTGTTGTGATCAATTAAATAAATAAGGGTAGCCCCCAACAATTGAAACCCCAACGATATATAAAAAGCAGGGAATACTTATTCAAAACACAATCAATGAATGAGATTGGGCAAGCGGAATATTTCACCCATCTTTAGTGCAAGAAGTAAGCGGATGTTTGGCTTTGCGTTATGTCCACTACAAAAATAGTTTGAGGAAGTCAACTGTTTGGCCACGAGTCGGGTTGCAACGAGAACATTGAAATATGTCAAATAAGAACCACTGTGAGAACAATTGTGGCATAATGAACGATTGTGACACGTGACCGTTTAGTGAGACCATGGCATCCCCAATTGGGATATGTTATGAGGCTGAAGGTAGTAGTAGGGAGGGGAAGGATATGGGGAAGAGGAAGGTGGGGAAATACTTGTATATTCCGATCTAGTCACCGAACACGGCTAAAGTCATTTTAAGCAACGTTTCAATTCTGGTTTGAGGTTTTTCATTATGGCGATACTGAGAGTATCTTCCACTTTGGAACGTGCCACAATACAATTATTATTTTTTAATTATTTAATTGTGAAGCAACACAAATTAAATAAATAAAATTAACTTAACGCCGGAGTTTGAACACGCTACCTCCGGAGAGCCCTTGACCACTGAGGCCGTCAAATATATATAATATTATATTATATTACCTACTCTTAATTTTTTTCACGTTTCTTGGTTCGATTTTCTTTAGGTAGGCTCTATATTTGCACGCCACTGGTTGGAGATGTAGATCAGACAGTTCAGGTTAGATGTAGCCTAAGAGGTCAAGTTCCCCAGAACGTTATATTAGTAATTCTTCTCTTCTAGGCTCTACCTCTATCTTAATTATCTGGTAAAGTGATGTTGGAATAACTGTCGTGAGAACCGAAGGAAGATAATATCGGGTAGATACTGGCCGCCGCTTGGTCAATCATTTCTTGAAAAAAAATAGAAATGATCAAATTGTTGGTAGGTAACAGGAAACTTCTAATTCTAATGACCTGTTTTAATCTTTACAAAGTTGTAATAAATTTGGCTTCATTCAGTAAGTTACAATCAACTAACGGCACTTTATTTATAATGGGAAGATGTTTATCAAAATCAATAGATCTAATTTCCTATTCAGACGTCTGCTTATAATTAATGTTGTTATGCTGAACATATTTAAGTTTTTTGTGTGATGCACACCACACAATATCTGTCAGTGGAACTATGGCAACCCATTTGGAGATTTTTTTATGTCAATACCGCACAAGAGTTCCAACTACCCTTGACCGTCCGGAGTAGAACTATGACATCCTAAAGGTAGTGGGAGGGGGAGAAGGGGTAAAGGAAGGTGGGGAAGTACCTGGCTTTTCAGATCTGGTCACCAAACATGGTATGTCACTAAATGGTGGTGAATGCTGTATCTCCGTCAATTTTACGAGTTTCCTTAAAAGATTGGTGAGAGCATTATTAACAAAATGTCTTTCAGAAAATGAAATTTAAAAAAAATAACAATTTTTTTTACAGTGGTGGTGCGTTAAAGCCTTGTTTGGGATTTGATCAAGGGAACATGGAGGCGTTTGGGGGCCCTCAGGAACAGAGGCCCGTGTGTACTGCATAAAAAGCTTGTAAAATTACATCAACTTCTTAAACTAGTGGGGGGCTCATTCAGCTTTGCCGCCCCGGGCCTCTGACGGACTAGTCCGCCACTGGAGATAAATACAATTAAGTAATATATTTTGTTGTTGGTAAATTTTGATTGTTAGTTAGTATTAAAGTATTGAAAAAGCACCCTCGCTGTTCCTTGAAAAATACTCTACATTCTACATAAAACCATTAAAAAGTGAGATTCCCAAAAATATCATGGCTTGAAGTTTTTTACTATATTTTTTAATATATTCTCCCCACACCTACTTTATTCTCCTTCAACGGTCAATCTAAGCGAAAAATACGATAGTAATTGCTCTTTCTATAAAATACTTGACTGGACTTAAACACATCAACCTTACAACCAAAGCTATTTTTTCTAGGAGACATAAAAGCCATCCGTGCAGGTAGTTAAGTACTTAGATAGGTACTAATCACATTAATTTCTCGGTAAACCCAATCTGGAATTGCTTCGCCAAATGAAAGCCAAGTTAGGTAGTCAGTAGTAGTCAGGTAGGTAGTATAATTTGACGGGTTTAGTGTTGCGGTAAGTAACCAATTTGAGGCAAAAACTCCTAAATGATAATGCGAAAGCAAAACTCATTTCCGGAAGCAGTGGGGCCGCTAAGGAATCCACATCACTAATCACTGCTGTGATTGCCAATTGCCATGTGCCACACAGCACACAGCACAGTACTGGAGTACGTGACAGTAAAGCTACAGGTACCTACTACAGAGGATGTCTGGGGATATTTCCCTACATCTGGGGAAAATTATGTTAAACCGGATTTCTTCAAATACTCGGTGTACGGAAACTTGTGGTACAAGCGCGATACTGGTGAACCTACACCACACAGAGAACCCAAAAAATCGTTTTTTTTTGCTTTTTTCGGCAATAAAGGGTTAAAAAAACTTTTGAAGCCGGGTCAACGCTTCGATGTATTATAAATATTAACTAATAATAATAATAATAATTGGACAATTTGTAGAGCGCCGTTTTTGTGAAAAATCACCTCAAGGGCGCTTCTACTACTAGCTTTTCCCCGCGGCTTCGCTCGCATGATATTACGGGAAATTACTGTAGCGGTTGAACTTATCAATTATCCCCCCCTCCTCCCCACCCCCACCCCCTCCGGCATTCCATACATTTAAAAAAAAAAAGAATTATCCAATTTTTTCATAAATTATCCAATTTTTTCATAAATTATCCAATTTTTTCGTTCGGAATTTATGCGCTTACAAACATTTCGGATGTTTATTTTTAATTAAATGATTGGAAGTTTGTTAATATATAATAAAAAATTACACTATTAATATTCAGTCTTTATAATCGTTACGAATTATATTTTTAATGCAAAAACTCTTATCTGACATTTATTCCAAAACAGAAGCTTGTCCAAAAAAAACAAAACATATTCTAATATTTGAATTTTCTGGAGCAGTAGCTGACCAGGGGGCTGAGTACCTACCAGCTTAGAGCCCATCAACATCGTTTCCATGGAAACGATTTTTTTTCTGACGTTAGCAAAAACTCGCTTTTGTTAGCGACAGAAAACGTATAACAAATATAATAAATTAATATTTATAATTTCATAACGCCAGAGCTTGCCATCATATACAGACTATAGTCTTCGCATATAATTTAGCTTTTTATTGGTGAATGCGTTTATTGTGAAAGCGTCATAAACAAACTCGAGCAGTTTCGCATTTATAATATTAGTATGGACTAGTATGGATATGGATTATTGAACAATTTTTTATCAGAATAAAAAAATTTCAACTTCAGACTCGATCTACTCGAGAACGAAAGCTCAATTCAAAAAAAGTCATACCGCAAAATCGACACCAATGATTCACCAGTTTCCCACTTGTACTGTGAGTTTCCGGACACAGGGTGTAGCACATAACATAGAAATTTCTGAGATCTGAGGAAATCAAAACAGTTTCGATTCCTGATTCCAATTTTGAACGAAACCGGTACAGAACTCTAGAAATTCAAGATGGCATTTTGTGACGATGGCATTTTTTGTTATCCAGTTTATGTACTAAAATAAAAACAATTAACTGATAACTACTGAACTAATTAACGAACGTATCTCCGCAGGGGTAGGCAGATAAAATGAACGGCCACACTAGACTGTCTCGGCACACTCGTCGCTTCATTATTCGTATCACATTTCACTTCTCACACGGGCACCTACTCTTCTATTGTACATTTTGAAGCTAAGGCATTGATCGTCCCGAATGTTCATCGGGTGTCCCCGGCTTCTTCCACATTCGGCACAATGATATGAAATTATGCACATATCTACGTAGAAGGTATTCATACCAGTTTACGAAAGCATTATTAATCCATTTATCAATGTTCATATTGTATCTTCATTGTTTGTTGGGAAAAACGATTGAAGTTTAGTTAGCATTATCCACGATAAAATGTTCGATTTAGTTTTCAAAACTGGGGAATTTCTGGAGAATTTTTTTGGACATCACTATTAAGTAGGTACCTACGTCGGTCATCGATGACTACAGAAGTCTGGGTTTTTTTGCCGGCGAGTTGGCGGGAATATCGTTCCTACAATTCGTGGGACGTGCGCGCCGAATTGGCTGCCATTATTATCAAATAACCGGTGGATGAATGATTGGTTTATTTATGGGATGAATTATGGCGAGAACACGATAAATTGCCATGGGAAGCGGTCGAGCCAACGTCATGTTCTGGGAGCTTTGCAAACGCAAATACCTACCTTTAAAAATGCGCAAAATTAATCTGATTTTATAATTAAATATGTGTCCTTTGTCATCAAAAGTTGGGCAGCAAAACCAAATTTATCGATTCCTTGAAATAAAAGTCTATTTTCGTGACCGTAAGGTAATTATATGCACCGGCATCAAGTTATTGGTAGAAGATACTAGCTTGTCATTCTATTTATTAGTTTCATTAATATTTTAACAAAAACATTTTAATTATCAATGTTCCATGAATCAGTAGATAGATCTGTCATACTCGTGGCCCAGATCCCAGACGCACAGAAAAAACCGCAAATTTCTGTCCTGCGTCAGGCAACCTGGCGACAAAATAAAATGCCTTCACCATTGCGCTGCAGAGGCTGTCATTACCATAAGAGTTCCAACTGCCTGGAGCCTCTGGGGCTGTGGCACATTGGGGTATGTTGTGAAGGGAAGGAAAGAGGGTGATAGGTACCTGGCTATTCAGATCTGGTCCGTAAATACGGGTATTAAAGGTTGCCCACCACTTTCCCATGGCTTTTAAGGAAACATGATTTCCTCCTTCACCATGCACCTCAATACCCTAATTTTTGTTTATAAAGGAAGCTACTTCTTTTTCAAATGACTCTAGACCAGTGATTCCCAAAGTGGTCCAGGTGGACCCCCAGGGGTCCACGGAAGACTCCACGGGGGTCCACGAAGGCATGAGAGAAAAATGGGGGTCCACAAGTTGTAAGTGGGGGTCCACGAAAAAAAATCTGGTTTCGGTAGTAAAGAACAAAAATGTTGGCTTGGCTTTACCTATCAATAAAGGCAGATAATACACTACTAAAAAAAATTAAGAGAGCAAAAAAAAATTTTTTGGTGATTTTTGACAGGCTGTGATTTTGGTGAAAATGGCTGTGTATTAAGATTCTAATTTTCAGATTTCTGGTTAAAATAAAAAATTTAAAAAAATAAAAAATTTCAGTTAGGCTGGCATATGGATCAGATAGCTTGTTTATTTAGCATTAAATAGTTTTTAATTCCTTTTTTTAAACCCTCCCTTAATTTTTTTGAGTAGTGTATTTTAAGAAGGTCACCGACCGTTACTTGTAAAAACTTACACATTCGATATTGAGTACAGGTTTGGCTTTACCTGTCAATGTAGGCAGGTACTATCTGCCTAATTCTACTCACATTTCGGTGAAAAATTGTCATATTGAGAAAATTTTGAAAGTGGTCCACGAGAAAAAAAGTTTGGGAACCTCTGCTCTAGATCCTCAAATGTCCGTGCATACATTAGTACCCTTTACACGCAGAGTTCGGAGCAGGACGTGCCCCGCGCCACTTCAGGCCGCCGCGCAGAAAAGTAAAGACCGAAAGTAAGATAACGGTTTACGGCGCAGTTCACTGTGAGACTTTTGTGCGCGGCGGCCTGAAGTGGCGCGGGGCACGTCCCGCTCCGAACTCTGCGTGTAAAGGGTACTATTAACTGGCAGCATGCGAGTGCAAACATGGTGTTAGTTATACATAAAACTCGAATCACTTCTGATGTCAGTCACTGGTGTTTTCTGGAAGAGAATAAAGGTTTTAGTTTGAAGGAGTTCATGTATTTGGAGATATGGTGATCCGAGTGTGAAGCCAGTCCAAAGCAGCTGGGCTCCAATCGTCCGGCAGTCCTGCCGACTAGGATTTGAGCAGTTGGACCGTCCACCACTGAGACACAACATCCGCGCTCCTTAGCCGGCTTCTCGATAGGCCCTCGAAGAAAGTGTTGGGAATAATTGGGAGCATCCTGAAGACCCTAGGGAAAGGCAGGGTGGAAGAGTGTCAGTCTCCAGCCGTTAGTATTCATGCCCGTATCATGGCGGCAGGGGAGGCGCGGGAGGGTTATAGCGGCAACCGCTTTGGGAGTTGTTTGCTTAGTTTGTGCACGGACAGAATCAATTCTGCCCCAACAAGGCGGTGACCAAGGAGGTAATAAGGGTAATGCTACTTCTAGCAACATTTCAAATCTGAATAGTAATCTTTAAATGTAGAGTTCCTATCTACCTCTCCAGGCAAGTCTTCTTCAGCCATAATCCAGTTTGTGTTCATTTGTATCATCAAAAGTGAAGTTTAGAATTAACGTAAGGAGAAGTGCTATATTGAAATAAAAGTATGTTTTATTATTAAATATGTATTATAATTGTTAAAGTAATTGTTGTCTTGTACGGTCACACTTTACAAGAATTTACAAAAAATGCATATGAATTTATTATTCATTCACAAAAATCTTTCCATAAAAAATTACAATGTTTTAATATTTAATGAGCATACTCAAAGTGGAGTGTAAAATGCATCTTTTTAAGGCCACAATTTGAAAAACTAAACTCACCACTTACAAGGGTTAAACACAAGGTGAAAACAGTGAACATTATTTATATTTTCTGACGAGTCATAAAGCATATTGGAGGTTTCAAATCTGAAAGTTAGAATACTCGATTTCAATGGTCTAAAGTTGGAAGTGCAACACAAAATATTGAACCTCACAACATTGAACACGAAAACTCTGATAAATAGAGAAGTCTTTCTCTTTGTTAACCGTATGAAACCATATCACACCAGTGCATTAGTGGTCTCAACTAAAGATCATTAATTACTCATTGCAGAAGCTTATCTAGAGTATTCTGAATCAAAACCTCAAACCCATTATGTTTGTAGCACTGATTGCAAATTTAAAGCCCAATTCACAAAATAAGTCTAGTTTAGCACTGTGTAACTGTCGCAACCTTGATTTTAGATGAAATCTGACAGAAGAGTGTACAGCGTACAGGGTAGTCATGGGTCAGCGATGGTAGCCTAGATGACTTAGTTACAAAATACTCTAGATGCTGAAGTCAGCTACAGACTGTCTCTTTGAACTTTCTAACTAAGAACTTCATTCTTGTAACTTTAATTTCAAATACTTCAACGCTTTGTCTGTTCCAAGATCAAATGTAAAAGAGGCACCTTACATGGCTATTCGTATTGGCATATTTGGCATAGTTACATAGAAAACATACTATCCATGCTATGTAAAAACGCCAATGCGAATGGCCACATAAGGTTCCACTGTAAGCCTTGTGTATATTCAATAAGAGGAAAGGCCAAACTGACAATTTCCAGGAAGCTTGTAGTGAAAAAGTGGTCAGTGTGAATAACTGAAAAGTTCCGGGGCCAATTATTTAACTCTCTTGTGAATAAGGCTGTTTATGCTGAACATGAAAAGTTGCAGAAACTGGGCAGATTGTAAGCAATAATATTATTGGTGGACCACTCCAAACAGATTCAAAAGATAAACTTCAGTGTAAAAGATTATATTAAATTAAGCACATAGTTAGAATTACATACATATTAGTTGTGTTTAGATATTATTCAGAAAAGCATTTCGAAATAGAATAAAATAAATAGTGCTCAGTTCTTGCTCGTGGTTGAGGATGCCCATTCTCAATAAAAAATTGTACATCCAAAATATAATATGGCATACGGTTATGGTTACAGTACTAAGATTTAAATATTATTATTTGTGGTGACCCTGTTTTGCTTGCTATGCAAATATTTCCACTTCCGTGCTGGAGTTTGTTTCTTTCTTTCCGTATTGTATTTTGCCTAAACTAATGATTACATGTATAATAATATCCAACATTTTACAATATGTTTGTATTTTAAAGCATAACAGAGTTTTGATAGTGTAACTTCTACGAGTAATGTCTATATCTAAAAAAAATGTATTAAAGCACTTTACTGGAAAACATACCTAAAAATTTAATCTTATTGTCAAATAAAACGGTTTCAAAATATGGCAGCAAAAATTTGTGTGGGTTCTGCTATTTAGGATTCATTTGTCAAAATACCGTGAGATTTTTAGAGGCCTCTGCAAAGTCAGACGTTGAGGTATTTTGACCGATGACCATTAGACATCACCCGACAAGCACCATAAAACACAATAAAAATAATTCAAACCACAAAGCAAACAAAAATATTTGGCACCAACTTTAATCATGCTTCACCTATTAAATAGAGTCTAGCATTACATATTGAAGTCTACTCGTTAGGTAGCATGATCCACACCAACAAATCTAGTCTAGGTAGCAATACATACATTCTACCTTTAACATAACCACAACACAGTCAAGACAAGGTCTAGGTAGCATTATTAATCTACCTATTATTTAATTTGAATCGGCAATCAATATGTATATATATAAACACATATATGTTTAGTCTAGGTAGCGATATAGTCTACCTAGGAAATGATATGAAGATACACGTCTAATCTAGGTAGCCATATAATCTACCTTAACAAAACAAAGTCTAGCAAAGGTAGCAATGTAATTCTACCTTAACCTTTCGTCGAGCGCTTTTGATCCGGCAGGTACAGGCACTGGCCCTCCCGAACTCTTGAAATTACACTCTGTGCGAACTTTTCACTTAGTTTGCCTTGTCCTTTACTACGGGAAGTTGTTCAAGTTTTGTTCAGAGAAGCTCATTCAGAAAACCTACTAAAGCAGTGGTTCTTAACCTTTTTGGAGGAACCAAACCCCCTACCAGTTTCATATGCATTCACCGAACCCTTCTTAATTCAAAAGGGGGGGGCATAATGGGATAGGATGGGCTGTTGTCACGCCTATAATTAACACAATGGGGGGAGGGGGGGGGGGGATGGGATATGGGATAGTGACAATATTCTTCGTAATTTTTATTAGGGCTGTGTTCTGTTCCGCCGAACCCCTGAGACTGACTCACGGAACCCCTGGGGTTCGATCGAACACAGGTTAAGAACCACTACACTAAAGGTTTATTGACAAATGCATGTGCAAATTTTATGCAGGACTTTTGTATTTTTTAATACAAAATCATCACTTTCAGTTTGTATAAATGAAATTAATTAGGTGTTTATCATTTGTATTTTGAATGTGTGCCCATCAAGCACATTGCGCCTGAACTCAGCGGTCAACATATTGCCTCCGACGGAAGGTAAGCAAGACAATGTCTGGCAATGGTAGCAATGTAATTCTACCTATTACATCAACATGTCTAGTCAGTGTAGATGTAGGGATATAGGTTATTCACAGTTTAGTCTAGGCAGTGATATAGTTTAACTTTAAAGTGGTGTGAACCATACATCTTAATCTAGCCAGCAATACAGACTGTATAAAGCAGCACATCTACATAATAATATGTAGGTAGCAATATAATACATATCAGCAACTAGCAAAGTAGTTAATAGCACCTTACAGTAGCTTAATGATAATATATTATATATGTATATCCAAATCAAATATAATTTTGGTGTTGAATACTTTTAGTAAATATATTATTATGTATATAATTCACTTTACAAATATAGAATTTCACTTTTCAAATTACTCAGTCAATTAGAGTTTTTTTTTATCAACCGAACCTGAATTAATTTGAAACAATTTTTCAATCAAAAGTGATCACATTTCCATCAATAAACTGAAAAATCTGTTATTTAACATTGGTTAATTTTTAGACAATTTTTAATTCTAAATTATATTAATCAACATTACGCGTAAGACATTAATATATACTAAGGCAAACATATTATTATAAAGCGACATACACATATGTAGTTTAGAGATTATTATTCAAAGTGGGGTTAGGTCAAGTTTATATAACTAGAGGTAAGAACATAGAATAAATGAAAACACAAGAAATGCAATGTGGGCATGTTTCGTGATCCAAAAGTCTGTCCGATTGGGCCTTAAATTTCAAATACAGAACTGTTTTTCATCATCATTATGAAATTTTCATTTCAATCAAAAGGGATGGAGATATATCGCCATTTCGCAAGAAAGCAATACTGCTGCTATAACAGCCAAAAACCAAATTGTTCAATTGTTGATTTTGAGGTGTGTACATCAGTTAAATTATTAGTGTTAAAGTATTATTGACAAAATGACTCGTTTTTCCAACATCGTACAGTTCTTATTTATCGTTGTAGCGTAATGGGACCCAGATAGATCGACACAGAAAAAAAATTCTGCAAAATGGAGTATAAAAAGTATTTTCATAGGTAGTGGCGGTTACAGCAGTATTGCTTTCTTGCGACGATATGATGTTGGAGTAAGAGAGACAGCACATACTTAACGGGCTGGAACCAAAAGGTAAAGTCAGTATCAACATCGGTGTTCATTCAAATCTACACGAAAGGCAATGTGTTTTATCTATGCAATGGTTAAAAAAGAGGGTCTCTTTGTTTTAGGTGTTGGTTATACTTTCATGATAGAAGCCAAAGGTTTTATTAAACAAATCTGTTTAGTAAAATAACGAAAACAAATCCACCAAGGGTAAAGTATCTAATAAGTATGTATACTTTACAAAATAATGGATAAATATGTTGTAAGGATAAATCTTACTTTGGATAAATGTTTGCCAGTTTCATTCCTCGTGTCTGTAACAATTATTATTAATATCATCTCACGAACACAGTTATGAATTATTTTATAATTAATTTTGAGATTTTGCATTACTTTTGCTAACCTGAAAGCAGCCATTGTTTAATTACGACAATCAGAATTTTAGATTTATCATAAATATGCAGTATGCGGTATAAAGGTGTTTATAAAGATAGGGATATGTAGACATACACAATCATCTTTCCATAACGGAGTATACACACTGGTATAAATATTATAAATAAATGATCTGAAATAAATAACTTACGTAGTAATGTAATACAGTGTTTGTACATGCAGTTATTGTAAAGACTTACAACTCTAAACAGCAAATATTCATATCAAAAGTATTCATTACTCCCACCTTACAAATCTGTAATCTCATATAATGTGCGGAAAACTTAAAATAATACATACGTTGAACCAAGCAGTGTGCTATTAAATACGTGAACATCATTGAATATCATTATGTATAAGATTCAATTCATCGGAGTCCTGGTGCCAGAAGTGAATTCAATCCAAATGTATTAATTATTACATTCTTATTTCAGGAAGCAAAATGGGAGTAATGGTTCTTACATAACACAGATATGCAACAGGTTTAAAGTTATACATAAAGCTATAATGTAAACATTGTTAGAAAAATAATAATCTTTAAACGTTGAGTACTATTATAGTAATTAAACGCGACATTCATTATTTTAAAAGCTCTGTAGACACTTCCAACGAGTGGTTATGAAGAGATAAGGGAGAATTCATAAAAAAAGTACAAATCAATATTTTATAAAGAATTCTCAAATTGCTCAAAGCCCCGGTAAAAATAAAAACTCTAATAAGAAGCCATACAAAGCTTGCATTTCATTACGCGTACTCAAATTATCAATATTTAATTAAAATGACGTCTCAATTTAAGTTATATTTGGTCCATTATTGAATTATTGGTGTTGAGATAATCAGTGGTCTCTTGGAAGGTATGTGTCTCGGAAGTGGGCAGTGACGTGTCCCTAAAGCTTCAACACGCACAACAATCCACTCATTATTACGAACACAAAGCTTGATGAATTATTTTGGAAGACATTCAAATTATAAATCTATTTAAAACTGGAAAGATAAACAGAACTGTTTTGTAACAAGAATAAAATTAGCTATGATTTTTTTTTTAATATTGCATAAATTTTGTTAAAAATTTTAGTAATTTTGCCAATCTCCAAAAGATGACGAAAGAGAGAGATAAAAACAATTGTGAAAAATCAACATCATAGCTTGAAACATGTTCATTTCGTTCATCATCGTTTTACAGCTCACTGATGGGTCCAGAAGTGTGAGTTACACCGCCTTTGCAAGGAGAATGGTGATAATGTGGCTTATTGTTGGTTGTGTTGGTGTGTTAGAGTATGCAGCAGCGACGCTTGCCCTGGGACTTGTGGTCGGAGTTGAGCAGAGGCCTCTCGGCCTGCTGGAAGCGCCGGACCACTCTCAGCAGCTCGTGGAAAGCCTGGTCCACGTTCATGCGCAGCTTGGCGCTGCACTCGATGTAGGGGATCTTCAGCTGGCGGGCTAGCTGTTGAGCTTCTTCTACCGTTACCTGTAATTTCACACTTTTTAATACCAACACCATGAAACAGTAAGACTATGAGCCTTTCAACCCCTAAACTTCTAATACTAGGTAAACTGGAATAAGTAATGAGAAAGAGCATTCCGTTGTTCTTCCAGCTAAGTACGTAACTAAGTAAGAAAGATTTTGTCGTAGAAAATATAAAAGCGGCAAGCGTTGGGTTAGGCAAGGTTGGGTAATTTTCATGCAAAATTCTTACTTAGTTCATTTCTTTATTCTCGACTTATTAATAATTCGATAGTACACTTATTTTACCTGTTTCCTAAGTACTTGTTAATAGAAACTAAGAATAAAAGTATTATAATTAGTAGTTTTCATTTTTATTTGAATCAACATTTTTCTTAGAGAATTCAACTTATGGTACTTAATTGTCTATTTTATATAAAACTAAATAAAATCACAAAAATATAACAAGTTTTAATCATAACAAACGTAAACTATAATAGTTTTAAACTATATTAATTTTCTTCTACAACTAATCTTAGCACTTGTGAAAAATGGTAACACCGAGTGCCAGGTGGGTAAAACTCACCCGCTGACAACTTTGACGTCGTCTAACAGCCTCACTGAGCGGTAGATGACTAAATCCTCGATTCTTACCGCTTGTCGCTTTCTTACCTCCCCCCGCGCAACTACTGAGGGGCACAAACTAAAATTATGGAGCAACATAAACTGCCTCGGGTAAATTTCACCCAACCTTACACTCGCCAGGTTAACGAATTGTGTACCAAACTCGTCACTCAGCAGTACTACACTACTCACTGGTCAACAAACATGAGAAAGCGCAATAATTTCAAAATATATATTACAAGTACTTCCCTCTCCAAGAACACCCAAGGGTAAAAGCCAGATATATAGGGGAGGGAGGCAAAAAAAAACAAAAAATTATGACATAGGTTAAGCTTAACATTATCAAGTCTTTTAGTGAAATTTCGTAGATCACATAAGCGACATCCGCCTACTCGAATGGATCACATAGGAAACAGATATGTAGATCAGATAAAGAATTACAGATCGACTTGACATAGTCAGTTAAATTTGGGCAGCAGTCAAGGTGTGTTTGTAGTTACCAATCTTTTATCGAGGTCGGCTTTGTTGCCCACCATCAGCATGGGGAACTCATCGCGGTCCTTGACTCTCAGGATCTGGCGGTGGAACTTGTACATCTCCTCGAGGCTGGCATGGTCAGCCAGCGAGAACACTAGCAGAAAGCCCTCCCCACTGCGCATGTACTGCTCCCGCATGGCGCTGAACTCTTCCTGGCCCGCCGTGTCCAGGACTGAATCAAACAAACACACCATTATACTCTAATAAATACAAATTCTTCCTCCTGCACTAGAGAATGGATCTTACAGGTAAAGGTGAATCTTGAACTCAAAAATCTTAAATAGCATTGTCTGATTCTGTAGGTCCCAAACAAAGACTGCATGGGTTGGATATGTAGAAAGATTGCCAGAAGATCAATATTGACTATGTGGGTGGCAAAATGGAAGCGATCCAGAGGCACATGGAGGAAGAGGTGACTAGACTGCATGGAAGAGGGTTGGAACAGGACGGGAAGGACCGGAGGACTGGAGGTAAACGGTAAGGGACCGCAGCCATTGGAGAACATGTGTGGATGAGGTCAAATCCAACCCTGAGATGTAGTAGACTCAATATGTGCGTAGTTACGAGTAATATATTTAAACTTTTACCACAAGTGATTAATTGTTAATGGAAGTAAGTCACCCACCGAAGAGGCATCTATTTAATAAACCTGCGGAAGAAGGAGTACCAAGAGCCTAAAATTAGGTGACTGAATGATGTGGAGACAAACACCACCACTTTAGGCATTAGGAACAGGACTAGCTGGAGTGGAGACCTCTCCTAGAGGCGTCACACTGATAACACTGTAACACTGATGATATAAGCAGAGATACTGTAATAGCCTAGGAGACGTACGAGGTAAACCCTAGTCATCGAGTACACGGATGAAACTACTTTGTAGTGATAATGGACATTTAGAAAGCCTTAAAAAAGCTGGTCTGCCGGTGCGCCTCTTGGCAGGAGCCGCGCAGTCATGGAAATAGTGAGCGATTTTTTTCAAAAAAATTACGTCATCGAGTACACGAACGGGAATGGTTGCATATGATAAAGGTCGATTAGTAAATGAAAAAAAAGCAGGTCTGCCAACCGGCAGCCTGGCACGTTCGCAGGCAGCCGGCGTCAAAGTGGGATAAAAAATAGTAAATTTTACGTCATCGAGTATAATAACTGTAGTCTAGATCATCCCATTGAAGAATTTCTTGGTCTGCCGACCAGCAGCCTGGCAGGTTTTTGTATACAATTTTTTAAAGTATTTTTACCATTTTAAAATTATTTTCAATATCTTCATTATTATTTTTATTTCATAATGGTTTTAAAAACTAAGTATGCCATATTTTTAAAAAATAAGTGAGAATGATAAAAAAAAATAATTTGAGGGTACCTAGTGTACCCATCGGTCTGGCGAGCCTTTCGACGCCAAACAACTCACAAAACCTGCCGCGGTGCCCCTCACCGCTGTCACGTGCCCACTTTATTGTACAAATTTATAATAATAATAGTCCTTTTAAAATTGCCTAATAGTCCATAGTGGTTGAAAGTTCGAAAAACCATCGCACCCTCGCCGTAAGAGCTGCGTTCGTCCGGAAAACAACGCAAATTTCCGAACCTTGTCCGTTTCATATCGGTTTCGCGTGCCCAGCTGCATCAAATACAAGATCGAAACCAACAAAGAACTGTAGTCTAGATCATCTCATTTATGATTTCTTTGGTCTGCCGACCAGCAGCCTGGCAGTTTTTTGTTTACGATTTTTTGAAGTTTCTAAATTTTTAAAAATTGAAAAAATTATCTTTTCATTACTTTATTATTATTTTTATTTGAATATACTTTTAAGAACATATAATGCCATATTTAAAAAAAAAAATGTTTTTGTTATTGATTTAATCTATTTTTATGCATAATTTTAAAAAAATATTAGCATTCTGCACTCCTCCTCTATATAAACTATAAGTGTGCGAAATTTCATACTCCTCCGTCCGCGCAATTTTCGTAAAAAGGGGTACAAAGTTTTGGCTTCACGTATTAATATATTGATAATAAGAGTTATTTTAAGATTGCCTAATAGTTCATAGTGGTTGCAGGTTCGAAAAACCACCGCACCGTCGCCATAAGAGCTGCGTTCGTGCGGAAAATGACGGAAATCTCCAAAAGTATCTTAAATATTTTAAATATATTTTCATTATCTTTATAATTATTTTTACTTTATTATGGTTTTAAAAACTCAGAATGCCATATTTTTAAAAAATAAGTGATGATGATAAAAAAAAATTAATTTCATAGTTCCGAGTGTACTCAATGGTCGGGCGAGCCTTTCGACGTCAAATAACTTACAAAATCTGCCCCGGTGCCCCTCACCGCCGTCGCTTGCTCATTTTATTACAGTAATGTATATTAATAATACTCCTTTTAGAATTGCCTAATAGCCCATAGTAATTGGATATTCTAAAAACCACCACACGGTTGTCGTAAGAGCTGCATTCGTCCGGAAAACGACGGAAATTTCGGAACCTCGTCCGTTTCATATCGGTTTCGCGTGCCCAGCTCCATCGAATACAAGATGTAAACCAACGAAAAACTGTAGTCTACATCATTCCATTCATGACTTTTTTAGTCTGCCGACCAGCAGCCTGGCAGTTTTTTGTGTACGATTTTTTAAAAATTTTAAATTTTTAAAACTTTAAAATAAAATTATTTTCATTATTTTATTATTATTTTTATTTCAATATATTTTTAAGAACTTAGAATGGCATATTTAATAAAAATATGTTGTTATGATAAAAATAAAAATATATTGATAGTTTCGAGTGTAATCAACGGTCGGCGAGCCTTTCAACGCCAAATAACTTAACGAGACTGGCCGCGGAGCCCTTCAGCGCTATCGCGTGCCTATACTTTAATATAATAATAATAGTTCTTGTAAGTTTGCCTAACTATCTTTAGTGGTTGAAAGTCAGAACAACTGCCACGATGCTGCGCCGTAAGAACTGCGTTCGTTCCGAAAAGACGGAAATTGCCGAATCCCGTCGGTTCCGAATCGCTGTCGCTTGCCCAGTCGTAGGACGTATGACGAGATTAGTTGAGATAAATCTCTGGCAATGAGGAGAATTGGATATAATTTCGGCTAAAAATTGCTAAAAATCCAATAAACTTCACTGATGAACGTTTTAACCAGCTTCCGAGATGATAAGAATTAGCAAGTTTAAGCACTGGAGCTTTAACCTTGTACCTGAATCAAGAATAAACTTTGGATATCTTGTGAATTGATAAAGAAATTACTAGACTGAAAAGATTTATAAGGATTAATACTTGAGCGCAATTCAAGTATTTAAAGTAAAAAAATAAAAATTTACAAACTTTAAAAAATAGTACACAAAAAACAGTCAGGCTGCTGGTCGGCAGACCAAGGATGTCATGAATGAAATGATCTAGACTACAGTTTTTCGTTGGTTTCGATCTTGTATTCGATGCAGCTGGGCACGCTAAACCGATATGAAACGGACGAGTTTCGGAAATTTGCGTCGTTTTCCGGACGAACGCAGCTCTTACGACGACGGTGCGGTGGTTTTTAGAATTTCCAACCACTATGGACTATTAGGTTGTCTTAAAAGGAGTATTATTATTATAAATTTGTATAATAAAATGAGCACGCGACAGTGGTGAGGCGCACCGGGGCAGGTTTTGTAGGTTATTTGACGTCAAAAGGCTCGCCTGACCGTTGAGTACACTCGGAACTATAAAATTATTTTTTTATCATTATCACTTATTTTTTAAAAATATGGCATCCTAAGTTTTTAAAACCATAATGAAATAAAAATAATAATAAAGATATTGAAAATAATTTTAAAATATTTAACGTACTTTCGGATATTTCTGTCGTTTTCCGGACGAACGCAGCTCTTACGGCGACGGCGAGGTAGTTTTTCAAACTTCCAACCACTATGGACTACTAGGCAATCTTAAAATAACTCTCATTATTATAAATTTGTTCAATAAAATGGGCACGCGGCAGCGGTGAGGGGCACCGCGGCAGGTTTTGTAAGTTATTTGGCGTTGAAAGGCTCGCCGACCGTTGAGTACACTCGAAACTATCAATTTTATTTTATTTTTATCATTTTCACAAATTTTTTTAAAAATATGGCATTATAAGTTCTTAAAAATATATTCAAATAAAAATAATAATAAAGTAATGAAAAGATATTTTTTTCAATTTTTTAAAATTTAGAAACTTCAAAAAATCGTAAACAAAAAACTGCCAGGCTGCTGGTCGGCAGACCAAAGAAATCATAAATGAGATGATCTAGACTACAGTTCTTTGTTGGTTTCGATCTTGTATTTGATGCAGCTGGGCACGCGAAACCGATATGAAACGGACAAGGTTCGGAAATTTGCGTCGTTTTCCGGACGAACGCAGCTCTTACGGCGAGGGTGCGATGGTTTTTCGAACTTCCAACCACTATGGACTATTAGGCAATTTTAAAAGGACTATTATTATTATAAATTTGTACAATAAAGTGGGCACGCGACAGCGGTGAGGTTTTGTGAGTTGTTTGGCGTCGAAAGGCTCGCCAGACCGATGGGTACACTAAGTTCCCTCAAATTATTTTTTTTTATCATTCTCACTTATTTTTTGAAAATATGGCATACTTAGTTTTTAAAACCATTATGAAATAAAAATAATAATGAAGATATTGAAAATAATTTTAAAATGGTAAAAATACTTTAAAAAATTGTATACAAAAACCTGCCAGGCTGCTGGTCGGCAGACCAAGAAATTCTTCAATGGGATGATTTAGACTACAGTTATTCGTTGGTTTCATTCGTGTACTCGATGACGTAAAATTTACTATTTTTTATCCCACTTTGACGCCGGCTGCCTGCGTACATGCCAGGCTGCCGGTTGGCAGACCTGCTTTTTTTTCATTTACTAATCGACCTTTATCATATGCAACCATTCCCGTTCGTGTACTCGATGACGTAATTTTTTTGAAAAAAATCGCTCACTATTTCCATGACTGCGCGGCTCCTGCCAAGAGGCGCACCGGCAGACCAGCTTTTTTAAGGCTTTCTAAATGTCCATTATCACTACAAAGTAGTTTCATCCGTGTACTCGATGACGTAGGGTTTACCTCGTACGTCTCCTAGGCTATAACCTCTCTTTGTGAAATTCTGCTTAGCTGAGAGCCATAATTTTGTATGTCTACATTAACCCTTAGAATCTTTTTAGCCTCTATTGGGGCCAACTCATATAAGTCTCATAGAAATGGTTGTATCTCCCTTACTAGTGAGAATAGTGAGAAATATGAAATAAATAGAAATGAAATGGTTGTATCTCCCTTACATAGAAATGGTTGTATCTCCCTTACTAGTGAGAATAGTGAGAAATATGAAATAAATGGTGTTAGAAAGAGAAAAGACCACACTTTATATTCAAATAAAAAAATTAACCACAAAAGAAGTAAAATGTACACCTTTTTGAAAACAAAGTTTTGAATCACATTTTGAAATAAATTTATGAAACTTTGGGAATTTTTTATAAATCATTTTTACATGGAACGACAAAAAAGGGAGGTGATAATAACATTTATAATTGTATGTGTTTTAATTTTTTTTCGTTTTCAGTAATTTTAGACAGAAAAAACGTGAGGTGAGCCGTTTTTAAGACTTTTTTGTATTTGCGGGCAAATTTTTTGTATTTCAAAAATTATGTTTATTTTGATTTATAAAATTTGAAAGCGTATTTTATCACCTTTCTAAAACAGTTTTTAGTTCTGAAATATTCAATTTATTTCGATTTTATTGTTAAGCGGAATTATTTTGACCCTTTGAAATAATACGGTCGAGGCATTTAGGGTTAAATAAACCATGCAACTTTGTTTTACAACACCAATTATTATTTTTTTTTATGCTGACCAAATTTTGTTTTAACTTGTGTTTTATCAAGGCTTAAATATAAATAAAAGTGGCCAATAGCGGCGTTTGATGTTTTGGGTTTTATTACATTTTTTCACACCACAAAGTGTTTGGTTTCTACGAAAATTTATGTAATTTAGATTGTTTGCACTATAAGTGTTGGATTGAGAAAGCTGCAAAGGCAAACGGGGCAGGTGTCAGTGATGATGCTAGTATGTCTCTAAAGACAATGTCTTTACAAATTCAGATAACTCTCAAGGACCAAATCCAATCTCTATAAAACACTCATCAGACAGGTGCTTTTAATAGCTCCGAGTGCAAAACCTTCACTAAGTGAAAATGAAAAGGGATTGGATTCTTTTGTAAACCTTATAAAGAACATAATACAGAAATGATGAAAGATAGTCAACCACCAAAGATGTTTCTTGAAACAGAATACAAATGTTTTGTGCAAACTAAACATTATTCATAATCAAAACTTAAATGAATTCAATTAGTTTCAGCTTGCGTAACGAAACTAATAATAGGCAACTTGAGTAGCGGACATTAAGTAATGGGCAGTGGGCACTTATAGATTTTCCAACAGGTGTTTTAACAATCTACAATTTTAATCAATTCCAGTCTGACAGGGGAAAAAACATATTTTTCTTAATTCAAAATGTATAAAACCCAACATGACAATCATTATTAGACCTTAGAATTAGCAACTCAAGCTATCATCTTGGTGATGTGGATTTAGGTTGATATTGCTTCTAAAGAATTATGTAAACAATGTCTTAAATTTTGTTGAAAACTTGAAAAGGAAGTTATGGTTATAAAAAATATAACATAAAAGTGGGGTTTCGGAATTATATTAATTTTACACACTGCATTTTTTTCGCTTTTCCACTGCAAAACATTACAATGACACACTACCTCGGCCTTATAAAAATGCTTATCAATTTATTACAAGGAATTGTTTGCTCATAAACAAACCATACAAACTTTTAGTTCATATCTTGTTTTATGGCAAAATTCTCGAAACCTGAAGTGTGTTTATTATAGCTTTTTAAAGTACTAGGAAAGAAATGAATCATACTGTCTAATCTGGCGGGGATGTCATCAACAACACATTGTTTGGTGTAGGAATCTTCAATGGTGGGGTCATAGTCAGTCACAAAATAACTCTGAAAACATAAAACAAATACAATTATGCTTATGAAGAATGGCTATCCTTCTAACAAAATCAGTAGGCGTTTAACGATGGAATAATAATTTTAGGCGTTAGACCTTGAAGCGATATGTCAGGACCTATTTTGGTCATTGAACAAATACGGTTTTTCATGCAAAAGGGGTTACCTTTATCGATATAATTTTTACAAACTGTGTTTCTGGGACACACTTTAAAGATAAACAACTTCACGGGTTCAAATAAAACCCAGAATTTTGGCAATTTGTGTGGGCGTAACTTTTGCATAACCTACAGATGTTCACTCACCTGTATAAATTGAATTGTTATCGCAGATTTTCCGACTCCTCCACCGCCTACAACCACTAATTTATAGGTTTGTGACTGATTCTGCCTTTCACCCTGTCGAGACATTATAATTTAAGCTGGTATACGACAAATAACTAAACAATACAAAAACTAAATGACATAAATGGAAGCAACAGTTATCGACATTTCTGTTTCAGTGTGGCTATATGTATAAAACGGTATTAGTTCATTTATCTATAAAACCATAAATATATAAAAACATTACGGAAAACAACGCAGGACGATTGTTTTTATTTTAATCGTCAATTTTATTTGCAAATTCATTTTTCAGTCCATAAAACCCTCCAAACTTGTACATTCTGAACGAAAAGATAAAAATCATTTTCAATAATAAAATAATGTAGACAGCTTATGGCCGCCGATATTTGAAATAATTAAAAAAAATATATAAATAATTTCCAAGAAATGATTTAATGAGATTGATACAAACGATGGATTGTAAAAAGGTTTTGAGAGGAAAGTTAGCAAATCCTTCTCACATATAAAGTATGCAGAGGTCCCGAATTCGTGCCTCGGTCACCACCCAATCTTTTATTTTGTTTTCTGTGTCTTCTTCCGTTTCATATTTTTCTATATTATTGATATTGTTTCAAGAATGAATATTTATATGCGCGGATGCAGGAATCAAACACGTTGTTTTCTTTCGACAACCCAAAGCCAAGGCGTACACAACTTGCTATGGAAGATGGCTTTGTTTTGTTCTTCATACTAAAAAAATAATACTTTCTCTAAAATTTTTCTTTAATTTGTCAAAGATATCCTTGTTGTTTATATTAACTTTTTAGTACAATTTTGTGAACAATTTGAAGTAGGCTGCCAAAGTGGCTGGTTTGCCTAGTAGTTTATGTATAGTTTTTTTAAGAAAACATGTAGGAAGGGATCGAACAATCGGCTTGAAGGGCTTGAAAAGGACGGTAGGACGGCCGAGCCTTTCGACCAGGTGGCTCCAGTACCTGGACCGGCCAGCCACATTCGGACTGCGCGCCGCTTGTCCGTGTTTCGGGGAGTGTAGAGCGTGTTCACACACAGCTATAACCCGCGTGTCTCTTTAAGTAAAAAAAGAAGTTTTTTGCCGGCGCAAGCTACATGTTTTATAGCTGTGTGTGATCACGCTCTTATCCGAAACGTACGTGCATAGATATACCACTGGTCCATTTTTATCTGTGGCAACGTCATCAACGCCAGAAGTTTTCGTTTGTCTATGATTAAAGTCATGGAATAGTACCCTTTACACACAGAGTTCGGAGCGGGACGTGCCCCGCGCCACTTTAGACCGCCGCGCAGAAAAGTAAAGACCCAAAGTAAGATAACGGTTTACGCCGCAGTTCACTGTGAGACTTTCCTGCGCGGCCGCCTGAAGTGGCGCAGGGCACCTCCCGCTCCGAACTCGTGTGTAAAGGGTACTAATATCTATCCTATCGCTGTCAATGTCAGTGTTGGAAGATGCATGGATTTTACCACGTTTTCATGGTTTTCGGGTCATTTTTGCCTCCGTAGTTTTTCAAAAAACCATGTCAAGACGTTTTTTAGCGGTCGCCAAAAGTATTTACTTTTGAGTGAGATACGATTTTTTTGAAACGCACTGGTCGGGCGAGTTTTCACCCGGGAATACAGGTTCACAACGTCTCTTTATCCAATTGATAACTTAATCAAATTATATTTAATTTTAAATGAAGTTCTATAAAATTAAACCTGAGAAAAGTTAAAAAAAGAATTATAAAAATTTTTACATTTAAAGTCTTTATTTGTATGGCGGTTTTTTTAACAAATTTTTTGCCTGTTACTCAAAGAAAAATTATGTATATTTTTGATAAAGCATTACAGATCATTTACTTGTTTTCTTATGGAAATTCGCAATAGAAAGCTTGCGAAGAAAGTGGTTTTTTATCCTCTAAAATATGAAAAAACATTTTTTTTTTACCCCTGAAACATATATTTTTTTTAACTTTTGGGACATGGCATCACTGGTGTATGAGAGTGTGGCGCGAGCGGGGTACGGGTGCATTAGTCTCCCCCACACGTAAAGTTCGGAGCGAACGTGCCCCGCGCCACTTCAGGCCGCCGCGCAGAAAAGTCTCACAGTGAACTGCGCTGTAAATCGTTATCTTACTTTAGGTCTTTACTTTTCTGCGCGGCGGCCTGAAGTGGCACGGGCACGTTCGCTTCGAGCTCTACGTGTGGGGGATACTATAGAGAGTGGTTTGGTTTATTTATGGGCGCATAGAGATTGGTTGGGATGGGTTTATTTATGGTCTACGCTGATAAGTTTATTTATGGTCTACGCTGTCAGCTTTGACAGCGCATGGTTATTATAGGTTATTTTTTACAAGTCAGTGAAGTCAGTCATAGTTCATAGTCGTTTTACTAGAATAAGTGTGATGGCGATGCTTGCAGAGCCTCGTAGAAAAAAGAGATCTCTTAATTTAAGAGGAAAGAACAACTGGAGTGATGACCCTGATAAGTTCGGTTCAAAACTGATGCAAAAAATGGGATGGACTCCCGGCAAAGGACTCGGTTTAAACGAGGACGGCAAAGTGGACAATGTAAAAGTACGCTTCAAAGACGACAATGGCGGAGTCGGATTCGCAGACAAGAACGATCAGTGGACTTCGCACGAAACTAATTTTGAAGAGTTACTTCGGAATTTGCATGGAGGTTAGTAGTTCATCTTTCAATATTATCTAAGAATCGTGTGCCATGTTTATGCTTTCATATTCAAACTGCTTATACGTAAGTAAAATTTCAAGTAAAAATAATGTACGCATATTGAAATTATACCCCGTTTATACAAGGTGGCGCAAAATTAATCACCCTATCGGAAGATGTTATAATTTTAGCAAATGGCGTTGTACGTCAATCATATTTGACATTTGTGAACTAGACAGCTGCAGTATGCAAACAGACAAGCAATGGAGCGCTATACTACGCAAGAGCGTGGATTAATTGCCATCCTCAATCTCAACAACGAAGAGGACGATTTTGTGTCGAAAGTCATCATGAGCGACGAGGCGCATTTCCACTTAAGCGGTTACGTCAATAAGCAAAATCTTCATTTCTGGGGCACTGAAAATCCGCGTGTGATGCACGAAGTGCTATTACATTCACTCAAAACCACTGTGTGGTGCGACATTCACGCGGGTGGAGTGATTGGGCCGTATTTTTTTGAGGACGCAATTGGCAATACGGTCACTGTTACTGGCGAACGCTACAGGGCCATAATAAATGACTTCTTACTGCCGGAATTGGATGAGTGGGGCTTGGTAAACATGTGGTTTCAACAAGACGTGCAACCGCACACACAGCACGAGCCACAATGGATATTGTAAAGGAAGCGTTTCCTGGTCGCGTAATCTCCCGTTTTGACGATTTGGCATGGCTAGCAAGATCGCCCGATTGAACTATCCCAGACTTTTTAATATTTCTATTTTTGAAACTGATAATTCATGGTGGAATTCCATTATAATATATTATAATAAAAACAAATATAAAACTTTTTTCCACTTTAAGTTTAATGACCGTAACCGGTTTCAGCTCGCTAGAGCCATCTTCAGACTGGTCCAGTCTGAAGATGGCTCTAGCGAGCTGAAACCGGTTACGGTCATTAAACTTAAAGTGGAAAAAAGTTTTATATTTGTTTTTATTATAATATATTATCCCAGACTTGTTTCTTTGGGGCTACTTGAAGTCACGGGTTTATGCCAACGCGCCTCAGACAATCGCAGCCTAAGGAGAATATTCGACAAGAATGCGAACAGTTATCACCGAAAATCTTGCGGAAAGTAATGGAAAATGCGATAAATGCACAGATGTGTATCAATACTGGCGGCAGCCACTTGACGGATATCATCTTTTCCACTTAACAGAAAAAATTGTAAAGGTCCAAATAAAGATTTACATCACTCAAAATCTATTTTTTTTATTTAATAAAAAAGTTATTCAAAAACAAAATTGGATGATTAATTTTGCGCCATCCTGTATAATATTAAGTAGTAGAGTGCAGTTTGAATTTGATTCCCATTCAAACTTATGAATACTGAGACGATGCATGAATGTGACAAGGAGTGTGGGCTAAGACTGAGTTATTTAGCAGTCCATCCTCTTTGCCTGCCGGAAACTCCCTCCCTGATGGTTTATTAGTAACAAACTTATTTTGGATATTCATATATTCACAGGGAAAGTTATTGTTATGAAAATACTAGTAAGCGCTTTTTTTATTTTCCAGGCACTGTGGATAAATCAAAATTACACAGCGAATCATCTTTAGAAGAGAAGTCAAAAAAACTATCTTCACGTCTTCACTACAAGAAATTTACTAGAGGGAAAGACATAACTAGATACAGCAATAAAGACCTAGCCAATATATTTGGCAAGAAGACTCTAAATCATGTGGAAGAAAAACAGGTTCAAGCTGATGATCCTGCGACAGAAGACGAAAATAAAGATACTAAATTAATCATTGGTGGCTGCATGAAAGATTACTTTCAATCAAAACTTGGTAAAAGATTGGGAAATGAAGTCTCACAAATAGTAAACAATCCTTGTGAAAATAATCCAAACCTCTCTGATGATGACCAGAGTTGTGTAACATTCAAAGGGTTTTCTTCCTCTCAATCTGAGACTGCTCCAGAGACTAATGGAATGGATGAACACACTTATTCACCGTACAACTCTGTCGATAGAGGTACAAACAACTTTAAAGGCTTTAGTCAAGCTACCGAACAAGCCGTAGAATCTAGTAAATATATTTCCTTCAGCAAAGCTAACGGCCCAGTTGAACATAACAAATATATATCATTTAGTAAAGCATCCGAGTCTGCTGAGGTTTCCAATAATCAGAAGAACTCCGCTAAAGTAACAGAACTAGTTGGAGATAATGATGATAACCAGATTGTAAGCAAGAAGAAGAAGAAAAAGAAGAAATCATCTGCCGAACCGTTACAACTGGAGGAGGAAATTTCCCTGACTCTAACTACTGAAGAGTTAGATTTCGCTTCAAACCATTCTAAGACAGTTGAAACTATCTGTAGAAAATCAAAAAAGATAAAGAAAATGAAATTTGTACAAGCTGATGAGAACAAGTCTACAGAAAGCGTCTCTGTGATTGAAATTGGAGAAGACGAGATTATTGTAACCAAAAAATCCAAAAAAAATAAGAAAATAAAACTTTGTGAGGGTAGCAAGGATGGTGAAGCAATCACACCTCACTTAAAGGAACTTCTTGACAATTCTGGACAAGTGAGCATCTGCAAAACGAAGGATAAAACTTCAAAGAAAAATAAAAAAAAATACCAGCAAGAAGAAAAAACTGATACACCAATTTTGGAAGTAACCACAGAAGAATTCAAACAAAAGAAGAGGAAAGCGGAAACTCCAACTGAGAGTGAACCTGAAAATGTAAAACTAAAAAAGAAGAATAAGAAGGGTGTGTAAGTTATTTGAATGGAAGAGAATGGTGAGGGAAGAGTAGTCGAAAAAGAAAAACAAAGCAAAATAGTGAAATTCTTTTTGTAAAACATTTTTTTAAGTAAATGATTAATTTTGATGACAAAAAAATGTGTAAATTATTTGTTCTCATTAATATTTTATTTTACTTACTCGTGTAACGAATAATATGAATGTATTTCTTTTATAAAAATTATTAATAATATTTGCAACGCATTCCAGAGAGATACTTGTATATCCCTGGTGGAATACCTCCGTTCAGAATTGAAACATTGTATGAAATGATTTTGACCGTGTTTGGTGACCAGATCTGAATAGCCAGGTACTTCCTAATCTTTCGCTCCCCTATCCTCTTCCCCTCCCCTCCCACTCCTTTCGCCTCACAATGTAGCCAAAATGGGGATGCCATAGTCTTACTGGCTTTAAGCAGTTAGGATTCTTGGGCGATATTCAAATTTTTTTTAAATTACAAGAAAAAGCAATTAATTCATATAAACCTGAATTTTTACAGACACAAAATACTTTTGTATGTATAAAAACAGTAAGCATAAGGCTGGCTTTACTTAGTTTTCTCTTAAGTGGAACATTGGCGCGGCCCTTTTTGGGCCGTTTCATACAAATCTTAAATTTGGATTTGAGATCAAAATACCCAACCAAACTAAAAAAATATTATTAAAATTGGAAACTGGCCGAAATGGGTCACGCATGCATTCCTCGCTTGCATAAACGACTTGTGGCCAAATTGCCAATATACGACATTGTAAATTACTTACCGTAATTTGTAGTAAGTTACAAGAGATTGAGATTTTGACACTTTTAATTGCGTCCATGCAAATTTACATCTTTCTCAGCTTATGAAATCGACTTGATAAGTTCAGTCGCTTACTGTCAGGCTGCCTTTTACACACAAGTTTTTTCCCAAAAGTCGCTTACCTAAGTGACTTATGACAAAACTACCAATGTAAATATGACCCCGCAAGTCTCTTACTGTAATTTATGGCAAGTTACAGAAGTCATAAGAGGCGTAAGTTTTTGACATGTCTAAACACGTCTGCGCGAACTTACAGCTTTCTCACAGATCGTGACATCAGTTAATAAGTTTGATCGTAATAAATAATACATAAACGCGCCCAACGCGAGATGTCAAAAATCAAAAGACACGTTTTTGTAGGATTTTTTTCCCTATAAAGACGAGTGTTTTTATTACTTGAACTAAAATCTGATAATACATTATTGAATAGATACATTATCATCTCCCGAAAGCGTATATAAAATAACACTAGATAAAACTAAAAAAGCGCTACCCACCTACGGGAATCCAATATAAGCGGAAAGAAAATTTTCAGATTCCAGAAACCCAAGAGAAATCATCTATTTTCCAGGTAGAAAGAAGCTTTCTGAAAATACGAAACCTTATTTTTAATTATCGATCCCATCCTTTCTAATCTCAATGTTTCTGTTTATAATTTATAACATGACATATTTGAACTCGAAATTGGTTGCTGTCATTCAGATAAAATTGAAGAACTCCATTCAATTCTGCTGTTACCGAACAAAAGCGCATGGAGAATGGTTTATCTTGCCAAATTCTATTTCGGCTATTATTATTTTGTTTGGGCACATTAATTACCATAAGTTGGATGCATACATAAACGCTCCGGTGAGTAACTTATCAAAACAGATGTAAATCGTAAATTTTACTTGTGTAGTTACCTAGCCTTACCGCAATCACTTGATAAATATTCAACGTTAACTTAATTTGCCTTTTTACTTACCCACAGGTACTTCAAAACTTCATTGTATATATTTCTTCAAAGGATTAAGCAAAATAGGTGTCCTAGGATGGATCACAAAATTTGAACTATTCATCAATTTTCAAAGTTAATATTTAAGTTTTGTGAAAGTTCTGTTATTATATAATTATGGGTCAGTAATTCTATTAACTCTAGCAACTGGCCCGTATTATATCATTATGGGCCAGTTGCTTCACATAACTGAAGTAATAACGGAAGTTGAAAATTAACTTTGAGATTTGACGAATTGTTCAAATTCTGGGAAAAAGCCCAGTTGTTGATCACAATTTGTTCAAATGCAGTTTTCAATTTCAGCATTTGAACAAATTGTGATCAACAACTGGGCTATTTCCCAGAATTTGAACAATTCATCAAATCTCCAAGTTAATTTTCAACTTCCGTTGTTGAAATGGATTTAAGGCCAGTTGTTTCACAGAATTTGAACAATTCATTAATTTTCAAAGTTAATGTTGAATGCGAATGTAATTGTGAAATTTCTGTTATTATTCAATTATGGGTTTGTTGTTTCACAGAACTTCTATTTATAAAGCTTTCATAGAACGTAAATAGAATCGACATTTAACAGAAACCTTTCAACTGCCAAAAAAAAAAAATGGCACCGAATGGCCCTTTGATGACAATGCTACATATGAATTTCTGCAAAACAACCGGTGGTGTTTTGGCAAAAAAATCAATGTACATCAGGTCAATAATCATAATAAATATGCAAAACTGTAAAAACTCAACCCTTCTTTCTGCAGAATAACTTCAATGGTAATTACTGTTTTAAGGTGATAGTTATTTTCTACTAGGTACTATTATTCTTAAACCCAGTTTCCACATGACCACAATAAAAGGCTGACATTATTTTTCAGTACTTCATATGTACATTTATTTAATTTTCAATATTCAGACATATATAAAGCATTTGCACATGAATAATACCAAAACATGAAATGATAGGCGACCCTAAGTAGGTGGTTGTGGTGGGGCCATCTTACCAAATGACGATTAAAATAAATACAAGTACTTTATCACCTCCGGCACTTTACAAAATGGTACAATACATATCCGATATTGTAAGATTTAATTTGTATGGAAATTCGCGACTTCTACTATCTACGCGCATCCTTCGTAAGGGGCCTATCACATAAAAACCCATCGATAATCCATTTTATTACAACTAATATTTTTTCTAAAAAAGTCTCCGAAATCATTTATCTTCAAATTCATTTACCCGACGGTACGAGTCTAATATCACTATAACACATTCTTAGATCATAATATATTATATATCAATTATATTATTTATTAAATTCAGTCCTTAAACTAAGTAGGTCTTTACACTATTAACTTAGCGCCTCAGAGGGCGCGAGCACTGAAACAGCACCTTGGACAGTTCGGCGGCCACCTTCTGGTCCAGGATCTGCGACATGACCAGCGACAGCAAGCGCTGCTCCTGCTGCAGGAACAGGGGCTTGTTGTCGGGGTGGCGGGCCAGCTGCAGCAGCGTGGACGCGGCGCGGCGCAACATGTCCAGGCTGGTGCCCATCGAGTCAGGGTTATCTCGCAGCGCCCCGATGCCATGTTGGTTGGCCACTCCCAGCGCAGACTGCTCCGCCTGCTCGATGAAGGCCACCAGCAGAGACACAGCGGGGCTGTGTGCCGCGATGGCCCGCGCCACCCCCGAGTCCGCACCCGCCAGGTAGTGCAGCAGATTCACTGAGAACTCGCGTAGCACTTGGTCTTCGCTGCGGCATAGCTGGCGGGCCAGCACGCGACACAGGCGCTCCAGGCGGGGGAAGGGCGGCGTGGCCACAACCAGGTCTACGTTGGAGTCTGTCACGCACAGCTTGCACAATGCCTCCAGGGCCAGGCGGCGCGGGGACAGTGCTCGCAGAGGTGCGGCAGGCAGGGGGTCCTGAGCGGCGGCCGCCGGGCACACGGCCCAGTGCAGCAAACCGTCGAGCACGGGCCTCGCCACCTGCTCGGGGTGGCGCCCCAGCTCCACCTGTCCGCCGATGTTAGCGCAGCACACCAGGGCATCCTCGCGCAGCTGTTGCAGGAGATCCCACCACCACTCCCCGCTTCGTAAAGAGGAGCATGAGCTTCGCCACTCTGCATCTTCCTCGCGGTCATAGTTTCTCGTGCGTGGAGCTCTCAGGGGATGCTCATGATGTAACAGCAGCAATTTGCCCATCAGAGCCAGGAAGGTGCCACTCTTGGAGAATTCCATCTCATTCCCGGGCACGAAGGTCAGGTTCCTCAGGATGTTGGATAAACAGATACACCGCCTGGCCAGAGCATCCTGTGTCTCTGAAACGAGATATAAACTAGCTTCGTCTCTGGTGTAACACTCATCCTCGTATTCCGACAGATGTCTTCTCTTTAGTGTTCCCGCTGGATCGTTAACCTTTAAGTTATGCTTCTTTTCCTCAACGGGTTTTTCAGCCGGCTTCTCATCTTTCTCGTCCTTCTCTTCCTTTTCTATCTCCATGGGTTCTGATTTAAAGTTATCCTCTGACCCCGCACTGTCTTTATCGCACGATTCTCTCTCTTCATGTGTTGGACCATTCTGCCGCAGCTCCTCTACTATGGGGACCGGCTCTTCTCTCCTTTCTTCCTCCCCGTTAACTTTATTATCGCCGTTGATTTCCAGTTCTGCCTTAACCCTATTTATAACGTCTGACAATGTCACTTTTGTCCTCTTTTTAATCTTTTCACTTACACAATTAGACTTTTTGCTAACAACACCCTGACCCTGAGTATCCTTAATGGCGGGCTCCACCGCTTCTTCACTATCACTTTCCGTCTTTTCTTCCTTCTTGACCGCACTAGGTTCCGGTCCTCTTAAAACTCTGGCAAAGGGAATGTTTATAAACTCTCCCTGGAAGCAAGGCATCACGTGGCTCACCAAGGAGGTGTCGGAGCCAAACTGCCAGGGCTCGATGCCCACCTCCGAGTGCTCCTCGGACTTGCTCCAGTCTCGGCCCTCGTCCGGGGCAAACAGGTCCTCTTCCTTGGACCGGTAGATGACAGCTCTTCCCTTGCGGGATTCATGAGTGTAGTTCTCTCCCGTCACCAGGCTGATGGTCTGCAGCGGGTCCGGCACCCGGGGAGCAGGACTGGGCTCTGCAGGGGGCTCCGGCTCGTCAGGCTGGTACCACGGAGTGTTGGGACTGGCCGGAGGATCGAAGATGTCCGTCAAGCTCTTTTGGAAATGCTGCAGCAGCAGGTCCAGCAGGCCAGGCAAGTGTTGCAAGCCAAAATAGCCCACGGCCGAGTCGTCGAACAGGAGAATGTTGAGCACATCCAGAGCCCAACAGGTCTCGGCTAGGAGGCCGGACTTGAGAGCCATCATGATCTTCCAGGCATCCACAGGAGCCACGTCTGTCTTGGTAAGACGCCGCCGTTTATACGTCACTGGGGTCACCGCCTCCACGCTGTCCGGGGGGAAGGTGATCTCTCTCTTGGGGGCTGCACCCACTCCTCCCTGTCAATTAACAAATAATTATAAACATCACCGTGTAAAGTTTGGGTATAATGCACCATGTAAGAATTGCTTGTAATCTGTTTGTTTACCTTGCCAGGTGTCTGTGGCTGCATGGGATAGGGCTTGAGGTCGGGGCGATAGGGGACGGGGGGTCGCGGGGGGCCCGCTTGTCCCGGAGGCCTTAGCCCTGCACCCGGGCCCCATCCTCCAGGTTGCTGACCCTGAAACATTTATTTACAAATCTGCTATAGGTACAATGAAACTCTCTTAAGAATTTTTCCAAGGGACGGGATAAAACTTCTATTGGGCTATTCATTCTCCAAGGGACCGAAAAAACCAAACTTCTTAACCGGTGACTTGCCGACATGCGCGCCAGCGTGCACCCTACAGCCGAATATAATTTAAAAAAAAAAAACTTTTTGATATGCGATTTTAAACCTTATGTATAAAGAAAATGTATGAAGGACAAGGTCAGAATCGCTTGGGGCATTCTTGTTCTTGACGTAACAGATATAAGAAACACACCTAGCCACTCAAATAATTATTTTTGAACATTTCTATGACTTTGCAAATGTCATTTCTCCCGCGATTTGAGCTGTCAAACTTTGAGCGTCGCGGATCATGAAAAGATCGATAAACCTATCAATTTGTCAAATAAACGCAAGTAATGTTGTTATATTAGTAGTTTATTGTTCAAGGAACTTGTTTTGGTAAATATTATATACGACAGCATAAAATAAACCCACAAAATATTACTTCAAAGTCAAAACATTGCGAAATTTACCCGTTTGCTCCAAGGCATTCAAGGGGTTAAGAGTGTTTCACTGTACATGCTATACTCCAGAATAAGATAATATTATTGCCTATAGCCAGAGATTTTGTAAAGCTGAAAGGGAAACCTGTGCACTGGTTGCTTTTTATAATAATACCTCTAATAATATAACATGTTCTTAACCACTCGAGTGATCGAGATTTACAGGTGTTTGGTTTTTGATTCTAGCCATTCGATTTAACCCCTAGGGGCCGGAGCCCGCATTTCAGTGTTGGAGAATTGTGCCCACATTGCAAAGCACTCTTTTTAGGGTGAATTGCCCATTTCAAAAAAAAAAAATTGTGCTCAAGCACTGCAATTGCAGTGTCGAACTTATACATTCACCTTCCCTTTGGATATTGCCTCTACTGGGTTAGTTGAAGAAAAAATTTTAAGTTTCATTTTATTAATTATGGTTTTATCTTTTAGCTTTGACAAAAATATATGTTTATTTATTGAAGTTTCTTGCCAGCCCCTACATGTTAATTAGTAGCATACCTCCAAATTTTAATACAGAACTATATACTGCTTACTACTGAATTAACTTAGATTTCACCGTTTGTCCCATATTTTTAGGTTATGAAAAAAAAAATTAAAACATCCAATTATAATTCATTTTCACCTGCCTAAATTTGGGTAGCTATCGCTCGAGTGGTAATAAAGGGGGAATAATAATGAAATAATATAAATATTAGTTAACCTGTTGCTGAGGTGGATAGGGCTGCGGTCCCCAGGGCTGTTGCTGACTGGGCGGAGTGGAGGGTGGTGCGGGTGCAGGTACGGGGGCCCGAGGGGGCCCGGCGCCCCACTGCCCAGGCCCAGGGGGAGCTCCGGGGGCTCCGGGAGCCGGCGCCCCACTGGGAAACTGTCCTCGGTATTGTGGACCGCCTGTGTTGTTACCCCAACCTCCTGAAAGCACAAATGATTTTTTTCATATAAGAAGGAACAAAAGTGAAACCACTTGTATTATGCTACATTTTATGCTCCCAACAATGCTTTAATCTTTAGCGTTCATACTTTGGATTAACTGAATGATAATAAAATCACCTCAGACGCAAATAAAATCAATTATATATTACCATATTGGTGGTGGGGAGGTGGTGCAGCTCCTCTCTGCTGCGGGGGGTACGGGGGCTGTGTGCCTCCCGGAGGTTCCTTGGCAAAGTCGGGATGACGCCGGGGCTGACCTGGTGGGGGGCCCATGGCCTTGTTGCCTCCGTAGCCCTGCATAAAAAAAAACAATAATAAAAATACATTCTAAAAAGTTTTTGAAAATGTATAGATTTTTTTTGTAGATGTGTGTTAAATTTAGTTCTGCGAAAATTTAACAAAGTGGCATAATTTAAAAAAAAAAAAAAAAAACCTATTTAAAAAAAAAAAAAAACCTATTTAAAAATAGCAAATAAAGTAATCTATTTAAATAATTTTAAAAAAAAATCATCACTTTTAATGACTTTTTGTTGTTGAGTTGTTCGGTCACCACTAAATTTATCAGGGGAATATGTATAATAATTTATTGTTAATAAAGTGCAGATGTTTGAAAGCATCAAACTGGTTTTTCACTAAAAATCAATATGAAATTTTGAACAACGCATAAGCAAAAAAATGTATAATATACTACAAATAATACACTCACTTAAACAGACAAAAATCTATCTGACAACTGGCAGTTTATGGATGAAACATGCAATAATTATTATGTAAATAATAATATGTAAAAGATTAAGAGAAATAAACAGCATTCTTCACCTGACACAGGTCTATAGCTATAGCTAAAGAGCAGGAGAGAAATCAGAGAGTACAAAAGCCAATGGCAATTATTCCTTGGATTAATGTGATGAAGCAGCAAATGGTGAACAACAAAGCCTCAACCGTAACCACCCAGCAGAATGTTAATCCTAATCACTATCCAAAATGTCCACAGTGAGGGCTGGATGTTATTATCTAGTGCAGCAGTTGACAACCTTTTTGTACCCTCAACTCTTACTAACTAAAAATTTGTCGTACCCCATACCCTCTATCTATCTTGTGTACAAGTGTAACGAAAGACATCTTTCATTTGTAATTTTTTTAATACTCTCATTACACGAATTTAAAAATGAAGTCACACAAATACAACTAATGCAATTTTATACACAGTGTAACACGACTTCGGACATTTTTAAACAGTGATTGATTCTATATGCCAAATTGAATTTTTATTTCAACAAAAAAAAAAATCGTGTTCTCCATACACAACTCCAAACTCACAGTGTATTGAGAGAATGAATTTTTTTAAAACCTCAAAAAATTTTGTAGAATAAAAGATTCTCTTGTATCAGTAGTTCAAATAAAAGCCCGATTTCCTGTTACCGATACCCTGTATAATCAATCATACAATATTAACACACAGTCAATGCGACCCTTGAGCTTGCTTTGCAGAGCAGTTTTACAAAGTTTGGCTCAATTTCACATAGGTAGAGCTGAGTTTTAAAACCTACATTTGTGTCACGATATTGCGTACCCCCAAGGAGTACGCATAACACAGGTTGAAAACCGCTGATCTAGTGGAATTCAAGTGTCTCGAGCAATTCAAATAAAGTCTTTAGCAACATCTCAAAGGTTGACAAATACAAGTATGCACTGGTTGCTTTTTATAATATCATCAATAAGTAGTATATTTCTTCAAAATTCCCAAATTCACTTTGTGGCGTCATTATTAATTTAATGAAAACAAATAACTTTGTGTACACCACTATTTAATTAACCGCTTGAATGCCTAGGTACTTACGGATGAAACTCGAAAATTTCGCGATGTTTTGACTTTTGACGTAAGTTTTGTGGGTTAATTTTATGCTTTGGTATATAATATTTACCGAAATACGTTCCTTGAACAACAAACTATGCTTACAAACAACTTTACTTGCGTTTATTAGACAAATTGATAGGTTTATCGATCTTTTTATGACACGCGACGCTCAAAGTTTGACAGCTCGAATCACGGCAGAAATGCCCATTTCCAAAGTCATAAAAATGTCCAAAGACAATTATTTGAGTGGCTAGGTGTGTTCCTTATATCTGTTACGTCAAGAACAAGAATGCCCCAACCGATTCTGACCTTGTTCTTCATACATTTTCTTTATACATAAGGTTTAAAAGCGCATATCAAAAAGTTTTTATTTTTATTTTTTATTCGGCTATAGGGCGCGCACCGGCGCGCCAACGGCACGCGACCTGTTAACATTATCAACATGTTTCGAAAACTATGTTTTCTTCGTCAGGATAATAAGTTAACTTATTATCCTGACGAAGAAATCCTGACATTGTTAATTAAATAGTGGTGTACACAAAGTTATTTGTTTTCATTAAAAGTAGTATATTATTTGCTATCTTCTTACCAATGTTTTAGTGCCAAATGAAGTGACTCTTATTGACACACCATGAGGATAAGGGACTAGAATCTCAACGGCCGTGAAATGATAACTAAAGTGTGTAGTACATCCACCACCATTTACCAACACCAATAGTAACTTGCAGCAATACTGTCTTTCATTTTGGATAATGACTTTTGTGAGTAGACAATATTAATACGATAAGTTCCTCACAGTACACGTAATACATGAATACATGAGGAGTGGATGGATTGACAGAATTCAAGTATTATTATCCAGGGTCTCCAGTATTACGAGTACTGTGGGGACGGTGGTAGTGCCACGCCCAGCCCAGCAAGCCCCCATGGAGTAGGTAGGTGGTAGCGGACATACGTGGTACTGGCGGGGCCCTCCGGGGGACAGGGGGGCCACAAGCTGCCGAGCCAGCTGCGAGTTCATGTTCACCGAGGACATCTACACACATGCCGCAACGACACAATACTATTATACGACATATACCACTACTGCTGGGAGACCACTACACTACTACTGACTATTGACTGCTAAACAATACCGATACATCTTGAGTTCTAAACAACACTCCTACCTGACTTGACTTTATCCTCTAAAAACTAGATGAAAAGATGGCACAGATTGAATTGTAAGCAAGCCCGCACTGATAAGCATTATTCATTATAGTATTGTGGTACTACAGGGAGCGTTTGTTAGGTCTCAAGATGCATTAGTGTGCTTTAAGGATTGTGTCATTATGTTGTGTCAAAGTAATCATTGACTGAAATATTATGTAGAGTAAAGCTCTTTTCATTGAGCAAAGGGGTTGAGGCTGATGGGAATAGCATTTACTATTTGTTACCTTTAAATGGTACATACTCTATTAGCACTCAAATGATTACTATTAAATGGTACAAATAACTTCCAAGGGACAATAATTGTATTTTAAGAACCAAAAATATTTTTTCTGAAAACAATGAAACCTTTTGTAAAAGGGATGCATTCTCTTCAATTTATGTACAAGGTTTCGTTGCAATATATATGGAAAAGGAATAATACAAACTATATCTACCAATAGTAAGTTCAAACTACGTTAATGATAAAAAGCCCTAAGATTATATAATATTTAAACGCACAAATTACAATACATATATATTGATACGAGTAAAATTAATATAAAATATACAAATAATGCTTTTCATTCACAAATTAAATCAGAATTGTTTCAAAGGTAATTTTTAAAATGGTTTAATTTTATTATTTATTATTCATACACAATAATATAATTATTATTATTGTTTGTTTAATGATGATGGTTGGTTGGTTACTGACCTCGTGCTGTTGTTGCGGACTTCTGTAGTAGTCTTGAGGAGGATTGGCCCCCCCTTGAGTGGGCGGGGGCGGCGTGGGAGACTGAGGGGGTACAGGGGGTGCCTGGCCCGGGGGACCTGGGGAGGGTGCAGGAGGTCCCCCGGGGGGAGGCGGGTAGCCCCGGGTGCCCCCGGCACCACCTGCTCCGCCTGGTGAGCCCCCGTAGCCAGCGCCGTAGCGGGAATAGGGATCGCCTCCTGCCGCTGGATAGCCCCTGGAGTCAACAATTATACTAAATTAGCGCAGGAAACCACCAAACTGGACTACAGTGGATTTAAAATTATTGCAAATTAGGTGTGATTAATTATCACAAAATTAAATTATTAAAATTATATTTAATTAAATGAAGACATTATGCGCGAAACTCAATCAAAAATCTGGAAACAGAAAAATCAGAAAAAGATATTGGCACCTCTGGGACTCGAACCCAGGACCTCCCTACTTTCCGGGTTGGGCGCTCTTATCCACTGAGCTAAGGTGTCGATATCCAATTCGGTCACTTTTTTAACTGTACCATACTTCGACTAAGAACCACCCATATTATCTTCATTTTTCTTAACGCATATTTTAATTGGCTGCCATCTTTATGAATGATTGCAAGATTCAACTCGAACTAAATGCAATCTAGATGGTGTCTGGATAAATTATTATCCATTTTATTTAATGTGCGACATCTATTGACTCTTCTGCAAGTCTGGGATGAATATGATTATTTATTATTTTAACTTTATGAGTAAAACCTCAAATAATGGATAATAATTTATCCAGACACCATCTAGATTGCATTTAGTTCGAGTTGAATCTTGCAATCATTCATAAAGATGGCAGCCAATTAAAATATGCGTTAAGAAAAATGAAGATAATATGGGTGGTTCTTAGTCGAAGTATGGTACAGTTAAAAAAGTGACCGAATTGGATATCGACACCTTAGCTCAGTGGATAAGAGCGCCCAACCCGGAAAGTAGGGAGGTCCTGGGTTCGAGTCCCAGAGGTGACAATATCTTTTTCTGATTTTTCTGTTTCCAGATTTTCGATTGAGTTTCGCGCATAATGTCTTCATTTAATTAAATATTACAGTTTGAGGTTTTACTCATAAAGTTAAAATAATAAATAATCATATTCATCCCAGACTTGCAGAAGAGTCAATAGATGTCGCACATTAAATAAAATGGATAATAATTTATACAGACACCATCTAGATTGCATTTAGTTCGAGTTGAATCTTGCAATCATTCATAAAGATGGCAGCCAATTAAAATATGCGTTAAGAAAAATGAAGATAATATGGGTGGTTCTTAGTCGAAGTATGGTACAGTTAAAAAAGTGACCGAATTGGATATCGACACCTTAGCTCAGTGGATAAGAGCGCCCAACCCGGAAAGTAGGGAGGTCCTGGGTTCGAGTCCCAGAGGTGCCAATATCTTTTTCTGATTTTTCTGTTTCCAGATTTTCGATTGAGTTTCGCGCATAATGTCTTCATTTAATTAAATATTACAGTTTGAGGTTTTACTCATAAAGTTAAAATAATAAATAATCATATTAAAATTATAATAAATTAATGATGGCGGTGAAGTCAGATTTGCTAATATGCTAAGTCTGTAGGTCTCGGTTTAAAATATAATGAACAATGCATACACCAGAAAGAGAGACAAATTATAATAGTGTAGCTTGTAGGCGAGTCTCCAAGTCAAGTAAATTCACTACAGGATGGCACTATTTATGGAATATTCCACTAAGAATGTCAAATCCTGAATACAAGAATTTCAGGATGTCATTGGTCTAGGTCATTGTAGGGCAATGAGTGTTGTTACCTTCCATCTTGTTCGGGTCCGTAGGGAGGATAGACTGGTCTGTTGGCAGGATAGGCCGAGCCGTACTGGTCGTAACCATAGCCCTGCTGCCCGGGATAGACTCCTGGAATAAACATTGCATTCAGATAAGTCTCACTGACTAACACAACCACAAAACCATCCACCGTATCAGATATATATTATTATCAATAACCATCATGCAAATCTATCAGTAATTTATTTTATATCTGCATGCGAGGAAAATTCTCCAAAATGATGAGCATTAATTAAAAAACCAAATTAAAATTTATATTTGATGGCTTTGTAAAAATTTCACACAATACCGCCGTGTTAATAATAGTTATTGTTAATATACGGTTAACGGTGGCAATTAACTAAAAATAATTTAATTTCTTATGTTAGGTTTGCATAATAATAAATACAACATATCAATCTTCAGTAGTGATGTGAAAAAGCTTATAAATGAAGGAAATGAATATGTATGTAGACAGTGAAATAAGGTTTTCCATTACATTATTGGACAGTTGGACATTTGGACAGGTGAAAGGAATATGAATCTATTTGGTTTTAAAAGCTAACATCAACTTAGCTTCTGTACCTAAAGTACAGCTAGATAGATACTAGGTGAGTGTATGATACATCAAACAAATGAATTAGTCAAGTTACAATATTAATATAAGTAGAGTAGTGTATGTACAATGAATGCAAGCGTATTGATGTGATATTGAAAGCTGGTTTGGTTGGTTGGTTGGTTGTATGATGTATGACACGAGATGAGATGAAGGAAGGATTGATTGATTGATTGAGCACTACCTGGACCTGGCTGGTGGTTCCGTCGGGGCTGCGGATCTTCAAACGGGTTGGAGGCGGCCATGTTGTCCCCGGCAGGGCCCCCACCGCCCCCTACGCACACATGCACACACGCACATCAACACGCGTCCACACACCCACACCCACATCCACCCCCAGCATGCACCCTACTGCGCTCAGCCTACTGCCTATTGCCTACTGCTGTGAACACCCGCAGCGTCCACAGCGCCAGGCTAGGCTCGGCTCGGCACTATATTCTGCTATATCAATGCCCACGACACCTTTCTGTCTTGTATGTCACATCACTATCACTCATCGTCATCACAATATTATAAATAACTTCTTTCTGGCATTCTGAAAATACTACTGGAATCATAGTATAGAATAGTAAAGTCGTTGTTACCAAATGTACTGGTACCTTCAGAGATGTACTGGTCCTGGCTAGAAGGAATAAGACACTGCACACTGCATTCTTCACTTCCACTTCCACTTCAGTATCAGAATCACAAGTACAAATGGAATGGGCAAGACAGAGGTAATTCAGTGTATATACACAAGAGAGAGAGGACAGCATCCCCGTGTGGGAGGTATGTTGGTTACATGATCATGCGTACATTAGTAGAGGTCTATCCATCGAGTCGAGAGCAAACACAACCACACAAGCATTGGTATAGCAGCCAACTAGGCATGGCATAAGGGTGCATGGGATGTGGCTGCTCCTCAGTACAGTAGTAGGTAGTGTTAGTTACACAAGGTGCTGTTTGTAGACAGGGTTTAGTTAGCCAGCTTTTAGTTACAGATTAACACATACACGTTATTTTACAACAGAGAGGAACAGACTAACCGCTGCTTATATCTAACTGAACATTTGTGGTCAAACAAACCTACGACTATTCAAGCTTTTGATGTTGATATCTAAGATTTAAAAAGCAATGTGGAAATAGGCAACCAAATGTTCAAGGGGTCATCAGAAAGAGAGGCAAGAGATCAACAATACAACAAACTATTAGTTTACTAATTAAACTTTCCATCCATTTGGTTGTCTATTATAGAAATCATAGTCATTGATGTAAAGTGCAAAGAAACATGATAAAAACTATGAGGAACTTATGCCGAGAAGTCAGGTTCTTCTTTTGGATAAGTGGAAAAATAACAACTAAAAATGTGAACAGCCAAAGTGAAAACTGGCCTATGTATGAAACATTGACAAGGTTTGGTGACATGCAAGGTATTTCGCCTGCCCTGCCCAGGAAATTCATAAGACACTGGTTCAAGATTTAAATGAAGGAATTTACTCTATAAATTCTACCCTCGAGCAATATTTGCAATTTAATTTGTTAAAGGGTAGGGTTCCAGTTCCATGTGAGGCAAGTATTATGGTTGGTTAGTGTGGTTGGTTAGAATAGAGGTAGCGTACCTTGCTGGGCCTGCGCCGCCGGGGGATAGGCCGAGTAAGAGGGGCCGTAGCCCTCGCAGGGGGGCCCGCCGGGGGGAGGGGGGCCCCCGCCGCCCGGGAACGAGTCTTGCGAGTTTGATGAACCTGGAAACATTACAATATTATTACACTCACACGTGATACTAAATCCCGTGTCAGTATATTTATTATCTAGGAATAATGAAGACTCCCAACAGTCTGAAGCAGTTGGGACTCGGTGGTGAATAAAAAGAAATTGAAAAGACCCTTATTGTTAGGCCACAGGTAATTTTTTTCAACTTATGTATCAGGTTATAAAGAAAAGTCAAATAAATTATCAAATATCTCTAATATATATTTTTATAGTAGTCACAAAATACGAGGGGCGATCAATAAGTACACGTGTTTGAAGACAAGTAGCATTGCTGGGGGAAATTGACATTACCGTCGTATATTGCCATCTATCAAACGACACTATACTAAATTTCAGACTGATTCATAGGTATAAAAAACCAGATAAATTTTCATGGACCCCCACTTACAACTTGTGGACCCCCATTTTTTTATCACGCCTACGTGGACCCCCGTGGAGTCTCCCGTGAATCCCTAGGGGTCCACCTGGACCACTTTGGGAATCACTGATCTACAGTAACCGTGAGATATTAGTTCAACAAATTTAAACATAAAAACAATTGAAATTGTACTTCTGTTTTTGACGAGGTGTCGGCTCGATGGGTACTGTGATTGTTCACAGTGGACAACAAGCAGATACGGATGTCAATGTTGAGCGAGACCTCTTTAAGCGAAATTCACAGGAGTTTTTGCATTGGGTCATCACCTCTGATGAAACCTAGATACATTGTTATATGCCAGAGACCAAGCAACAGTCTAACAATGGATTTTTCAGTGAATCTGCTCTGAGGTAGGCAAAGATCCCATCGGCCGGAAAGGTCACGGCCACGATTTTTTGGGAAACAAAGGGAATAAATCCTCATGGACTTTTTGCAGAAAAGAAGAACGATCACGAGGCAGTGCACACTGCAAGAGGCAGTGCAACACTGCACACTCAGAGAATTATTGGACCAATTTGATAAAAAAAATGAGGAGACCCCATTTGGCCAAAAGAAAAGTGCTGTTTCACCACGATGACGCACCAGCACATTCATCCGGAATTTTCAAGGACAAATTGCATGAAATATGCTACGAACTGAACTGCTGCCACACCCAACATACTCGCCCGACCTGGCTGCCTGCAAAAGCTTTCTGTTCCCCCAACGTGAAAATGTGGCTCTGGGGAAAAAATTCATCTCAAACGGGGAGGCAATTGCTGAGATAGAAGCGTAAGAAGAGCTTGACAAATCACATTTATTGGAGGGGTTGAAGAAATGACAGCAATGTTGGGAAAAGTGTATTGACTAAAATTGAAAAATAGCTTTATTCCTAACATGGGTACTTATTGATCGACCCTCGTACAAAAAGAAAAAAAATAAAGATAAATAATGTTTATCTAGTTAGATAAAAGGGGCTCGCCGTGACGATTTGCAAGTACCTACTAATTTATTTTCCAGAGCAAGTATTTATTCACAAAAACATTAGAAATTTAATTTTTTTGTGTGGCTTATCTGCGTGGATAGTGCTTCTTCAATTATTTTACTAAAAAAAAAGGATGACAATAGCGAAAATTACAAACACGTAATGACAAAAGTGTGGATGTATTCTCTGTATTACAAAAATAAAATGTTTTATACAGGGGCACCATTTTTTTTAAGAAAGCAAACATTCCCGGGTTACGAATAACCTGACAACATTTGAAAAACTCTTACTACCATAGTGGTAAGATGTTGCTTGTGAATGGAGGACTTGGGTAGCAGAGGAATTAGAGCTGATGGACTAGATGTATATAGTGAGATGTATGTGAGAGACCTGGCTGACCTGGACTAGGCACGCTGTTGTTCTTGCTGGCCTTCTTCTTGGTGGTGGCCTCCACCTGGTTGATGATGGGCTGCGGATCGATGCCGCCGCGGTCAAAGTGGCACTCGTACGCCAGCAAGTTCTTGGTGTAGTGCTTGCGCAGCGTGTAAGCCGCGCTCGACGATGCGCCGATGCCCAACAGTCCCGCTATATCTTTCCACGTCTTGTTCTTCGTCACCTACGAACGCGGACACCAAACTTGATAAACATACTCGCTGAGAAGCACGAAGGAGGTTTTGCTTATGATGTTTGAACACTGCACGGTACAGAGTCGATTTAATGAATTTATTTTGCGTTTTGTAATTCACCGCATAAATTTAAATAGAAATGAAACTTTAATAAATTAAAGAAACTGTTATGAATGCTTTGAGTGAAATAATTTCAAGAAGTGTGGTATATTATATTATCCAACCATTTCCAGCGCACAATATCCTAAAAAGCCGAATCAAACCTCTGTACTCGACCGCACGGTTGACGGGAAACTGAAAATGCCCGACATGTTAAAGCAAAACCTTCCTAGCATTACCACACTTTACATACATTTTGATAGCGTGTTCCCACATAGCAGGAAATAATTTGATGTGAGTTTTATCTAGAGATTACGGGCAGTGTGCTTGTGTGCTTGTACTCGTACGGCACACATATCAGCTCGCAGGACAGTGATAGTATTCAACACTCGAGTGCCGAGATATACTTGCCACCTTTATATCTCCAAATTACAAGATAGATATAGATATATCCATTCCAAGTAAGCGAGACAGACTTCTATTGATATTTTATATTTATGCACATCGGTAATTCAATATCTTTTAAAACATGTTTTTTTGTACACCTTTTTAAATTTATGATTCGTTATAAAGCATCGCAAAAATTTGAACACTAAAATAATATTTCATGGACATTGTTTTAAATAAATTTTTTTTGTGAAGATTATCTATTCACTCTAAATATTAACAAAACAGGAATAATTAGTGTGGTAATGCCGTACAAAGAAAATTTATAATAATATTTATAATATATACATCACCTGTTATCTGCAAAATCAACGCATATTGAATCCTACCTTATTGAATTAATTGTAATTTTTTTAAATAGGTGAGTGAATTCATTATGCGTCGACCATTAGTACTACAAAGCTAACATAGATGGGAATTTAAAATGCAGTCTTAAATTCCCGTACACAATACTTCTATTTTCTAGATTAAGCTCTAAATCATGCTAATGCATTCTTGTGAAACTAGTTGGATAGCAGTAAAGTTATAGTTGGCATATCTCACACTGGAAGCATACAATACAATACGTTGGTTACGTATTTTGGGACAAATCTATATTATGTATTAACACCAATATTTTATAAAGTAGGACTTTAGAATAAATATTCATCAAATCTTTTAAATGTTCCCCAGTTCTACAAATTTTATACTAGTAATAATTAAATCAAAAATGAAGTTAGATAATATTGATCACTTTTTATTGAAATAAAGGCACACAGAATTTATTTTAGTGAAGCGAAAAGAGTGGAAATATTGTTATTGAAGTGGATATTTCATTCACACAATAAATGGACAAAAACTACAAAGTGCCTTTTTTATGCAGTCAGTGCAATTTACTTGAAATTTTCTAACATTGATCCAAATAATATTATAATAATAAAATACTTGATAACTAATAATTTTTGTTATTTTTTAGCTTGAGAAAGGAAGTATACAAGTTCTCCATTAGTATTAGTACAATCACCAAAGATATATTATAGGAAATCATTGAGTTAAGTAATTTCATTACCTGATAAATAATATTAAAATAAGGATAAAATATATTATGAACAAGCAGTTTTTTAAGAAAATCAATCAGTATCGCCATTCACTTACTGACTACTAAAACTAAGAGAAAATGTACATTTTCAGAGCGCTAAGGTTAATTCGGACACTGATTGAAATTTTATAATATTTGGTAATGGACTAAGCATCAAAGAGAGTCCTCATGCAAAGTTGGTTAAGTTGAATTCATCACAAAGGAAAAGTGTAATGTCTCATTAAATCTGACATGTTGACTCCTCATTGATCAGATTATAGTTATTTTGCAAAACTAAATAAAAATCAAGGGAACAATGTTACGTCGGCTGTATATTATATACATTGTAATTTATCCATTACTTACTTACACTGTATCATCATTTTTTTAAGATTATGTGTAAAAATAAAACATGTATATGTACTAAGTGCAAGGTTTCAAAGGTGTTCGTACCCAAGTGGGAAACTAGGACTAAACAAATGCATTCTTGGTATTCTAGGTTTGCTATTCTACTTACTTAGTGTAATGCCCGGGCTACAAGAGGCTAGTATTTCAAGCCAGGACAGCAAGCTAGTATGCCAGTGTCCTATCTTGGCAAAATCCTGGCTTACTATCCTGGCTTAGCACAAGCTAGAGCGGTTTACGTGATGCTAGGAAATTTTAAGTCAATATCATTGCAGTGATTAGGGTAACCACACTACCGTCTGTAGGGAAAAATGAACAGCTTACTTAGAAGAAACATAAGACTGAAACAGCTGCTTCGAAAACTGTATCAAATTGCAGTGGAAAAATTATTAGAAGAGTTGGTAGAAAAACGTGTATGGACAAGACCATGGATAATTTTACTTTAAATATCTTTAGTAGTCACTATTTTGTAGATGGTCATTAATTTGGCACAATTTTTTTGCAGTGATGAATTATGCTTTATAAGATTGAATACTAGTGTTCCACAGACGTTCTATATCACAATACAATTGTACAAACTTTAAATTAATCTCGTTACTTAATTTGTGCCAGAAAAAAATAAAGTGCATCGTCACCACGTTCTAGCCGATACGGGCAGCCACACAAAGCCAGGATAGTAACTTCAGTGGTGTGGGGGCTCTACCATCTCAAATAATAGAACCTCATCCTATTAAACTATTTATCCCATTAATCCTGGTTTGAGACACTAGCTTACTAGGTTAAAAACAAAGCTAGTTCTGTCTACATATAGCTAGAGTTACTAGCTTACTAGGTTCCTAGAAATAGCTTGCTAACCTGGCTTGAAATACTAGCCCTGTGTGGCCTGGGCATTAGTGTTGGTTGCTTGTTACCGAGATAGAAGAGTTTATCTACTCCATGGGATGCGACACGGTCTAGGTCTAGTCACGTCATAGTGCTTGCTACAAATAGTGCCTTGATTTTTGTTTAATTTTGAAGACAGCTAATAAATACATTTGCAGTACATTGTTTACAGTGCCAATTGTATTACAATTCATTGTCTCATGAAGAGTTTTTTTGAACAGCGAAGGACATTAGTAGTATCGAAGCAAGCAGGGGAGCATTACTGAATATTATTTCTAAACACAAACGTCAACTGTTCCATGGATCGGATACAATAATATGCAAGTAATGATCCTCTACGTATGCTAGATCATGTTAATAGCATTTTTCCATATTCCTTCGTGTGAGGAGCGCATTTTGCAAGATACATAAAGTGTTCAAGATCGTAGCGCGTACGCAGCGATTTGCACTTTAAATTAAAGAATTAATATATTTTCAAAAGTATTTTTAACACCAATTTTCCACATTAGGACTTTGTGAGTATACCGCATTTATTCCATTTTACACACTTCCATAAAAGATAAGATATAATCAAATATTTATTATATAAGCATCTTGTAAGAGGTATTCAATTACAGTTTTTTTTTTTAACTATGAAATTGTGATGCCTAGGTTTATACCAGACTAAAGTTTCTGTAAAAGTTCAAGATTAGCAGTATTTTCAAACTGTTTTCAAACCGAAACTATTATAACCAAATCAAATACATATTGCTTTTAACATTAAATTATTCACAGACACGTATTTAATAATAATATTTGACTCATTTATATAGCGCCGTTTTCATGAAAAATAACCTCAAGGGCGCAATTTATATTTAATACTGGTGCAAATCCGTGAATAATCACAGGATATTATAATTTCAATTTTGAAAATTGAAAATTAAAATATTATATTCCAGGTGGATACTTTATCGCGTCTCTAAATTCTTCACACAATCAGTACCAATTTTGAAATTTTAAAGCAAATTTGACCTCATCGAACCAGATTTCAGAACCGAAATAATATGTTTGATTATCAAAGAGGTAGATTGAGTTTTTTACTCAAGGCTGGTAACCAATCCTCTTACTCCCTTTTCAAGATCATTAAAAGGCCTGTACCAGTCTGTAATACGGGTGTGTAAAATGCTACAATGAACATAACTTTGGTTTCTCTCTTCCGGCAATGGATAAGTGTGGTGTTGTTTGATTGCAAAGTGCGCCCCTCTCGTGTTAAGACATGCCCCGCTACCCGACAGCACCTTGCATACCTCCACGAAGCCCCCGCGCTCGCGCACGTGCAGGTAGAGGCGGTACAGGTCCAACGGCTGCTTGCTGATGGTGGGGCAGGCGGCGATGGGAGTGCGCCGCTCCTCCATGAAGGCCAACAGACGCTCCACCCAGCCGCGCCGGTCGGGACATGTGTCCATCTCGTACAGCTTGCCCAGCGAATCCGACTTCTGCTACAGACCACAACATACAACAACACATTAACATTTTACAACGCAATCAATCTATCCCATCACGCAATGTTACTTCATGGATCACATACGCGACGGGGATAATCACCAATGGCGTTCCTCTCCTTTTAGCCAATATTTCTAACAGCCTCGCAATGTCCATCATCAGGGCAGATGTGTAGATGATGGTGAAGTATGTGTTAATGAATGCAGAAGTGGTAACATTGTCTAAAGGAGGAGGAAGCGTAACACGACATAATACCCCAAAAATCAATCATAATAATTTACAGATTAGCAGCAGTGATGTGCCCATTGTGAGGCCCACTTGGCTAAATAAAAAAAAGTTTGAGGTAATTCTCAATTTGAAAAATCTGGCAGAAAAAAATGGCTATGAATTACAATAATCAGTTTCTCAGTGTTCGGAAAATAATACAGTTCAGAGTTCTGTTGTAACTTCTCTCTTGTTGCATGCATTGTGAAAGAGGAAGAGCTAACAACAGAGCTACAGGCGATGTTCCTCTTAAAGGACAGGCAGCGAATAAGGCACCATACGGCCACAGTGGAAACAGAGATAGGTCAGCAGGGCTATTACTTGTTCCATCCTTGTCCCTAAACCAAGGATGGCGAATCCATCAAATGATTATCACAAAGTGATGAATTTGGTGACATGGGCAAAGTTCAAAAACGATGGTCGTTGCATTTTCAGTTACTGATATAATTTTATTTACCATGATAGAAATCATGTCCGCATAAACTATGTCGCTTGTAATGGCCAAAATACATAGTTAACCATTTATAATATGAGTTTCCAGTCACCGTTTATAAACTGTATAACATAAAGGTAAAATGTCTGCTGTTTCAAAAATCTAGCACCAAATAAAAAATATTTTGTTGGCCAATTGTATTTTCAATATTTTAATCTTAACATTCAATTTTAAAACTTCTTATTAGCTTCACAATTATAAAATTTAGTGAATATTGTGATGCGGAATTATTCAATGACAACAGTAATTTGAATAAGCTTGTAAAGCACCCCCCTGTTTACATAAAAATTACATAAATTTTACCTATTGGATTAGGATGGTCTCAATTAGTAAAAATTATATTATGTTGGATGCCTGCCTATTGGCATATCAATCAGATCAGAGGTTACATTTTGTATAGTAACATGCGGACAGGCTAAAATAGTTACTCCCTCCAGAGTTAAATGGGCGATCGAAGGGTTCGACCCCTTTAAAAGCGCGGGAGAGGATGGAATCTTTCCGGCACTTCTACAGAAGGGCCTAGATACAATCTTACTTCCGGTGACTAAGATCCTGAGGGCGTGCTGCGCCCTCGGATACATTCCCATATCATGGAGGAAAACGAGGGTAGTGTTCATACCTAAACCTGGGAGAACCGACTACGACAAACCAGGCTCATTCCGTCCAATTAGTCTCACCTCCTTCCTTCTGAAGACAATGGAGAGGCTAATGGATAGACATATAAGGGACGGGGCACTGAGGAAAAAACCCCTCCATGAGCTACAATTTGCGTACCAACCAGGCAAGTCGGTTGATGCGGCACTGCACAGGTTGGTGTACAAACTGGAGCAGGCGCAGGCGACTGGGGAACTGGCGGTAGGACTCTTCCTGGATATAGAGGGAGCATTCAATTGCACCACTATTAAATCCATCGATGAAGCGGCAGAAAGACATGGACTCGACAAAACCACCAGAAGGTGGCTGAAGAACATGCTTTCGGGCCGGATACTTACGGTAACAAGGGGTGAGGTGAACATCAGAGTACTGGTGACACGAGGGTGTCCACAGGGAGGGGTCTTGTCACCCTTGCTGTGGAGCCTAGTGGTGGACAACCTCATCCGGAAACTCAATAACAGGGGCCTCTATACACAAGGGTATGCGGATGACATTGCAACCATAATAAGGTGTTGGGATGCAGACACAACCAGAGGCCTCTTACAATCAACACTGGCGACAGTGGAAGAATGGTGTGAAGAAACAGGGCTGTCGGTCAATCCAGACAAGACAGAACTAGTAATCTTCACACGCAAAAGAAAACTAGAGGGATGGAACAATCCAACCTTCTATGGAAAGGAGTTAAAACCCTCGGACACGGTCAAGTACCTCGGAGTCATCATAGATGCCAAACTGAGCTGGAAAAACCATGTGGAAATTATGGGCAGAAAGGCATGCGCACTAATGTGGGCAACCAGGCGGATCTGCGGCAGAACGTGGGGACTCAACCCTAAAATGATGCAATGGCTGTACACAGCCGTTGTAAAACCGAGGATCATGCATGCAGCCCTGGTCTGGTGGAGGAGAACAACACTGAAAACAGTGATGGTCACACTCAACCACATACAGGGACTCGCATGCAGAGGAATCACGGGAGCTATGCGAACCACTCCGATACTAGCCATGGGAGTGCTGCTGAACCTACCCCCACTAAACCTAGAAATAGAGGGGGCAGCGATGGCGGCAGCCTACAGGTTACAATGTAAAGGTCAATGGAGAGGTGAGCTGCCCAAAAACAGTCATACAGAGATCGGAACAAGACTGAGGGCAATTAGCCCGACAGCTGGAATGAAGCAGGACGGCAAACAAGCCGACTATTTCTTTAAACAGCAGTTCGGGGTGATCTACCCCACAAGGGAGGAATGGGACACGGTTCCAGGTCCAACCTCCAAACAGGAACTAATCTGGTTCACAGATGGATCCAAGATGGAGGAAGGAACAGGGGCCGGGGTCTGTCTGCAGGGATCCAAGAGGGAACTCAGTATACCTCTAGGAACATACTGTACTGTGTTTCAAGCTGAGATGAAAGCCATCTTGGCCTGCGCACATGAGAATATACGTATCGGGTACAGGAATAAGAACATAAGCATATGTTCTGATAGCCAGGCTGCCCTAATGGCACTGGAAAGTAACCGATGCGACTCTAGACTGGTGATGGAATGCAGGACTATTCTTACAGAACTTGCTACCATCAATAAAATAACCCTGATCTGGGTACCAGGACATAAAGGTATTGAGGGCAACGAGCGGGCTGATGAACTAGCAAGGAAAGGGGCGAAAGCACCACTTGTGGGATCCGAGCCGGCTGTAGGAGTAGCAGCTTGCCACACAAAACTACATATTGATAGGTGGGTCGAATCCCAGCACTGCAAAGAATGGGAGAGGGCACCTGGAATGAGACAATCTAAAGTACTCATAAAAGGACCAGACCCTAGACGAACCAGGAAACTACTCAATATGGACAGAAACTCGCTGAGGGAACTGGTAGGACTACTAACGGGACACTGCCATCTCAGGAGACACATATTGGGAGTGGAAAACACCAATAGATGCAGGAAATGTGAAGAGGACGAAGAAACTCCAATTCACTTATGGTGCCAATGTCCTGCCTTGGTGGGAACTAGGCTCAGATACCTGGGGAGACACACAGTAGAACCAGAAGACATAGCCACATATCCGGTGACAACCCTGGTGAACTTTATTAAAGGAACTGGGTTGTTACTAAATGATTGAGGTAAAATGGGAGATAGCACAATGGGCCTATGGCCTAAGTGCTCACGGGAACATATACTTGTAAACCGTCTCCGCCTTTTATAAAAAAAAAAAAAAAAAAACATGCGGACAAAAAAAAACAATTAAAAACCTGCTCTATGAGCCAAGAGAGAAGTACAAACTATGTTAGCAAGGTAGCCAGAATGTTAGTTAAAATCAAGATCTAAAGTATTAAACAATTGAACAAACCTTGGTCCTATAGTTCTCTTGCGGTACATGACTATTAAATACCTGAAAAGCAAAAACAAAATCAAAATATGTACCGAAGAAAGAAACACAAAAATAATGTAAATTAACAATCCATCACCTCTTTTCCATAGGGAACAAACATTGAAAAAACGGCACTTAGTGCAATATTAAGATAGGACATTTCGAAATTTTAATTCTTCAGTTTAACCCTAGACAAATTTTCCAAGACAGTTTCCTAAAGAAAACATTAGAAAGTCTTTTTACCAATCTTACTGTTTGAATAAAGAATACAAAAATAATCTAATACTCTTTTCAAAGGTGGGCAACTACTTATTCACAAATATTATTTTTTAAATATAAGAATAGGTAGGTATTATTCAAGGCGGGGAACAATTTGTTTTTTCAATACTGACAACACTGCAAAACTTTCTTTTGTTTTTTTAAAACAATTTAGCATCAGCATTTTTCGTCATGTTGCGAAATTTTCTCACTTGAAGTAATTTCAAAAAAGAGAGTGAGTCCTGCAAACGTTGGAATATTTATAAAGAGGATTATAATAAATTTCAATAACAATGTATGTAATCACATTATTATCACACATTGAAATTTATCACGAAAAAGACATTTTCAGCATCTGAGGATAATAATTATTCCTTGATAATGTGATCAATTTAATGCCTAGAATGTGTATAGAATTAGAGAGAAAGATCTGCAGTTAACATTTAAACTGATAATTGGAGATTGTTGTAACAATGATTATTTAGTTACTTACAGGACTAGAGGGCGTTCGGGGCCACGCAGAAGGGCTGGGCTCGTAGTCTTCGTGAGCCCCGGCATGTGAGGCTGCTCCGGGCGACGGGGCGCCTCCGGGGCCCCCGCGGCCGCCCGATCTACCGCCACCACTACTGCCCTCTTCACCTGACGCTGCAAACAAAAAAGCAGGTTAGTTAAATTCATTTATTTTATTATATTCAAGCGTGGCTGCCCATATGTGATCTATGAAGTTTCACTAAGACACTGTCAAAACGTGCCGCTTTATACGATAGATTGCTTTGAAACTGCCAGCATCGTAAAGGTTAAAATCTGTAGCCATTTTACAATCTGCATGAAGGTAAATGTTAAAAACACTATGATGACAAACGATTTGTAACTTTGCACACCTTAACAGGTTGCGTGCCGTTGGCGCGCCGGTGCGCGCCCTATAGCCGAATAGAAAATAAAAAAAAATTTTGATATGCGATTTTAAACCTTAGTTCTTATTGTCCAAACGACCATTAGCAAATTTTACAGGAGGAAGTTTTCTTTCATTATTTCAATGAAACATTATGATAAGTGTTTGAGATGAAGGTATTTCCGTAAAGGTATACACGGTGTCCGGAAACTCGTAGTACAAGCGGGAAACTGGTTTTCGAGTAAATCGAGTCAGAAGTTGATTTTTTTTTTGGTCAAATTATTGTAAATTATAAGTGACGATCAAAGTACATAATTAATAAAAACGATTTAAAATTAAAACAAACAAATAAATCCGTATTTAAAGCATTATTTTGAAATCACCCAACATTAAATTCGGTGTAAAATAAAATAATTTGGTCGCTGCACGGTTACAAACAGCCGACATTAAAATAACGACATTGACAAAGAAAGTCCATAGAAATATTTGCAATCAGTGCTGCCAAAACAAAATATTAGACTAAAACGGAATATTTCTTATTCAAACAGATTTAATTTCATTTTATTACAACACTACACAATGTACTATAAATTTGTAACTTTTTTTTTCATCTAATTAAATCGTAACAAAAATAAAAACGCCGTTATGTCTACATTAATTAAGACCAAAAAATTAAAATAAAATTAAAATTGCACAAATTATAATTAATATTGCATCAATTAATTTATTATGTTGATCGTCAGTTTTACAAATGTTTTTTTTTTCAATCATTTTTTCAAATAATGAAAAAAAAAACATCAAAAAATCAATATTTATGCAATATTAATTAATTTATTATGTTGATCGTCATTTTTATAAATGTTTTTTTTTTCAATCATTATTTGAAAAACAAAATGATAATGTAACTAATTTTTGAAATATGTACATAACTTCAAGAAATGGCCAAGATCACCTTAATGGGGGAAGGCCCGTTAAATAATTTTAAAAAAATACAACTTTTTTTCTACGAATTGCTTCTTTCTATGCATATGTCAGTTTTGTTTTGTTTTCGATTGCCGTCGGCGGATTTTAGTGGATTAACATTAAATCATATCAATATGTAGATCGGATGTGATAAATATACGGATCTGATGTTATAGAATATTGTCTGTTTGTGTGTTCGTGCCCGATATCGGTGGAAGTTTTGTTATTTATTGTCGTTGCTATAGCTGCCCACTTTTGACAAGACAAGACTGATGTGAGTGAATTTCTATTTAATCCGTGCCCCGTTTCAACAAAATGCGCCCCGTGCCCTCCGTCACCTTCTCCCGTCCTCCCATCCTCCCGTCCATCACCAGCCGTCATAATAATAACAAATGTATTCATTATAATAATTCCAAAAGAAATCATCCCGTCCATCCAAAATGGCGCGTGTGAATCTTCGAACCTCGTGTTTCGTTTTACGCTTCCGCAAGATCTGGCTTCTATCGTCCGGCATCTATCCAGACAGAAACCGATGGTTCTTGGTAATAAAGATTAAAAGTAGTCAATCTTTTCAAAATTTATGCGTATAAGGGGCTTTTGTTGCTGTCTGCTCTATTGGCGCGTATCTGTCAAAACAATAGGTACCGAAAATTGAACCCTAAAGTAGCCGAAAATTTTTTTTTTGTTTTTTTTTTTTTTTAAATGTAAAAATGCTGAAATCGAAAAACTATATGTTTATTTGGGTTCTCTATGTGATGTAGATACCCCAGTTTCCCGCTTGTACCACGAGTTTTCGGACACCTTGTATATCGTTGCAGGAAAGCAATAACACTGGTGTTCCGCGGAACACACTAGGGTGACGACTTATCTAGCTCATGTGTCACAAGCCTCTTGGAGTCTGGATGAAGCTAATGAAATATTTTTTTTAGTTTTTTTTATTATTTCGTATAAATTTCACATTACAATATTCATTAGCATATTATCACAAACTCCTACTCGTAGGTAGGTGCATGTTCATATATGTTACATTGAATTATAGCCAATGTATGCAGTCATATATTGGCTATAATTCAATGTAAATAACAAGAATAGTAAATGTAGACACAAAAATCAAAATTAAACTGAATTATAAAATAGACGTTTCAAGGAAAATAGAAATTAAATACTCAAATAATATTTATAACACACGCCAAACTGTACTTTGAGACCTCCCTTTTGAAAGAAGTCAAAAACACAGAACTCATTACAACTGCACACTGGTGAAAAGAGCTCCCAAGAAATACTGACCAATACAAATTGTAAAAATGTATAAGTAAAAAGGGAATGATGAAATATGTGAAGCGTTATTTTCGGTGACAACAATTGGCCCCCCGACAATTGGCCCCTTTGAAATGATAGTTATTATAAAATTATAATTTTTTGTGCATTATTTACCAATTTCAAAACTAAAATCGTCTTCAAAAATACCAAAGTTGGTAAGGATATCAAACGAATTTATTTACAGTTTTTTTGTATTTCATGGGCTGTATTGTCATCCGCGTAACAAAATGCATGCTGGTATATACAGTATACAGACAACTATTTTATTCCTTGATGTATTTGAAAGAAAATATATGTACCTATATTTATATTATTTTTTTATGTGAATACCTCAAGTCCCCGCTCCTCCCTCAATTGGGGTGTGTTATGAGGCTGAAGGTATTGAGAAGAAGGAGATGGGGAAGAGGAAGGTTGATAGCCTGGCTAATCAGATCTGGTCACCACTGAAACACTGCTAAAGCCATTTCAACAACGTTTCAATTCTGAATGGTGGTCTTACACCAGGGCGATACTGAGAGTATATTCCACTCTGGAACGTGCCGCAAATACACTTTAGTAAGACAAATTAATCAAATAAAATTTATTTGCTACAAATGGGATTCGACGGAATTTTTTGAGGACGCCATTGGAAATACGGTCACTGTTGACAAGGCCATAATAAACGACTTCTTACTGCCAGAATTGGATGAACGGGGCTTGGTGAACATGTGGTTTCAACAAGACGGTGCAATCGCACACACAGCACGAGCCACAATGGATATTGTGAAGGAAGCGTTTCCCGGTCGCGTAATCTCCCGTTTTGGCGATTTGGCATGGCCAGCAAGATCGCCCGATTGAACCATCCCAGACTTCTTTCTTTGGGGCTACTTGAAGTCGCGGGTTTATGCCAACGCGCCTCAGACAATCTCAGCCCTTAAGGAGAATATTCGACAGGAATGCGAACAGTTATCACCGGAAATCTTGCAGAAAATCACGGAAAATGGGATAAAACTGGCACAAATGTGCATCAACACTGGCGGTAGCCACTTGACGGATATCATATTTTCCACTTAACGGAAAAAATTGTTAAGGTCCAAATAAAGATTTCCATTACTCAAAATCATTTTTTCTTATTTAGTAAAAAAGTTATTCAAAAACAAAAATGGATGATTAATTTTGCGCCACCTGTATATAGCATAGCTATGGATTGGAAAAGCGCAAAATATATGCTTCGAGTCATAATATTGCATACAGAGTGTTAAGGGACGTACTTGACTTACTTTAACCAGTGATTCCTGACATTATTTGGAGTAAAAAATGTAAATGAAATTTTGGTCTCCGGTGACTTTTTTTGGTGACTTTTTTTTTTTCAAAAAATTTTTCTTCAAAATCAAACAAAAAAAAAAAATTTACATGTCGTCACTGGTCACTCCGCCGAGTAGCCGACCCACCCCTTACCCCGCCTCCAACTGTCCAACACATACCATTTTTTTATGTTTTTGTACAAAAAAAAAAAAAAAAAACATCAAAAATGTCACCGGAGACCAAAATTTTATTTACATTTTTTACTCCAAATAATGTCAGGAATCACTGGTTAAAGTAAGTCAAGTACATCCCTTAACACCCTGTATATAAGATAGGCCCTAAGAGAGCAGAATATAATACGGCAGAGCTTACAGAGCCTTTTTACTGTGTCACTGATGCGGGGGCTTCCTAACTAGTTTGTCATCTGTTAATGACAATAATATAGTTTCATAATTGAAAGCATTACCTGCTGAAGCATTTGATAGTGTACTCTGTTGCGATCCATCATCTAAAGGCGCCCCGTCAGGCCCCGTGGTGACGAGCGCCGTGGCTGGGGGCCCGTTATCCTGCTGAGGTGGATCCCCAGGGGGCCCCATGACGTGTGGCTGGGGCGGCGGGGGACCCATTCTCTGCTGCAGGTGCTGCTTGAGGTAGTGGGGGGGCGGGGGAGGCGCACGCGCGCCCCATGTGGCCCCCGGCCCGGGGTAGCCTCCGGGACCAGGGCCAGGGTAGGGCTGCTGCTGCTGCTGCTGTGCGGGCGGGCCGGGCGGGCCGGGGGGGCCTCCCGGTGCGGGCGGCCGGCCTGGTGCCCCATATTGACCTGCTCCAGCTCCAGCTCCTGCGCCTCCGTACCCCGCATTCGGGTTAGGGTAGGGAGGTCGGGGAGAGTAATTTCCTGGGGACAATGATGGTTCAGATTAATGATTATGGATTCAAAAATAATTGTCTTGGGTTTCAATGTGGGTAGGGGGCAGTGGGGCAGGTGGCCTTAATAAGAGACATGGTACAAACATAACTGCCGTATGTGTGTGATGGAATGGCATCTAATTTGAATGTTCATGTATACCATGAGGAGCCGGTTGGTGACTAATTGGTTCCAAGCTTCGGATTCGTACCCTAGCATCGCAGGTTCAATCCTCTGCCGGAATGCGTCAGATTCGCACCCTGGCAAAACAGGTTCAATCTTCTGCCAGCAATTGTCAGATTCGCACTCTGGCATCATGGGTTCAAATCTCAAAAATTGTATGATTAAGTGCGAAATTTTTCACAACAAAATTACATTATTTTGGCGATTTTTTTTAATCGATTAGGTTTTCGAATTTTAAATGGTTTGAGATATCATTTTTGTAATACAATCCCATTTTATTCCAATGAATTATTTTAAGAATCGTAAATAGGCAAAAATAACAATGAGAAATGGATCTCGGCTATCATGAAAATCTGATACCAAGAGATGCAACAAGATCAAGTTGAGGAATTCTTGATATGACTCATGCTTTTGACATATGAAGCGAACGAGCGGGGTACTCTAATACAGTTGTTTGTTGCAATAACCTTGAGGATATTGATGCTGCGGCGGCGGGTAGGCCTGGTGGTGGGGCGGCATCTTGTAAGAGCCCGGGGGCGGGTAGGGGCCCTGCTGCTGCGGGGGGCCCGGGGCGGGGGCCTGCGCCAGGGGACCCGGCCCGGGAGCGGGGGCGGCCCTCACACCCGCGCCTCCGCCCCCCTCCGACTGGCTACTGCTGGACGGCCGCGGAGGCATCGGAATGTTTTGTTGCCCTAAACAAATTACAACATTTAAATCCAAAACGAATAAAATACCAAAGTACCCCTGTTACTCTTCAGAGAAGTCGTAATTGAGATGGCTTGCTCACATACTAAGATTGACTGAAAACCAAATTCCATTGAAAATACTGAGTGCGATTCCAGAGGGAAGACGATCATTGGGCACCCAGGAAAAGTCGGAAGAAGTATGTCTACAGGCTGTGCAAGAAGCTGGGCGCACTACAGGTGGAGGCCGCCGAAGTAGGGCAGGAAAAGGGACAGGGATCCCTGAAGACCCCTCTGGGCGATGGGTCCCTGACCCGAGTAAGAAAAGGGAAAAACATGAGATTTCCGTACAGTGTAAAGAAAAACGAAGTCAGCCCAGAATAACTGAACCTGAATTGATGACATTCCTTAAGCAATTATTTATGGTGACTGGACAACTCAGATTAAATTCAACTCAACGCCTCCTTTCAAAAGTCATTAAAAGGGATGAAAAATATATTAAAAATTGGTTAAATAGGTTAGATTGTGGGCTATTTTTCAATATTTTTTTCACAGCTTTTAATGACTTCAAAGAGGTGTTGAGTTGATTCTGGGTTTTCATGGAACCGTTTTTTTTTATGTGACCACCGTATCTACACTAGCGACGCCCCGACTGCAAATAGCAGATAAGTAGGCAAATGTATCCAAATACATTTGCGAAGGTGGTACAGATACGGAACAAGGTTGTTGGGAGGTTGGGGTTGGGAGGAGGACTCCCCCAAAGGTTCGGGTGGATGATTACAATGTATAGCGGCCGGGGACTCATTCACAACTTACTTACTACTTACTCTCCCTGTCCCTATTGTTCAAGTGTGCTCGACCGGAGAACAGCTGTTTGTTTACCTAATGTCAAACAAACATAAACAAGCTCCGATGCGAGCATATTTGAATAAGATACATTTGGCGACCTTGATAAATGCTCAACTAAATATATCGCGGCCTTGCCAATGAAAAATTATTATATTTACTTAAAAACGATGATTTCATCCGCTACGCGAGTAAACAGAATCATATAATAGATCGAGAATAAACACAACTTATTTTTCATTTTTTTTATGTGAATACCGCACAACAGTCCCAACTACACCCAACCACCTGGAGTCAGGAGACTATGGCATCCCCAATCGGGGTATGTTTTATTTATTTATTTATTGACGCCCTATTGGCTTTTACATCACATACAAATTTCTTTTAAAACAACAGTATAACATAAATAAAAAAGATTACAAAATATATAAATAAAACACAAACTCAATATAATAAATAAGAATATAACTAATGCTAAATCCACGTGGATAACTTTAGAGAACTTGTAGGTACAATTCATATACCTACGAGCAACAAAAACATTAAATCAAATTTTTACTAAATTACTCGTTGTTATCATCTAGAATAAAAACAAAAAAAAAAGAAAATCGAAATAAAATACATATAATGATTTCTCATTCATTATTTACACCTAAAAAGTGATGGATTAATTTGGTGAGGTTAAAGGTAGCGGTGAGAGGAAGGAGGGGGAGAAGGAAGATGAGGAATTTTTTGGCTACAAAGATTTGGTCACTAACCACGGCCGAATCCATTTCAAGCAACGTTTTAATTCTGAATGGTGATCTTATACCAGGACGATACTGAGAGTATCTTCCACCCTGGAATGTGCCGCAAATACGCCTTATATTATTTTAAATGATTAAATAGTGATGACACAAATCAATCAAATAAAATTTACTTGCGCACCCGGGATTTGAACCCGGGCCCTTCGGATGGCTAGTCGAGAGCCTTACCCCTCGACCACGGAGGCCGTACGATAGGTATAGGAAAAATCAACCCGATACATTTGAGAAAAGTAATTTTTCTACAATAAGTCAATTCCATGTGAAGTCATCGAGATTTAGAGAATGTCAAATCGCAGTAAAAGCGAACGCTATTATTTTTGGCGAAAATCACAATCTCTGTCGGTCTGAAAGCGTGCGCTAGCCGTCGGTGAATCAGACGTCCATTTTTGGACAAACATGTTTACTAGAAAAGTCTTGCTGAAGCCGCCATACAAATCACACGAGACCGGAGATAAATAATTACCCTTATACTAACAAAAAAAACGTAATATTCCTTATTTTCCGCGACTGAATGGTGGCTGATTCACCCTCTTGTTGATGTTGATTTTAAACATTATTTAGATTTCATCGATGTTCTTTGCGTTTAGACACTTAAAAATGTTTTTAATTACATGCCAATAGTTTTAGACATTTTTAGAATCTTGGCACACACGTATTACGCGTTGTTTTAGTTTTTATACCTACACCAAAAGCGAGGGCGGAGTGTTATATCCTTTCTATTTATACCTCCTAATATAATGGCACATATTTAATTAGATCTCTCTTTCTATTTATATATTATATACGAGGAAAATGTTACTGTAAAAGCCATACATATATTTTGCAGTAACATATACAAATATCTATTTATACCTCCTTATAAAATGTAACAATTTTAATAAGATCTATCTTTCTTTTTGTAAATAAACTAGTTCAGATTTGTTAGATTGAAAGTATTTATTAAAAAAAACATACTTGCTTCAGGATCATTTCCTTTCAAATGACGATCAGAAATAAACCTTTCGGATGAATACTGTTAATGAACTTGAAAAATTATGACATCTGTCAAAAAATTTAACAAAATAAATACACATTTGAATTTAGAATTATTAATTTATTATTTAAAATGCAATGTGGTGGTACACCACGTAAATCGTTCCCACAATCAATTCCAATTTTTTAAAATAGAGTAAATTCCAGTTCTAGAGTTCATTGAAACCGAGTTACATATCGACCGAAATTATTAATTTTATAACGAGAATTAATGATGCCGTTTGTGAATACAATATTTTAATAATTTCTATTTTCAAGGATTTTCGTTGTATCGTCTGTACATCGTCATCATGGCAGCTTGCAACTTGCAATGCCATCTTTAATACTACGGTGACTTAATAGTTAATCGGCATCGCGGCGAATGTTGAGTCGAACCAAAACCACCTCAATCAAAAACACTGGATCCAATCGGCCTCTTATTTTTATAAAATCCTCTTTTATGTAATTATGTAAAAGCCATTCAACCTTTCAAAACAACATGTATAATGTATTTAAATAAAACTTTGCTAACAATATTGAAAAAAAATGATGGGGCCTTAAAGAGTCGGCGATGTGTGAATGTGGTGCGATGCAGACCACCGAACATGTAGGTAATCAATGAATGCCCGATCCATTCATTCCCCGGCGGGATTGATGAGGTATACAGGACGACGCTTGAGGCCTTAGACTGGCTCGCAGACCCAGATGACTCCCCACCATACCAAAGAAGAAAAACTAGAATATTGATATAAAACCGTCAAACGAGTGATAAACCCCTTATTACTATCGCACACCGAACATATAATGTGTTGTATTATGATGATAATGGTAAACAATAAAAGACAATATAAGTGCACTGCTGATTGTGATAACGTGGTGGGCACCTAATAAGAATGCAAAGAAAAATAATCTGCAATAATAATCAGGTAGGTAGGTACAGTGGGCCAATGACCCTGCATTATTATTACTCAGTGTGACATTGGAATATTGTTATTACGTCACAACAACGTGCTGTGTAGACTGTGGCTGTAGACACAGGAAGTTAACATATTCGATCATAATCATAATATTAAATGTGTTATCGATAGATACCTATGTATTGTGGGCCGACATTAATCGCAACACGTAAACAAACAATGTATTCTAAGTGGAAGATAAAATACTCTTTCTAGGAGAGGGTATTATACGGGAATCGTTTTTTAATGTTAATTAGGGTGCCGGACAATACAATATAAAAAAATAATAATTATTATATTGGGTCGGGTGTCCAGTGGAAAAAAATAGGTATTTGTAGCGTGACTCGGCGCCGTTACCTCGGCTCGGCTTTACCTCGGCTCTTTCGTCGAGGAAAGTGAAACCCATACCAGCTAATTGTTAATATTATCGTGATCGCAAGGAGATTGATAAACAAACACAACCACTTCATCAAATACCCAATCCCCAGTTATTACACACTGCAAAGTGAAATGTTTCACTGAAAAAAACGTATTTAACACGACTTAGTTATTGAGGTTGAACTGTATTCATCTGTACGATTCTGCCTAGTAGTAAAATATAAATGGATCGGTGAATAGAAGGCTGTTTTTCATCACGTCTTCGATGGCGAATCAGTCTGTGAGATAAACAGTGCACGAGTATATATATTCTGCAGATCGAATTTAGTATGCGGTCATATCGGTTAGTCAGAGATCACTTCTGGGAAGCCAAGGTCTCCCTTCCCTCTCGAGGAATGTCGTTTCCATTGCGGTGGTAACGCATTGCAGAAAACACACCAACCACTTGGTGGTTGTGGCTGACTTTTGCAATTCTCACTGGTGGACTTTAAATTCAAAGAATATAGAATATATATTATGGAAAATTTTTAAATTCGACGACGATGACGGGTTTTTTTACCTACGTGAGAGACTTTTATAATTCACGGCACTGTTGACGTAGGCTGTACGCGTACGTACGTCATGCGAGTTTAGTTATGACACGGAGGGGTCGCATTAGCAAACCGTCGGCATACAATCTCTCGGATCTCTCCCGGGGTTGAGGGGGAGGGTGGGTCCTCCCCACGGCCCACACTCGACCGACCGACAATCGGAAACCTCCCTCTGCCGCCCCCCGCCCCCACCCTGGGGGGATGGGGGCGAGGGCCGCCGCCGATTTCCCATTCACACACAAAACCCGAGGAGGGGAAAAATAAAAACTACCCTTTGAAAGGCGGGCTCCCCCGCCCCCTGCCACCCCTCGCCCACCGGTGGTTTTGCACACAGAAATATGGGTCAATGCCGGGGAATCCCGTCTGGTTTAACAGCATCCTAGACGCGTCTGTTGTGAACAAGCCAACCAACCAACCAACCCGGGAACATAAACTAGTCCCCCCCTGTCCTGGGTAGCGAGCCAGTCAGCCTTCAACGTCCCAACTTTTCTTTAGACACCTACCTAATACCTACTCGTGTACCTACACAAGTACACACTACACACTTGACTCACTCCTGCCTGTCACGTGATTCTTCTATTCAACTTGCACGTGTTTTGACCAAGGTTGGTTAAACGGGAACATGGTTAATGTGATGTAATAAGGTGGGTGGTATAGTGAATAGGTACTAACCGACAGCCGGTGACATGGACCTCGAGCCGGTAGAGCCTGTGGGGCTGGGGGAGGGCCTCAGGAGCCCCTCTCTGCTGCCCCCGCCCCCTCCGCCGCTACTGGAGTCATTACTATTCTGGCCCGTCAACTCCTGAAACAATACAAACACACTACATTAGTACAGACACCTTGGCGCCGCCTCTCCAACCGACACATCGGCCGCGATAACACATATCTCATTACTTCATTACTCATACTCATTACACACCGACCTAATGCCGGTGTTACTTATTAAAATGAATGTCATCGACCCACTTTAGAGGTCATTCATTTCCGTGACGCGGACTATTACGGAAGAAAGACGATTGCGCTGACGCGACCGACAGAGTAAGTCCGCTGTCCACGGTACATATATTTGTTGTGTACCAGATTTGGCAGCTCCGATAATATTATTATGTATGCTAATTCGAGACATTCCGATGGCTCGTTGTTCCCAGTTCATAAATATGCTAATTTTAAACAAGATCCAACAAATTATTGCGGTTCCTTCCTTCCTTCATTTAGTGCGCGATACTCTGTATTCTGAATACACGTTATTGTCCAATACGTAATACGTCCATGTGTCTGCCGCTATCCAGGATCAGCGGCGTGACCTTCCCCAATATACGCGTATACAAACGACACGCGCTCGGAAAACGGACCGAAGAATAATAAACTTACATAATGTTTACATATGTATAACATTTACGTAGGTAGATAAACAGGGGAAAACGCAGATTTGAGTAAGGCGTATAGACTAGACAGACGAGTGTCAAAAGTCAGAATCATCCTCTAACTTGATTCTGCTCTAGAAAAAACCTAAAGACTTTCTACCAGTTCTGGACTGATTATTTTCCATAGTTGAAATGTTGACAGATGTGGCATTGTCTATAATTACTGGCCAGATGTCAATAGCCAGGTACTTCCCAACCTGCCTTTTCCCCATCTCCTTCCCTTCTCCACTCTCATTAACCTCCCAGAGTCTCACTGGCCCAGGAGCAGTTAGGAGTTAGGATTCTTGTGCGGTATTCACATATAAATATATCATTACCTAACTATAATCTAGATTTAGCGGGCTTGAGTTTGAGCAAAGATTAATAATAATAATAATAATTGGACAATTTGTAGAGCGCCGTTTTTGTGAAAAATCACCTCAAGGGCGCTTTACAGTTTTTTTAAATTTTTTTTTTAATATTCTTAGAATCTATCTAATTTTATTATTTACAAGTAGATACAGAAACATACTTACCTGGCAGGTCACTTCCGATAAACACCTTTTTAGAAAGTTTATGCTTGGGGATGATACGATTTTGCACGTGGAGGACATTATATTGAAAACACTGGACATTGCATGAATTTACCTTTGCTACCCTCATCACTGTTGCTTTTACATTTATAAGAAGATTAATGCCAAAATTGAATTAGTATTTATCTTGAAAGACTAGTGAATTTAGAGCTCTCTGGGGCTGGAAATTTTCATAAAATGACCTTTACAAAAGATTAAAATAAGAATTTAGTTATATTTTACAAAATTAGTTATTTAAAACGTCGTGGGCTGTGAAGGCGAAGGTGAAAGGTTTTTTAACTTATGGATACGACTGTCTGAAAAGATGAGTTTTGAGTTTAGCTCTAAATTCCGCTGAATCTGTGATCATTCTTAACTCGTGTGGCAGTCCATTCCAGATTGTCGCGAGTATACGGACTGACAGACATATTTATGTTTTAAATATTTTTTTAGATGTACTCCCATAAAAAGCTATGTTTGTGTGTATGGGAGGAAGGTGTTATTTATTTAGATATTAAGAATATATTTTTATTATTGTTGTTGTTGTTTCTTTTTTTTTTTTTTTTTAATACAGTTAAACTTTTTTTTAAAGTTTTGTTTTTTTTTGTTCAAGTTCTCAGTATATTTTTTAAAATTGTGTTTTGAGTCCTTTGAAGCTATTTTTAAGGGATCATAATAAATTTTCTGGCAATTTTTTAAAGAAATTTATTCATAGATATTTGTAGTTCTGTTTACAAATTTGTTTTTATATATATATCGGAATCGGTTACATGCATTTTTGACTGAGATTTGCTATGTTTCTGAATGGTACGGCTATGTTTAAAACATATTCTTTATACATTTGTTGAGTGATAGAAGAACTTTTTGACCTCAAATACTTTAAATGTAAGAAGGATACAAAAATGATTTTTTTAGTATTATTTTAATTATTAGTTTTTGCGCGATGTAGAGAATATTGTGTGTGGGTTTTATAAGCGCCGCCCCATCCTATTATATCATATTGAACTATGGATTTTGATAGAAATCAAAGAAATGTCATCCTTAGTAGTCTTTATTTAGAATCATCATCATCATCATCATCATAATATTAATACGTGAAGCCAAAACTTTGTACCCCTTTTTACGAAAATTGCGCGGACGGAGGAGTATGAAATTTCGCACACTTATAGTTTATAAAGAGGAGGAGTGAGAATGCTAATAATTTTCAAAAATTATGCATAAAAATACATTAAATCAATAATAAAAAAATTACACATACTACCATGTATTTGACACACACACACGCGTCTTTACTCTATTGTTTATTGTTAAAGTCTATGGTCAAATTGCGAATAGATTAATATTGTTTGTCTTTAATATTATTTGTCTATGGTCTTACTGAATGTCAAACATGAAAAAAACATTACAATTATGGTCGAATTTCGACCATTGGGCGACCACTAGTATATTTAAAATAGCTGAAGATATAGGTCAACTTTCGTACTCTGTTATCGAAAATAAATATAAAAAATCTATTAAAAATGTATTATAATGTGTACACAACTGCATAAATTTAATGGTATATCGTGGAACGACTTATATTATGTACTACCTCCTATTGTAATAATGTAATTTCTTTTAGTTATTGTAAGATTACTGTTTATTTTATAGATAGATAATATAATATTACAATGAGGAAATCTATAATTGGTTTTTCAGATAGGTATATTAAACATGTATAAATTAATCAAGTTGTAAACTGTTGATTTCCCTAAAATAAAATAAATAAATAATGGTTGTAAGGGGTAACAATTTTAGGTATTGGTCAAAATAGTGATGCCAAGGTATTTTATTGAAGGTTTGAATTCGATATTGGTACATAGTAAGATACGGTAGTGTTGTTGATTGTTTGGTACAGAGTGAATCCTAATGTTTATTTCTCACGGCGAATGTGAAGAGAGGTACGTAATGTTTTTTTGTTTATGAAGAGAGGCATGTAATGTGTTTTTTTTTTAAGTTAAACGTTTGAGGGTTATTGTCAATCGTATGTTTTTAGTTCAGTGACTGGTTGTTTTAGCTTTTTTATTGAGTTCTAACCTTGTGTTTGCTTTTAGAAGTAGTACTGTGCCATCGTCATCAGATGATCTTAAATCTATCTATCCCTAATATGCTTAACTACTACTTTTTTTTTATTTGACGTCCAATGTGCGTCGACTACGAAAGTAGATATGTGCATAATTGAAATGTAATAAAACGTGTATATTCAGAATCAGCGTTTGTTGGCCTATATGAATACATGGTTTTCACCAGAGTTACTTTTTAAAGCATTTATAACATTTCTAAGCAATCAAATTTAAATCAAAAACTCTTGATTTTGCTTGTGTTTCGTCTTAAAGTAGTTAGCGCGGCATAAAAAATATGTTTAAAATACTTCACACTGTTTCTAAAACATTCAGTTGGTCAGGCGCAAAGGAAAAACTAACGAAATAACAAACTATTTTCTAAATCCATTGTATTTTTGTATCAAAAAAATCTGTTCTAGCGATGTCACAGGCTATTTAAGTGTCAAGCCGTACAATATTTTAAGTGTTCTAAAACTAACAGAGGATCCCACAAAGTCTGTGACAAGCCAATAAATTTAATGTTCCTTTGACAAGTACGTGCCTACATGCATATTTATTGGATAGGTGCTATATATTATAATATACGGCACATATTATAATATTTAGAAAGATAGCATTAATCCCCGTCTGATTATTCGTTTATTTGTTAGCTCTATAGTGTGAATGCATTGGTTGGGTTGTAATGTTGTTGGGTTCTCGGGAACTTGGCACGCTATGGAAATGTTGACTGTTAGTGTAGTGTAGTGTTGAGAACACCTTGACCCAGACCTGCCGATCGCGGATCGGTGGAACCGTTTATAAATAACCAGCACATTACGTAATCCATCCCATTCATTCCGCCTTTGTTTTGGTCCACGACACGGCAGGTATCTCGACGGATGACATCTTCCTTCATTGCGCAATCACCATACCATGTACATGACCAGTACCAGTTAGGTATAAGCAGTTATATTTCCGTCACTTCGTGCCGCAGTACGTGCCTTTTATAAATTTCCCTTTGAAGAAAATTGTTTTCATCAAATAAAAAAGGTAGCGGAAACTTTTTCCGTTGTTTTAATGGGGGGGGGGGGTAAGGTTTTAAAACTTTTTTGTTTATTTTTAAAAAATCGAATGTACAACACGTCAAGAGTATTGTGTCAAAGTTTCAAGCAAATCGGAGCAAAACTAACAAAGATACAGCGTTTCAAGCAACCGGCCCTCACGGTATAAAAACTTTAAATCGATTTTCTCGACAAACAAAATTTTTGAAGTTCGTGAACATCATAACTCAAAACCTACTCGACCGATCCATTTGAAATTTTGTACACTATTTTTACATATAAATCAACAGGTAGTCAGTCAGTCAGAGGGTTTTTTTACCATTTTTTTCCATTTTATTATAACAAATTCACCGAAATTTTTTAGCGAAAATTGCGTTTTTCACTTCAAAATGCTGTCAAAAATAAAAAAGAATCGAAAAAAAAACTTCCTCCGACTATCCTCCTAGGAAAACATATCACATTTTAAACGCATTTCTACTTTTTGTGTTTCAAATGATCCGATCCGGTAAGGAGTTATGAAGTTCATCGCATAACAACTTTTTCCGAGGCGCCTCCGGAGATTCGCTCTCACGTACTTATTTATTAATATTTTTAATTGAAAATTTTTTCAAAGACACTTCAGATGTTATACTATAACGTGTATATGAAATAAATAAACCAACATTATTCATATCTCTAGAAAAAATCGAAAATATTTGATCAATTTCACCAGAAGGTAGGAAATTTTTTGTATGATTTAGGCACACCGACACGCCCGCAACACATTTCTATCGGTTTATCTATTCAGTGGTTCTTCAGTGAACCAGTAAATCACTGAATAAACAAACCGATAGATATGTGTTGGGCGTATAAATTACGCTCAATTTTTCCTCACTTCTGGTGAAATTGATGTAACATTTTCAATATCGCCATTGCAATATATAAGTTAACTTTTTAAATTTCACTCTTGGAGTTAGGTACCTATCTACCTACTCTAATTTTTTACTAATTATTTTCATACGAAGAGACAAAAAGTGCGGTCACAACAACGTTTGTATACATTTTTCTAATAAAACATGTATATTGTCATCAGTAAATTTAGGCAGAAAAAACGTGAGGTCGGCCATTTTTAAAACTTTTTATGTTTGCGTGCAAAATTTTTATATTTCAAAAATTATGTGTATATTTATTTTGAATTACAAAATTTGAAAGCTTATTTCATCACATCAAAAACAGTTTTTAGTGTTGGGATATGTTCAGAAATATTTCATTTATTTGCATTTTATTGTAAAGCGGAAATATTTTGACCATCTGTAAAATACGCCAAATTTAAAAAACAATTGGTCGCACAGTTGGCAAACCGTGCGCGGTTTTTTTTCTGTCATGCTTTAGGAAAACAAAAGGCTACTTATATATTGTAATCTACATAAGGCTATATCGACCCATAATAGGCAGAACAGCGCAAACGACATTTTTATCAAATTATGATTTTTAACGAAAACTGTTCAATGCTGCCTAATACATCAATGGTGACAAAAATATGACATCAGTGACAGTAATTCAAGATTACATATATTTAATAGCGTTATCTATCTCATCCAAATTAAGGTGTAAAATACTTATAATTTGATCGTGTTAAGGGTCTAAAACAATGGATAAATAGAAAGATTTCTAAAAATAAAAAGATCTCTCTTTGACCGGTGACGTACCGCGGATAAAACTGAGAAGCAATCGATGCATTTCAAGTGTCAACTGTCTATAGACACAATGGAAAATATACTTCACGTAATGCTCGCTGACTTGGCTTGACTGTCTGACATCATCCTCATGTTGGGAATTATTGCAACCAGTGCTAATTCTAAACACAACATACAGCACCACGACATTACCACACTTACACACACGACATTACATTACAGCACATACAACAAACAGCACACACGACAGTATCACACTTGAACTCTGGATAAATCGAAATAAATATTGATCGGCTTCCTTTTACGGAAAATACTCTTTTGAGTCCTATAATTTCAATTCCCGCTAAATCCGATATTTTACCAAATTGATCCAAGTATGACATCCTGTTCACATTTTTGCGAGGAACAAGATGAACCTAAAATTGAGTCTCAAAACCTCCCTTATCACGACCAAAAACCATGTTAAATCTGCGAGTGTGAAACTAAACCCGCTACATCATTCAAGAAGTTACTATCAAAACCCACTATATCAGATTTCAACCAATCACGAGCAGTTATTTTGCCAAGATGGCGGGTTTAGAAACTCGCGCGCCAGGTCAGATGAGTTTCAAAAGCCTCTATGTCGTGAGTAAATCACGAAGAGTGTATCAAAATCCGCTATATACATTTTATTTATCGAAATTACTTAACAATGGCTAGACTTACATTGAAAAATGAACACTTTTAGAATTTATTTTACTCCAACTCATAATACAAAAAATTAAAATGCAATTGTTTATTTACTCTAGAGATGTGACAGTTTTCAAATCAGTAATAGTTGAAACAGCGGATATAGAAATTAAACGACTCGTTTGTGAATCTCTCGGGAACAATCTACCTATAGCAATCAACGATGAACGCAATGCTTGCGCCGATAACCGGACAACTCAGAATGAAACCAACTCAGAAAAAGTCATTAAGAGTGATGAAAAAAAATATTTTAAAAAATGTTTACATAGGTTACGTTAGATTAGGGCTATTTTCATTTTTTTTCGTAGCTTTTAATGACTTTTCAAAGAGGTGTTGAGTTGACTTTATTCGCAATTGGCATGGAACCGCTTGCGCCCCAGGTACCTAGGTACAAAAACAGCAAATACACTATTTTTATGTAAAGATAGAGAAATGTAAGCTCTATTTTAAGAGGTCATAATATAATTATGATAATATATTACCTACACACAAAAAATAGTAATAGTGACAACTTCCAAGAAGTTTCTATTGCGCAATTTAATTTTAACAAAACCTTGGCAACTTTGTTCTGACTCAGCTGCTGTACTTAAACTTTAATCTGTGTCTAAATTCAAACTCAGTATATTAGAATATTTAAAATAAAGCCATAAATATCAATCAATCAATTGCACCTTTATCAAATTATTAATTATCGCAAAACATGAAATATGTGAATAATAAAGGTAGCTAAATAAGAACACATTTAACAACAATCCTCTCGTATTAACTAACTTATTATAACTAACTCACATTTTACTTATATTTCTATTTAAATCTTGGTGCCCTAGCAATAATAATATATTAATGATTAAATTAAAATCGATGGTCTCTTCATGTTCACAATAAAAACAAAATTTAAAACTTATGTATACAAAGATTACCTAAGTACTTACCTTTTTATCCTCTCTCTCTTTTGTATTAATATTATCTTGTACTTTTTGTACCATAATTTGTACTATTTTTTACTATCACACTATACACTTGTTGAACTCATCTGTATAACTTTTCAAGATATTACAACTCATGTATTTTTTATTTATTTTTTTCTATGTGTAGGTACTATTTATCGCTGCGTTAATTTTGCTGAATTCTTGAAAAACTTGCTTTCGAACAATTTATTCATGATCAAGTTAATAATAAAATCAACATAGTAAATACCTACACGTTCCTCAATAACTACTTTTAAAGTATCTTAAGCACTCTTCTGTTTTACCATTATTACACTATGTAACTTTTTAACTCCTTTGTACAATTTTAATGATAACGAAACTACATACCTATGTTCATATTATACCTGTTTGTATCCTTAAATTACAGTTTATAATGTTATATACTTGCTTACAATTATACTCCTGAATAACATGTGTAACTTTAATAATGTGATTCTGTAAAAGCCCTCAAGGCGTGTATGAATAAATAAAAATAAAATAAAATAATACTGTAACAAGATGAGGGACACACATCATCCCGGCACAACATAAAATATAAAATATTATAAAAGCCGACATGTCCACGCGGAACAGGCGTAATGCTAATAAAGTCAATTTCAGAAGTACATAATCAGATAACGTCAAGTCCATATATGATCTGCTCACTGCTTACCTACCCTTGTGATAACTGACATACAGGGTCGTGAAATGTACATGTACTTAAAGCAGGTAGGTAGGTACCTACCTACATAAGATCTATGTGTTATGAAACAACAATGGGTCATAATAAACACCTCTCAATGACCGTTGCACCTATTATGCTTTTAATTGGTAGCCCCTCCCCCTTGCACCTGACCCATTGACTGAGCAGATCACCATAACAATAAATCACAATAAGGTAGGTAGGTAGGCGAGTGGAGGTATTCGGAATCTTCGCAACAAAACATTAGCATTCCCCCATTAACCAGTCCAACCGCATATGCCATTATTCAGTCTACCTAATTGCAGCAAGCCCATTCCAAACGCACTAAATCCATCTCTTTCTTTCGCTCGACTGCCTCCATTTGTCTCGCTTAACTCGCTGATAACAAAACACAAACACACACACCAATACTAACAAAAGGCTTATCTTGTTGATCGTGTCAAATATTAATCGGCTGATCGTAAACAATGGGATTTCGTCGCCAATATACACCTACCTATTTATATAATATATCTAAGTATTTTTGTAGATACAAATAAAATTGCCAAAATACTACAAATTAGAATGTGGCGCATGATTGGCATTTTGATATCGACAAAAATAATACAAAAAGAATCCTGCCAGTTCGTCCGCCGGTAAACAACGACGGCATTATTTGAATTTCGGCCTCGCTGTGTCGGTTGGCGCGCGATAACGGGCGGCTCCCAGCTGGCGCGCCCGGCGGCCGACTCGCGCGCCCCGGCCCCGGCGAGGTTAGCCGACGGACGAGTCCATGTTACCCCACCGAGGGGCGGCCATACTGTTTTATATCCATTATCTCTCGCCAGCTCCGACTTGGCGTTCAACTTGTACGCCGCGCACCGAAACGCCGCTTGATTACAGTCCCTGCGAGGAGAATATTATAGAAACGCTCGGATATTTCCACAACACGCCATCCCACTTGAATAACAACTCCGGCGTTCTTCGTATTTCGTATCGTATCGGGGTGAAGTTGCTAGCTCTGCTGCTTTTGCTGCTTGCCTGGCTGCTGGCTCACTTTTCTGTTCGCCGTAGTTTGTTTTTAGCTTAGTGTTGGTATTTTATTGCGGCGAAGGCTGTATATGGGAACAAAACAACTTAGAAAATATATTATCTTTGTTTTTAAATAAAGACATTACTAACGGACAAACCATCACTAACTTTCTTGTTACCTATTTATTCTAGGCAACTTGCCTAGGCCTTCAATAAAAGTTTTGGTGATCTTGGCTGTATTATTTATTATTCGTAGATTGAAAATACTTAGGCAATATCGGGGATTTTTTAATGCCCACAAGTTTCGCCGACAATGAAAAAACTTTACATTCGTGGGTACCTACCTACCTACGCTGAGAAACGTAAACAAGATTAAAGTCCCGAAGACTGAAAAAATACTCTAATTTATTGCGAGCAGTCAGTCAGAAATTTGGCGTTATCTTCAGCGACTTTGACACAAATAAGGGAGCAATTCCGGGACATAATAAACGTGGGTAGGAGGTAGGTAGGTACTTTACTTTGATTCATTCATTCGGCGAATCCTCGAGTAGGTCTAGATAGGTACCTAGCGACTGTAGCGAGTAGCTTGCTTGCTCTGATCAATGTAAAGGAATCTGTATTATGAAGTTTTTATTCAGACCTGAGCCACGTGGCTCATGAATATGGTAATGGCAGGTGGTCGTGCCCCAATCTAAATAGAGACATCTCCAAGGAAACGACATAGCACACAATAGTCTGTCAACCAACGGACTTGTCATTGATGTTTTTGACATTATTTTGATTGGGTTTGGTAACTCATCGATCTCATCATTAATGTTCAAGCTAGGTGCACGAGATGAGCGTTTAATCGTATCCATGTGGTGATGGCTATTTTGCCGTCAAATTATTAATAATAACGATAACTTCTAACTATTATATGTAAATCAATATCGTGAGTCGACACCATGAAAAAACTACTTATGTGAAACCTATTTGGAAATAAATTTGGGAATGTTGTAGACGTGTTTAAAGATTCAATGTTAGTTTTAAAACGAAGTCTTTATAATCACTTCACCGAGATGTATGATTTCACGACTCCTTAGTGAATACACTTTTTTTATTTTTATATTTATTTACACATATTTGCTTTCTTTAGAACATAATATTAATTTTAATTTGCCATGATTTAAACATAATTCATTATATATTGTACACTGTATGTGCCTAACACAACTGTATTGCTATTATATATTGTTTACTGTATGTACCTAACACAACTGTATTGCATATCTACTTTTCTTGTAAAAGCCCACTAGGACGTAAATAAATAAATAAATAAATTAGAAATACAGTAAGATTTATTTTTGAAAGGTGGGCATTGGGCTCATGTATTTATCAAAACAGGCCAGTAGATCCAGTTTCATGGGACCGGTACATTTACTAGTAGAGGGCTCAATAAATGGCTTGCATTCACATCTCGGAAAAGCCAAAACCGGGTCATCAGTTATCATTAGTAGTCTCAGTGACCATTATCAAGGGAAAGTGAGCGCCACGACATTGATGCCGCCCGTTTGTTTGCTTTATGTATATCACGATTCAGTGGTTAAAATGCCGAGATGACGCCGAAGTGTGCAATGTAATTATCTCGTGCTTTATGATGTAACCAGTTCCGAAGCGGATGGTAAACAGCGACTGATAGAGATGAGCCGCGGCCGTGCGCCGGACACGTGTTCTATTCGAGCTCCATCAATCATCATTCGCGATACCTATTCTATCAATCAGGCATATATCTATTCGTGATTCATATTCACGCACGCTTATCCCACCGACTTGTGATCCAGGTAACCTCACTAGACAAAGCTGGGCCCAGGTTGGCTGATGCTCAACAATACCTAGCTGACGATAGAATGCCTATTTTTTTTTTTTTTTATTCTTAAAAAGAAAGACAAACATTCCCGGGCTACGAATAACCCAACAATGTTTGGAAACCACAGAAAGCCGAAAATGTTGCTTGCGTTGTGATGGAGGACTTAGCCAGCCGGGGAATCGAACACGACGCCCGTGGGACACCTATGGAACTCAAACGCGTTGCCCACTCAACCACTGACCGGTCATTATAAGTCAAGAATGCATATCTTTGGTCGAAATAAAATTTGATTTTCCTTACCAATTAGTCAAATCGCACGCCTAGTCCTAGACTACAAGTCAATATTTTGAATTAATACGATACGATGCGATTGTACAACCACAGTCGGGAGCACTCCTGTCCCGGTGAGACCGGTACACTAGGGGGTAATGATTTGTGAGGATTAGGAAAACGTGCTCTGGGAATGGGAAGGAGGTTGGAGTTTAATCGACCGGTATACACGGCAACCTAATACGCCAATATTGGAATGTAGGATGGGCAGGAATAAAGGAATTGATTGAGCTTTGTATTTTTTAATTTTTTCTGAGGATGGGAATTAATGAAACTATATATTCTGACAAATTTTTAGCCCATTTGGACAGAATCCAACACGTTTGTTCACGAAGAAAAGTTCCCGAGAGAAGGCACAAAACACGTCAAGCTGTGACCGTAACCCGGCACACCAAATATTTTTCATTTAATTCGAGTTAATAATGCAGAAATACTGAAAACATTAATTCAATTTATTTATTTCAAAAACATTAGAAAATATAAATTTCAAAGCGTTTTTAAATAGAGAAAATATCAGATTTAAGCAATTTAAAAATCAATGAAGCACAATCAGACTAAAGGCTGGTTCGCACTGGGTAGGTAGTTTAGTCGAGTAGCGAGTAACTCGCCACTTGACTGACCAAAATGCTACTACTAACTACTAAATTTGTGGTGTTCGGACACGTTTAGTTACTAAAATACTCGCTACTCGACTAAACTGCTGGTCTAGTTTGTACGGGCCATAACAGCAATAAAGCTTGTTGTCTATTATGTCGACGGAATGGCTCCGGCTTATTTTCAGGAAATGTGTATTCCAGAAAATTCCAATCCTCGACAATTAACCCTCAGGTCAGCAGCAACATCAGCTATCGGAAGGTTGAAGGAACCAAAACGCACACCAGATACTAAATTCGGTGAGCGTGCTTTCGGAGTGTCAAGACCTAAAGCCTGGAATGGACTGCCACACGAGTTAAGAATGATCACAGATTCAGCGGAATTTAGAGCTAAACTCAAAACTCATCTTTTCACACAGTCGTATCCATAAGTTAAAAAACCTTTCACCTTCGCCTTCACGGCCCACGACGTTGTAAATAACTATTGTGTAAAATATAACCAAATCCTTATTTTAATCTTTTGTAAAGGTCATTTTATGAAAATTTCCAGTCCCAGAGAGCTCTAAATTCACTAGTCTTTCAAAATAAATACTAATTCAATTTTGGCATTAATCTTCTTATAAATGTAAAAGCAACAGTGATGAAGGCAAGCAAAGGTAAATTCATGCAATGTCCAGTGTTTTCAATATAATGTCCTCCACGTGCAAAATCGTATCATCCCCAGGCATAAACTTTCTAAAAAAGTGTGTTTATCGGAAGTGACCTGCCAGGTAAGTATGTTTCTGTATCTATTTGTAAATAATAAAATTAGATAGATTCTAAGGATATTAAAAAAAAAAAAAAAATTGTAAAGCGCCCTTGAGTGATTTTTCATAAAAACGGCGCTCTACAAATTGTCCAATTATTATTATTATTAGAATAGAAACTTAATCCCAAAAAACATGGGAACACCTCAGCACAGGTTTGCCTAGCGAGGTGTTCATAAAATACTACGACTAACCTATTTACATACAGTTACGGATCATTAACATTTTTTTCTTATTACTAAACTTACTATCTATGTAAACCATGTAATAATTTGGAAAGAGTAGAAATAAATAAATTTACATTGTGCTTCATTGAAGTAAAACATGTCGATATTCGAAGTGATTCTATTTAACTACAAGACAGCTCTCGTGACTGGCATTACTAAATACTTGCTTGAAAACTATTCCATCTCTTAACCAACTGTACAAAATTTTAAGAACGAAAATACCTACCAGGTACATTCGTTGATTTCTTTACCAGAATGGTAGGTAATCTGCAAAGCTCGAAGCAAATGGCGCTGGTGTAGGTAGGTAACTAGTTGGATATCATTTGCGTGAGGTGACAGCCACGTAATTTCGGTTTAAAAGATATTTGTTTAAGGATTTAAATTCATTTTTAAAAAGTGGTTGGTAAATATTATGGTTGGAATGCCCTATGCTTTAATTAAAAAAATTTGGTTGGGGGCCATCCATAAATTACGTCACACCTTAAAGGGGGGGGGGGGGGTAGAGAAGTGTGACAAGGGGTATGGGGGGGTCATCAGCTCTGCGACCGTCACATGTAAAAATCTAAATTATTAAAACTCAAAACTAAAATGTAAACGAAAAACCTAAAAAAATTACCAAATTGCAAAATATGTCACACTAGGGGGGGGAAGTGCCTCACATATGTGACGATGTGTGACAGGGACGGGGGGGGGTCAAAAATCATGAAATTTGTGTGACGTAATTTATGGATGGCCCCTTGTCTGTAAAATCAGTTTACGGACGATAATTTTACGTGATAACGTTACGAGCCGAACGTCTAGGCCGATCGTGCCTCTCTACCGCTTATTCGCCCGCTCGGCTCAGGCGGAACGTGACAATGAGTCATGCTTTTTCGTGCATGCAGCCGGTGTTCATCGATTTATAAGACGTTATCACGTCAAAAAAATAATTGAGAAATATACCTACATGCAAAGTAATTGGGAAAACGGAAGACTTGGTTTGTTTACAACAATAATTAATTTCAGATTGGTTTTCAATGAACATACCTAAACATATTAAAGTGAGAAATAAGTTTTGCTGTCTTTTTAGATTGGCGGCTTGCGACAGAAATCAACAATTTTCGAACGATTTTCTGAACTAAAATGTTGAAAAGTGAGATTAGGTTACCTAAGTTTTCAAACAGCGCTTATTTATATTGATATCGGTATTATTGTTCTTTTGTTCAAATTAGTCTATACTTACGAATATAAAAGATTCAAGAGACATTACATAGTCTGAAAAACAAAATGCTTATTGCAAATGCGAGAGTTTTATTAAGTCAAAATCCACTTTTTCTTAACTGGTCACTCAGAAACCTAAGTCCAGGAGTTTTCGGGAAGAATAGGGGCACAACACACCAATAAGACATTTTAATAATTCATCGAAGAAGAAGAAAATGCTAATAAATCTTAACTATTATATATGTAAAAAAAAACTTCCGCCATTGTATAGGAATAATGGCTGATATGATTCAACTACACCAGTGTGCCAACATCTTATTCGGGCGTTTCAGTTTTACTTTTTTTACACTTACTCCACACAGGAGGCCCATGGGGAAAATAATTTCCTTCAGGTCATATGTCATCTTTGGGGGTGCTGTGTGGAGTGTCTTTTTGAGGAACGAAAGGCGTCTTGAAAAGGGTGACCGGACAACTCAGAATGAAACCAACTCAGAATGAAACCAAATCAGAACCATGTCAGAAAAGTCATTAAAAGTGATGAAAAATATAAATAATAAAAATTGGTTAAATAGGTTATGTTAGATTAGGGTTATGGGCTATTTTAAATTTTTTTTCATAGATTTTAATGACTTTTCAAAGAGGTGTTGAGTTAGACACATTTTTAGATTTTTACAGCCAAAATATTTTTGTTAATTGTTTTTGGGGTGTTATGCCGTGTTGGGCTACCTCCTTCTTTAGCCAACGTTTCGGACAGCGTTACTGTGCCATCATCACTGGTGGATGCTCGCATCATCACACGCTGTCCGAAACGTTGGCTAAAGAAGGAGGTAGCACAACACGGCATAACACCCCAAAATCAAATAACGAAAAAGGTGTTGAGTTGACTTTGATCTCAGTTGGCATGGAACCCTTGAAAAGATCCATGTTGGAGAGGAGAGGAAACATAGCATAATTACCTGCCATTGAGTTTTTGAATCTAATTATTTCACAATGCTATTTTTAAGACGAGGGGTGCAAAATATGTGTTAAAATCGACTAAGCCAGAAAAAAGCCAGATTATTTATATAGGAGAAAGTACAAAATTGAAAATTGAGGGAAGTTCAAATAAACAGTAAGTCCAAAAGACAGCCGTGTCATATCGCCGGTTATAGGAATATTTTAAAATAATTAAAAACGAATAAGAAGACTAAGAGGTATATTCGTGGTCGTTTGAAGTGTCGAACCTAATCAACAAACCAGTCCATTCAGAAGCTGTCAAAACGAGGTAAACACAGGTTAATAGAAACCGGCGTGTCGCCGTGAGAAGCGCACACAATTAAATGACAATGGCTATTATTGCGGACAATGTTTGTGTGTTTGTTTGGATATTGGGATTATAGGCATCACGTGGCTCAGCACCGCACCGGGAGTCGGGACAGCTATTATCTCGCCGGTAGCTGGTAGTCGATAGCTAGGTGGCAGATAGGCAGAGGTAGAGATGGGTATACGCGTGCACGCTGGCTGACTGCTGCTACAGAAGAGGCAGCAGTTAATACAATAATACATCCGAGTTCCCTGACCTTTCACAAGTCAGTGTCGGTCCAGACGGTTAGACACGGAAATCGGATGATATAATGTAGTGGCCCGCCCACTATCAGCCGTCAGCTGTGAGGAACATCAACTTTTGGGGAGTAAACAATTAGTGAGTCATCAATCATCGGCATGCCCCGTTTAATGGCTTATCATAAAACCTCTCATCTGAGCCGATATCAACACACCACACATACACGCGTGTTCGGTGGTTTATATTAGGCGGGCGAAACTACCTATATCTCATCGTACATTACTAATAGTTTTAGCTTATCTGCAGGTGGTTTGAAAAGCGAATTTTATGACAAAGCAAAATACACAAATAACTAAGTAATGCATACATCGAAATTCAATAAATTAAACAATATACCTTTTTTACGTCAAACTGGGTCAGTCAAGCAAATTATATTCGGTTGTAAAGGCTAGTAATAAGTATACTTTCTGTAGACATCTACGTAAACAAATGTATACTTTCGTCACGCCGAAATGTACCTACGTGAATTCGTATATTGCCTACCTTTATCCGTATGAACTTCGATGATTCATCGTGCGATGAGGAATGTCGATGATATTAATCGATAAACGATGAGATCTCTACTATCATAAATTAAAATCCTCCCATCGCGTCTGTCTGTCTGTTCGCGATAAACTCAAAAACTACTGAACGGATTTTCATGCGGTTTTCACCAATAGACAGATAGAGTAATTCATGAGGAAAGTTGAGGATTATAATTTGTCAAGGTTTTGTGTAAATCGGTTGAAATATATAATTAAAGGAGCATGTTTGTATGTGGTGGACGAGCGGGCTGGCAAACTGGCGGTGTGGATTTGATTTATAAGCAAATTAACAGATGGCGGTGTGAGTTAAAAGGTTGGGTAACCATCCAGTAGATGGCGTTGTGTTTCGTTAGCCACAACAACGCGTGGCCGGGTCAGCTAGTTAAATCTAACGCAGTCGGGTAAACATAAGAGTTGTTTTGTTAAGAACATGTTTGTTTTCAACGGTTCCACGATAACTCAACAAATAATAATTGAATTATTTGTAGAGCGCTTTTTTGTGAAAAATCACCTCAAAGGTGCGAATAATAGTGATATTGTTGCTAGCAGTCGAAATACTGACAACAATGTTTACATGGAGGTTCCATGTGACGGTAGCCTAAATTTAAAACTAAAATATTCCAAACTAACCCAAACTTTAAACGTCGCTTAATTTTCTATTGAAACCATCACATCATAAATTTATTTCATTGTGTTGAGGGCCTGTATAGTGTTTCTCGTCAGAAGGTATTGTAATAAACACGTCAATAATAATAATAAAGTGGCATTTCAACACCTCTTTGAAATTCGATGACGATTTTTTTTTAAAAATAGCCCATAACCTAACCTTAGGTAAAACAAGTTATTTTCATCTTTTCAAAGGAGTGATGAGGTTGCACATTGTTGAGTTGTCCGGTCAACGTTTTCAACAGTTAGTTTCGTCATGATTTCATGAATAATGCACGACTCATCCAGCAAAACAAATACTATTTACAATTACTAGGTTCCTCGGAAATAGAGCACCAAGGTGAATGAAGTGGGGGACTATAAAAAAAAAACCCCGAGTAAAAATATGTCATTTTGAAACGTACCGTATGTAGGTACTATAACAGTTTGATCTTGCAAAGAAACACATTCCTCTATTTAAAAATCGACAAGACAAAAAGTGTAATATTGGTGGGTTCCATGCCAACTGAGAATAAAGTCAACTCAACACCTCCTTGAAAAGTCATTAAAAGCTAAGAAAAAAATAATTTTAAATTAGCCGATAACCCTAACCTATTTGACCAATTTTTTATACATTTTTTTATCACTCTGAACGACTGATGATTCTGAGTTGGTTTCATTCCGAGTTGTCCGGTCACCATATTGGTGATATCTACGTACTAAGTTTACGACCTAAAGCATACGGGCGTAGAGCACTTGAGGTGATTTTTTACAAAAACGGCGTTATACAAATCACCCAAATATTATTAAAGGGATTGCATTAACAAGCTACTTGCAAACTGAACGTGTTAATTTTTTATACGTTGTATATTATTATTCAAACATATATTAAAATTTAAAAAAAAAAGAACTTTCATACTGAAAATGTTCAATTACATTATTTATGTTTGTTAATTTTTTTATATTTAGATTATTATATGTAGGTTATCTTTTGTATTTTTTTTCTTTTGTACTTTGTATTATTATTATTTAAGTTTTTCTTTTGTACTTCGTATTTTTATTTATTATCTTTTGTATTTTTTTTACTTTAATCTTCACTGATATATGTAATTATAGATACTGCTACCCGGCTCAGAACAGATATTGTCTAGTGAGTCTGGTAGCGCACATATATGTAAATGTAAATAACTCTTTATATTAATAAACGCCCGGGTTACCGGCACCTTTAAAATTATATTATTATTATGTACAGTTCGTCATATCAACCAAGAGAGGATAAAGAGCAACTGATAATACTTTTACTGGCCCTACAGCAGTGAACTTTTTTTATGTTTTACACATTTGGGACATAGACTGTTTTATCGACAAGATAGGCTTCCAATTCTTTATTTGAGTTTCCAAATAGGGAGGAAAATTTTGAATTTACGGTAGATAAAAGTCGGAAGAATTTTTTGTTGTTGTAATAAATACGAATAAGGAACGGGAAACATATTTTAAAATCAAAACATTCTATACTAACAATCTATAAATATAAAAAAATCAAAATATGCTTACTTGGCGTACATATGGGTTTATTATAGTTGCTATGTACCTATTGCTACATTAAGCATATAGGAAACGATTGAAACTTTCAAAATATGTACCTTCTTTCCATCCACGCGAAGGTTTCAGGATTAATGCAACCAAAAGACAATAGATCTGAAAGTTTTTTAATCATTACAAAAACTCTTAAGAAACTGTCAAAAATGTCACAATTTGAGAACGACATTTTGCAAAGCTGTGATATTGTTCAATCAAAATTCAATTTTCGAAACTCTTTAAATTAAGGAATTTATTTGAAGTACTCACCTATGAACTTGAAGTGAAGTGACACAAAACTGCGCTATACAAATGTAACGTTATTATTATTATAAGTTCGAATATACAAAATTCGAATACTTTAAATCTAATCAAGAATTATATTTATTTTAAATAGGTACCAAATTTGATTGATCGATTTTCGAATAAACGCTTTAAGTAAATAAATTTTTACCAACAGTTTGTTTTAGGTGTAAGTACCTAGGTATGTAGGTACGCATGACAGAAATGAATTATTTTTTATTTATAAATCTAATAATATTCGGGAACGCGTAAGGGGAAGGGGAGGCGGAAGGGGAACGAGACGAATGGGAAAAGCAGGGAGAGATGATTTCTTTATTAGTGGCATTTATAAAATCAATTCGTTATTTGATCGTTTGTCGAACGATAGATCGATCACACGCCAAAAATGTGTACATTCTTAGGATGGGTTGTTTCAAAACGTTTGAACAATTCATCAAATTTCGTTTTTCTTTATTTATCCTTTATTTCTGTGATTATTTCAGTTTTATAAAGCAAATGGCCTATAATGATATAATTAAAGAACTTGAATAGAACTTACACAGAACGTGAATATTAACTTCAAATATTTCATGAATTGTAATTTTTTTTTTTAAACAACCCGTCCCTTATGTAGGTTTTACACCATCTCTTTTTTCAGCCCGAGCAATGGTTACAATAGTGTGCCTTATATCGCGACGAATATAGATGATAGGCATACAAACGCTTGGCAAACGGAGTCTAGGAACGTTCGATTTCAAGCGCAAAAGTACTTTTTATTTATTTTGTGAATTTAGAAAGAAAAAAGGTACCTAGGTAATTAAGAGAAACTGTCACAGATAATTTTAGCCGCAATATAGTTTTTTTTTTTAGTTGTTACTTACATGCATTTATTCTTTTCTAATGAAAAATATTTTCTAATGAAAAATATTTTCTAATGAAAAACATTTATTCTTTTCTAATTAAAAATACACTTTATAGTAGTTACGCTCATAATGTAATTAACACTTTTATTTTAAATCTACCCAAACGAAACTATAGCAAAAGATTCACTTTATCGAAAGCAAAAGTTTTGGTATTCATAATGTAAACCGATTTGTAGACTCAACATTTGTACACGGTTGACATTAGTCACATGAGAACGGGTCGTTTCTACGACTCGTTCTTGAGTTCAACAGCTCGGCTGTGGAACGATTTGCCGGCCTCTGTGTTTCCTCCCTCCTACAATATGGGTCTCTTCAAGACCCATGTTCACTCCTTCCTCTCTCAAACACCCTCCACACAGCATCCTCAAAGATGACATAGGCCCTGAGGGAAATTATTTTTTCCTCAGGGCCTCCTGTGTGGAGTTAATGTAAAAAAAAAAAAAAAGAAAAAATAATCTAAAATAGTGATTTGACGTTAAGCTTTGCCTTAATAATCCACGATGTTTCATTAACAAAACAATAAACCACTTTCGATGCCGTGATCCGGTCAGACGTATTATAGAATTGCAAACTAGGTGAGTGCCATCAGGTGAGAAGAATTGTTCCACTCTCACTCCTAAGCGATACATTCATCAATGCGTGTGAATCTTATATAATGATTTACTAAATTAATACTAAATAATATGATTCAAGGTTAACAAATAGTTTACTATAAGGAAGTTGAGATTGAAAGTTGCTGCATAAGTATGTATGTAGGCAAAAGGCAGGTCTGTGAAGATTGGACTAATCGATTGTCGGCAGAAAGTACTTGTTGTAAATAGAAAACAGAAATCGTGACCGCCCTCACCTACTCCCGTGCCCTCGGCGCTTCCCGCTTCCAACCGCCCTCCTCCAACCATCCCTCCTTTGTTATGCAAAAGCAGAAATAAACCTAACAAAGTTGTTTGTTTGTACTAAGAGCGCTCCGTATCGTAAGAAACATTACGATGGTATGTAAAATATTGCCATAACAATTGCAACAACCGCGTAATCATAAAGCAGCACATGCCTTTAAAGTTATGGCAAAGCGTGCAATTTCACGTCAAAACAACAGCTGTAATTCAAAACACATTGTACAAGAACAATAAGGCCAAGACGATTTGCCGTTTAGTCACTTTGTTTAGGAATAAAAGGCGGAAATACTGAAGCGGTCGGTGTGCCCCGAGATCTCGGCACCGTATTCCGCAAAACATTGAATGACAGCTACAAACACTGCGAAATGCGACTGCAGGCTGAGAGCTGCGACACATACAGAGTGCGAGTAGTGAGTAGTACGTTACGCGCTCCTGAATGGAATTCTAAAAAGAAGGAAAAAACAGGTTTGTTTTGTTTACACTGAAACACATAGTTCCCTCCGCCGCCAAAAGGGCGACAAAACAAGCGCGCACCACACTATATGGAAGCGCAGCAAAAAGACAAACTGAACCATTAGCATTACCGGCCAGACAATGGGAGGTAGCAGTAGCATTTGAGTGCCACGGATTCCCCGAGTATAAATATAGATAAACGGGATAAGGTAGGTGACGGTGGGTAGCTGGGTGGGAAACCCCGCCACCCTAGCCACCACCCTCCCCCCTCTGCTCTGCTCCCTAACTCACCGCACATTTTATTGAATGTCTTTATAGACCACCTGTTACGTGACATGTACCCACTGTTATATACATGCCTACATTATATAAATCTACCGCCTGGAATTCTTGTACACGAGGCGACCCTTGTAACAATCTACCACCAGTCAACCAACACACACATTACACACTAACACTGCCTCATTTTTTCTCTCCACTTTCAAATAAACTTCACGTGTTTTCTTCGACTAGGTAGTTTTTAGGAAATTCAACTGATGTACAGAATTGTTACTGTCAACACCACATTGATTTGATTTTTTTTACAATAACTCCACACAGGAGGCCATGCGGAAAGGAATTCCCCTCAGGGCCTGTCATATTTGGGGATGCTGTGTGGAGGGTATTTTTAGGAAAGGAAGAAGAGGAAGTTTTGGGAAGGAAAAGGGTATGAGGGTTGAGTAGGATCCGTAGGTCAGTGTGTCCAGGAGTGACGGACGTACGAATCCATCCCTCCCACTGCGGTGCAAGGCGACGGCAAGATGTTCCGAGAGTGCACGGCTGGAGAAGTCAAAGGGACTTCCTCACCCATTCTCTCCCTATCCGGCCTGCCATGCAGCTGGTGGGCAGACGCATCCGCCGCCAAGGCACATCTGTTAAGTCACCAAACGTAGCGAACTACTTGGGGTGACCTACGGCAGAGGTTTTGGTTGACGAATAAATGGTTCCCGGGGTGGCGGTACCCATTCCCGCCCCCCAATTACTGCCATTTCTACACAACATTAGTTCCTTTTACAAACGTTTTACCTACTACTTATTGGATGGATTTGCAACCATGTCTTACATCTTCAGGTTCTTTTCTGTTTCGATATATTGTTATAAGTTTGTTTAATTCTAAAAAGTGAAGAGAGTGGAAGATACTCTCAGTATTGCCGTAGATACTCAAGACCACCATTCAGAATTGAAACGATGCTTGAAATGGCTTTAGCCGTGTTTGGTGATCAGATCTGAATAGTCGGGTACTTCCCCACCTTCCTCTTCCCCATCTCCTTCCTCTCCCCACTACTTTCAGCCTCATAACTTACCCCAATTGGGGATGTATAGTCTCACTGGCTCCAGACGGGAGCAGCTGAGACTCTTGTGAGGTGTTCACATAAAAAAGGCGCCTTTGAGGTGATTTTTCACAAAAACGGCGCTATGCAAATCATCAAAATATTATTATTATAGTAAAATTTCAAAGTTAATATTCAAGCTCTGTGAAAGTCCCATTCAAATTCTATTATTATCCCCAAGTACTGAGAAACAACCGGCCCATGATAAAACTGACTTAACTTTAGATGAATTATTCAAATTCTGTAAAACAACCCTTTCTTAGATTCTGTTGTAGTTTTAGTGTCAGGAGATACGAGTGCGAATAAAGCAAGAAGTACCTAAGAGCTTACTGTCACTGTGCGGAAAACGATTTTTTAGTTTCCTTTCTAAAGCCTCGATTACATTGAGCGAGTTTACAAGCTGCTAGCCGGAGAATTCACTATCCGATAGTAAACTTGTTCAGTGTAAAATCTGCTAGTTAGCAACCTAGTATACATGATTAGGCAAAAACATTGCAAATGTATGGCGAGCGATATGCTGAAATTTGCCAAAACCAAATGATCTTTTATAGCTAAGTCTGTTGGCCCCATAAAACAAATTAGACCAGCCAAATAACGATAGTTTTAATTGTTTTGCCTTTAATATGTAGCGGCTCTGAAATTTTCGTTTTGCCTCCACATTCCGCCTCCTAATGATTACACTGAGCGAGTTTACTAGCAGATAGTGAATTCGACGGCTTGTAGCTTGAAAACTCGCTCAATGTAATCGAGGCTTAAGATAAGGGAAGCTAAAACAGAAGGCACAAATCTGTAATTTTTGTTATATTATTGGTGTAAAACTGTTTTATGTAGTCAATGAAAAAGAGGAGCTAAGCAAACTGCTGCCGACATAGGCCCGGTATATCAGTTGCTCTTTATCCTCTCTAAGTACGAGGTGTGAGGCGATGAATGAATGTGAACGGGGCAAGGAGTGTGTGCCAAGATCGAGTTGTTTGGCGGTCCGTCCTCTCTGCCTACCCCTGCGGGGAAACGGCGTGATGGTTAGTTAGTTAAGTACTAGAATCCTTGCTCATGTTTAAGCGGGCTAAATCGGCCGCCTAATCTTCGATAAGCCGTGAAGCAGTTCCTTTTTTAGACGCCGAGGCAGTGACCCACAAACTTAAGCAATGCCTGCGACATACGTGTCAAAAAAATTGACATTTACGAAAATAATTGCATACTTTCTTTCGTCTCACCGAAACTTACGTTAATATAATTTTATCAGTTTCATGACAATTTAGAATCGTGCAATTTCAACACCCCTTTGAAAAGTTTGAAAAAAAAAGAAAAATAGCGCATAACATAACGTATCCATCCTACTTAACTATTTTTTCATAACTTTTCAAAGGAGGTGTTTGAAGTTCTACGATTCTGAATTGTTCGGTCACCAATTATATCTTTATGGACTTCGATGATTCGTCCAACAATGAGGAACGTCGAAGATGTTGATTGATAAAGGATGATACTCAATCTAAATAACCCTGAATGAGAGGGATTTTAAAAGTACAAACGTGAGAATAGTTTATTTTCGATGATTTGTTCCGTCCGTCATAATTTAAGAGAATAATTTCTTTAAAAGAATAGTGTAGGTACTGATTCCAGCACAACAAATTTTGCACCATTTATACAATATTATCCTCGAAAATAGCACCACGCGATTCTATTCAAAGACACAGGGCTAGGGGATTTAAAAAAAAAACATTTATAAACTCCCCGCATGAGACACTGAAGCAAGCCTTGGGGCCAATGTTATCCATTTCTGGAGATGCTGTGTGAAGGGTCTTTTTGAAGGAGAAATGAATCTGGTTCTGAAAGAGATCCATGTCGGAGAGCGGAGACACAAGTCGGCAAATCCCCTAAAAAAAACTGTTGGGCGCAAAAACGAGTCGTAAAAGCGATATTTTTTCATAAGTAAAATGTCCACTGAAATACCGATAGAATGAACAAGACATTCGCACCTACATTCTCTATGTTCTGAGAATTGCAATCCGAGTACTAGGATAGATAGAATAGAGCTGGAGCCCGGAGTTGTACTGGATTCTGGATCTCAGATGTTTCCTATTTGTGGAAGGAAAGGAAGGAGAGATACAAGAACCGTTGAAAGGTTGGGATTGCCCGGCTTTCTTTGCCCAACGCCACGCAGAAAACGGTAGTGTCAAAAACAGTTTCAAGAGAAGAGTTACTTATTTTCGTTACAACTTGTAAATAAAGAATCTATAATATCCGACATGACCCGGTCTCCGTTAATCAATTATACTATAAACAAACTGCTGATAAACACGGAGAAGTCGGTACTCAGTATTCAGTTCTCAATAAGCGCGTCTGTAGTAAACATCTTTCTTCGTCCTAAACTTTATTGAAATAAAATGCTCGAATAAATAATAAGCATAAAGATTCATGAATAGTGGCTGCTGGTATACAAAGCGCGCACACACACACACACACCGTGCCAAGTCAAGACCCGCTTATGTATATTTATACCCACATAACGAGGTACCTACGGTGTACACATACATAATGTGTAGTATATATAGACTGGTAGCACGTGCTTTTATTATTTATGGCAGATTGATTTTTACAGTCGCGTGTGTTGTTTAGTGGTGCGAGTGAGATTACAATGTGTATACATATGTACGAACTATGCGTGTATACAAAAACAGCTGTCTTTATGGTCGTACTTGTCGTTTACCTATTACTCTATATTTATTATCTGGAGTTACATAACACATCAACATGTTTGTATAACCGTTTCTGGGTCATTTGTTTACAATCAGCAGACCAACCGTACATATTGTATGGGAATTCGCGCATTGTTTACAACAACTTTTGATTTGCAAAAAACAATGTGAGTTTTTGACAATTATTTGACTACGTGAAATGTTGAACTGAAAATGATAATCTTTCTGAAATATCATCTGGCTAGTCATGTCTTAGTTTTCTTTGTCAAGACATTGGATTCGCGTACTAATATATAATTCACCATCAGGACAGACAAATAAGTATCTTTCCCGCTTTCTTTCGGCTCCTCTCATCAAGAAACGGTATTTGGTCGTTTTGGTTATAAAATTCCTAACTTTGCGTGTGTACAGTATCTATCTAACAAACCATACAAAGATATTCTTGTCTATCGTGACACACGGGAGCTTCCAGCCTTCTTTAAAGTAAAACAATATAACATTAGGTATGAAACAAAGCAACCTCATAAGAACGTGAAGTAACATTTCGAAAGAAAAATGCTTTTGGTGTGAGTCATGAGGCCAAAAAAGACGAGCCCAGTTTGTACAGAAAAGCTGTTAGAAAGGGTGTTAAATGTGTTTTTAGTTAAGAGAAAGAAATACAAACAGTACAAGACATAATGGAAAACAATCAAATGTCAAACGATTTGGACACTTACTATTTAGTTTGTGTTGATTCAGTTGCACGAAGCTTATTCCTGCTTCTCAAGAAGATATATAAATATGAGGAATCAAATCACAGAACTTAAATATTCACCACTTAATGTTATGGATGGGTCATGAGGAGGAACTGGTAACTGGTAACTGATAACTGGTAACTGGCAACTAGCAACTAACAACTGTCACAGAACTTGAGAAAGCACCAAGGAAAGGAACCGCAATTCGCACTAGAGAAGTTAGTATAATAGAATTGTACAAGAGTCACACGTCAGCGGACAGCGGGCGAGCGGCGGTGATAAACAGAACAGGGACCGGAGACCGGAGTCGAAGCTCGGAGCGCCGAGCAGAGTACAGGCTACAGACTACAGACTACGGAGTACAGTCACAGAGTAGGGCGAGAGAGGGAATTACGTCAGTGCCGCCAGCCGCCTCGCAACTGCCGCGGCCGATTTCTCTACACAGCGCTGGCGGCGCACACAACACGCGCTCCGCAACCAACTAACCAACTGCAACAGCGCCACAACTCTAAAACGCACCAACTCAAATATTACTACTTTTACAAACATCTAAATGCTTTCATAAATTCTTTTAAAAATACGTACTACTAGGAAGTATTTTATTCTTCGGGAGTTGGGTCGTCGCGAGAACGGATTTAGGAATTAATTTATCGGTCGGATATGAGAGCTGTGGCAGTAGCGAGTCGGGGCAGCGCGCTCCACGCGAGCGAATGTTCGCCACAGCCGGCCGACCTGTGTAGCTCTCTGTACCTAGGAGGGCAGAGCGGGCGCCGCGAGTCGGCCGCCGGCCCGCCGTGCCCGGAGCCGCGGCCTAACTCTCCGACTGCTCCTCGTCCGGATCGGATCGGGCATAATTTGTATTGTACATTGTACATATTGGGTATATTATATTGTATGTAATGAGTAAATAAACGGATCGTTAGGTGGCTATCGTTTCTGAATGAATGAATTATGTACTACCTATAGTACTTATCTTCGTTACTACCGATTGTATAATTTCAAAAGTGACTCATCGCTATTATTATTATTCATCGGGTGAAGTTTTAAGCGAGTCAGTAGGTACCTAGCTATGTACCTACACAGGAACTTTGTTAACTCATTTCTGATTATAAATACTGTTTCTTTATCGTCCAATGTTTTGATAAGATCAAAGAGCCCGAGCCGGGATGATTTATTGAAAGTTTTTTATTTACTTTTACCACTAAATTTCTCGATATCAACGTAGGTACGACACACTGAATTATTTAACCCATTTGGTTCCATTGTCAAAATGAATAATGCAATTAATGGGTAGGTACATTTTTTAATCTGGTCAATAAAATGACGAGCGAGGACACGATGCAATTTGAGACTGATTTCCTGCAACATCTAAAATGTTTTGCAGTATTTCATAGCAAACAAAATCAGCATCTTGAGTTCAGCTAGGCAGAGCAAGCAGCAGGCAGCAGGCAGTGGGGGGAGGCTTGGTGAAGGCGGTGGGTGGTGGGAGAGATACAGGATACAGACCAGTCCTACATCCGCCACTGCAGACTGCAGCTGAGGCGAGGCTCAAGGCACAAGGCACAATCATGGCTTGCCGCATGCCCACCACCGACACCTTCCTTGCCAGCCAACCAGCGAGGCCAGAACCTAAATACATCAACCAATCAATCAATCTCCACTATTGCAACAAACATCACCAACTTTATATGAATGGTTCGTTACAAACCAGATTGATAATGGGTGCGTTGTGCATGCACACCAAAATTACACAAACAGAAAGGAACCGCCAAAATAATATATTTTTTGCAAAATGATATACCTAAGTTAGCATTAGCATAATGATTGATTGTCCAGAAGCCAAGAGGTTATTCAAGCAATGTAGGCGGAGACTGCAGAAACTCATTAGGTTAATCTTTACATACTTCTGTGGATCTCATTATCTGATGTGCCATAAAGCGTTCTTGAGGTGATGTTTCGCAAAAAATGAATGCTGTGCTATGAATGTCTCGTATTATTTTCGAAATTTGCTTTTCGTAGTAGATTTAGGGGAAGATTGTATAAACAAATAATAGTATTTCCTTGTACCAGAGGTTGTAGTTGTTTTCCAGGTACCTGTAAAATACACCTACTCAAATTATCGGCAGTTACTCATTATTTATGGGTCATGGGTACTTATTTAGCAATCCATCTTCTGTGAAAGTAGCAGTTAATCTGATAATCCCATCCCGGTGACAGATAAGCCCGAGACGGTAGTGAAATCTGTCTAATTCATAAATAAATTGAGGTTAATGTCTGTAGGAGGTAGGTACTTGGAAGCACGGGCAGGAACGTCTATAAGGTGACGAGGGTCCCTCAGTGGGTGAGAAGTTGGGAAGGTAGTAGTGAAATGATCTCTGGGGATATCCCCCGAATCCCGCAATTAGGTGGCCATTAAGGGGTTTAATGGGGTGGGGGAGGGGAGGGGAGAGGCAGTCGGGCCCAGAGGAATATTACTGACCTGGGGCAAGGTCGAAAGTAAACCATTAATCACACGTGGAAAATACTTGAACATTTATTACTATTAACTATTATGTAGGGTAGTAAATGTACCTAACTGGTAACTAGCGGTAGGTTCTAATCAAATCACTGTCATACTACCAGCGTAATTAAGTACTAATGAAATTATTTCCTAGGTTTTCCAATATCTTATTACCTAACACTCCTACGCCAATTAAAATCAATTACTTCCATTCTTTTTAATTTGAATATCGCATAAACGTCTCAACTGCTCCCTGCTAATCGGAGACTGGCATCCCCGATGTATGTTGTGAGGTTGAAGAGAAATGTGGGGAAGTACCTGGCTATTATAGATCTGGACATCAAGCACGGTTAAAGCCATTTCAAGCAATATTTCGATTCTGTATGAACTTCGTTCGTGTCAAGTTAGAAACAGAATGTGGCGTCTTACGACACGTCACCGATATTTCTTCCCGACCCGTTCCAATTTCTTTCGGCAAGACAAGACTGACCACGAATAATGAATATGATATGAAGGAAGATCTCCACGTGGATCTGCCGTGACACAAATACACCAGCCCGGATATAATAGCGAGCGAGAGATTCTTCCATCTCGGCTATACACACAGGAGCCAGACTTATGTATAATGTATTAGCGTGTATGCAGTATATATTATGTTATAACGGAATCGGTCGAAGTGTCGGAATAACGGAATCGTCACCAGAGTATCGGATGAAGTGTCACGTATGTGGTGGATATGCACGGTGACGTCACTGCCGCTGACTCCTCGGATTCGCGGAAAGGAAAGGGAAGCACTTTCATACTTTACGGATGCTATAACTCCTTAAATGTGCGCACATTGACAAAACACACTATCCATGCTCTATTTTCAGATCAGTTACACAATCGTCAAAAGAAACATCATTTTGCTTGCTTAGCGTAGTCAAAAATAAATTTGAATGCAATAGAAAGTCGTGAATCTGTAGCGGGAAAAACAGGTGATGTCCTTTACTCACTCCGAGAGTGGAGTGAACGATTTTCTCGGATTACATGTTTTTTTTCTTCTTCGGAAAAAAGAAATTCGAAATGCACATTTATCACTTTCACTTGAATTTATTCTGAAATTAAAGTTATTACTCTTCCAATTATACTGCATCTTGGAGTCCTTGACAAACAATGTTGAAACCTGGCAACAAGCCTTATTCAAAGTCAAGCCAAGCCCACGTGAAGATAAGATGTAGCCCTTGCAAAACAAATGGCGGTAAATCCATTCAATTGTATTCCAGTACCGTTAGTTCTGAGCGAAAGGCTTCCTAAGGACACGAGTGACGTCATACAACGTCATACAACGTCAGCAGAAAGGGAAGCGAGGCGGAGGGACGTTCAAAACTTTGCAATCTCACTTTCAAAGTCAAGGCAGAGTTGCAAATCAATCCCCCTACCTACCCCCTCATCTCTCTGGGGGGGTAGACATTACTTTATCTCCTAAGTAAGTACCACAACTATGTATATAGGTGTATAGACCCACAAGTACTAACCTCGGAAAGAGGAGAGCTGATACTAAACGGCTGGTGTGGGAAACCGGCGCGAAACTAACAGACTTATTAGGTAGACGTTACTGGCTTTAGGACTAGTTTCTTATAACTTAACGTTACCATAACCGTGTAATAGATATCCGTGACTTGGTAATAACAACTTTGGTTCACACATCGTGCGGTGTGACATAGTAACATTACACATAACACACGTGCTGGGTGATCCAACATACGAAGTAACACATAAGAAACAAGTGAATGTAGCGAAGATGTAAATATTTACACAGTAAAAGAATCACCGGAGGCGAAATGATTTGGGTAGAAAAAAGTAAAAAGGTTTGTTATCCATAGACTTGTCGACACGGTGGTGTTCGGGCCGGGGCCTGCCCGGGGTGGCGTGGGGTGCGAGGGGGAGCAAAAGGGAATTCCGCAAGGTCGCCGCCTATATACTACTTCACTCACACATTTTTATTTGTGTGTATGTACCTTCAAATGGGAGTCTGCTCTCCACCACTACACAGACGCGGCGGTGTGTGTGTGTATGTAGGCCACGGGCGCCAGAAGCGGTAGTGAGCTCCTAATAACATGACGGGATAAAGGTTTCCCGGTTCATTGCCCCCGCGCTGCACTTCCGTCTCGTCTCTGTCTATAAACACGTACCCGTACCCACCTCCTCTTTGTGTACACTGTACAGATCATTCATCAGCTGTTCGGATGGCGGGCTTATCCGTTTGTTCATCTCCGTGCTCTAGTCTCTAGTGAATAGTCAATGGGACTCGGTACATCATGCACTATCAGTACGCGTATTACATTCGCTTGCCACTCGCTACAGTCAACAATTCGCTGAAATACCTCATTGTGAACATTGAGCATCCGAATTAGATGACGCGATTCGGCAGGATGCTATTGGAAGAGAAATTGATTCTGCGTGTTCCGAACTTATCTTTACTATCATAACAACTGCGAGTGTTGATACTGGAGAGCTAATTTCGTCCTCATGACGCCTGAAGCTGTCAAATGAAAACGCGAGAGGTGAAGGAACGTTTCAGTCAAATTTCATACTAACTAACTAACCATCACGCCTTTCCCCGCAGGGGTTTCAGGCAGAGAGGACGGACCGCCAAACAACTCGATCTTGGCACACACTCCTTGCTTCGTTCACATTCATAGATTCATACATCGTCTCATACATGCTCTTCTATTATTCTGACTCTTGACATCGCCTGACTCAAGTATCTGATTCACTTGGTCGTACCACGTCTTCCTCGGGCGTCCCCGACTTCGTCTACCATTCACATTTGCGTCATATATTCTCCTTACACTCCTTTCCTCATTCATTCTCTCTGCGTGCCCAAACCATCTGAGCGTCCCTTTCTTAATCTTATTCATTACGCTTAAATCAGCCTGGCATTATTTGCGGATCTCCACATTTCTCACACGATCATACATGGTTTTACCACACATACGTCTCAGGGATCTCATTTCTACAGCATTCAGTCTACTTTCATCCCTTCTCTGCCAGTTCCATGCCTCACTGCCGTACGTCAGGGTAGGTACCAGCACTCCATTATGGACGGCTAGCTTCGCTTCTTTTGACAGTTTTTTGTTGGCGCCAACGGCGTTCAGTCCTCCATTGATGGAGTTACCGGCATTTACCCTTCTTTCGATATCTCTATCAGTCTTCCCATCTCTCGTAAAATTCCATCGTTTTTGTTATTTGATACTGCAAAAGAGTTCCAACATCCCGGAGCCAGTTAAGTGACAGTATCTCTACCTTGGTTTATTAGATGTCCACCGTCCTCAGAAATTGGGATTTAGTTTAAATGCAAAAACAGATAATTGCCGTAAATCACCTAGTGACTATTGACAGAGACCGCGAAATGAGGTGAGAGAGTAAGCCGGCAAGTTTTTGCGTAATGTCATTACGGTAACTAGTTGCAATATATGTACGTACATTGTAAGTGCCCTTCAACTTTCAGTGACAGTGAAACGAGACAAACCTGTTTCACGGACTAAAGCCGAGAAAGGGAATTTCACCTTCCGATATGCATTTTTCAAGTGTCGGATTTTTTTTTTTTTTTTGATTTACTAGATTCTTATATTCCTTGAAGAGGTGAATCATTTAAATTTACTGAATTTAAAGTTAATGTTCTTTATACAAATAGAACGGCGTCATTTGCGCCTCGCAATCTTTACCTCATGTGGGTATTTAAAAATTTTACTCGTTTATTATAGACTTAAGGTCCTGAATTTAATCGGTAGGGAAAAATTGTTACCTAAAAACCCTACTAAAATTGCATCTTTTTTGGTCATCATTTACTCTTGATCGTCAGCAAACTGGAAAGCATAAATACATATGTGTGTGTTTGTGTTATGTTGGGAGTGGGAAGGAGGCGGTCATGTCCTTTTATTTGGAGTTCTTCCGCATTTGCCTTCGGGAATGAGGAAACCATGAAAAACCTCATCCAGGAAGATTCGGCCGGCGGTCAACATGAACCCGGTCGGCCTTCAGTGATATCGGTGTACGATATCCTGCATTGTGTGTGTGTGGGGTGTATGTCTGTTTTTATGTAGATATATACTTTATGGGACTATAGGGGATAAACATACATATACATACATACTGTACAATATTATATAAATATATACATAGATATATAAACATAAGTTACGGGGGAGGGGTCTGGAGTTTGGGAATACCTACTGCTCGCTCACTCGTCGGCGTCTGAGTCTGGTTCATGCCAGATGTGGTCAAGGTCCATCAGAATGTGTTTGGGAAGTCTGTGTACGTATTTGAATGTGAAGTCGCTGGGAGAATTGTATTGACCGATTTCCTGTATGAGTTTATTTTTACTGTGTCTTAAAGATTTGTAAAATCGGTCTGTCAGTCTGTGAGTGTATTCAAATAAGGTCGGAATGTCTTCTCTCGCATGTAGTCTTTTCAAATTTGTTCTGATTCTAGTGTTGTATGTGATTTTAATGCAGAGATTCTGTAGTGTCTGTAGTTTTGTAAAGTCAGATTGTGAGATGCTACTCCACACGGGAATAGCATATGTCAGCACCGGTCGAATGAGCGAATAGTAAGTCAGGAGTTTGGTTCTGGGAAGTAGCGGACTTTTTCTATTGAAGATGGGCTTCATCATGCCGAGTGCCATTCTGGCTCTTGCGTGCATCTTGGCTAGGTGAGATTTCCAGTTGAGTCGTGAGTCCATAGTCAGGCCCAGGTAAACGACTTCATCCTTCCATTCTAAGACGTGTCCGCCCATTTCGATGTTGACGTCTGGTGTCCTTCTGACGCGTTTCCTCGTGTACATGATGACTTCGGTTTTGGCCTCGTTCAGTTTGAGGCGCCACATCTTGTAGAACTCTACGAGAGCGTCGAGCGCTCTCTGTAGGTATATGGCCGCCATCTCGGCTTTCAGCGAGGAAACGTACAGCTTGACGTCGTCTGCATAGATAGACAGGTTGCATCTCTCGTCTCGGGGGATGTCATGTGTAAAGATGTTGAAGAGATGAGGTCCCAGTAGACTTCCTTGTGGCACGCCTTTTGGAATCTCACGTAGTGACGACAGCGCGTTCCTGATGAAGACTCGGAAGGATCTGTTCTTGAGGTATTCTTGTATCACTCTCGTTAGGTATATGGGCGTGTTAGTTCTGTGCAGCTTGTGCAGTAGCCCTCTGATCCAAACGGTGTCAAATGCCTTCTCCAAGTCTAGCAGTGCAGCGGCGATGTAGCGATGTTCGTTAAATCTTCTGGTGATGAATTCCGCTACTCGGGTGAGTTGATGGGTGGTGGAATGCCTCTTTCTGAATCCGAACTGCTCGTCTGGCAAAGTGTTGTTTTCTTCGTGGTGTGGAAGCAGCCTGTTGAGTATAGCCTGTTCAAATACCTTGCTCAGCGTGGAGAGTAGGCTGATCGGCCGGTAGCTTGTCGGCTGCCTCTTGTCCTTGTTTGGCTTCGAGAAGGGCAGCACGGTCGCCGTCTTCCAGATCTGTGGGAAATGTCCGGTGATGAGACAGGCATTGAACAGTTTTGTGATGTAGATGATGGCTTTCTGAGGTAGATGTTTGAGTAGAATGTTGTGTATTTGATCGCTCCCCGGCGCCTTATTGGTCTTCAATCGCTTGATAATGACGGCAACTTCGCTCGGCGTGCTGAAGTGGATGTCTTCGACGTTCGTCTGCTCCGCTTGTTCGAGATGTCGTAGAGATTCTTCTACTAGTCGATCCGTTTCCGGATCAGATAGGCCGTCCGTGGCTGCGTAGGCTCTCTCGAATCCGTCGGCGAGCGCGTTCGCCTTCTCTTCTAGTGACAGCGCCAATCCTGAGCCGTCTAGCTTCTCTAGCGGGGGAATCGTGTGGTCTTGATGTTTCAGCGCTTTTGCCATTTTCCATAGGCTGTTATCCTTTGGCGTGAGTGATGTAACTTTCTTCGTCCAAAGTTGGCGTCTGAGGTCCGTTATTTCCTGCTTGATTTCCCGCTGTAGAGTGTTGTAGGCCGTTTTGAAGTAGCCGTCGCGCGTACGATGGTAGATGCGTCGCAAGCGATTTTTCTCCTTGATGAGCGATAAGACATGCTCGGGAAGCTTGATCGTGTATGCGTGTACTTCTTTGAGAGGTATGTGTGTGTCTTGTGCATGTTGTATGATTTCCGTGAGAGTGCTTGCGGCCTCGTCGATTTCATCTGTAGAGCGCAGAGTTCCCGATGTTAGGTGAATTCGTTCGTTAATCTCTTTCTTGAATCCTTCCCAGTCTGCGTCCTTGTAGTTCCGCTGTTTTCTGGGGCTCCTTGAAGTCGTTCCTCCAATACTGAAGCTCACGGGCAGATGGTCCGATGACAGTTCATCCAGCGTGCGCAGTGGCGAGATCGTCTTGACGTTTTTCTCGAGTACGATGTCCAGAGTGCTGGGGTACTGTGCGTGCACTGCGTGGTATGTCGGTTTGTCCGGCGCCATTATCGTGTAGTTGTGAGTCTGCATATGCGTAAAGAGCGTTTTCCCGTTCGCGTTGCCTCTGTAGTTATTCCAATAGTTGTGTTTGGCGTTGAGATCTCCTCCTAGAACAACAATTGGGTGCAGATTAAGTAATTTGTCCAAATCTTCTCTCACCAGAAGGTTGTGGTGTCTGCAATAGGCGGCGATGAAGGTATGCGCTCTATCCTCTATGGTGACTTCGACAATCGTAGCTTCAGTATGCTTCAGCTTCGGAGTGGGGATCCTTGTAGATGTGATGGATTGACGAACGAAGATGGCGGTGCCTCCGCCTCCTCCTTCTAGTCGGTCGTCTCGGTGAACTTCGAAGCCGGGCACTCTCAGCGGTGTGTCGGGTTTGAGATGTGTTTCTGAAATGAGAATGATGTCAATGTTAGTGTTATTTGCCAGAGCGAGCAGTTCATCGATCTTAAAGCGGATGCTGAAGGCATTCCACAGGAGGACGTTCACCATCTCGGGATTATACATGGATGGTGGTGGTGATGACATCCATCAGGATGCAAGCCCTCTGGTATATGGAGGTGCAGCTGGCCAGCTGCGATCGCACGCCATCTAGTCCCATGAGGAGGGACATCATCAGCGTGGCGTCTGGGTCTCTGGAGCCTGCGGACTGCTGCGAGCGGGGCTGCGGTTGGGGCTGCGGTTGGGGCTGAGGCTCGGGCTGCGCCTCGGGCTGCGCCTCGGGCTGCTGGGTGGCCGCTCTTCCGCCAGCCACGTGGGCCCATGAGCGTCCATCAGTCCTCGTCGTCTGCTGCGCCTGAGGATGTGGCCTGCTGGCCCCTGGTCCGGGGCGATGGGGCTGCTTCTGTCGCTGCTGGAGGGAGGCGACGTACGCTACCCTCTTCGGGCAGCCTCTGAAGTTGGCGGGATGGGGGCCTCCGCAGTTGCAGCACGCGGCGGGCTCGTCCCTGGTGGTTTTGGGGCACTCGGCCGAGGCGTGCTCCACCAAGCACTTTACACACCTCGCGGTGTGTGAGCAGTTGCGGGACCCGTGCCCGAAGTTCTGGCAGCGGTAGCACTGTGTCCCGTGCTGCAGATGGTTGCTGCGGTGCTTCTGCAGGCGGATCCTGCAGTGGCAGATGTACTTTACTGCCGCCCTCAGCTGGCCCATGTTCACTTCCTTGCCAAACTGAGCCAGGTACATCGGGTACTCAGCGGCGGTCGTCATCCTCACGACTTTGACTGGGGGGAAGCCCTGATCCGTCAGGTCTGCGGCGATCTCCTCCGTCTCGATGTTTGGCAGGCCCTTGATGACTGCCTTCTTGAGTTTTTCAGCCTCCGCCGTGTATGTATGAAAGCCGCGCGCCTCCACACGCAGCCCGTTTGTGAGAGCGCGGTGATCCGACATGCTCCGCACGAAAATGTTCGCTGTCCCGCCCCGGTTGTAGCGAAAGGTGAAGTTGGCGTGGCCCAGGTGTCCCTGTACCGTAGAGGTAATTTGGGCGTGAGTCAGGGTGCCCAGGGTCATGACCACTGGGGGGACGCGATCCTTCTTCTCGGGCTGGCTTCTGGTACCTGCGGAAGAGAAATGGGTGGGATTAGTAGTGTTGGCGCGTTTGGGTTGCGGAGCGCCGCCGCCTTCAGAAACCTCCTTGAGGTCGGAGAACCGGTTACCGACAATAACCGGTTCCGGTCCCTGCGGTGACAGGGGCCTCTTCACGGGGTTGGACGGCCTCGTCCAACCTTCCTCCTGGGTCGTCTCCATGTCCTGGGATGGCTGCTGGGGTCTGGGGGGCGGCACGTAGCCCGAAGCTGGGCCTACTGTGGGGCGGTTGCTGGGTCCGGGTGCGGGGGCGGGCTCGGGCATCACGGGGGACGGCATGGGGATGGCCGGCCTTGTCCTCGGGTCTGCGGGGTGGCTCTTCACTGGCTGCTGGGGCTGGATGGCGGGGATCGTGTACAGCACGGTCCCGGTTTTTGTCCTGCTGCGGTACTGGCGGGCGCCAGGGGGAATCACGATAGGAGATTCCTCCGGGTCTGCGGCTTCTAGCCGCGCGGAGTACATCCGCACGGCAGGAATGATATTCTTCCTCTTCTGGATTGGGATGACAGTCCTGTGGTCTCGTCTCTGTGGGGCCAGGTCGTCCTTCTTCTTCTTTGCCTTGAAAAAGGCAGTTGGTGGCGCGGGGGCCTGGGCAGTGAGCCGGTCGGGCCGGCTGGCTGCGAGGTGGCAGGTGTCTGGCCGTGTAAACACAAGCCAGACAAAAGCGAATCGGGGCGAAAGGGCGGTGGTCTCGAAAAGCGACTGTCGCAGGCGGCAGTCACCGATCGATGATCGATGATCGATGATCTTCAAGTGTCGGAATGCGCTCACGGCGAGTACCCAGTACCCACGATACCTGCAACAGCGGAGTACCCACCCACCGAGCAACCAACTAATGCTATTTCAATTACCACTTGTTTGCTCCATATCGTGTAACGGAATGTAAATTCACTAGTTGCGGTTCAGCCTTTGCGAGTTGAGTCATTCGGTACATCACGTCTGCGGTAATCGCTGCAATCGGTGCAATGAAGATTGTTCTGGCCTAAACATAATGCTATTTACGATTGCATGTTGATGTTTATAAACAGTCCAAATGCTCTTATATCACAATCTCGTGAAAATGTTATACAACAATGCATCATTTATTATCTACTGCACGTCGTTTTGAACATTCGAATCCTAATTTTATGGGTCATTTTTTGTGATCTTTTCTTACACGCTGTTAATAGTTTTTGAAGTGAAAACTTCTTTAGCGCCGTTGCGATTTGAAACTCGATGAAATGGAAGCGAGTGACACTAAACATAGACTAACACATACATCTATAGGATTTAGCCTGCGAGAGAAATGACAGCAATAAAATATTTATTTATTTCACGGGTACTCGGTTCCAATATAAAACGATAAATCCACGGTCCCACGCGAGTCTCCTTTAGTCTAATGGTATAAAGTGCCCGACAAACCTAAGCGGCCAGACATTCAGCTGACCAAGGATCGAATCGTACGAAATCCAAAAAAAAACAAAAAAATATTTTTGTAAAATCAGTATCCAATTTGCAAACCACTCCAAAATGAACAGGCAAAGAAAATACAAAAGTAAGCGACATTTAGCGACTCCAAAGAAGAACACAAATATTAATAAGATGACCAAATGTATAGGAAAAGGTAAACTGGAATTCGACGACAAAAATATGGAAAAATCATCCTTCACATCGAGATACAAAGTGATTCGTAGTCTCCCCACTCTTTTTTACTTTAGTTTTCTAAAGGTTTCACTTCTACCGCGTGTGAATTGCACTCTGATTTTTATCATATAATTTCGTAAGTGTTGAAATCCGATTCACACAGATTAATAAGACCAGCATTATTTAGTAGTGACCCTTTTGTAAGCAGGTACCTAGTACCTACCCATGTACTATGTACCATTTATATACCCGACCTAATGAATGGGGGGTGCCGATTACCAACACAGTCACAGCCCATTCACTCATTATATGTTATTATTATATTCGTTCGGGTCTGTGGTATAAGTATATAATATTACAGACGTACACACACACAGAGGGATCCGGGAGAGTTTGTTAAACTCGAGTCTCGTGCCCCACACCAATTCACCCGGAACGATATTAGCGACAACCTGTTGGGAAAAGATAATACACAAAGCTGCACTTTGTACCCCCACATACCCTTACGTCATTTCGCCTAAACTAAAGTACACGCGCGTACTATTATAAATATTTATCAATTCAACGTTGAAGATTATTTCTCTTCAATCTTCGGATTATCTAAGGGATTTCCAAGATTGATTCTGGAGTGGAAGATCTTTACAAAAATAGCACCAGGAAGACAAAGCGAAAATTGTATGGATGACGTCAAGGATTTAATCAGCACGCCGAAGGAGGCTGAAACGTACCGGACGCAATCGAATCGTTACTTAAAATTGCTTTATTCGTGTTTAGACCAGAAAGGCTATTCCCTAAAATTTGTGATAAGAGATCGTTCTCCCGCGAGAAGTCCTGTCAGATTTGTGTGATTTTCTACGGCTGTTATTTGCTTTTTCTATCGGCCGATGTCAAAATTTCAACTGTGAGCTGTCACGTATTTTAGTTTGGGTCGTTTTAAACGCGAATCACTGCAAGTATGCATGGTTATCTATTCATTTAACAGCTGTAGAAAATCACACAAATCTGACAGCACTTCTCGCGGGAGAACGATCTCTTATCACAAATTTTAGGGAATAACCTTTCAGATTTGAATGGCCGGAAACTTTCCAACATTCCTCTTCCCCTCCCACTTCCTTCAGCCTCATTACATACCTAATAAGGGGTGCCCGGGTGCATGGGGTGAGGTTTGTCTAGGTCTTGCAGGCGGATGGCCAGGACACACTGAATCCCAGTTTCCTACCCACCCCTTAAACCCTTTTCCTTCCGAGAACTCTCCTTCCCTTTCTTTCCTTAAAAACCCTTCACACAGCATCCTCAAAGATGACATAGGGCCGAGGGAAATTATTTTCCTCAGGGCCTCGTGTGTGGAGCTCATGCAAAAAAAATAATCGGGGATACAATAGTCACACCGGCACTGTGTAGTTGAGAATCGTGCGTTATTCGTGTAAAATAACAGTTTTTTTTAAATTTAATAATGCTATTATTAAGTTCTGCGAGTATTTTTGTTTTTATTATTGTGATGACGTTCAAAAGCTATCATCAATGTTTAAGCCGCATTAAGACAACTTATTCATATGATTTTATATACCCATACCCTATTTTTATTTTTATGGCCTACCCACAATTGAAAATAGCTTTGCACGCCGAAACAGCTGTCGCAATAATAAAAACTAATAAATACTTGCAGAACTTAATAATAACCTTTAATTCCGATATACACCAGCACAAAACACGATCACAAAATCAAATACACCTATCATAATCTACTCACACGACTAAATTTGGAATTAACTTCTTACCATAAGTCGCACATACGCAATACAACGCATTACCCAATGACCTAAAACTTCCAGCATCAGAAAAAAATAAATTGCCAAAGGCTCTAAAGGGATATTTTCTCAGCAGCTTTATTAACCCGTGACGAATTTAGCTGTCTTTCTTTGTAACTCTTGTATATTCTCGAACGAAGTTTATCAAGTGTGTCTAGTCTGTTTTAAAATCTATGTACTATTTATTTATTTATTTACTGTTCATTAAACTTCCATTTAAATTCGTGTTTTTGTGTAAGAATAATTTTCTTTAGTTTTTCTTAAATTTTCTTTTAGTTGTAGTTATAATATTGTTCTTCCCGAAATGAGTTTTATTAAACTCGATAGGAGTAATGTATTATAAATGTTATGTAATATATTATCACTAATAATAAACAACACTATTAAATTTGGTTTACTTTAAATGGAGCTCTACCAGTTGTATCTACGATTTATTTTTTATTTTTTTTACATGAATACACACAGGAGTCCCAACTGCCTCCGTCTGGAGCCAGTGAAACTATGGCATCCCCAATGACCCCAATTGGGGTATGTTGTGAGGCTGACGGTTGTGGGGAGGGGAAGGAGATGGGGAAGAGGAAGGTGGGAAGTACCTGGCTATTCAGATCTGGTCACCGAACACGGCTAAAGCCATTTCAAGCAACGTTTCAATTCTGAATGGTGGTCTTACACCATGGCGATAAATATCTAAAGCCAAAAATAAAATAATAAAAATATTTCAATTGTATGTTGCGAATCGGTGACCGGACTCTTCAGAAAAATCCTTAAAAGTGATGATAAAAATATGGTTAAACAGGTTACGTTAGGTTAGGGTTAAGGGCTATTTAAAAAAATAATTCATAGCTTTTAATGACTATTCAAAGAGGTGTTGAGTTGACTTGATTCTGAGTTGGCATGGAACCTGCGAATCATCGATGACCCAATAAAGGTGGGTTATCAGATAAGTCAGGTTGGTGTCAGTATGGCCCAGATGGAGGAACACTGACCCTGGCGTACCCAGCTGCCTTGGATACTATTTAATGACAGAGTTCCTAAACAATGAGTTTACTGACTCTAGCATATTTAAAGGATTTTCTATGAAATTCTGCCCTTATATACCTGTCTACACTGTAAATCCAATCTATTTACATTTCAAACTCACTATCGACGGACAAAAATAAACACGCCTTGTATGTTTGTAATAAATCTACATACAAATAATAAAGATGAGGGCCCCGGTGTGGGTTTGTTTTTTAAACAAATCTACAGTTTTATTCCGAGATTGATGAAATTTTGCAAACGTGACCTTCAAAAGAGGGGGAAGGTCACTTTTTACACGAGATTTAAAAAAACACGTAACCCCCTTTTCTCACCCCTTAAAACAGAATGTTCGTAATGTCCAAATTTTTCACACTTGCAGTTCAAAATAAGAGGAAAATTATTGTCTACTTCCGATTTTTTTAAAAATTCTGTGTAGAGCCCGAGTAACGCCGGGGACTTCAGCTAATAATAAATTTACATAATTTAAAATAGGCAATAAATAACATACGAAAACAAATTCTGACCGGTCAGTGGCTGAGTGGGCATTTGGGTCCTACCCGGGCGTCGCGTGTTCGATTCCTCGGCTGGCTAAGTCCTCCATCACGACACAAGCAATATTTTCCGCTTAGTGTGGTGTTAGGGGGAGATTTCAAACATTGTTGGATTATTCGTAACCCGGGAATGATTGCCTTTCTTTAACAAAAAAACATATAAAACTTTTTTCCACTTAATTTATTTGAAACCGAAAACACCCGTAGAGTACCAGCCTGAAGATGGCATTAACAGGCTGAAACAGGTTACGGTCACAAATAAATTAAGTGGAAAAAAGTTTTACATTTGTTTTAATTTATTATTATAATGAAATTCCCCATTAAAAATAGAAATATTTAAAATGGGAAATTAAATACTCGTTGGTCGCACTGATAAATAATCTAAATATATATCTGCTTGCAAAAAAAAAAAGCTTATCAGAATACGCAACGTCACGAATCACTTTAAATCGATACCTACACAATAATGATTATGAAACGGTTAATAGTGACCTTTCTATATACGTATGTAGTGCTCACTTAGCTATTGTGTTCGTTTAGGCATTTCGTTTTGCGGAAGGACGTCTGCGAGAGGGCGGGCGGGAGAGGGAAGGGGCAAGGTCGTCTGGTGACGTGTGGCTCCCTCTCTCACCGTTATCGCAAAGTATATCGAGCAAGTACGTACCCACATAAATTAGTCACATTATGGATTCTGACAGCCGGCTCGCTCGACTTAGATAATGTTGTATTATGTAACACAATAACATAAAGCGACGGACGCTGACGGCCTCAGTGCAATACGGTGGGGTTCCCCAAACAGGCCCAATCATTGATTTTTATTCTCGTCTAAATTCACACGTCTCTGGGTCTCTCTGATGTAATGCGAAACACGCGTGGAATGAGCTCAATCCGATCTGGATATCCCGGGGTACATTCTGGAACTGGACGACGATGAAAAGTGTTTTGTTTTATAAACAGGAGGAAGAGGATGAAAAAGATTTAAAATTACTTTAGGCAAACCCTCTGTCACCCACAGGGCCCCAGTTCATGGAAGACCTAAGAGGCGTAGTAACATTGGAAACAATGAATGATGAATTATGTTTTTACTTCATAGAATTCATATTATAATTGCCAATCCAAGGCCGAGATTCCTTCGAAACTAACTTTATATTATACTAGCTTATAATACCAGGCATGCATTGTTATGCCATTTAATAAAGAAAAAATTTCTCTCTGCATGTCCTTTCGCATTTGTCCCGTTCTCCTTCCCCCTCCCGCATTCTATACATTCATTCCCAGTACATTCAGCTTTTCAAACAGCTCGTTTGCCACCCATTGCAAATTTTTATACAAATTTCATAATGCCAGAACTCACCAGTATTAAAAAAAAGAATTACCCATTTTTCGCAGTCGTTCGGGAGTTATGCGCGTACATACATTTCGGCGATTCATTTTTAGAGATATAGGTATATTAACTACGACGCCTCAAATAAAATTTCCCGCAAATATATCAACATCGTTACCACGGCAACGATTTGTTTTGCCTTTCTTCTAACGTTAGCAATAACTCGCCTTTGTTAGGGACAGAAAACATAATAAATATATTAATATTCATAATTTCATAACGCCATAGCTTACCATTATATTACACGCATATAAATATAGCTTTCTATTTGTGAAAGAATTTTTAAAATCGGTTTATTGGTTTATACGTGAAAGCGTAACAAACAAACACACGCAGTTTCGCATTTGTAATATTAGTATAGATTATCCTGTTAGTGCTATTGAATTAAACACTGGCAATAGAAAACACTTAAGATTTTGTGTGTAGCTAAATAAATACAAGAAAAAAATTCAATGATGGCAAAACGCAGCCGAAAAGTAAATAATACTTTACACACACACAAGAGTAACCTATAATTCGATAGAGAATAAAAGGCTCGCTCACCTGTTTGTAATAATATGCCGCAGGTAGTGTAATAGCGACCTACTCACTGCTTAAAGAAGAGTTATGTGATCGTGTATAATGTGGTATGTAAATGCCTTCCCGGCGGCACATCCCGTGACGTCACCAGCCACCGGCCGCCGCCGTCAGCCTTGGCCCTGGAAGTAGCGCCCCGTTATATTCATATTATGTACTTCTCTCTACATCTACCTGTGCAGTTCACTGTTCACTGCTCACTTTATGAACATATGGTACAGCGCCCGAAAGCGTACGCGTTTGTCGCCTGGAACATACCTACATACTGTTATCCCTCTTACTGACAAAACTCCCAACTTAGACGGAGTAAACTTACTGATACGTTCGGAAGCTCTATGTTGCAATTATCGGAAGCATATTTTCTTACCTGTAAATAAAGAAAAAAATAAAATTAGAAAAACTGGCATGATAAAACACGAAATAAACTCGGGAAACGAAACAAGTTCTTATTCGCTTAGTAAAACGAAAGAACTAACTGAAATGAAGAGCTCTCAAAATTGCATAAATAATTTAATGTTAGACCGTGAATAGGAGAACTCCCGGAAAGACAAATAGCGGAGATATCGCAATACCACTCGAGCGGATTCAGAGCTTTGAAGCCTTTGTTATATTATTATTAGTAAGCTAAGCTTCACAATATGTATCGGGCGCCCCTGTCCTCGTGTACTGACATTACCGGCAGTGGCACTGAAGCGATTGCGATAAAAAATTCCCCTCAAAAAGAATTAATGAATGGACAAGGCTACCCCATCATCCCTCCTGTCTCCCGTCTCCCTAGCAAGAGGAAGGGCTGGAGCGAATATATTTTTATTATCTGGTCTATAAAAGTATTACAGCAAAATGTATGTAAAAACTTGCACAGGAATGACAATAAAAACGCCAATTATGAATTTGTTTCGGCTTGAAATTCAAATTTGGCAAAGTATTAACATTATTTTTAAGGTCAGTTGGAATTTTAATTTCTCCATTTGAACAGGTGTATTTAGGAAATAACTTTTAGCAACAGTAAAATATTTACGTATAAAGTTTCAAATGTAGCTACGACAAAAGAAAAAACTTCAATAAATTGATGAGAATAGATAGGGGTGAGCTTTATTGGACTAAATTAAAGGACACTAAAAACGAGTTTTAGTTTCATTGCAGGAAGGGGACGGCGACAGTTGACAGTGATAGGGGACACGGGACATGAATGCAGGTACATTGTTTACTAGGTAGGGTTGTGAAATAAAATTATTGATTAATAGATAATATGCAGGTAGACATCTCTTTAGATGAGTCTCATTTCGCAGGCAAAGGTAATGTTTGTATGCATGTATATGTGTGTTTATCCCCTTTAGTCCCATAAAGTATATATTTACATAAAAACAGACATACACCCCACACACACACACAATGCAAGATATCGTACACCGTTATCACTGAAGGCCGATCGGTTTCATGTTGACCGCCGGCCGAATCTTCCTGGATGAGGTTTTTCATGGTTTCCTCATTCCCGAAGGCAAATGCGGAAGAACTCCAAATAAAATGACATGACCGCCTCCTTCCCACTCCCAACATAACACGAACAGACACGTATGTATTTATGCTTCCAGCTTTCTGATGATTAAGATTGATGTTGATGAAAACACGCAATTTTAGTAGGGTTTTTAGATAACAATTTTTCCCTACCGATGAAACGCAAGACCTCTGAGTCTATAATAGCCAGGTAATATTTTTAAATACCCACATGAGGTAAAAATTGTGAGGCGCAAATGATGCCGTTCTGTTTGTATAAAGAACATTAACTTTAAATTCAGTAAATTTAAATGATTCACCTCTTCATATGAATCTAGAAAATGAAAAAAAAGGTAATGTTTGCAATCTGATCAGTAAAGAGTTGACTGCACCGGTCACCGATATTGATAGTGGTCCATTCCCATGACGGCCGCGGATTGGCTGCTTGTACTTGGTAGGTTGGGCGAGAGTGGAGTAGTGGAGTGGCAGAGGGAGGGAATTTAATAAATGAATGCAGTATAAATTGGGTACACACAGCACACAGCATATCTGGCGGATCCGGCCGTAAAACTGGAGCTTGCTTGCTTTATAGCGCCAGTCGGGAGATGTGATGTTACATCTTTATTCGCAAGTTCAATAAAACCATATTTCCGCAAGCTTTTCTTTATTTTCAACACACATCCAGGAAACTTTGCTAGAAAGCGATACAATCTCTACATAAAATATTGTTATACCTATCTGGCGTTAGGTATTTCCGTCTGCTGGATGCTTAGAAAGTAAACGCGAAGTCATCTCATTAGTTACTAAAGTAGTCAATAGGAAATGGTACCACTGTACAAGAAATAAATAATAATTAAATCTGATTTGACTTTTAATTAAAAATATAGTATTTAAAGTCTGCTCTCTATGTTTATGTATTTGTTGTTGAGCGTGACAGTGTCGTCTTGTAAGCAAAGGCATTGTTAAAATTTAATATCCGTTGAAACATTTGGGTTAAAATATATTTTTTTAGTAGTCTCCGTAATCCGAACCCACTATAATCCAAACCTCCAGTGATCCGAACCATCGAGTGACGGGAGAGGAGTGGAAAATACGCGACGTTAACGGTTAACAATTGCAAAAAAAATGTCCTTAAATGGCCGAATATTCGGCGACACTTAGTCGCCACCGAAAACTTGCACACAGATGAAGATGTGGAACAGAAAAGTTCAATTGCAAGTGAAATTAATTTTTCTACGAAAACAGTTCACCTGGATCGGACAGGAGCAGAATTTGCTAAGATTTATTTATCATCTCCCGGCAGCAGTGTATACAGTGAGCTACTATTTTCGAAAGCAGGTATAATTTATGAGGAAAAGCGCAACCATTAAAAAAATGCTGAAAAAATTGTTTTCATTCATCATAACTTACCACTGATAGATTTTTAAGTGTTAAACATGCTGATTTTTTGTCAAAATAAGTTTTTTGTGAGTATTATTTTATTATTATGCGTTTTTTCATGATTTGGTATTCGGTATTCGGCCGAATGGTTTGCAATATTCGGCCGAATAGTAAAAAAAGTTGCTGAATAGGCCGACGTTGTTGGGATACTTCCACTTCCTATATAATGCATGTGGGTACCTACCCAATATGGTAGATTTAAACAAAAAAAAACTAAATAAACTATCGTAGATTGATAAAAAAAAAACTATATAAAAACCGACTAAAAATACGGACTTTCAATTAAATTTGGTAACACGACGACCATTGTTTGCACAAACACATAATAATGTGTAGGTAGGTACCGAAGAATGTTTTAGTGATACGGGGATTCACAAACCTATATTTTAAGCCTTCAGAGAAAAATTGATACTTTTCTCCATTAATAGATAGTATCTCTCTCCAGAGAAGACGACGATTTATTATTATCTTCCATCTTGAAAAAATCTTGGAAACCTGGATATCGGGCTGAATAATATCGCCAGCGAACCAAAAATGACACGCACGCACGCACGAATCGCTACCGTCGATGTTAATACTATAATAGAGTCGTGCACGACTGGCGCCGAGAGCCTCGCATTTATGTGTAAATACACGCCATGGCACATCGCAGCTATAGACTATAGACTCCGCATACCCAACAACCAACTAAGCACTCGTAGCACCCCACCCACCCAGTCAGTACGCTGTACGTGTACAGTACAGCATACAGCCAGCAGAAGATTAAACATTCTCCAGTGGACAGTGGGTAGGAGGTTGGAAATTAATTAATACATACATTTAAGATACAGTGCGTAAATAATGTGCGAAATATACATAAATATACTTAAATTTACATAATGTTTATTACGAGTCATGTACAAACTCGCACTAGATTAAGGATTAAAATGCCTAAAAATATACTTATCAGAAGGTGTGCACGATGCTCAGAGGATATTCTGTACCTGAGAAGCATACGGGTGCAACACCAAAATTTGAAGAAATGAGTTTTTGATGATGACATGAAGTAAATAAATTATCAAGTTTATTAGTGGCAGAAGGATGCAAGTCCTATCATGGAAGAAGTAAAGGATTTTCAAAAGTGTGTGCGGTTGCAACTATGCTTTCTATGGAAGTAAATATTACGAATTTAGTTAGACTCGAGTGCATGTTGCATCCTTCTGCTTATAAGCTCGATGTTTTTCATAAAATTAAACTTCACAACCTCATCCACCAGCAAACGACAACTAGGATGTTTGTGATCATTGTACAGTGAGAAAAAAGCTACTGATATAAACAAAATATTTTTTCAATTTACACATCCTTACTAGATATTTACTACTACACTTTGATTAAGAAAAAAAAAATCAGTTTGGTTAAGTATTTTGTTTGGGCTCAAAATTAAGTTTTTTTAATTGAAAACGCCAAAACAAGCCAAAATGATAATGGGGAGGATACATCGGTCAGAGAGTGGACACTAGACTTTCCACCGACAAATCTGGTCATTCCTTAAAATCCCTGAATCGGCGAGAAAGACAAGTGTAGTAAATCGAAACTTTATATGGAATAAAACGCGGAAGTAGCCAGGGAAGCTCTCCATCAAGAAATGAATGGACATTATTGGACATGAGCGTTGACGACGTGTCGCCCGTATGATACTTTATTTTTTACTTATTTCTATGTTCAAAGTATGCTTGCGCTGCTTAAAATATGACTATTTTATATTCGATAAATCCGACTGTATATAACTGGAATTTCAGAAACACTCTTAGGTCCAGTTGTTTCGCAGAAATTCACGTGTGTCATTTTTTTTTTGACATTTGAAAGATCACCCGTTAAACGCCGATTCTAGGTGCAATTCTATTCTGTCAATTGCAATAAAATGTGCTACTCACCATCTGATTTTAAAGCACTACTTGCAGGACTGCAGGAATTCTGCAAATCGGATAGTTTGTGGGCAAAACCGCCTACAAACTGTTATTATTCCCATTGTCGGGTCATCGGAATAATAATAATTCGATTGGGGGTTCTGCATGCAGTCTTTGCAAGCAGTACTGCAAATTGGATGGCGTGTAGGGCGTTTTAGCTGACACGTGATAATTGTTAACAAAATGATAGTTGTCCTCTTCTGCTGATCACAATTTGTTCAAAAACTGAAGCGGACTTTCAATAGGCATTTAACGGGGATCTCACAACTGTAAAAAAAAACAACATTGTGCTAAATGGCCTATTGACGACAATCATTACCATTGAATTTCTGTGAAACGACCCGCCCTTAGAAATATCTACTTGGATAAAGATGAATAATATCGTGAATAGTGAGTAGGTGTGCTTTGAGGACGAGATTTATTTAGTAAAGACTTGAGTCGATCTGCGGCAGTAAAGCGGCTCTGCGCAAAGGACGGAGTGAATGGTCCGCTTGATAAAGTTGGCCTTCACTTCCCCCTGATGCTCCGATGCCTGATGGCTGGTGGTCCTAACGACCGCTCGTTATGTTCAGACGTCTGCACACGCAGAGCCCACAGCCTACATCGTCAGCAATTATGTTTTATTGTCAGCTCGGTTCGGGCAGAGCGGCTTACCGAGGTGGCAGGCGGCATTCTTCCTGCCGCTGCTGCTGATGCTAATGCTAACGCTAATAAACTCTATATACCATTAAATGCTCATGTTATGGAGAATTCATTTCCAAGTCAACAATGACAAGACGACGTGTGATACAAACATATTTTTGTTTTTAAATGAAAAATGTCACAGGGCGGCAAAATGACAATAACAACTTTACTACTTTTTCTTAAAATCTTTCGGGTACATTTATTTATTTATTTATTTCAAAAACATACGGCACAACGTGTGCCATTAACATAAATTATATTATATATGTATTATAAAACAATAACAAAACGAAAGTAACAACATAAATTGAAGTTAAATATAAAAACAAAGGATAGGATTTCGAAAAACCACTCCAACTCCCTTTTCCATCGCTTATCGTAGAATTTTGATGCTACTTGGTGAAATTTTGCACACTTGACGTTCAGAATAGGAAGAAATTTCTATCTACACTTAATTTACAAAAACTCTGTGCAAAACCCGGGCAACGCTGGGCCTTCAGCAAGTAATATATAAAATCTGAATAACCAGAAACCTGGTAACTCTCTTCATTTTCCGTAAATCTTAATAGTAGGTACACAACATTCCCCAAATATTTGGATATGGCTCCGGTCATTGGAACTCTGGGCAATGGGAACTCTTGTTCAACCTATTCAGATTTTATTATGAATAAAACTTTAGAATGCATACGGGAGAGTGATTCTCATTTATTTTCTAACTAGTAAGATTGCATTACTTCTCATATCAGCGCAGAAATGTCGCAAACCTACCTCGTGCAAATAGCAATATAATAATATTACAGTCACGGCTTCTGAACATTCCTACGAAGCGGAGGAAGGATACGTCGTCCACCGTGCCCGAAGCCCGAAGCCCGAAGACAAGTGCACCGATGCGCAATTCTGGATCCCGTTTCGTTCGGTCCCGGTCGGTTCGATATCATACCGCATCGAAAATAAATATCACTTGACGGAACAGCAATTTTCTTCGTGTCGGAATGTCAATTGTGACCGAGGACGGAAAGTGTCACGCTTCGGTCACCACCGCTCCGCGCTCGCCGCTCGCCGCTCTCGCCGCGCAAGGAGTGGATTCGGTACTCGGTACCAACCAGCCTAGCTGTTGGGGCCACTCCAATCACAAGACCTACAATTCACAGGGATTTACTTGCCTTCGAATAGAATGAAGAAAATCAGTAAATAATTCAATATTTGTATACCTAGGTAGATTATTACAGTTTTTCTTTTCGAGCTCCTTTCAAAAATACCTTATTAGGGTTAGTTGGGGTCAGGTGGTCGTAGAAATTTAATGAAAAAATAAGAATTATTTCTGTATTTTTATTATTGATAAAGGTAGAAAAAATATATAAATATGATTAATCTGTGAAAGACGATAACTTGTAAAAATGATCATTTTTTAACGCAGTTCTTTTCTCTTAATCCTCATTTCCTTTAGGGGTCACCAAGACTACCTGATATACATTTAAGTTTTCACATAACTTTTAAGGTATATTTTTTTAACAAGTAAAATAATGTTGTGAAACTGCGTGGAACTTTTTTCTAAACTCTAGTTGAAGTAAACATTTTAATTTATTTTTTTAACAAAAAAGTATTGCATAAAACATATTTTACATGTATATTACGTTATATCTGTTATGTTAAAAATAATTTCAGATTAAAGTTCATAAGTGAAGCTTTAATTTCCATGTTGAAAACGTTCCGATTTTTAAGTAGGGAAAACAGGAAGAGTGCAGATACCTCGTCAACGAATTAGGCGCAAATGAGAAATATTGGTTGCGCGATACATATCTTAACTTTGCGCGCATGCGCAAGCGGGTTGCGTTCACAAAGTGAGCTCTTGCGGTTCATTTTGAACTGTTTCATGGATAACGTTATAAAAATATTTATAATTAGTTTTAAGACAATGCTTTTTTCTATTTTGGCGCCGTCATTCCCTTTAGCCGACCTTGTGTGCGGCGTCCAAAAGTGGCGCTCAGAAGTCCGAAGAGTACTGTGGGGGGTGCTATTGTGATTACGTTTGCAGACCTTTATAATATTACGCACCTAGTTGAAAAACACAGTACTAAATGTTACCCCCAAATAGGGTTGCCATCCGTCCGGGTTTCCCGGATTTGTCCTAGTTTAGAGGGCATCCGGGGAGCGTCCGGGCGGGGCTTCATTTGTATTCCGGGTTTAAAATTTAAAACTGATTATTAAAACAATTTATAACAAACTGGAATAAGATTCTGTTTTGTTAGGTACATTAAAAATGATGATAAAAGATGACTAAATTTAATTTTAAGGTCTAAATAAATAAAAAGATGATTTACGACATTTTCAACTGTTTTCATTACACTGACTGTTTAAAAAACCTGTTAACATGTCCGGGTTCTGGGCTCTAAAATCCGGGGTTTTCACGCGTCTTGTCCTGGTTGCCAAATTTTGGAGATGGCAACCCTATCCCCAAATAATAAAGAAGAACACTAGAAATGAAATTCAGAGTAGATTTGAATGGAAACCAATCTTTTGGTTCTAGCCCATTAGCAGGCGCTCTGTCTCTCTTACAACGTATATCGGCATCCTATTTAAACTTCATAATAATAGTGAAACACTGTTGAGCATAAGAAATTTAAGCAAAGAATGGTCAGATATTTCGGTCACGAAACACCCCCCATAGAATTTCTTGACTTCTTCTTTATTCTATGGTATAACCGAAAACTCTCACCGAAAGGCGACTATTCTTATTCATAAAATTTTTCAAACATTATAGAGGTATACAAAAATATTTACGTACCTACATTACGACTACCACACACGGGCATTAGCCTAGTATGGTAGTCGAAAAAAGACAATAAACTCTATTGCATAAAAGATTATTAAATTAAAAAAAAATTTAAAATATATTATATGTTTACTTAATCGAATTCAGCATGCCGCATGTCGGCACATGTACTGAAATGCGACATGTACTGAAAAATAAAGTCGGCGGGAGAAGCATGTACCAAGCAAGTCGATGGACAAAAGTAGGTCGAATCGCCAATCGAGCCGCGCGGTGCGGTGGCGGTGCGACGGTATGTATAATTTATACGGGCAGTTCGTACGGATACTTCTCGGTGTCTGTTAGTGCGGAAAACTGTTGACGAAAATCACTCGACCGTAAAGGATGCGGGGAGGTCCGAGTATTGGAGCATAACAAGCTGACAGAATTTACCAAACACCCACCACCCTCAACCGGCGACCAACCAATCTATCGTGTTACACGGCGCCTTTTTAAAGGCTTCCGCACAGGGTGCACACTGCACACTCGTAGTGTGGGCCGCGACTGTATGGCGAAAAAAAAAGTTCGTATTTCCTTAAGCGCTAGTTATAAAAAGTTGTTTTTGCATCTAAAACATCAAAAAAATTTAGTTTAAAAAAAAATCAAAAAATATCCTAAGGTTCCGCAAGACCTCTGAAGTTTGAGAAAATATCAAAATATTTCCATTTTTTCAGCCTTCGCACAAAATATTCTAAAATAGTTTAAAGATTTTCAATTATGAGCTCTTGTTAAATAAAGTCTATAGCTTCGTTGTATAAAACCACCATTTATTATTTTTGTAGTGGTATGGCACTAAACCACGTCCGCCCGCGGTCCCCAAACCCGCCCTCGCTTGAGCAGCGCGCCATATTGACCGTTCCTTAGTCGACCAAGGACCCTCCGTTTCGTGATATTGTTTTGTAGGTAACTAAAAGTACTTTAAAAATATGTGGATTAAGCTTCTTTGCCAACCATTTCGAAAGAAAGAATTACAAAAATTATTAAGGCATATCAACATAAGTATATAAACTTGTTGAATTCAGAAAAGGGTAGAAGAAATACAGTTTCCTTCCAAAGAAGAGTCTCTCCATTTAAAATCACAAGCTACCTTCTGTTTGTTATTGATATTGTAAATGGAAAGACAATGAATGCAATTTATTTATGCAAATTACAGACAATAAATGAAAGTTTCCCCTAAGGAAAAAGAGTTTTTGGAAGACCAAAGAGGTGTGAGAGAAAGATGTTCATCGGCAGTGTTGATATACCGACTACGAAACAATTGCTAAAGCCTATGAAGAGAAAATGATAAGATCTTACCAAATTAAATGAACAGGATGAGAAGAAAAAGATTTAGAATTTGTGGATACTTTGAATCATTGTTTATCATTGCTTATCATTATCTTCCACCTTAACATCAAAATTATCTTCTCCGGTCGCAAAATCAAGTCGGCTACTTAAGACTAATAACACCGCCTTTCCGACAACCAGCAATTCTTCGTCTTTTACAGTTCTCTCCAAGATCTTTGACAGGTTCAGGATATCGGATCGAGCTGGAGCAGCAATCGCTTCTGCCATATAAATGATTTCAACATAATCAGGCAGGATAATAAAGTTATAGACAAATATAGACTGCGTCGCGGACGTCCGCGTACCAGATCTGTACTCATCAAAGCTATGTGCATAAAGTAAGTAGATTATTTTTTAATGGTCGAAAGGATAAGACCTTAGCTAATATAAAAAGACACAAATACTATGAAAGCACAGTACTCGAAGAACACGTATCGATAATCGAGGAACCAATTTTCTTGACGCGTATTATGCCTAGGTCAGCACTGCCGTAAACACAGCCAAACTAATAATGGAATATTTTGCTGGTCAAAACATTTCACTCTACCATTTTAAAGCAATTGGGTGTGACGGCACAAATTTTAACACAGGAATAACTGTTGATGTGATTCAAACGATGGAGAAATACTTGAATGGACCGGCACAGTGGCTGATCTGCATTTTTCATTGCAACGAGCTGCTTCTACGCCATTTGATTATGAAGTCGGATGGTACAACCACTGGACTTCATGATTTTTTCGGCCCCGTAGGTTCGACTCTTCATAATTGGCATAATTTACCGGTACAATCTTTTTTTAAATTTATGCTGAGTATTCAACGCCAAGATTTAAGTACCGATCAAAAATATTTGCTTGATAGTTTGAAAGTAGTTTCCAGCGGACGTTGTCATCCTGATATTGCCAGAAGAACCCAGGAGTGATTACTACAGCGAGTCAAATCCCACGATTATATATTGGAAGTGCAATGCCATCATATTTTTTCGTTATGTTAGCCACGTTTATCTTGAGGACATACTCTCCTACGTAATTTGATATAAAACAACATGGGTCGTGCAAAAAGGTGCAAGGCGTATTTTTAGCACGATTAAATATTCGCGCTATCTTCCGGGTGAATTAAAAGCAACAGTTAATCCTGTACAGCAAAGGGCATACTTCGCTCATACTGAAAATTTACTCTTGTCAATGATAACCGATGATATCGAAAGCCAGAGAGTTATTCTGGACAGAAAATTGAACATTTAAAGTACCCCCATTGAATTTTGATGCACAATCCTACTTTGATTTGATATCTTGGCAAGATACGCCAATCATGAATCCTCTCATTTTGGAAAATGTAACGGAAGAAGAATTAAAAGAACTTAACCTAACTTCAGAAGTCAGTTCCATTTACAAAGAAGCTTTTTCCCATATTTTAATAATACTTTTAGTTACCTACAAAAAAATATCACGAAACGGAGGGTCCTTGGTCGACTAAGGAACGGTCAATATGGCGCGCTGCTCAAGCGAGGGCGGGTTTGGGGACTGCGGGCGGACGTGGTTTAGTGCCATGCCACTACAAAAATAATAAATGGTGGTTTTATACAACGAAGCTATAGACTTTATTTAACAAGAGCTCATAATTGAAAATCTTTAAACTATTTTAGAATATTTTGTGCGAAGGCTGAAAAAATGGAAATATTTCGATATTTTCTCAAACTTCAGAGGTCTTGCGGAACCTTAGGACATTTTTTGATTTTTTTTAAACTAAGTTTTTTTGATGTTTTAGATGCAAAGACAACTTTTTATTACTAGCGCCAAAAGAAATTCGGAAGAAAAAAAAATCGGCCCACTCTACTGCACAGGCCAAACAGTGTACTTTTGTGTAGGTAGGTACTGTATTAGTAATCAGAAATATTATCAGAAAACAAGCTTCGACCGTTGCTGCATGAATGGAAATAATAGACAGGACTAACTTATAGCGTATTGTTATAACAAGCGTGCTCATTGTTAATGGTAACATGTTAACACAAATAACATTGTAGGCATCCCGAAGATGAGCTATTTTTTTTTACATGAGCTCCACACAGGAGGCCCCGAGGAAAAGGAGGCCCGAGGAGGAGATGACATAGGCCCCCCTCAGGGCCTATGTCATCTTTGGGGATGCTGTGTGGAGGGATTTAAGGAAAGGAAATGGAGAATTCTGGGAAGGAAAGGGGTGAGTAGGAATCTGGAGTTCAGTGTGTCCTGGTCATCCGCCTCCAAGACCTAGACAAACCTCACTCCATGAACCCGGGCACCCCTGTTAAATCAGACACATTATTCATTACTAACTGCCCGGTGTTGCAGGACTTTTTTTTTAGGAAGTTTTCGAAATCTATTATATAGATAGAGTAAATAGACAGTGACCCTCTTGTTTTGAAGGTCAAGTGTGCAAAACTTCATCATTCTCGGAGTAAAACTATAAGATTTGCATAAAAATCTAATTTCTTCTTCATATAAATACAAAGGATAGATATGTTATTCGGATGTTAAAACATATTCAAAAGTTTCTTAAAACTAATTGATTTATGATATAGGAGTGAAACAAATGGAAAAAGAGATGCGTATATTTTTATTATTGTATTTTATCCCTAAAATCTATGGTGGCGACACTATCGATTGCGAAGTCATCCGTGTCAAACTGAACAAATAATGTCAAATTCATGGTAAAACTGGGTTCAAATATTCCATCCATGGTTTTCTTGGTTGAGCTTTTGTTGGCTTTTGTGCACCTGAGTATAAATCCGTGCAGAATATTCTATACTAAATTCAGCGACCGCAGTTTTGATTACAAAACGACTTATATTGTGCGGTACTTTGAGCAAAGGGCCTTATGTAAATAATTGACACTTTATTTATTTATCACAATAAAACACAGAAACTATACAGTTCGGTTCAGTAATTTTCACTTTCACGCGATCCACCAATACAATTTATAATAAGTAAATGAATTATTCAAAGGGCAAAAGGACTCTTTTAACTTCATTCAGTTACTATGAATCGTCAACAAATCATCCAGAACCTGTCCACACAATACTTATCATTTCCTTTATTAAGATCTATAAAACTGTCTTAGAAAAATATCGAAGATAAAAACATTGCAAAAATGGTTTATACGTAGTAAGATCGGGAAATAGTGAATCTACTGCACACTTGGAGTCGATTTCGTGACATATCTTTTTTGATTTGAGCTTTAATTTTCGAGTAAATCGAGTCCGAAGTTGGAATTTGTTAGGTCAAATAGTTTAATATCAGCTGTTGTGTTTTGATAGATCAGATCAGATAGGCCAGTGATGGTCGCAAAGCATACACGATGGCGACGTTCAGTTCTACTATCGTCCTACTTCAAGAAGGACGTGGAAGTGATCGCCGATGCGAAATATCTATTTAGCACGCAATTGATAATAAACACGCAATATACTTATCTAATTAATGTCCATTATATCAATTACATGCCCATTATATCATACAGCGAAGCCAGCCGTCCACAATGGAGTGCTGGCATCTACCCTGATATGGAAGTGGCAGAGGAAGGATGAAAGTAGACTGAATGCTGTAGAAATGAGATCCCGGAGGCGTACGTGAGGTAAAACCATGTATGATCGTGAAAGAAACGTGGAGATCCGCAAAGAATGCAAGGCTGATGTAAGCGTAATGAAAGATTAAAGGCCTTCGCTCACAGAGAAACTGAAATGAAACCAGTTGTCAACGCAATTCGAAATTCGTGAGCGCTACCATGGCAAACTGTTAACAAGGCAACTGCCACACAAGCAAAAGTTCTGGTGTGTTGACAACTGGTTTCATTTCAGTTTCTCCGTGAGCGAAGGCTTTGGGTTCCATGCCAACTCACAATCAACTCAATTCAACACCTCTTTGAAAAGTCATTAAAAGTTTAAAAAATAAATATTTAAAAATAGCTTACAACCTAACCTAACGTAACCTATTTAAATTAATTTTTACATCACTTTCAATGACTTTTTGAACGAGGTTTTCAACTCGAGTTGATTTCATTTTGAGTTGTCCGGTCACCAGATTATGACAGGGACGCTCCGATGGTTTGGGCGTGTAGAGTGAATGAACGAGGAAAGGAGTGTAAGGAGAATACACGACGCAAATGTGAAGTAAGGGTAGAAGAAGTCGGAGACGCCCGAGGAAGACATGGCACGACAAAGTGAATCGATACTTCAAGAGGATATCAGGCCATGTCAAGAGTCAGAATAATAAAAGAACACGTATGAGACGGTGTATGAATGTGAATGAGGCAAGGAGCATGCGCCAAGATCGATTTTTTTGGCGGTCCGTCCTCTCTGCCTACCCCTGCGGAGAAATGGCGTGATGGTTAGTTACTTAGTTTATATATCTATTATCGATATATCTGTACATTATATATGTCAATAACTCTATCTGTCTGAAATCCGACAGTTAATCCCGTGATTTTTCACGGGTCTGCGGTAGACTTATACATAATATAGAGGTGTAACAGCACGTACCACGACAATTTTGACCAGCGATGACTGAGCATATTTGGAGTAAGAAACGTAGACGTCATTTTGCTATCGATAGAAGTTTATACTATCGGGGCCCAACTCGATCGAGCTAACGGCGTCTGTTTTTCCTCGTTCATATAATCCGGGCTTCTTGAAGGCTCGCATTAATAAATCCCTTCATACAGATCCTACTTTAACCCGCCTCATAACGCTGCCCAACCGGGTGGCGGAACATGAAAAATATTTTAAAAAAATATCGATCGCCAGTTGATTACTCGGACATTTCAAAGGGACACTGGGCGGTGGGCCACTATGCGAAAAAAACACGGAAGCCATCGCAAACCATCGCGCAGTGCAATATGCCATTCGACGCCACTACGACCTTTACGCAATGACCCATCGAGTAGACCATCATGATGGGCCATCGATGGATCATTGCGTAGGAGCCCCGCCACTAATCCCATACATCGCACCCCATCGTAAGCCTTCTGACGCCACTACACCGTATTCAGAATGGTCTTGTAGTAGGGCGTTTAGAACACAAATAAAGGTAAAATATAAACTTAAGCTTTATTTCTAACTAGCTTTTCCCCACGGCTTCGCTCGCAAGGTATTACGGGAAATTACTGTAGCGATTGCACTTGTCAATTATCCCCCCACCCCCACCCCCACCCCCTCCCGCATTCCATACATTCATTCCCTTACATTCAGTTTTCAAACATCTCGTCTGCCACCTAAATTTCATACTGCTATAGCTCAAATAAAAAAAGAATTATCCAATTTTCTTCATTCGTCCGGAATTTATGCGCTTACAAACATTTCAGATGTTTATTTTTATTTAAATATTTGGAAGTTTGTAAATAAAATAAAAAAAATTACACTATTATTCAGTCTTTATGATCGTTACGAATTATATTTTTAATGTAGGAACTCTCGTCTGACATTTATTCCAAAACATAAGCTTGTCCAAAAAAAAAAACATATTCTAATATTTGAATTTTCTGGAGTAGTAGCCGACCAGTAGGTAGGGGGCCGAGTACCCACCAGCATAGATCCCACAAATATACCAACATCGTTTCCGTGGAAACAATTTTTTTTCTGACGTTAGCAAAAACTAGCTTTTGTTAGCGACAGAAAGCGTATAACAAATATATTATATTAATATTTATAATTTCATAACGCTTGAGCTTACCATCATATACAGCCTATAGTCTTCGCATATAATTTAGCTTTCTGTTGGTGAAAGAATTTTTTAAAAGTATTTATATTGGTTAATGCGAGAAAGCGTAGCAAACAAACTCGAGCAGTTTCGCATTTATAATATTAGTATGGAAGTATGGATGGATTTTGAAACAGTTAGATACTTTTTTGATAAACAAGTTCTTAATTTTTTTTCAATAAAAACAAATATATAAAACGTTTCTTAAAAATAACTCCTTGCGATATTATGGAATACCACCATAAGAATGAAAAATTGAATTTTTCTAAAAAAAATATTTTCCCTCGATGTTTTTTCCTCCCTTCGACATTTATCTCAAAGGGAGTTCGTTACAAGAGTAACTTCGTAAAGAAATAGTAACGTGAAGAAATGAATTAAAAATATGAAGGTGCCTACCAGATGAAGAAAATGCAGGTGGCAAATAAGAGGAAATAATTATATAATTTAATTGAAGCTATGCTAGTAAAAACATGATGTATTTTCTTTCGATAAGTCCGGCTTCCACCCCCTCCCCACTCCTCCGCGCCCAACCAACACACGTCCAGCGCAAACCCATCGCCATGGCAACGTGTACCGCCGAGAAGACGCTCAGGAGTGAGTACTGAGCTGGTGGTTGCTAGCTGCTAGATGCTCGCTGCTCGCATCCACAACTAGCCAGCCGGCTTATTTTAATAATACTAACGAGTAAATGATCAGTCCGACTACATAATAATATTTTTATTTAAATATAGCAAATTTCAATATGACGCAATAATAATATAAAAGCATAATTTTGGAATTATCGAAGGCGTATCCCCATAACAAAACACATAATATGTCATAGAAAGGATATTTTCGTCAAGCACACAAATTAATTTAATAAACGCCACTCACCTCTGGATAAGACAAAAATCGTTTTAAAATATCAATCCAATCAAAGGGGGATCACCCCTGGATATGATTTCAATCAGAATTTGAATAAATATAATATTATTACGAAACAAAATCAAACAAACTTCGTTTGTTTAATAATTAACAATAATAATACATGGTAACAAATCAGTGGAGGTTAGGTTAGGGGAACTAATTATTTTTGGGAAATTGGGCATTGGGAAAACTATTTTACAAATGAAAAACAAATAAACAAATATTATTTGTTTAATTTAATGAAAACAAATAACTTTGTGTACACCACTATGTAATTAACATTATCGACATGTTTCAAAAACTATGAAACATGTTATATTTTCTTCGTCAGGATAAGTTAATAAAAAATGACAAAAGACAAACAAGTATAGACAAATAAGAACGTAGACAAAATATTAGAAAGGAGAGATGATTAATTACTGAAAATATCATAAAAAAAACAATTATATAAAATATAAAAATTATTTTAGGATGGGTAAAAAATTACATTTACATAATAAAAAAATCTTTTAAAACAAAACAGGAAGTCTAAATAGCAAAACAAATTATTATAAATATAAGTATTACTACGAAAATAAATTTAAAAGATGGCTATTTTTAAAAAACGTCTGGTTATTTATAATATTTAATTAACTATTAACACTTTTCCTAATTTCTAAATTATCTAATTGCATACCCGTTATGAAAGTGTGTAAAATTTTTAAACCTTTATTAATATCAAAAGAATGACTTGTTTCTAAAATGTGATTGGCAAATAATGAACAATTATTATTATTTAAACATCTTAGATGTTCCTTAACTCTAATGTTAAAATTTCTTAACTCTAATGTTGAAATTTCTAGTTATAATCATTACAAATTAATTTATAAACCCCAGATTTGAAAAATATAGTTTTTGAAACATGTCGATAATGTTAATTATATAGTGGTGTACACAAAGTTATTTGTTTTCTTTAAATTAATAATGACGCCACAAAGTGAATTTGCGAAGTTTGAAGAAATATTATTATTATTTTTTTTTTACATGAACTCCACACAGGAGGCCCTGAAGAAAATAATTTCTCTCAGGGCCTATGTCATCTTTGGGGATGCTTGTTTTGCTTTGGAGATGGGGATTGGTTTTATTAATTAAGTTAAAATTGTATAAGGTTATATAAAATGGTTCCATGCCAACTGAGAATAAAGTCAACTCAACACCTCCTTGAAAAGTCATTAAAAGCTATGAAAAAAATAATTTTAATTAGCCGGTAACCTTAACCTAACGTAACCTATTTAACCATTTTTTATACATATATTTTTATCACTCTAAATGACTTATCCGAGTTGATTCTGAGTTGGTTTCATTCCGAGTTGTCCGGTCAACGTATAAAACATCATAAAGTTTAGAAAATTTCAGAAAATTGCGATCAACACAGAAAAGCATCACAGGTTTGTTATCAATTTTAACCCTAACTAAAAATTATAAGTTAAATAATTGATAAATTCCTGCTATCAGTCACCACGAGCACGTCAGGGGCTTTGGCGCCCCGCTGAGTCCCTCCCCCTCCCCGCCCAGCCGGCCCGCCCCCCGCCTTGTCGCCTGGTGGCTCGCGGTGAGGCAGAGCAGCAGCGCCCGAGCGCGCAACAAAAACACCGATCAATATTCCCCGAGCCAGGCCGGGCTAGCAGCTAGCAGCTAGCAGCTAGCAGCTAGCAGCTAGCATCAAGCGGCAAGCAGTGCACAGTGGAGGCCTACCAGCTAACCATACAAAGTCGCCAACCAATCGATCATATTACTAACTTATGTAAAAACGGAATGAAACGGACGTTTAAGTAAAACTGATCATATAACTGTGAAGATTGTTGGCAACTGACAAGAGGGCGGGGGTTAATGTGTACTCCTCCCCCTCCTCTGACACTCGCCGCATGAATGAAATTGCAAATCTTGTAACATAGTACGGAAACAAATTTACGATGCAATAACCAAAATAATTAAACTTTATGGTGCCATTTACGAGATCGTATCGCATTTAGCGTAATATCTTTTCAAGGAGCACCTATTAATGTTTACGTCCGGCGATAACGGATCTGATGCACCTTCTTTTGGAGGCCGTCGATTTGGCGATGCAAATCAACCTTAAATTAGGCCGTCTGATAAAAAAGGCAAGAAAGGGGTAAGGAAAGCCCGTTACGACGGTAGCGGTCTCCCCGCGGGGGAAACGGGAGAAACAATTAGCATACCAAACAAGGAACAGCTGTTTATCACCCGACGTAATGGGCTGCCCGTCCCATCGCCCAAAAAAGGGTTCGGCCTAGGTCAAGGCAGCTTGTAATATATAAGGCTTTTTAGAGAATCACCGCCAGCCACCACCGTCTCCCTCCATCCCCCACCCCCATTCTACCCATTCCACCAATCTCACCGCACTTCCGTCACAAAAATGTACGTTCAAGGTTAGCCCCACTGTCAGGTGCCCTAAATCACTGTATCTTCTATTAGGTATGTTGATAGCCAGCCAGCCACACAAACCACCCTTTCTGTCTAAGGTCAACACACAATACCATACTCTTGATTGATTGCTGACTAGATAGGTAACTATTAATAACATTGAACGTTAAAATTATGCAAAAAGGATTTTTTTTTAAATATGAATACCGCACAAGAGTCCCAACTGCTCCCGTCTGGAGCCAGTGAGACTACGGCATCCCCAATTGGTTCGTCTTAAACCATAGTGAACTAACTCACTTTGCAATTTTCGAGTTAGAGCTTGAATTGAGGGCTCCAAATCATAATCTAGCTTTGCCAGAAAGAAGAACCAATCAGAGTACCATCTACGGATTGGTCAAGACAGTATTTCTCTGACTGATTCTCTCTGGCAGATCTAGATTATGGATTTGGAGCCCTAATTTCAAGCTCTAACTCAGAAACTGCAAAAAGTGAGTTAGTTCACAATGGTTTAAGGCGATCCAGTTGGGGTATGTTGTGAGGCTGAAGGTAGCGGGAAGGGGAAGGATATTGGGGAGAGGAAGGTGGGGAAGAATCTGGCTATACAGATCTGTTCACCAAACACAGCTAAAGCCATTTCAAGCAACTTTTCATTTCTGAATGGTGGTCTTACCCCAGGGCGATAATGAGAGTATCTTCCACTCTGGAACTGCCGCAAATATACTATACAAAATTATTTTAAATTAATTAATTGTTAAATAACACAAATCAATCAAATAAAATTTATTTGCCACGCCGAGATTCGATCCCACTACCTTCGAATTGCGAGTCAACAGCCTTACCGCTCGACCACGCCGGCCGTCAAATATATAAGATAACTTCTGGTGATTGATTTGAGGACAGTTGAAGAAAAGGTTTACGGCAAAAATAATATTGTGATAAAAAAAACATTTGAAGCACATTATTTACAAGAATACACGTCGCTTAATTGCCGTTAAAAATAAGTCTTTATTCCCGATGGAGCATTAAACATATTTGTAGGTGCAATTTGCGAGTCCCGTCTAGGGACTTAGCGATCTCCTACCCGTACAATATAAATCCACGGGAAGACAATAAAACTAAAATCATTAGCCCACGGGGAAACATCCATAGTACAAAAAATAAAACAGCGAAGCACGACTTTATTCAGATTTTAGTTTGGTTGTTTTATTTTTCAACAGTTTCAAAGCATAAAAATAATTATTATGCATAGTGGCTGCATTTTGGTTCAAATGTACACGGTAAAAAGTTAGGTAGATGAGCAAATCTACAACAGTTAGTGCTGTTTGTTATGTTTTTTTTTTGGTAAGCGCTGCAGCTGCCACCCTTCTTGAGAATTCTCCGGTGTTTACGAGCAGCGGCCGGCAGACTTTGCATCGCGATAACCTCGAGGATGGCAAAAAATAACAATAATAAACAGTGACTTGTCGGCAATACGCATTATGTGGATCTGTGAAATGACAGGAAGGACAAGTGGCATGTCGGGGGGAGGGGTGGGGTGTGTGCGCCTATATGATGAGCATTAATTAGCCTCGGCAGGGAGGGGATGCAGGGTGTTCGGTGGCGGGCGGGGCCTCGCAGCCCGAGGGGGTGGGGTGGGAGAGGCGGCGCGCGCCTCCCGCCCGATCAATAGCCGCCCGCCACCCCACTGCTGCACCCACCCGCTGGGGGGGTGGGGGTGGTCACCCTCACCTGTAGTAGTGCCCTGTACACTCCATTATTGAACTGGCACTGGCTATCGGTGCAATGCTGATACTACTCCACTTCTAATTTGCATACGCCGAATGATCCGTGAAGCCAATGTTTTGTTTAATTATGACAACTATTTTACGCCCTGACCGCTGAAAAAACTACAAAGCTTTTTTTATGTAGAAATACACATTATTATGTTAATTTAGACCACCAGTAGAGAAAATGAAAGTTGCATATTGTTGAAGCGAACGTTTCATTTTACTTTTGTTAAAAAGTATCAGATTTGCCAAAGTAACTGTACATAGGTACCTAACGGTTGAAGCCGTAAAATCATTAAAACTAAAAAAATACACAACATGTAGATGTTGCTGGCTTACAATTTATAACAAAGTACCTATTGGCAAAAAATTTGGTCGGATAGAGGGATATTTTAATTTATTAGTAAACAAAGCGCTGGATGTCAGAAATGCCGCGGTAATAAGTTTAGTTGGGCGGGACTTCTTACAGAACAAGGACTTGAGCAACAGGTGGGTCACACACACATCGAAGAGATGAATAAAATTTTAAACCCGTGAGACCTCTAATAAACTGTATCGGTCGGGCTGAGACGGCCGGAGGGAGGAGGGGAGGTAACCCCGAAGATAGTACACACGAACAAGGGGTTGGGGAAAGGTTTCCCCGATTCACATCGGGCTTCGATAAACTAACAAACAAATATTTTGTCAAGAATAATAAAATAAAATGAGCAACAGCATTAGATGTTATGCTGATGTACGAAAATGCGCAAAACATTTCTAACAAGTATGCACAATAATTTTATAAGCTCCTCAAGCGTGGAATAGCATTATAAAACAAGTGCCCACATTTTAATATGTGAGATCCCCTTTAGTTTGAAATTTAATCAAAGGAGACACGATTTAGTCAATCATATGAGTAGTTTTCTAAAGAAAATTGTTGCATGACCGTATTAAGCCCGCCATACACGTTCAAGTAAACTTGAGCTGAGACTTGTGCAAGTATACTTGAATGTGGTGTGTGGGACGAATATTGTACAAGTTTGATATGAAATTCCCTGATTTGCACAAATCAGGTAAAAATGTTGCATTTTAAAACTGAATACTTGCACAAACGGCGTTTGTTCAAGTATAATAATTGAGGGTATGTGGTGGGTATGTCCATTTAGAAATATTGTAATGGACATACCCAATAACTTTTTTAACTCACATGCAAATACTTTTGAATGAAGCACTTTACATATAGTATATTTCTGGAATAAACTACATAAATAAAAGTCAAAAGGTGTCCCTATAGACTCGATCGATTTGACTGAAAAATTCGAATTATTATTAGTGGAGTGCTTAGAGAATGGTTCGAATGGAATAATAAGTCGGGATAGCCACGAGATTTCGAAAAACTCTGCGTAAAGCTCTGTCAAACCCGGGGACTTCAGATAGTTATATAAGTAAACTTGAGTTCTTCGTAACTACTTGATGGTGAATAGCTTTACATTGAGAAAATCCGAAGGGAATGCAATACTGATTTATGCCTAATGAAAAAGAAGGGAACGCTTACATGATTAGGGCACACGCGGATGATGAATGAGGTAAGAGAAGAATATAATTTTATTATATCGATAGCGGAAATTTGAAATGTTGTGAAGGACAATATATCTAAAAATGAGTTAAATATGTAATTTTTCTCCATCCTTTTTTCTCTTTCGATCTACGTCGTCGAATCTTTCTAGGGAAATAAGTGCGTTTTTTACGACGTGCATTTTAAGAAGATTTTTTACTGAAAAACTAATAAATAAATTAAATAATGTTGTTAACCTCAGCTCAATTTGTTCAGCTTTCGAAAAAACTCGTATAGGTCTTGTACAAATCGTTGTGTCTCCTTTACTATCATGGGTTAGAAATAAGTTGTAAACGGTGCTAGAAAGAGAAAACACTACACATTATATTCATATTTAAAAATTTACAGCATTTTTCTTTATTAATTATTTTTATACGAAACGACAACAAAGTGAGTTGACGATAACGTTTATAATACATTTGCCTATATACGGTTTTTTCCGTTATCATTAATTTTAGTAACGTAAGGTGAGCCATTATTGTTACCCTCGTAAACCATATTACCCTAACTGATATTTTTTCCATCATCAAAGACAGAGTATAAGAACATTCCTAGTCAATCCAAGGGGCCTGCTACGCCTCAATACAAAGGACTATCTATCCTATCAAAACCGTGGTTTCAAAAATTTCCCCATTTTTCCAAAAAAGATATTTCCTCACGTATTCGAATGAGAATCGGACATTGTTCCGTTGCTTCTCACCTTGACTCCCCAGATTGTACATTATGTGGTCTAGAATATAAAAGTTTCAAGTGTGCATTAAAAACAGAGGACGACCCGCTATGAATGAAAAGCTCTTTCAAAGTCGAAGCATTGGTCATGTTCATTATAATCTCTTATAGATGAACCTATATTTCCGACCGCTTTCAGTTTAGTAACCACATAGTAAATGCAGCGTAAAGCGGGTGAATTGTTTAGGATCGCCTAGGAAACTTCCCTGTAGCATTTGATATGAATACATCAGTCCCGGCGTGCGTTTGTTACCTGCCCTTGTATTTGGAATGACGAGGCGCATAATCACTTTCCCACCATCCGCATCCGTCGGGAGTGACGCCATCGCTCGAGGGAAAGCTGCGCCGCGCTCGTCTCTCGTCTAGTCTCGTATGCTCAACGCATAGCACACAACATACTGAACACACCACACACCACATACACCCGCTTTAGGGTATCTGCTCGACGAGGCACGAAAGTGACAAGATCTGGGATATTCCACCCGTACAATTGGCGAACGCAACATAACAAGTACAACGAAGAGGATGACACACATCGAGCTTCACGGTAAGATCAAACATTAAATTTTTACACGTTTTATGAGATGCAACATACAGACACGTTGCAAAATATAAAAACACCGTAGATAATAATAATACGCAATGTAATAAATAAATAAGTATGAACGGCAACAATATTGTAAAAAAAAAAAAAATTAAATAAAACAATGTTAACTAATTTAGTCCTATGTTTTCACAAATGCAGGCGGCTTCAGCAAACTAATCGTAAGCTACATCACAAAAGTGTCAGCTGCTCCCGTCTAGAGCCAGTCAGACTACGGCATCCCCAATTGGGGTATGTTGTGGGGTGTTGAGAGGAAAGTACCTGGTTATTCAGATCTGGTCACCAAACACGGCTAAAGCCATTTCAAGCAACGCTTTAATTCTGAATAGTGGTCTTACACTAGGGCGATACTGAGAGTTTCTTCCACTCTGGAAAGTGCCGCAAATATACCATATATTATTTTAAATTAATTAATTGTGAAATAACGCAAATCATTCAAACAACATTTATTTGCCCACGCAGGGATTCGATCCCGCGACCTTCGGATTGCTAGTCAAGAGCCTTACCTCTAGACCACGCCGGTCGTCAAAAAGCTTCCTTATGCTTGTCGAATATTTCCTAGGAAAACAGAAATTCAAAAAACTTGTTCGGCGGTCTATCATCACTGCCGCCTACCCCTTATGGGGAAAACGTTGGATCCTCGCCACCCTTTTGAAGCAGTGCAGGGCAAGGGTAGCTCAACAGTTGTTATCGAAAGGCGACTAATTACAGACACCTACCTTTTTATTTACTGTTTTTTCCGGTTTTCGCACCTTTAAAGGTTTATTGGGTAGTATCATCACATTATTAATAGAGCATAATTGAAGTGAGATGACCTAGGACAAATCTGCCGATTATTCTTTAGTGGCCCCTGAATATTCAGTGTAGAAGTGAAGGTGCGGGCTTTGCTTGGAATAACCTGTCACTGTTTATGGGCCTCACAGCCGAGCAGCTGTGCGGGCCCCTCATCACCGCTCACTGCCGGGCCATGGGGCTGACCAAGCCCGACAGACAGACGGCCGAGGAATACAGATATAGTATATTCAAATTACTTAAGTGGGCGTGGGTTAAATTCTGTCAGCGATATCACTTCAAGGGGGCAAGATTATACCAACCAACCTATTGGTCAAAAGTGAAAAAATAACTACTAGATATAAAAGTCTGAACGTTTATCCTCCAGCCTGTCATGAGGTTTTTTATCCATTAACGACTTTTTCCTTAAGATGACATCAATGTAACGTAAATTCAGTCAATCAAACACAACCTTTAGAAGGTGATAGTAAAAAGGCCAAATGAGCCGTAATACTAGTTTGTTAGAAACGTGAGAGGGTATTACTAGGAGGATTACGAAAGAATCGTAAAATCAAAAAAAAAAAACCAGCATGTACGACCATTGCATACGACATGCAATAAATTGCGTGCAAAACAAAAAAACTAAAATAATTATTCCTAGAACAATTTTAAGAGCCATTAACCAGCGGCCGAGAATTAAAATTTCGTCGAACGATGGATGATCTTGCGATCGTACCCTTGAAACGGTACAGGGCAGTTCCGATGAGAAATATTAATTATTCTCCATAGCAACATTTTAACATAACTCAATTTCGATTTTATTTCATTCCAAATTTGCTCTGAACCCACATTCAAAAATTCTCAAACTCGTGATGATAAAACAATTAAAATTATGTACTTTTTGTAATTATTTTTTGATCACAAGTATTTATGATTTTTCTTGATGTCTAAGCAAAATAAGAATGATTTTTTTAATAAATATATTAATTTGTAAGGCCGTAAATAAATAGACAAACTAAAGTATTTTCGTCACAAAACAAGGGCGCGGATCTTTTTTTTATGATTTTATTTTAACTACATTTAAAATCCTGAAAAGAAGCTTTCCCAAATAATATATTGATATATTTTACTGCAGGATTATATGATTTGAAATTTATGTTGTATAATATAAAATTTAGTTTGAAAATTTAATAAATCTGCCAACGACCTACAGTAAAACCTTATTGTACTAAAAATTAAATTATAATTATTCTCTCAAAATTAAAAAAATGGCTTTACTACATAAAAGAACAGTCTTTCGAAATCAATTTATATTTTTTTTGTGGAAAAGAGTCAAAACGTTTAAAATTTTATTTAAAAATGACATATCTCCGGTTGTGTCTGATTATTCCCTCTTAAGATCCGAAAGCGATTCAAATCAGCGAGAATCCCAATTCCCAATGATGTTTGTTGATTGCGAATGTTTGAACCCTCGCAGAAGCCGGAGAAGAGTGTGAGAGAGAGAGGCAGAGAGTTCGCCCTGCCTGCGCCTGCCTGAGCCTGCCTGCTGCAGCTGAACGCACAGTACCGCGGTGAATCAGTGAATAGCCGAGAGCCAGGGATAAAACGCTGCAACCAGAGCGGGGCGAAGAAAGGAGGGCCGCGGTGCACGTTATTTGTAAGCCGAGAGCTGCATGGCTGCCGACTTGCATACTGCAAACTGCACAGACACAGGCCCTAGTCCCCCGGGGGGAGACTTGGCATTCATTATTACATCAGCTGTTCTGGACTGTATCACTTACGCGGGGGAAAATTGTATGCACTGTTTTGCAAGGGAAAACGTGGGAACGGAAAATTACTACCCACCCATCCATGCGGGTTTCACTTATTCATTAAGTTTATATTTTTAAACGATGCAAGATTTAGATAGAAGGCGCTGTGAATACTGAGTTCGACATGCTTTGACTGTAACATGAACGGGAGAACAACAAACTGCAGCTTATAGAAATAATGCACTTATTGATTTTATCAAGTTACTGTCTGCCCACGTCTCATTACAATGAGACCCAGAGCGTTGGGTGGTGAAATCTAAATTATATCAAATTAAAATGTCTGTATTATTTTGCAAATGATGTATAAATAATGACAATAGCTAATAATCCTGAGAAAATCAAGAATGAATAATTGATTGTTTTTATTTGCAGATTTATAAACTTTTTACACAAATGAAGGCGATGGCATTACGAAGTGTTTTCAGTTTGAAATTTTGATTTAGAAATATTTTAGACGATTTAATTAAATACAGCAAGCAGAACAAATCTAAGCCATTGAAACAATCGAGCTTTTTTATACGTCTTTTTTTAAAAACAAAAATAAAGTATTAGGCCTATAAAAACTCCTGTAAAGTTCAAAATCTCTTTCATACGAACCTCCTTTCGGTTATTGCACAATGTGGCAATATTTGTGCCTGAACTTAGCAAAATAAATAAAACACAAAATTTGTACCAGTCTGAAGATGGCTCTAGCGAGCTTACGGTCAATAAACTTGTAAAAAGTGGAAAAAAGTTTTATATTTGTTTTTATTATAATATAAAATAAAACACGCTTTTGGCGATGTTTTTTTCTTGCATAAATCAAAACAGGTGGCTGAACGGGAAATTAAACTTTATCGCCATTTATTTATTTATTTATTTATTTATAAATAAACGCCCTTTTTCGGGGCTTTTACATATATAGCATAGAAAAAACATTTTATTGTACATGACTGAACTGCCTCAATAACAATATTTTATATTTATTCAAAGATAAATTGAAGATGTCCACTGACTTGGTATAATTGTTTCCCTCCATTAGTATTCTGGGCAAAGAGGAATACATATGGTAGTTAGTCCCAGAATTTTTGCACTGAAATAAATCCTGACTTCTAGTATTACGAAGTGGAATTCGGAAGCTTATCTATACTAATATTATAAAGAGGAAGGATTTGATTGTTTGTTTGTTTGTTTGTTTGCATCGAATAGGCTCCGAAACTACTGAACCGATTTGAAAAATTCTTTCACTGTTGGGAAGCTACACTATTCCCGGGTAACATAGGCTATATTATAATTTTAAAAAAATTAGCGATCCTTACTAAAACTCCAATAATGTAACCCAAGGTGTAAAAAAATTACCTAAAATATTCTTTACATCGCGTGCGCTGCGAAAACCATTGATGATAGAATAAAATAATGTACTACGACTTTGCAGAACACATCATTATCTACAAAAAATGTCGCGACAGCATATGTCTAACTATTATAGTTATGCCACAATAAGTGTTCTTTTATTTTAAAAATTTAATTGAAATGCCGCCGCTAGAAAAGACTCTTTATTTGTATCTTCGTATTAATTTTTATCAAAATAAATTATTTTATATTCGAGACTGCTTCAATGCCTTTATATTACTTTTTGAATTATTCAATTCGGACATCCCATCTGAAAGATATAACGAGTTTAAAATTGTAAGTATTATACGATGTAAGCGTCACTGGGGTACGTACCGTACGAGAGGACACCAACAAACAATCAAATCTTTCATATCTTATATATAAAAATTAAAATTTGTTTGTTCGTATTTTATGCGCTGCCATACCGTTCATCCGATTGCGATGAAACTTTGGTGATTTGTTGTGCGCACGCCCGCAAAGGATAAAGGCAAGTTCTTGCGTTATTAAATTTGAATTAATGAAAATGTGCTTATTACATATATTTTAGCGGTAAGGAGGAAAGGCAGGGGGGAGGGGGAGGTGGGTTACGTGGGTGGGAAAACGAGGGATGGGAAGGCGGGGAAGGTAGAAGGGAAACGTGAAAGGGGAAGGGGACTCGGGAGATGAACGGGGACGCACGGGAAAGGACATTCAAGGAGAATCAATTGATTTCTTTGCATTGCAACGCAAGCCGTGCTTTGTGCTTTGAGTTTTAGCTTTAAGCTTTGAACTTTAAGCTTTGAGCTTTGATTTTTGAGCTCTAAACTTTGAACTTTATGCATTCAACGTTAAGCTTTACGTGTTGTTTAAGCTTTGAACTTTAAGATTTGATATTGAATTTTAAGTATTGAGCTGTGTGCTTTGAGATTTGTGTTTTGAGCTTTAACTTTAAGCTTTGAGCTTTGAGCTTTGAGCTTTAAGCTTTGTGCTTTGAGATTTGTGTACTGAGCTGTAACTTTGAGCTTTGAGCTTTATTTTTAAGCTTTGTGCTTTGAGTTTTAAGCAGTTTAGAGCTTTGATATTAAGCTTAAACTTTGGCCTTTAAACTTTGAACCTTGCTTAAAGCTTGAGCTTTAAGCTTTAAGTTTAATGTTTGAGCGTTATGTTTTCGGCTTTAAGCTTTGAGCTTTGCGCAAAACACGAGGCTTAGTGCTAAAAGCTTAAAGCTTAAAACTCAAAGCTTTAAGCCGAAAGCTCAAAGCTTGAAACTCAAGGCTTTAATCTTAAAGTCAAAGCTAAAAGCTCAAAGCTTAAATCTCAAAGCCTTAAGCTCAAAGCTTTAAGCTCAAGGCTTTAATCACAAAACTTAAAGCTTAAAGCTCAATACTTAAAGCTAAAAGCTCAGCTTAAAGCTCAAAGCTCAAAGCTTGAAGCTCAAAGCTTAAAGCTCAAAACTTAAAGCTCAAAGCTTAAATCTCAAAGTTTTAAGCTCAAAACTTTAAGCTCAAGGCTTTAAGCTCAAAGCTTTAAGCTCAAAGCTTTAATCACAAAACTTAAAGCTCACAGCTTTAAGCTCAAGGCTTTAATCTCAAAGCTTAAAGCTTAAAGCTCAAGCATAGTGCTCAAAGCGTATGGCTCAAAGCTTAAAGCTCAAAGTTTCAAGCTCAAAGCTTGAAGCTCAAGACTTTAATCTCAATGCTTAAAGCTCAAAACTTTAAGCTCAAGGCTTTGAGCTCAAAGTTTTAAGCTCAAGGCTTTAATCACAAAACTTAAAGCTCAAAGCTTTAAGCTGAAGGCTTTGATCTCTAAGCTTAAAGCTCTAAACTTAAAGCTCAGGCATAGTGCTCAAGCTTATGGCTCAAAGCTTAAAGCTCAAAGTTTTAAGCTCAAAGCTTGAAGCTCAAAGCTTTAATTTCAATGCTTAAAGCTCAAAACTTAAATTCAAAGCTTAAAGCTCAAAGCTCGAAGCTCAAAGCTTAAAGCTCAAAGCTCGAAGTTCAAAGCTTAAAGCTCAAGGCTTAAATCACAAACTTTAAGCTCAAAACTTGAAGCTCAAAGCTTAAATATCAAATTTTGAAGCTCATAGCTTAAAGCTCAAAGCTTAAGGTTAAAGCTCAAAGCTTTATTTACCCTTTAAGCTTTGAGATTCAAGCTTTGCGCTTTAAAATTTTTAAAGCTCAAAGCTGAACCCTTCAAAAATTTTAAAGCGCAAAGCTTGAATCTCAAAGCTTAAAGCTCAAAGCTTAACCCCTCAAAAATTTGGCGTATTTTGTCAAAAGGTATAAATGTTTCGATATATATCGACTTTGCAATAAAAATTCAAATAAATGGAATATTTGTAAACGTATCCAAAAACTAAATACTGGTTTTGAAAGGTGGTGAAATACGCTTAAATATATGGTATTATTAGAAATTACAAAAAAAAAATTTAATTCAAATTTTTTTAATGTTTTCTTTAAAAAAATTTAAAAATGCTCAACTGACATTTTTGATATTAAAATTACTGATCTATAGAAAATGTGTTTGTTTCTGCCTATGTGTGTGAGATGTTTTGCGTTGCTAAACCGTTCATCCGATTGCGATAAAACTTTGGGGATTTGATGTGTGCAAGCCCGCGATGGTTTCTATACGTGTATAGTGAGTTCTGGCATCATCTGGGACGAATGGGAAAGGGTTAGTAGAGCGAATTTTTTTCTTTATTGAGTGGCATAGCATATGCCGGGAACTCGCTATTGTATTTAAATGCCTGTGTCAGAATTTGGTAAAATTGAATTATGTAATAGAAAGTACCTACCCTAAAACTCTAAATCTATACTAATATTATGAATGCGAAACTGCGTGTGTTTGTTTGTTACGCTTTCACGCATAAACTAATAAACCGATCTTAGAATTTTTTTCACCAATAGAAAGCTACATTATATGCGAGTAATATAGGCTATAAATAATGGTAAGTTCTGGCGTTACGAAATTATAAATATTAATATATTATATTTATTTTACGTTTTCTGTCGAAAATGGCGAGTTATTGCTAACGTCAAAAGAAAAGCAAAACAAATCGTTGCCGTGAAAACCATGTTGATATATATTTTTTTTAATTCGGGCATCGTAGTTACTATTTATCTCTAAAAAATGAATCGCCGAAATGTATTTACGCGCATGACTTACGAACGACTGCACCTAATTGGATTTTACTACTGGTGAGCTCTGGCATTATGAAATATGCAAAAGGTGGCATTCGAGCTGTTTGAAAACTGAATGTACCGGGAAAGAATGCATGAAATGCGGGAGGGGGACTCGGGTAGGGGGTTCGCGGGAGGGAGAGGAGGGAAACCCGGGAGGGGGGGGGGGGGGAATCTGGGAGGGGGAACCTAGGAGGGGGGAGGGGAGCTTGGGAGGGGGGTTCGCGGGACGGGGAAAGGGGTAGTGGAGTGGGGGGAGGGAAGGTGGAAGAGGCGGAGTGGGAACGCGAGAGGGGAAGATGACGCGGGAGAGGAAGGGGAGGCGGAAGGGGAACGGGACGAATGGGAAAGAACACGCAGGAGAAAACAATTTATTTATTAAATGGCATGGCAACGCATGCCGGGTACCAGCTAGTCAATTATATAAGGAGTGTTGTTGTTTAAAACCCGATTTCGATTGTTTTCGAATCTATTTTTTTTCCTTCCTATTTCCAACGTTTAAATATTCAAAAATATTTCCTTAAAAGGATTTTTTTGAAATCCGCATTATTTAAAAAGTTATAACCATTTTAATGTCGTGGTTTAGACGGAATCTAACCAAAATCTAAATAAAAACAAAATTTTAAACCCATTTTTCTCCAAACCACTTTTTTCGAGACGGTTGACATGGTATCTCAAGTTCTACTGAACCAATTTACTTGAAATTTGGTGTGAGCCTTCTCTATACATTACTCTGTGGCGGGAACTAGAATTATAACAATTTTAATTTTTACTATTTTTAAAAAATTTGGATCGGTCGAAATTCGAATAGTGGACCCTTAAGGGACGCATCCCGACTCAAAAAGAAGAAGATGGAGAGATATGTAATTACGAATGTTGACAGAGCGGGCTAATATTTTCAATTATAAAATTGAAGCGAAAATTATGAAAATGCTTAATAAAACATGACTCGTTTAAAATAGAGCAAAAATCTCGCGGAAGGTATCTAAAGTATCATTTAAAGAAACATTGTGAATTTTTTCACAAATATAACTTGTAAAATAATAGAAATAGACTTGTTTTAAATAATTTTCGGAGCATACTTTGCGATTTTTTTCTATCGAGGGAATTTCATATAATTTGCGTTTCTAATCTCTTATCCAACATCCGTAATTACATATCTCTCCATCTTCTTCTTTTTGAGCTGGGAAGCGTCGCCTTAAACAAATCACTTAACTCATCGGAACTCAGTTGATCGATTGAAAAGTTGGGAACAACGGCCGTAAGTGTTGGCTACCAGTAGGTACTGGGAGCTTGAAGGGTTGGGAAATGCAATAAACCAGTTAGCATAGTGGACTAGAGACGGACAGTCGGACAGGTGGCGGGCGAGTGTAAGAAGTTCGCGGAATCTATTATCTCTGTTTTGGCAGTGCAGGTGTACAGTACCTTCAGTTCAGTCAGCGACTATTTTTTTTTATTACAACACCAATGGTAGATATACACAATTTAAATAAAAGGGGATACGAGCAAGGAATGTGGAATTACAAAAAAAAAACACCCTGCGTTCATGACATATAGATAAGTCGCATCATAGAGTACTTTGGTGTATTCAGTATTTTTTTTTATTAAGGGGGTATTCTAGTCTAGAATCATGAATTAGGTAGGTATTTTTTCAGGTGCAATAAAAAAAAAACATGAAATTTTTGCAAGCCATTATTTTACCAAATATTGATTAAACATTAAAGAATACATAAAAAAAATCAAACGAAAAATTCAAAATTCAAAAGGTTACAGGATGAAGTGGGGGGTCTAAAAAAATAGCGCGCCGTGGTTGACACGATTGCAACCCTCCTCCTAGTAATCTAAAAAAAAAAACAAATTAATTCTGAATCCAAACAAATGCGGCTACGGCCCGAACTAAGATAAAGTAAAAAATATATTTTTCGCAAAATGGCGGCACAGATATTTAAAAAATATATATTTTTTTACCAGTTTTTTTACTTTTAAAATTTTTTAAAAATAGTAAAAATTAAAATTTTGTTATAGTTTTAGTTTCAGCTAAAGAGTAATGTATAGAGAAGGCTCACACCAAATTTCAAGCAAATTGGTTGCGTAGAACTTGAGATATCGTGTCAACCGTCTCGAAAAAGGTAATTTTGAGAAAAATGGGTTAAAAATTTTGTTCTATTCATATTCTGGTTAGATTCTACCTAAACCGCGACATTAAAGTAGTTATAACTTTTTATTTTTTTTGTTTTTTTGTCGCTTTAATATAGTTATTCAAAAGCGTTGAGTTATTTCACTAAAATATTTTCATAATATCTTAAGAAGCTGTCTGCTTTACTATGGTATGTAAGTTTTTGTTGCTTTAGTGATTTTTAAAAATTTAATTAATGTACTAAATTATTAAACTCCACTCACCGTCCGTAACTTTTAACGCTTGATATCTCAAACCTATACTTTTTGGCTAAAGTACTCATGATACGACGCGTTAAAATAAATTCTTTATTCAAATAATATTGAAACCTAGTTAATTCCCACCGACCAAACAATCTTAATTATTTAATTAAATGAAGACATTATGAGCGAAACTCAATCGAAAATCCGTAAACAGAAAAATCAGAAAAAGATATTTACACCTCTGGGACTCGAACCCAGGACCTCCCTACTTTCCGGGTTGGGACTGGTTGGGTTGGTTGGTTGGGACTGGTTGGGTTGGGTTGGTTGGTTGGGTTGGTTGGGTTGGTTGGTTGGTTGGTTGGTTGGTTGGTTGGGTTGGTTGGGACTGGTTGGGTTGGTTCCCCAACCCGGAAAATAGGGAGGTCCTGGGTTCGAGTCCCAGAGGTGTAAATATCTTTTTCTGATTTTTCTGTTTACAGATTTTCGATTGAGTTTCGCTCATAATGTCTTCATTTAATTAAATATTACAGTTTGAGGTTTTACTCATAAAAAAAAGTTAAAATAATAAATAATAATCTTCATTATAAAACAGAAAATGTGTTTCAATGCTACCATCATGAAACTCGAACAGATTTTTCTGTTTGAAATTTCCAGTCAACGCAACTATGTTCAGAGAGCAACGTCATTTGCATCATGAATTATGAAACTTGAACATCGATCTAACTGTCAATAAAATAAGATAAGTAAGTATAGGTTGATACAATACGATAAAAAAATTTGAAAATAAATCAATCAGTTCAAGGTAAAGGGAGTTGTTTGTAGTTTATTCTGCTAACACGAAGAATATATTAATTATGCACATATTAAGCTTCATATCTAGTTTCGCAACGTTCCTCCTAACTGAATAAAACGCATGAAAAAGTAGTATCCAACGGGGAACAAAGTGCCTGCTCAGCGTTCACAGCCCCTATCTGCTGGCGGCCAGCAGCCAACAGCTAGCAGCCAGCAGACAGAAGAGGGTAAGCGAATTGTAGGGTGTAGGGAGTAGGAGAACGGGAGAACGCAGGAGGATTAGTTCCACCATCAAATGATACATAGTGCGCTCCGGGCAAGTAGAGGCTTTACTAAACGTGGCCGTAAAAAGAAGCAGACATAGAAACCATTGGAAGATATTATGCGTCGCTATTTTGTACTATTATTATTTATATTTGTAATGTCATGTTTATGGCGGAATATCATAAAATGATTAAAACTATTCATTGCTGCTTAGTAATTTATGGCAAATAACTAATTTAAATAAACAATATATTATAAGAATTTTACACAGAAGTTCGACTAATGAAACTTTCGTCCCGTGCGTTTTTCCGAACTGAAATGAATGCAAAAAACAAGACCACGCTAAAATATTCAAATATATAATTATACTAGATGGTTCCCGACATGCGTTGCAAAGCCATGTTCAAAGAAATTTCCCCTCCCGCTTCCCCTTCCCCTCCCGCGTTCCCCTTCCACCTTCCCCGCCTTCCCTCTCCTCTCTCTCTCTCCACCGTCCAGCCAACCCCCCCCACGTTCCATATATTCAGCCCCAGTACATTTCACTTTTCGCTTGCCACCTATTCCAATTTTTTTATTAAAATTTTTATTTTTCGTATATTAAAGATATTCATTTTTGTATATTATAAGAACAATCAATCAAATTTGGTATCTAACATAGGTAAGACCTATCTAAAATATCTATAATTCTTGATTCGATTCAAAGTATTAGGCGAGCACTTCAAATAAATTCATTAATTTAAAGAGTTTCGAAAATTGAATTTTGATTTAATAATCATTGGTTTGCTAAATGTCATTCTCAAATGTTGACATTTTTGACAGTTTCGCAAGAGTTTTGTAATGATTAAAAAACTTTCAGATGTATTATCATGTGGGTATAATAATCCAGAAACCTTCGCGGGGATTTAAGTAATGCATTTTTCGTAAAGTTTCAGACATTTCCTATGCTTAATATAGCAATATATAGACAACTCATATAAGTATAGACCTATCTCCAAGCAAGCATATTTTGATTTATATATATACTTATACGAACGACTTTTCCTTATTTCCGTTATTATTTAATAAAGCAGTTTTGAATTTGTATATATTTTTTAAAATGAAGGGTTCGTTGCAAACAGGAACATTCCCATCGAATAGTCCCGCCTGACGGATTGCATTTATTATATTTTTAAGCGTGAAGGGGGATAAATTGAACATTGAATAAAATGATTAAATACAAGGAGAATTGTAAATATCCATGCCGGATGTGATTGTAAAAAGGTCTGTAGAGCAGAGCCCCTCTGTTTGATATGTTGGAAAGGGAACGGGAGTAAATATTAAAGGGGGTCTAAACTCTGCTCTGCACTGACTACGCTCAGCATGCCCCGAGGCCCGCCCGGTCCCTCTGCGCAAAATTCAACTGCCAGTTCGATTAAAATGTTAAGACTTAAGGGGGTATTCTAGTCTAGAGGCATGAATTGTAGGTGTTTTTTCATGTGCAGCAAAAAAAACAATAATATTTTTACGAACTTCTATTTTATGAAATATTTATTAAACATTAATGAATCCATAAAAAAAAGAGTCGAACTAAAAAATTAAAAATTCAGAAAGTTCTGTAACTGGTGTTGAAGTGGGGGGTCTCAAAAAAATGGCGCGCCCTGGTTGACATGATTGCGACCCTCCCAGTAATCTAAAAAAAAAAAAAATAATTCTTAATCCAAACAAATGCGTCTATAGCCCGAAAACTAAGGAAATGTTAAAAAAAATCGCAAAATGGCGGCTGTCTGAAATAAAAAAAGACGTTTTTGTTCCAGTTTTTTTGACTTTCCAAAATTTTTAAAAATAGTAAAAATTGAAATTTTGTTATAGTTCTAGTTCCCGCCATAGAGGAATGTATAGAGAAGGCACACACAAAATTTCAAGTGAATTGGTTTAGTAGAACTTGAGATCGTGTCAACCACCTCGAAAAAAGTGGTTTGGAGAAAAATGGGTTTAAAATTTTTTTCTATTTAGATTTTGGTTAGATTCCGTCTAAACAGCGACATTAAAATGGTTATAACTTTTAAAATAATGCGAATTTCGAAAAATCCTTTAAGGAGATATTTTTGAATATTTAAACTTTGGAAATATGAAGAAAAAAAAAATGTTTTTTTTTTTTCTTGACTAGAATACCCCCTTGGTACTGTCAGACTACTACGCTGTAACGCAGCAAGCTTTTTGTGGGCTTGGCCTATTTCACAATATCGCTCGCCATCCGTTCACAATTGGAATATATGGCGAGCGATATGCTGAAAGATACACAGACATTAACGATTCAATGAAAAATTATATACAAAATATTTGCCAAAAATTAAATTACGAAAAAAATGTTGCAAGTGAATCAGATACTTGAGTCGGACCATGTCAGGAATCAGAATAATAAACGAGTATGATACGATGTACGATTGTGAATGAGGCATGGAGTGTATGCTAAGACCGAGTTGTTTGGCGGTCCGTCCTCTCTGCCTATCCCTGCGAGGTATTATGGTTAGTGAGTTTTTCTGTTTCGCACATAAAACCCGTAAAAAAATGCAAAAAAAATAATGCCGTAGAAAGGTAAAAAATGTGAATTTTTTCTCGTAAACAAATAATAAAAAAAATATATACATATAATTTTAATAAGTAAAAGGTTTCATTTCGATATTTGTCTTGAGCGCAATAAGATTGAAGAACCTCAAAGTAATTTAATTGAATGTAGATTGCAAGTTGACGATTCCTTCCCAATAGCTCGTTAGCAACTGTAGCGAAACTTGGCGTTCGTCGGTTGTGTGTGTGTTGTAGGGCATAGGGCGTATAGCGCAGTGCGTAGTGCGTGGGGCGAGGGGGAGCCCGAGGTAGGGTATGCCTGCCAGCGCTGGTGCATGGATACGGGACGGATATGTGTACAAGCCACGAGGGGAGCCCCGCAGCCTGCAGCCTGCTGGTAGTCAGGTTACTTTACCCTTCGCTTAGGGACGACAGTTCGGGTCGTCAGGTTACATAAAGGATGCTGCAGTATCTCCTCTAATGTTTTATCGACTTAAATAATCATTACAGCCTATCTTGCGCATTACTTATTGACATGCACTTTCTGTTATATATCAAGTATAGGTAGTAGGTACGCGATTAACACTTTCATTATTGAACAAACTTTTTTTTTTACATGAGATCCACACAGGAGGCCCTGAGGAAAATAATTTCCCTCAGGGCCTATGTCATCTTTGGGGATGCTGTGTGGAGGGTTTTTTTAAAGGAAAGGAAGGGAAGGAGAGTTCTGGGAAGGAGAGTTCTGGGAAGGAAAAGGGTTTAAGGGGTGGGTAGGAATTTGGGGTTCAGTGTGTCCTGGTCGTCCGCCTCCAAGACCTAGACAAACCTCACCCCATGAACCCGGGCACCCCTCCTAAATCACCACTAGCGAACCACTTGGGGTAACCTATGTGCAGAGGCAACTTTTAATCCAAAAATAAAAAAAAGTTTTTAAAGTGGCTCACTTTACGTTTTCTCTAACTAAAATTACTGATAACGAAAATAAATCAAAACATACACATATTTTATTAGACAAATATATTACAAAAGTTATCGACACCTCACTTTTTCTCGTTTCGTGTAAAAATAATTAGCTAAAAATTCACAAAGTTTCATAAGTTTTTTCAAATTGCGGTCGGAAAAAATTGGTTTCATAAAGGTGTACATATTAATTATTTTGTGGTTAAATTTTAGATTTGAATTCAAAGCGTTATTTCTAACACCGTTTATATTATCCATTTACCCGTATTTATCTCCGTGCTGGTAAGGGAGACACAACGATTTATATGAAACTTATACAAGTTAAGTTAGGCGAACAAATTAGCCTGAAGGGTTAAGATATTCTCCGTCGTTAAAAAAATAAACATATAAAAGCCTAACTAAAAAAATAAGATGCTCTAAAAGCGGACACATTCATTCAAGTTGCGTAAGTGGTAGTGTGTATATAACCAATGGTAACAACGTATTTAAGTGTCTATAGTTAATACTATAAAGAAACTAATGAAAAACAATGAATTGCAGGGATATGTTTATTGCGAGTTATGGTAATGCCTAGGCGTAGTAATTGTATGAAAATATCATTACCATAACAAGACACGACTGGCATTGGTTGGTTGGACCGCTTGGTTGCTTGTGATGGAGTGATAAGTGACGAGGGTCGCGTGATTACGCTATTCCTTTGTTCCTGGGAAAGTAACGTCATGTTGGCTGGTTGGTTGGATGGTTGGGGTATTTCTGTAGCGTCCAGCGGCCGGAAGGCATTCGCGCTCACTCCATCCGGTACAAGAGGACTGGAGGGAAGTAAAAAAACTTCGAGAGGATATGCGATGGCATCTCTCACATGCACGCCGCACAGTGTGTCTGTGTCTAGGCAGGCGGTCTCACGAGCTGCAGCCTACACACTGAACTAAGAATTAAATCTACAATAAAAAAAATAGATACGTTGTAGTGTTTGTTACGTGTCTGTGAAGGCATACAGCATTTTCGTAGACAGACCGTAATACTCTACCAGTAAAGTTTTCAGGTTGGTGGTTCGCAAATCGCACGAGAAAATCGACAGCGATTTACTTATTCCAATTTTCCGAAAGTTGGTCGCGCATCGGTGCAATCTCAAGAGGGAATAACCAGACAAAACCGGAAATATGTCATTTTTAAATGAAGTTTTAGACGTTTTGACTCTTTTCCACAAAAAATTATAAATTGATTTCGAAAGACTGTTCTTTCATCTAGTAAAGCTATTTTTTTATATTTTGAGAAAATATGTTTATTTTTAGTCAATAAGGTTTTATTGTAGGCCGTTGGCAAATTTGCTAAATTTTCAAACAAAGTTTTGTATTATACAACATACATTTCAAATCATATAATCATGCAGTAAAATAAATCAATAAATTATTTGGGAAAGCTACTTTGCAGAATTTTAATTTAAGTTCAAATAAAATCATTAAAAAAAAGATCCTCGTCTTTGTTTTGTGACGAAAATGCTTCAGTTAGTCTATTTATTTACGGTCTTTCAAACTAATATATTTTAAAAAAATTACATTCTTATTTTGCTTGGACATTAATGAAAAATTATAAATACTTATGATCAAAAAATAATTACAAAAAGTATATAATTTTAATTGTTTTATCATCACGAGTTTGAGCATTTTTGAATGTGGGTATTTATCAAAGCAAATTTAGAATGAAATAAAATCGATATTGAGTTATTATGTTAAAATGTTGGTATGGAGAATAATTCATCTTTCTCATCGGAACCGCCCTGTACCGTTGCAAGGGTACGATCGCGAGGTCTTTGTTTGACGAAGTTTAAATTCTCAGCCGCTGGTTAGTGGCTCTTAAAACCCATAATATAAATAAATATCTTATTAACATGTAACGTGTTCGTAAAAAGTTGTCATAATTTGATTAGAATAATACTTTTATAAACAAATAAATTTAAATCGTCGATAATAGAGAGGGTTTTTACGTAACAATTTAAACGAGCAAGTGATTGAAACATAATAATTATTTCATTAACCACACGTTACGTACCAGAAAAGTACAATATAGCAGTTATAGCAGTTACAGCTAGCCAGAGCGTATGGAAAGCCGAAATAATTTCAGCATAATACGTGAGAATGAATGTTAAATTAAATTATAATAGCACAATCCTTCAAAAATGTTTGCGGTAAAATGTGAAAGCGAACTATTTTTGCATAAAAGGCATCGTAAAGCGGAATAATAATTACAGCCCTCGCCCATAGTAAAGTAACTACTGGCAGCTAGTAGCGGTGAGTCGGTTCCGGCGAACGTGGAATTTTAACCGGAAAACTAATGAAGTTCACGTCGGGAATAATTTTGGGTATTTGAATCGAACCCCTTTGGTGGTTTTTGGCAACTACCTAATCCCATACTACATAATACACCATTTAGTCTAGTCGGTATCTCTCTCCGCTCGTACATAATTGGGAACATCATTTGTACCTGCGGCGAGCAGATATGACCGTTATGCTATGTGATCCATCAACCAACATGCGTTAATGTAACTAACTAAACAGAACACATACTAAATTTTGATAATGTATGCAAAAGTTTGCGCAGAGCCCAGTGGATTCGAAAATTAGATAATATTTTTGAAGGTTGGGATGTTTCTATCTAGCTCCGTAACATTTTTTCCATGTCTCAGTTAAATTTCCACTCTCGGCGCGTTTCAACTTTTGATGAAATTGTGATGACGTAGCATTTGACGGCTGATCAATATTTGATCAAATGCTGAACGGGCAGTTTCAAAACTGTTCTTACTTTAAAAAGGCATCTCTCTTGTGTAGTAAGCGTTGTGGAAATTCTTAAATATTAACTAACCCCCAAAGAATACAAAAAGTCGTTACAAAGGATTCGCCTGCTCCACTTGTGTTGTGGTTGAGAATGTTGTCCAGTGGTTTGGCGTTGGTCGGTTCCCGGCCTGGTGGGTGGTGAGAGGCGGGGGGTGGATGGTTGTTGGTCGGTTACGTGATGTTTCCGACAAATTAATCCGAATTGGGAGCTTATGCATCTGGTAGCTCTGGTAATCACAAGGGCCGTCTGATTGAGGATGATTGGGGATGTAATAATTAATCGGCGGGGCGCGAGGGATGGGGCTCCAATCTGGTACCGGCAGTACAGTACAGTACAGTAGTGCTAGGCACATGTAATCAGGCGCTGTTCAGTTGTGGTATATCGACCCTCCCGCACTCCCCACACCACCGACATACCAACATACGCACATTTCATTATTAGTAATAGTTAGTACCTTGCCGAAGTTCCCACTCATTGAGGAATTGTCAGAAATCTGAAATGTAGGTTGATGAGCCATGCTTTATATAAAATATAAAGCTAAGTAATAAAATAACAAACGTACAAAATCTATAGAGTACTATTACTACCCGGCTTTGCCCGAGATTTGCAGAGCAATAGGGTAATATGGTTTTTTGACATATATAATACTTCAAAGCTCTATAGCCGTGCTTGAAATGGAGCTATAAGGTGAAAACAATCGCGTTAATAAAAGACAGAAAATCCAGAAATTAATTAATAATTTTTTTAAACGCTAAAGTTCATCAAGAGTTTTCGATGCTTTAGCAGATTTTTGCTAGTATTTAAAAGATAAATAAAATTTTAGGCCTTTTTATTATTCATTTTAAAGATTGTACATTCTGTGGTCTAGATGTGGGAACTTTATATCACATATTTTCTCTAAATAAATATCCTCTTTTCTATCAAGAGTTATCTAAAATTACTTCACCTCCATTCAACATCTCGTCTCTTCTAAGTCTGAACTCGACTCCAATCTTCCATATAATTCTGAAATTTGCACATTCAAATAAAATTAATATATAAATTCACCTTTCCTTTATCTGTAATTTGAAATGATGGCCCAGAAATAATTGAAAAAAAAACTCAAGGGGAAACGTACGTTGTATTCCGCATTCGCATGTGTTAGTTTTTGATGAAGGAAATTCATCAAAATGATGATATAATGAGGTTAATTCTACTAAATAAATTGGTTAATTTTACAAATTAGACATTCCCAGATTCGAAAGTAAGCATTTGCTTTCCATACCAGTAGAATCGTAAGTGCATTGTTACAATACCTGGTACCTACTATATACTCGTGAAGTAATTTTGGTCGACGCAATCAACAAGTAGTGTGCCATTTGGTTAAATTAAGATCACCGCGCGCAGGAAGCGGTGTCGGGGGTTTGTTTGTTTGCTCGCTGCTTGCCTGCTGCCTGAGCCGGGGGACAAGCACGGCGGGATGGATGGATTACCATATCTCGTGGTAATTATCGGCCCAACACTAATGTTACATGCAAATACACTATCGCGCAGGTCGCCCCCACCTTCCTACTCCGTACATGGCACCCGGCACCAGGCACAACATAACCTACTAACTCACAGCTAACTGTGATACCTACTGCGGTGTGCGCATTTACATAGATGCCTTCAAGTCTGATAGTGTTAACAATACATAATGTTATCAAACGCATTGATATACTCGTACATACAACATTCAATTAATTATTGTGTTCGACTACGACACAAGCATTCATGCCAGTCCAGGAAATTATCTCTCACAACAGTTATCTACTTGCTTCCTTGATAATGTAAGCTGTGGGCCATTTGTTGAAAATTTCAACAAATATTGTAATTATGGCCGAGTTATCTTCAATCCGAAGAAATATTGTAATTGGATTCCGGATACTAGTTGTAAAGGGTTGTGGTTGTACAAGTACAGTTGTACTGTAGTGGGAACGTAATTTATTTTTTTATTATTTATTTAGTTAGTTTATATATACTACAAGAATATAAACTAATAAGCACAGTGTAACATTTCATTAGATAAATTTAAATATTTTTACAGTAAGCATAACATTTCTTCTTAAATACATTCATACTTTCAGGCATTTCATCATACATCTTTAGTCCTCTATACATTAGGCAGTTCTGTGATTTTTTCATATGTGGCAATCTAACTCTATTTATATTTCTTGTTTCGTAATTATGTTCATCTCTGTTAAAAACGATTTCATCCTTAAAGTATTTTGGCATTTGGTTTTTCATTACTTTATGAACAAAAATTAATACATTAAACAGCAGTCTCTTTTTTATTGGAATCCAATCCCTCCTCTCTCATTTGATTAACCCTTGCATATTTGCCTTTCCCTAGCATACATCTCATAACTCTGTTCTGTATACTTCTAGCTTATTAAAATTTCCTTCATTGGCCAAATATAACATCGTAGAGCAGTAATCAAAATGTGGAGCAATTATAGTTTTATAAATGAGCTCTATAGTGTTTCTGTTTTATTTACTTCTTAGTCTTCTGAGAAAATTTACTTTTTTAGATACCTTCTTTAGCACATATTCAAAATTTGCCGCGAAAGTTAGTTTTGAACCGAGCATCACACCCAGGTATTTGATATCATTTACTTTTTCAATTTTTTCATCATAAATAAATCTTGTATTTTTCATTCCTCATGATACGACCAAGATATTGAAAAATGTACGATTTAATTGAACGTCAGCGATAATGAACGTAATGAATACGCATCAAGGAAATTAGGCAGGATTGAAAGCGGCCCAAACGAGCCGAGTGTCGCAGCGATTTAAAGGTTGAGGGGATTAAGTCGGGGAGAATTCACTGTCAATGTCGGCTTACGTTTTACGTTCATACTAATTACTGTCATTTTCGGAACCGAGCCGCTAAAAGCCGGCGCATAAAAAACGGCTCACATTCGAATCTTCTGACAAAATGTGCACAGTTTTACACAGGGTGTTTGCCAAATTATCTCGTGAGATGGATAATAATCAACGTCTGCAATTTTCGCCGTACATGCTAAATATTGCACGGCTTGCTAACTGGGATGTAGCTACGCGAAAATGCACGTTTTACTGTTTTAGGGATAAACACACCTGAAAAAAAGTTTATTTTATCAATTTAAAACATAGTTAAAAAAATAGTAGTCGGTTTTTTGGCCGTAATACCTAACCTATCAGTAGGAAATTATAAAAAAAAATTATGTGCTATTCACACGCAGTGGAAGTGAAACCTACAGAAAACCAAAGTAGACGTGGGGAGACTACGAAGCATCGCACAAAGAGGAGGCCGATTAGTCTATCTCATTTGCTCGCAAGCTAAATCCTACAGATGTTTGAAAAGGCTAAATCCTAGAGTGTTATTTGTCTCTTTTTAATGTAGCTTTTTCGTTTCATCGAGTTTCAAATCACAACGGTGTTAAAGATGATTTCACTTCAACATTTTAAATTTAATATTAAATAAAAAAAATCAGAACAAATTAACATTAAAACATGCTGAATATGGAATTAATTCGCTTTATGACAGCGTGCGAGAAATTCGTGGTTTTAAAAACACATGTTGAATCACGGAATTAGAGAAATCATAAAATATTTAAAAGAATTACCCGCATTAAAAAGTTCAACAAACCCTAATAAACAAAAAAAATGTTACTTGAATTTGATGAAACGAGTGAATGGTTTGTGTTTTGATTTGTTTTAGGTGGATTTCACATAGGTAGGTTCATTAGATTGAAAAAGTTTTCTGAAAACATTAGTAGGTAGTGAAGAAGAGTTTGTTGGGTGCATAAACCGAATGCAGAATACGACAGTGGTTCAGAGGAACGTTTGCATGGCCCGTTTAGGCCCGATTCGGCTCATATCGTACAAATCTTAATTTTGGATTTGAGATCAAAATACCCAACCAAACTGAAAAATTATTTTTGTAATCACAAGGTTTATCAAATATCCAGTACGGATATGAGCTACTTTATTTGTTTTTGCTTTCAATTTTAAGATACAGGCCATTAAAGATTTTAATGTTTCATGATTTTAGAGGCAACTTGGACAATTACTTGTGATTAATGAAAAACATGGATCCCGCGCAGACGTTCCACTGAAGTGAAAAATCCTCTACAATAAAATACCTATGGTGAAAAGTGAACCTCTAACTGTGATGGGAGGAATTATGAACACGGCACGGGAGGAACAACGCATAGAGAGAGGCCGTAGAGATCGATGCGATTGTCTACCACAAATGTCGGTCAGGCACCGGACACTGACGGCAGACACTAATCAAGGCACGTGCTACCCTGATTTACTGCTCCGGACACCAAATGCCTGAGATACCAGCCGAAACAACAAGGGTAACCAATTGCAACGTAAATAGATCCTTCAATAATAGGGTTTACCGTACCACTTCAAGTGTGTATTTACTTACTATGCCTAAGATTGAGAAAATATCACAGTTTTATCCCTTTGCCTGTAAATGTTAACCGGTCTATCATAAAATTTTATTGGAGAACTTGTTACAATAACTTTTGAAGGTAAGAGTAATCCATCAATGTATTATATCATTAAATAAGAAGATATACTAATAAATTTGCAAGAAAAATGAAAAATAACAAGACACAGAAAAATAAAAAGTAACGGATACTACAGGGAATTGAATCCAGGACCTCTCGTCTTACCTTAAAATAAAATAAAAATTGTCCCGGTAAGACGAGAGATCCTGGGGTCGATTCCCACTTGTGACTTGTGACCGTTACCTTTTTAGGTTTCTGGGTCTTGTCCGTTTTCATATTTCGTTTAGATTTATTAGTATTATCTTTTTATTTGATCTATTAAGTTCGTAGAAATTGGTTTCATGACAGTTGATTCGCCGACAGTGACCTCTTGGCATACTAAAATACGGTACACAAAATATAACTAAGTGACCCCGAAGGGGTATGCAGAAAGGATGTACTGCCGAATGACAAAAGTATAAAAGATACTTTCATTCAAATGCATCAAGGAAAAATCTGCTTGTCTTTTTTTTTTTTTTTTTTTTATATGAAATACCGCACAAGAGTCCCAACTGCTCCCGTCTGGAGCCAGTGAGACTATGGCATCCCCAATTGGGGTATGTTGTGAGGCTGAAGGTAGTGGGGAGGGGAAGGAGATAGGGAAGAGGAAGGTGGGGAAGTACCTGGCTATTCAGATCTGGTCACTAAACACGGCTAAAGCCATTTCAAGCAACGTTTCAATTCTGAATGGTGGTCTTACACCAGGGCGATACTGATAGTATCTTCCACTCTGGAAGTCTAATATACTAATATACTGTGTTAACAGTACAAAAAATCGACTGCATATGAGTTCGACTGCATATGAATTCGTTTAATATTCATACCAACTTATTATTAAGGGTATTTTCGAAGTCGATTTTAATAATAATAATTTTTGGATGATTTCTGTAGCTCCATTTTTGTGAGAAAATCACCTCAAGGGCGCTTACGTTTGATATTGGTAAATAATGCACAAAAAATTATGATTTTATGGTAAATATCATTTCGGGGGGCTAACTGTTGGCGGATCAACTGTCGGCTCGCTGGAGAAATTGGTACATACTTTCCTGGTTGCCCCAAGTTCTAGGTTCATTAAATTATAGGATAAGGTTTTACAAAACACATTCAAATGAGAAGTATGAATGGTGTGCCATATTCCTGCAGATTTGATTAGAATGTAATGTTCAGAAAGGTAAAACGAAGTTCAAAGTATTTACTTTAATCATCTTTAACCCTTGTTCGAGAGAATAATTTAGTTATTCGTATTTGCCTGTTCGGCAAACATGGCCAATACCAAATACGCTTTACGGCGTTCTTGTCGGTTTTCTGGACACATTAAAAGAGTCAAATAGGAAAAAACAAATAAATAACGTCGGTGATTTAAGAGGAACGTATGCTCGGCCCATTTCGGCCAGTTTCATACAAACCTTAAATTTGGATTTGAGATCAAAATACCCAACCAAACTGAAAAATTATTTTTGTACTCAAAAGGTATATCAAATATCTACATCAATCTTTCAAATGCATAAAAAAGCGCCGCGCTGCGAAGGTGATTTTTTTCTACAAAAAGGACTAGAAACGATATTCTATCTTTATATTTGCACGCTTTTCTTGGAGAAATGTTTTTTTTACAGACAAAAATATTTATTCATGTTCAGATTGCGTATTTACGGGAGCAAACTAACTTATTCATCTTAATATAACTTTAGATAGATAGGTCGGGAGTAATATAATATCTCGGACCATGTAGCTTTATTCCAGATAGGTGGGGAAGTGGGTAATATTTGGGTATACCGGAAAGAGAGGCTATAAACCTGAATGCCTTGTCTACGGTGTGACATATCGGTGTCGGCAGCTTTTTCCTAAATCCGTTGATTACAGGACAAGGGACTCATTTGAAGGCCCGTATCCTGCGCCACAATACACATAAACATTAGCTTGAACAGCACCCAAAACATTGAAAATTTGAACACTTCGTGTTCAAAAACCCTGTGTTCAAGCTTTACCACAGGCGACGGAAAACATTCATCTCCCGGGCGAAGGGGGAAGGCTGGCGGGGGGAAATGTGTTCATATTTTTACAAGAGCCGCGCGATGCGGTCATGTATGGAGAATCAAACCGAACAAGTTTTTGAGGTTATGCGCAATGATTGAGCTTAATAATCACTACTTTAAAATATTATGATACCTAAATACAATATAATAAATATATTTGATAATAAAATTATAGTATAATAACGAATATTAACAACATTAATATTAATATTATTTTTGAAGTGGGTGAAGCGGGAAGCAGAAATTGTCGGACCGCGCGAACTTCACACCTGTTCACACCAATCTTTCAAGCCATGTTTCGAAAAACGCAGGAGACGGAAAACAAAGAACGTTTATAGTGTGGTTCAAGCTAGTATTCATGTGTATTGTGGCGCAGGAGTTCCGCCTTAACGTCCGCCTATTTGATTACGAAATACCGAATCCAATAAGTGTGGTAATAAAATACTTATTTATCAATCTTTAGATTACGAACGATGGTGTTGGTAGACTGCCCGAAACGTTGGTTGGGGGAGAAGTTCCGTCTGCGAACATTATAATTTAAATTTGATTCCCGCTGTTCCGGGCGAGGACGCTGTTCCCGGGACTCGTTATAAAAGTTAAAGGACACTTACCGATTCAGGATCGTGCGCGTTCGGGGTGGACGGTTGGCCTGGTCTAGGGGGGTAAGGCTGAAAAAAAAAATTAATTAAATTACAGTTAAAGACCGAGAAATTGTAACTATAATAAAATCGATTTGATTAGATTGTATAAATTTGAAGTTTCAAAACTCAAGGTGAGTTTTCTGGTGTTTTCCAACCTTAGAAAAAATTCTAACCTTAGACGAAACCAGGGAAAGCTATTAGGTATTATTATATTACACAACATTTTTAGATTTATTCGTACAAATAATTACGAGCAAATATTATTGTAGTGTTTAGAAGAGGAAATCCTACAAGGCGGTTAAATTGTAGTGTTTAGAAGAGGAAATCCTACAAGGCGGTTAAATTGACAGCTTGTCAGCAGGTTCTTTTTTTAATATTAACTCCATCCAGGAGGCCCTGAGGAAAATAATTCTACGTCGTCTTTGGGGATGGTGTGGAGGATTTTTTGTGGAAAGGAATTAGTGGGTCTGAAGAGACCCATGTTGTAAGACGGAGGAAACGCAAAGCAGGCAAATCGTTCCACAGCCGAGCTGTTAAATTCGACAAAGTCGTAAAGCGACCCGTTCTCGTGTGACATGAAAACCGTGTACAAATTTCTACGTACATCTAGTTTTCTAAAGATACATTTATCTTGATGCTAGGTATTAAGCAAAAGAGCATAACTAATAAATACCCTTTCCGGAATTTATCAAAAAACCGAAAATTGTTAATTTATTCCTGTACACATTTATTTTTATTTATTAATCTTAAGTTAGTTCACAATGTTGTGTGTTTGTTTAAGGGCCATCCATAAATTACGTGACACCTTAAGGGGGGAGGGGAGGTGTAGAGAAGTGTGACATTGTGTGACAAGGGGTATGGGGGGGTTATTAAAACGCAAAACTTAAATATAAACGAAAAAATGTAAAATTGCAAAATATGTGACGTCACACCAGGGGGGACGGGGTCTCACAAATGTGACAATGTGTGACAGGGACGGGGGGGGGGGGGGGGGGGAAGTCAAAAAATCACGAAATCAGTGTGACGTAATTTGTGGATGGCCCCTTATTTTAAGTTCTGTGAAAGTATTATTTCAGTCTTGTGAAGCAACTGGCCCAAACTGATATAATAACAGAACTTGAATATGACTTTCACAAAATTAACTTAGAAATTTGATGTTCAAATACTCTGAAACAACCCGTTCTAACAAAAAAATAATATTAGAAGTGGACATACTTCCTTAATTCCTGTTTAAAATCAAACACTTTTTATATCTCAGTAATTTCAATCGGGATTTTGTTATAAAGTTGGAAGGCCTGGTGCATAAGTGATTTCTGAGATCTTGCTTTCTTCCTTGTTGGCAATCTATTTTGCTTTGCATTTCTCGTCCTGTGTCCTTATTTGATGTATATATTTGGCCCGGTTCCATGCTAACTGAGAATAAAGTCAACTCAACATCTCTTTGAAGAGTCATTAAAAGCTATATTTTTTTTTAAATAGCCCATAACCCTAACCCGTAACCTATTTAACCAATTTTTTTTCATTACTCTTAATGACTTTTCTGAGGTGATTCTGAGTTGGTTTCATTCTGACTTGTCCGGTCACAATTTGGGACAGTGCCTCTCATTTTTATCGGGTCCGTGTATTCAAGCGAAAAACAATTAATGCGAATTTTATTCAAGCGTTCGGCCTTATTTGAGGTTCGTGGAATTTTCAGACCTTTTCTTTCAGAAAATTTTGTTCTGTGTCTGTGCACCAGTGACTTTTCGTATGAGCTTTCTCACGCGTTGTCCATAATAGTAATATACCTGAGGAGACCTTTTATTGGAAGTAGACTCTCGGCGCCATACGAATAACCAACCACGAATGAATAAATATAATATGGAATACCTAATTTCCAGAAAGTTCACCGGTATCTATCGAAAAAATCATGTTTTATCTCTGATATAAAAAGTTGCACATCAAAGACATTACGCGGCATTACGGACACATAACGTGTAGTGAACTGGTGTGTGTAAGGACCGAGGACAGCACGCTTCATCAATGTTGAAGGGGTTATCTGTTGCTGACGGGGTTACAAAGGAAGGAAATCCCTTCCCTCCATTCGTTTTCCTTCTACGACACATCTTATAGAAGGGTGTGGAGTATGGTGGGCCACTTAGATTTTACTACATTTATTAAAATTTTGTTTCATTAATTTAATAACAATAAGAACTTCTATTCGATTATTATTTAATCAATAATCAATAACCTTCCAACTTAAATATGAGTATGTATATGCAAATACTATTTTTTATAGTTAGTTTTAATAGGTGAAATAATTTTCTAAGTTTTAAATTTTCAAGGGGCCCTATAAATGTACCAAATCTATGACGTGTCGGGTGTGACATCTCAGCGTGCTTACTTTTTATTTTTTATTTCGACAGTCAGTACTCGATACTATATATTTTTTAAATTTAACAGCAATAACGGCATTTCGTCACTACTGTAATTGAATTAATTGTACCAATGAATTAATTGTGTAAAAATTGAATTAATTGTGTAAAAAACAGCCATCTTTGCACTCGATTCAATTTTTCCGTGTGGTTAAATCTCCCGATCAGCGTAATTTGAGGTTAGATTTCTTATTGAGAAAAACGCATTCAAAGTTTTGTTGAAGTATAATTCAACGTAGAAACTGTTTCAAACGGTTTCACGTAAAATGCTGTATCTCCGTCAATTTAACGAATTTCTTTGTGAGAGCATTAACAAATGAATCTTTCAGAAAATATAATTTTAAAAAATGCCTTTTTTACAGTGTCCTGGTGCCTTAAACTGACACGCGTCGCGTGAGGTCGTCATCTCTAACCAAATTACGTAAATCAGGGCCAAAATGCTCTCGTGTGTGATGAGAAATTGTTTCCATTACACGGAAAACACTAGTAACCAAGGAATAACATTTTATTCGTGAATACACAAATTACTTATGGTTATAAATATTACAATAATTTCGATTACTTCCCGAAGATTTTAAAGCCATTAGAGAAAGCAAGAAAGCGAACGTAGCCACAGATAAGCATAAAGGACAACCTTATAGCATTAGGTCGTCTCATGCAGTGTTCGGTATTCGTCTTAGTGTAAACGATAATTTCAATCACACTCGTGATGTAGAATGTAGTATTTGCCACAACTTTTAAAAATTGTGCGTTAATTTTTCATTCCTTTCATGTGATATCTATTATATAGGGGGGTCAACACAAGCATTTGGGCTTTTAATCAATAATAATACATATTGAAATGTAATTCCATGTCTAGTTGAAGTTGATTAAAGAATTAAAAGCCTCAAAATTTTAAATAATAAGCGTTTAAAAAATAAAATGTGGTGCCTAACTAGGCCAATCGATTTGATTTTTAATTTTTGAAGAAAATAATACCTAGTTACGGTCAGTGACTGAGTTGGCATCGCGTTTGTGTCTCACCTGGTCGTCGCGTGTTCGATTCCTCGGCTGGCTAAGTCCTCCATCACAACACAAGCAACATTTTCGGCTTTCTATGGTGGTAGTAGGAGATTTTCAAATATTGTCGGGTTATTCGTAACCCGGGAATGTTTCTTTCTTTTTTAAAATTTAATTTAATTAATTAAATTACATGTCGGTTCTGTTACGAAAGAAATACATTTTTTCTACAGCAACCCAATGAGGGTAATTCACAAACGCATATTTGCGTAGGAACACTTCCAAAGTTCATACGCAGCTTGATACGTTTGTAGATATTATAAAGGCGGTCTCCTGGAATCCGGGAGAGAAAGAACTTTACCATGTTTGTAAACAAACTACACGATCTGTTTCGAAAGGGTTAACATATCCTTACATTCCAGAAAACATGGGTAAAAATTTATCGCAAAGAACATGCCAGAAAAGGTTGAATAAATTTCAGGTTTATAGGCACACTTAACATTTTATACGGTTGACTTTACGTAAATACTGTAATGTTTTCTTAGCGTCTTTCATCGGCACCGCACCAAACTAGATTCTAGTGAAAAAAAAATATAGATCAGGATACATTATACACGCCATAACATATCCCTTGCATGGCGGGTGAAATAATACAAAAAAACATTAATTGCATAAAAAAATAATATAAAATGAGCCCTAAAACTAGTGGAACAAGCAGGAAACTGGTAAGTCACACTTAAAGTCGATTTTGTGGTACACTATTTATTTTGAACTAGCTGGTTCCAGGCATGCGTTGCAATGCCATATTCAAAGTAATAAATTGTTTCTCCCTGCATGTCCTTTCCCGTGCATCCTAGTTCCCCCCCCGCGTTCCCTTCCCCGCCTTCTCTCTCCTCTACCGCCCCCCGTTCCACCAAACCCGCCACCCCCGTTCCATATGTTCAGTCCTAGTACATTCAGTTTTAAAACTGCTCGCGTCCCAGCTATTACAATTTTTTTTTAATTCGAATATTCATTTTTCATATACTACAAATATTTATTTTTGAATATATTATTCTAAGAACAATTAAATTTGGTACCTAACCTAGGTACTAATTTAAAATATCTATAATTCTTGATTCGATTCAAATAATGTATTATGTAAGTAGTTCAAATTAATTCATTAATTTAGAGAGTTTTGAAAATTGAATTTTGACTTTACAATTATTGTTTTGCAAAATGTCATTCTCGAATTTTTGACAGTTTCGCAAGAAATTTTGTGATGATGAAAAAACTTTTCAGATGTTTTGTCATGTGGTTGTAATAATCCAGAAACCTTCGCGGGGCTTATATACAAGGTGTCCAAAAACTCGTGGTACAAGCGGGAAACTGGGGTATCTACATCACATAGAGAACCCAAATAAACATATAGTTTTTCGATTTGAGCATTTTTACATTTAAAAAAAAAACAAAAAAAAAAATTTATCGGCTACTTTAGGGTTCAATTTTCGGTACCTATTGTTTTGACAGATACGCGCCAACAGAGCAGACAGCAACAAAAGCCCCTTATACGCATAAATTTTGGAAAGATTGACTACTTTTAATCTTTATTACCAAGAACCATCGGTTTCTGTCTGGATAGACGCCGGACGATAGAAGCCAGATCTTGCGGAAGCGTAAAACGAAACACGAGGTTCGAAGATTCACACGCGCCATTTCGGATGGACGGGATGATTTCTTTTGGAATTATTATAATGAATACATTTGTTATTATTATGACGGCTGGTGATGGACGGAGGATGGGAGGACGGGAGAAGGTGACGGAGGGCACGGGGCGCATATCTTTGAAACGGGGCACGGATTAAATAGAAATTCACTCACATCAGTCTTGTCTTGTCAAAAGTGGGCAGCTATAGCAACGACAATAAATAACAAAACTTCCACCGATATCGGGCACGAACACACAAACACACACTATTCTATAACATCAGATCCGTATATTCATCACATCCGATCTACATATTGATATGATTTAATGTTAATCCACTAAAATCCGCCGACGGCAATCGAAAACAAATGACATATGCATAGAAAGAAGCAATTCGTAGAAAAAAAAGTTGTATTTTTTTAAAAATTATTTAACGGGCCTTCCCCCATTAACACTTTGCACTCCTATTGGATTCACTAATGACCAGTAGTCTACTCTGGGGTTGAAAAAAATAAGCATGATTTTCTTAAAAGATAAAAAAAAAATTATTATTTTACTCATTCTTTTTAGACAACCTGTTTCTTCTATAGGGTGACCATTGCAGCGCGATAACATATTAGAACGACATTATTCGAAGAAAGTCACTAAACACAATTATTTAAAATCAAGATAATTACTAAACCATTTAAATTATGAGGAATTTATTTCTTAAAAATTTGAAGGTACTTATATTGTAAAAGAAGTGTCTTTTTTGTTCGAAACATTTGAAATATATTTGTAAGAAATGTTTTCGTGACCACTCTATTGCGAGTCCGGCTGTTAGGGTCTAAGGTTGTAAATCGATGGTTTACTAGCTTTTTGTATTCCGGGAATATCTATCCTCCAAAGAATTCATTGGCTCTAGTTTTGGGTTATTACATGTTACTTACTCGAAAATGGCGCCGAAAACAAAAGATGGATCGTCCCAGGAGGCGGAGCAGGTATGCGGAAGAATCTTAACAGATGCACGGTGTTTTTGAAGAAACAAGTAAAAACAGTTTTACGCACATTTGAAAAAAAATTAAATATTAATGTAACTTAACACTAAAATTTTTTATTGTCATATTAAAATTAATCATCTATAAATTTTTAAGGTATGATATTTTTCATAACACACTGCAAAGCACATAACAGGTTTATTGTCACAAATTTTACAAAAATACACGGTCTTTTTTCGATATTTTTTATCCGAACACACTATACACTCACAACATTTTTTTCATTTTGAGGCATTAGTATGTGTAATTTTCCATCCAACCTTTGTTCTGGATCGAGACAGTGCCTGTCTTTTGTACAATTTAATCCTCCTCTGTGATTTCCGACTAATTGAATGATAAGTTTGTCAACAAATTCAAGATGTGTCTTTTAGTTTCATTTGATTTTGTTTTTCCTTGTATAAAATGTATAAGTTAACAACGGAAACTTCAAGACTTTTCCTCAAAAATGGGTAGGCTGCAGTATACTGGTCTGCATTATCCACGCCTCTCATACATTTGGTATAATTTATTATCATATTCGGTTTAATTTATGGTTTCTTCTTCGCCACATCTCATTATTCTTCTTACAGTTTTATAATCATTTGAATAATGATTGGTATATAATGTAACTATTCTCTTGTCCTTCCAAGCAAGAAGCAATTCATTGTTTTTGACACATGTAATTGTTTCACCTGACTTTGAATTAAATTTTTGGTTGAAAATTATCACTTAAAATTTCCCAGTTACCACTGTCTGTATCACTTTCACTTTCAGAAAAATAGCTCGCCTTCTTTTACTTGGTTTCACTTCGATATCACTTCCACTATCTGAGTTGTTATCATTTATCATAGAATTATTCCCAATGGAGTCAACATTATCAAATATCAAAAGGTCATCATCACAGTCAGGTTAGAAGTCTTCAATGTTTTGCACTTTGTTCGTTAATATTACTAAACACATCGTTTTCATAACATATTAAATCGATCCATGGCGATAAAAAAGAATACTGAAAAATATTCAATTGTTATTTTAGTTTATGAACGTTCACAGAATAATGGTCACCATAGTGGGAGGAGCTCCGCCGCAAACAATGTACCGATACAGACTGACCAGATAAAACGACACACAGAAAAATACAAAGTAGGTCAAAAATGACAAAAATTCCAAGAAACAATATATACGCTAATTTTTTAATGTATTTTGATTATTAATACATTTTAGGGAATATTTAATCCTTTATGTACACCATTGTGAAATAAAATTCTCAGAATGTTATCGGTAAATGGGGAAAACAGAGCTTCAAAGTTACCGCCCGGGAGAGCCACTATTTTGGCTATCGGAGCTAGCAACCAAATGTTCAAAAGCCAGAATATTGGCTATCGGAGTGCAATACGTTAAGGTGATCTTGGCCATTTCTTAAAGTTATTTACATATTTCAAAAATTAGTTACATTATCATTTTGTTTTTCAAATAATGATTGAAAAAAAAAACATTTATAAAAATGACGATCAACATAATAAATTAATTCATATTGCATAAATTTTGATTTTTTGATGTTTTTTTTTTCATTATTTGAAAAAATGATTGAAAAAAAAAACATTTATAAAAATGACGATCAACATAATAAATTAATTGATGCAATTTTAATTTTATTTTAATTTTTTGGTCTTAATTAATGTAGACATAACGGCGTTTTTATTTTTGTTACGATTTAATTAGATGAAAAAAAAAGTTACAAATTTATATTACATTATGTAGTGTTATAATAAAATTAAATTAAACCTGTTTGAATAAGAAATATTCCGTTTTAGTCGAAAAGAAGAGTAAGTTATTAATAATACTATTCGTATATTATAATACTAATTAATCTTGCTCTCCGGGAGGCGAATGTTCCTAAGAAATGCATTTAAAGGTACGGATAACAGTAATTGTTCACCCACACCAGATCCGTGGTAGCTGTTCTAGTTTTAAATAATATTTGTTTGTTTCGGTGACCGGCCAACTCGGAATGAAACCAACTCAGAACCATCTCAGATAAGTCATTTAGAGTGATAAAAAATATATATAAAAAATTGGCTAAATAGGTTATGTTAGGTTAGGGTTATCGGCTAATTTAAAATATTTTTTTTCATAGATTTTAATGACTTTTGAAGGAGGTGTTGAGCTGTCATTATTCCCAGTTGGCATGGAACCGTTTGTTTCACGTACCTGCCGTCTTTTTGTTCCATGAAAGAAAGTTTTAGAGACGCAAAAAAATCACGCATAAAAACTAACAGTTCAAACATTTTGTTTCATGACACGACAAAAAGTAACAAAGATCGATAGTCTAATAACATTAAAAAATGATGAATTATAAATACTATTTCAAAATAATTTTCATCGGTTAATTTAATCAATGCCTCTGGTGAAAAAATAAAATTGGTTTTCGTTTTGGCAGCACTGATTGCAAATATTTCTATGGACTTTCTTTGTGAATGTCGTTATTTTAATGTCAGCTGTTGGTAACCGTGCAGCGACCAAATTATTTTATTTTACACCGAATTTAATGTTGGGTGATTTCAAAATAATGCTTTAAATACGGATTTATTTGTTTGTTTTAATTTTAAATCGTTTTTATTAATTATGTACTTTGATCGTCACTTATAATTTACAATAATTTGACCAAAAAAAAAATCAACTTCTGACTCGATTTACTTGAAAACGAAAGCTCTAATCAAAAAAAGTTATATCATAAAATCGACTCAAAATGTGATGTAGATTCCCCAGTTTCCCGCTTGTACTACGAGTTTCCGGACACCTTGTATAGTCAGGAGGCTCAAAAAAAGGGATTTTTCAAGAATTTTTCTTGAGAAGACTTTTAAATTTATAAAACTAAAAATTTGTACACATATTGTGGTAACTTTTAACAGTATTTTAAGATTTTTTTTTAAAAATAATAATAAAGCCGCTGTAGCTGATCTCCAGAAGCTCCTCTCAAAAAGGCGTCTTGCGGTGACCATCATATCTCTGGACTAGATCATTGAAAATGAAAAAACCAAATGGATTTCGTTATAATAATAAATATTTCTCTAATTAATCGAAGGACAGAGCAAAATAATTTTTTATGATAAAATGGCGGCTTCTCAAAATTTTTTTTTATATTTTACCAAAATTTTAGCCTTATATTGTTTATAAAAAAATATTTACTTATCGGTGAGATCAGGCCTTCGATTAATAGGTGTAAAATATACTTAAGAAGCTTGTGTTAAAATTTGAGACTGATCGGTTACGCCGTTTCGGAGTAATTTGGTCACCGACTTTTAAAAACACAGTTTTGAGAAAAACGTGTTTGAAGTTTGCCTCCTACTTTCAAATGCTCTGACACGTCTTTACAATAATGCGTGTAACTTCGAAAATAATCGCCGGATTGACTTGAATTCTTTTTTCTGTGTACTTAAATACACGTACATTACGAAAATTAAATAATAAAAAAATGGATTTCTTTAAAATTCTAATAATTAAATTTGTTAAATTATTATTTTTACAAATAAAAATTAAACAAAAATAAATTAATATAGTGTTAAAAGTTACCACAATCCGTGTACAATTTTTTATTTGAATAAATTTAAAAGTCTTCTCAGGAAAAATTCTTGAAAAATCCTTTTTTTTAGCCTCCTAGCTGTATGTATCCCCTTAAAAACGAAAAACCTTGGAAATTACCAAAAAAAAAAAATTAATTTTTATTCATGACAAACAAAATAATGAAATAGAATAGCGCTGTATTGCAATATGTAGTTTAGTTTAATTATTTCTAGTTAAATAAGCGAAAATGTAATTTTCTTTTTACTGGAATAAAAAAAAGGATGTATTTAATATTCGAATGTTCGCTAATGCGACTAGGATTGGCAATGTTGCGCGTCACGTAACCGCACACAGTAAAAATGAATGCAGCTGCTGTGCAGTGTCCGGATACGGAATGCAGTGTTCTCGGAGGCTAAAGTATACAGTACAAGTAGCAGTGGCAGTAAGCAGCAGGCAGTTGAGACAGTGGAACAAGGCGGAAACTGGATTGTGCGCAACGAGGAAATACTCGGTGCGTCGTAAACCCTCGCTAGGATGTGCATTGTTCAACACCTGTAGAGCGGGCAGAGCAACCTAATAACTTAACATAATGAAATTTCAATGTTCAAGCTGAAAAGCAAGTGTTGAGTGGGTATTCCGATGGTAGAGCCTAATTTGAGGACAGGGCCCGAGTCAGTGACACTACCCGCCTGGCGACCTGACGGTCTGTTGGCCTGCCGTGGAAACTGGTAACGAACATCACCTGCCCTTTGCGGTCGCCGCGTGGGCACTCTGTACTGGCACTGCGCGGCCTGCGTCTGTGCGCAACCACGCCGAGAGTCAACGACACCCTTCGTACTGGCCAAACTGTGCATATACCTACAAAGTTATCCATATCCGCACATACACTGTGGTCAAGCTGCTAAATTAACTAACCATTCATGACGTAAAATACAACCTATTCTGACGGACTCTGCATGCATTAAAGCACGATTTTAATTTATTACATGATCAAGAACAACATAGTTGTTCGTAGACTTTAAACCTTTTTTGTTACAAGTGGCCCTTTAAGTTTTCTAAGTATCCAAATACCAAAATAAGATTAAGTAGAAGAAAAATGAACCAAACTATCAGTCTCAATTTGTTATTATTGTAAACTAGCTGGTCTCGCTCAGGGAGTTGATATGAGATTTAACTGACGTTCAAATCCACGACGGATCCCGCTTTATATACCCCTACCAATGGGTAGCCCCACCCAAACAAAAAAGGCTTCAAATGGTCCACTATGTTCCAGAACATTCCACGACATTCGAGAGCGTTCTGGAATGTTCCACGATGATGTTCCCGATTCCCCATTCCCGAACATTCCAGAATGTTCTGGAATGCTCTCGAATGTTCTGGACTGTTCTAGAAATTTCTTGAGGGCGAAACTTCCAGCCCTTATATCTTCAAAAGCACGCCCTTCAGGTAAAAACGGGAACCTTCTTCATGGATGGGGGATAGAGGGCTACCACACCATACAACTGCCTGATCGTACCGGGAATCGTTTCTGAGTTTTAGCGGGACGCGCACTTTTTGTATACTTTATTTTATAATACATATTGAGGTAATTGACAATTTAAAGAAAACTACCAACCGATAACTTGAAAATGTGTATTTAGAGAGACTTAAGAGTAATGAAATGCTGTAGTTTGTAGAGTAAACCTAATTCAGCGGAAACTTCCCTGGAAGCCACTCGTCATAACTGGAAATCAAATATTTACCTTTGTGAGGTACCGACCTTTTACTTACCCACTCAGGGGGGTATCTTGGGGAGTTCAACACTTGAAGTTTCTAGCGATCGTGCTCGAGTCGCCAGCTACAGATCATGCAGGGGGCAGGAAGCTGGGTGGAAGGGTGAAGGCTGGTGAACTGGGGAGGTGGGAGAGGGTCAGAGCTTCCGGACAGCAAGGGTCACTGCCATCTCCACCCAACTCTTTCTCTAAATCTATATATCATTTACTGTTACGAGATCGGAACTACACATTCGTTATCGTTAGTCAGAAAATACACATTTCACGGAATAATAAGTGTAAACAAAATTGCGGGATGAATGTTTATTGCGATCAATAATAATCCAATGTTAAGGGTCTACTATTCGTATTTCGACCGATTTCTTACATATCTCCCATCTCATTTGAAGTTTTTAAGCTCTTAAAAAAATATATGTTATTTTTTAAGATAATATCTAGATACGTTCCACGCCGAAACGCAAATTATATGAAATTCCCTCGATAGAAAAAAATCGCAAAGTATGCTCCGAAAATTATTTTAAACAAGTCTATTTCTTTTATTTTACAAGTTATATTTGTGAAAAAATTCACAATGTTTCTTTAAATGATACTTAAGATACGTTCCACGAGATTTTTGCTCTATTTTAAACGAGTCATGTTTTATTAAGCTTTTTCGCAATTTTCGCTGCTATTCTACGACTTAAAATGTTAGCGCGCTCTGTCCAACATTCGTAATTACATATCTCTCCATCTTCATCTTTTTCAGCGCCGTGCGTTTCAAGAGTGCGGCCTTAACGATACATATCTATTCGGTCGAACTAAAACAACATGGAAGCAATTAGTATCGATGGAAGGAAGCGATGATTTATATCCGAATCGTGTCATGTCATAAAGCTGAAAAACTTCAAAGGACGCCAACATAAAGCTAACCTCCTCCGGTAAAATAAAGTGCATAATTTATATCAATTTGTATCAAGTCGCGGAGTTTGTAATGCCGAGAGTTTATTAAATTAAAATTCGCGGTGATACTGTTATTTAGATGGTGAATGTACCCATTTCCCGCCCGGTGGGGGCTGCGAGCTCCGGGGGTGGGGCGGAGGCGGCGCGGGGCTGTTTCCAAGATGGCCGCAGGGAAGTTAGGGATGGGAGGGGGTGGGGGAGGGGGCCGTGTTTAGTATCGCCGCCAGTCAGGGCAGTATAATATATAATCGGATTATACTTGCAGATAAAGAGATATCAAGATGATAATCGTAAACGTAAAGCTCATTTTAGATGTTCTGGAGGGAAACGTAAGTATTGAGAATACTAAAGTAAGACACACTTCAATCTTTTCGTTTGCAAATAATGTAGTATGGAGATGTTGTGATTCTATTTTATACGTTTCAAAAACGTAGATAAGACAACCAGCCAACTTCCTTGATTAAATGTAAACACAATTTTCACGGATGAAAAACAAACAGGGTATAACAACAATTATGCACGTTGTTTATTGGACCGGTTTCAGTTCGAGGAATACTAAACACACCTATCTATGACAGCAACTATCACTTATACTTACAACTCATCCAGTTTAACATCCCTTCCTGTAGACTCCGAAATAATGGATTGCTGTTCCTCAATCAACATTCTACTAATTATGGATATTATTCTCCTTTATCCAGAATATCGAGACTTGTTAACGCAAGTCAAAGCATTGAATTTTTTGGCGTTAGCCTAAATGACTTTCGGCAGTCGATACGAAATGTGTAATTTTTAAAGTCTTTTAAATCCATCTTCAAGCTTTGACTTGTAGTCTTCTATATGTTCTTTATATTATAATTCGTCAATGCTCTTCTTTTACATGTGCTTTCCTTTCATTATCGTCTCTTTTTTTTATTCGTGTTATTGTTATGTTACTATTGGACTATTTGTCCGTAAATAAATATATAAATAAATAAATACTTGATAGCTTTATCATCTGGTGAATAATACTCGCCTGGTATCAAAACAATTCAGCGATTACGGGAACAAGTTAACGCCTAAAAAAATCTTAGTGTAATAAAAAAATCATTTCGTAAGGGGTCGCTACTGTGTGTACCAAACAACATACACACCCCCGCGTAGTTACACGTTTAATTAAATGAATAGAAGGCAGCACAGCGAGGCGGACATTTAAAAATAGTACATTACGAAATGTGTGCGAATAAGCACGCCCTTAAAAGTTCTCCACGAAAGCGATGTGTGCCGAGATGAAAAAATAGAGCGTCGTGACATCGCGAATCGCTCGGCGCTGGTTGGCGCTAGTTGGAGATGGTTGGCGAGACCTGTCGCAGCGCGGGAAATCCGAGCTTTGGGGGAAAAGTTCTGGCTGCACGGAGAGAGGGACGGACCAGTTAATCTCGTACAATGTGGAAACACAAAGCGGGAGAGAGAGCTATACGGGCCAGCATGCGCTAGAGAGAGACGCCGAGGGCGGGAGCATCGATCCCGTCCCGTCCCGTGCTCCGCAGTCACTAGCACGAACTCTGCCAGTGCCGAGATGCGAGGAGGAAATCGCATTCAATTATATTGTTTACGCTACCATCAAAATATACACAACACTGACTGGGTATTATCTGCCCAGGTACAGGAGGACTACCTACACACACTTTATCAATATATTAATACGTGAAGCCAAAACTTTGTACCCCTTTTTACGAAAATTGCGCGGGCGGAGGAGTATGAAATTTCGCACACTTATAGTTTATATAGAGGAGGAGTGCCGAATGCTAATATTTTTTAAAAATTATGCGTAAAAATAGATTAAATCAATAACAAAAACATTACACACACTACCATGTATTTGACACACACACTCGCGTCTTTACTCTATTGTTTATTATTAAAGTCTATGTCAAATTGAGAATAGATTAATATTGTTTGTCTTTAATATTATTTGTCTATGGTCTTACTGAATGTCAAACATAAAAAAAACATTACAATTATGGTCGAATTTCGACCATTGGGCGACCACTAGTTCTATTAAATAAGTAGGTGCTACCTGGCTTCACTACTGAATCCTCGTGGTCGAATAACCACAACATATTGTTTAATCAAATTTATTTTGTTAATAAAAACAATAATTTTGAAGTATTTCATAAAAAATAATAGTATGTCAATATTTTTAAGTCACTAGCTGTTTATAAGACTTAGGCGATGCATACTGAGCAATGCATAAATCATGTTTTCATTTTGGGTTGAAAATTAGATTGCTTAGCAATACTGTAGATGGTTTAATTAAATACTGCGAGTAGAACACGTATTTGCCTTTGAAATAATCGAGTATTTTTTTAATTAGTCTTTTTATAAGCCCAGAAAAAAATAAGTACCAGGCTCATAAAAGCTGCTTTAAGGAGCAAAATCTCCTACTTACCCCCCTTTTCGGTCATGATTTTATTGTATAATGTGGAAAGTGATTCCTAGATGTTAACGTATCTTTTTGTGATTTTTCTGTTTCAATTTTACGATTGAGAGTCGCTAATAATGTATTTAATGATTAAATGATACACTTTGAGGTTTTATTTATTAAGTTAAAATAATGTATTTTTTTTAGAAAATGATTGCGAGACATTAAAATATTTGTGCCTGAGCTTCGCGAAATAATATGAAACACGCTACACGCTCTTTGGCGATGTTTTTTTCGTGAATAAATCAAAACAGGCGGCTGCTTTAAACGGAAATTTAAATTTAAATTTAAATAAAACAAAACTTTGTAAACACCACTTTTTATTTTTTATGTACTTAATGCCGACCGGGTTTCGCTACCACCGTAGCTTCTTCAGGGCAGTACAGAACTCTACTAAAATTAAGTTACATGTGTTATAGATAATATACATATGGGTTAAAAACAAAATCGGCCGGACTACTCAAGTGGAGGAGGAAGTAGGGATAAGTGTAGATGGATCATTGGGTAAGGAAAGGGAATGTTTTTTGTCAATAGGGAACAACTTCAGTATTGGACTATTATTTAAATTTATTTGATTGTTAATGACCTTACTATTAATATTTTTGGCTTTTCTTAATTCTAGGGCTTCTAAATTATCCAATCTGATACCTATCGTGTTTTTATGAATAAGGGTGACGCCTGAGTTTTTATCGAAATTATGGTTGGTTTCTATCAGGTGGTTTGCAAATTCAGAGAAACTATTGCTGTGTAAACACCTCAGATGCTCTTTGACACGGGTGTTTATGTTACGTGCAGTAAAAAAAAAAGGAAATTTAAATCTTATCGCCATTTACATAAGGAGTGTTATTGTTTGCGGCCTTATCCTAAATTTTACACGACGTGGTGCATCAGCTTAGCCCCTCAGGCAACGGGTCTATTTTGCCATACCATTTATATTCTATTTTGCCTCCTTACATTTTTTCTAACTAAAATAAGTGAAAAAAAAAAAAAAACAAGCACATTTTATAAGCATATGTATTACAAATCCTTTCGTCAACTAACTTTTTTTATCGTTTCACATAAAAATAATTAATAAAAAATTCCCAAAGTTTCACAAATTTTTTTCAAAGTGCGGTCGAAAACTTTGATTTCATAAAGGTGTGCATTTTAATTGTTTTCTGATTAACTTTAACATTTTAATAGAAAGCGTGGTGTTTTCTCTTCCTAACTAAGTAATTCTTCTGGAACTATTTTGCTATTGTGTTTTCTTATAATATTTTATGTTTTAGTGTTTTATTAATATTGTCAAATTGACCTGCTGACAAACTGCCTTGGCAGTTTAGCGGGTGATTAAAATGAAGAAAAAAAAAAAAAAAAAAAAAAAAACATTGTTTAGATCATATTTCTAACCATGTTAGTTAGGGAGACAACGATTTCTAAGAGACCTATATGACCTTTTCCGAAAATCAAACAAATTAGCCTGAGGGGTTAAGTCACTTTTTACAAGTTTCAGCAATTAGTTGCTAGCCATAAGTATTAGTTGTACGACATTAGCCAATATACATTATTTTATAATATTATTTGTACAGCGACCTTGAGGTGGTTTTCACCATGATTATAATAAATTCATTGATTTTGATAAGTTAGTGTTTCAGGATGTGCGTATATGTTCAAGGAATAAGCACGTATTGTGTTGTGGGCGAAGTGTATTTGTTTCAATTTATAAAATTTCCAAAGTTTAAAAAAAAAATGATTCGGTTTGATATTTTTAAACGACGAATTTCTTAATGACTAATGTCAACTTTTTGTACAAGAAAAACTGTAAACTTCGTCTTGGAATAAGTAATCTCAATTTCTGGTATAAAAACCGGCAGCAAAAAAGTGTTTCAGAGGAATTCTTCGCATAGTAATATGAAGCTGGAACCAGTTAATTACAGGAGATCATATATTTGTCCCAGCTCACAGTGAGAAATATGTTCTAAACGGTATTAAGAAAGGCAAAACACCACGCTTTGAATTCAAATCTAAAAAATAACTTCCAAAATAGTAAAATGCACAGCTTTATGAAACCAAAGTTTTAAATCGCAATTTGAAAAAAAATTGTAACCTTGGAATTTTTTAAAAATTATTTTCACATGAAACGACATAAAAGAGAGGTGACAACGTTTATTATACATTTTTCTAATAAAAATGTATGTTAAATTTAATGTTTTTTCGTTTTCAGTAACTTTAGTTAAAAAAAGTTAGGGGTGTCATTTAAAAAAAAAATTTGTTTGCATGCAAAATTTTTATATTTAAAAAATTATATGTTTATTTTTAATTAAAAAATTTAAAAAAAAGCGTATTTAATCACCTTTTGAAAACAGTTTAGTTTTTGGATATGTTCAGAAATATTCCCTTTTGTTGTTAAGCGAACATATTTTGACCATCTGAAAAATACGCCAAATTTCTGAAGAGTTAAATTGTAAAATAATTTAAATCCTTTAGAAATCGTTAAAATAATATTTAAGAATTTATTTATAATAAGGACCAACTCAATAAAAAATGCATTTAGTCTCTGAATTATACCCACTGAGAGCCGTGGGAATCAATGCACCTACATCCATCTCATCACGGCAAATTTTCGCAGAAAAAACTATTAAAACTTTATCGGGTATTTTCAGCAGAAACTTTAATCGAGAACGGCAATTGCGGGAGAAAGGTGATCATCGCTCCCCCGGGCGTCCTTCATGCATCATCTCTCATATAATACGCCGCTCGTTAATTCGTCAAATAACACAATTAGGAGATAGGTATCCGGGTTCTGCGAAAAGTTTTTACTAAACGGTCAGGGCAAAGTGCGGAGAAAGCGGCAGATTTATGAAAGTCCGCTTGTTTTTATTAGCTGGGACGTGTGTTTTCGCTGTCTGGCGCAAAAAGCGCTGGCGCCGGGTAAAATGGACGCCGCGTGCCGTATAGCGAACATAGCAACACAGGAAGACTGCCTTTATTACCCGGCCGACATAAAGTGGAAATATGGCACATTACACCTACCAGCAACGGCACAAGCACCGGCACTGGCATCAGCATCAGCATCAGCAACAGCACCAGCACTAGCACTACAGCTCCAGCTTCTCGATCGGAGCCCTCACGGAAATAACGACAATTAATCACTGTGAGGATTGAGAACTGCATAAACTCTTTCATGTATATTTGTTATCCGAATTATTAACTAATTTGACGGTCGAGCATCACAAACACGCCATTTTTTTTTAATATGGAGCGAACGCTCTATCGCATCATTGAACAATGCGCTATATCATATTCAAATGTAGAATCGGTCGAATAATATTCAAAGGCATGAGGTTGTGTTGTCTCCTAGCTTTTATTTTGATTAAAATGTACAGTAAAATTATTTTTCCGAAATCTACGAAAATTACAAATTTATGAAAATTTTACTTGGATAAACAATTCACAAATCGAATGGTACCACATACTGCCGCGCACGTCATTTTATGTACCGTGACGTCACGCGCTTTTTTTTAGATTAACTCTACACAGGAGGCCCTGAGGAAAATTTATTTCTTTCAGGGCCTCTGTCATCGTTGGGGACGCTGTGCTGAGGGTCTTTTTGGGGAAAGAAAGGAGAGAAAGTTTTAGAAAGGTATGAGGGATGGGAGGAATATGGGACCAGTAACAGACGAATGAATTCACCCCTCCAGCTGCGGTGCAAGGCGATGCGTCGAGAGAGAGCAGCTTATCAGCCGGCCTCAGACTCCTAAATTTCGGTACAGGTAAATCATTTCACAGAGACCAAAATAGTAATTTTGATATTATTATCCTGAACTTTTCCAGTCAAAATTCAAAACATTGTCGAATTGAATCGCGAGTTTGAATTTAAATTCGAGAAAAGAATCGAATTGATAAACGCCGCTTCGTACCCAGTATCTTTGGGCAAGTGTGGGTTAAGAGGTAACTACGGCTTTGTGTTCCCGACTAGTTCGAAAAACTTTGAAACTTTCGAAAATAATAATGATTGGATCATTTGTGTAGCGCAGTTTTCGTGAAAAGTCACCGCAAGGGCGCTGTTACCAAATACTTTCACTTCAATATACATATAGTTTGTTTAATATATCATATAACGTACACGACGACATCGATGGTGTGTAGGTACAAGTAAGCTAAAAGCTCTGGAATCTGTATCTTGTACTACAATTTTATGTGTGCTTTGTAGATAATACATATAATAAGATAACACATACACATAGTATAAGGCCTTTATTTCATTGCGTACGAATATAATACCAAGGTGTGATGAGTTACTGAAATACGATATTTTTTCACGCTGAAATCCTCCCCCAAAGCGATTGGAAAGGTATTACTCAGGTCTTTTATTGGACGTCAAAGTTGATTTATTATATTGCGGTATTGTGTAATATAATGGCAAGGTTCATTACGGCCACAAGGGGATGCTGCGATTTTTAGAATAGTTAGATAGGTGGTACCCATATAAAACTAAAAAAGATTAATATTATAATTGAATTAGTAATCAGTGAAACCGAGAGAAGTAAATAGAAAAATAACAAACGACTTGAAAACTAAGGAGACTGTTTAGGTAGAAAATTACAAAAATTATGTTAATATCACGCCTTTATTAAATTGAATATGGTCAGGGAGAAATATACCCACTTTCGATAGGATAAGAATAACAAATATGAATTCTTCAATATTGCGTTGGACGTTTCAATAACTGGAACAGCACGAACTCGAAAGGAACGGAGAGCTCTAACGTCTTGAAAATTGTATAGCTTTTTGTGACTGGAGTTTCGTAATGATTTTTCAACTAGTAACAACATTTTCATTATGCACTATATAGCTGTGAAATATCTATAGAAATGTAAAAAATAAGACATGCCAAACTATTTGTTCCATATTTTTCACTAATAAGTTTTGGAACACAGGCGAAATTCCCTTATAAATAACTACAAGTAACAAATAAAAGTTTTAATTTATGTCTGAATTAATTTTCATAGACAATATTGTTTCGTCGGAGTGTCACACGGCGAGCAGGTACAGTACACGGAAGGCACGATCAAACAAGATCTACAAGAGCGGCAGAACAGTACCTACTGAGATCGTACCCATACCCACTATCCACTGTCGGATATCCAGTACCCACCGTAATAGTTATCTAACCGAACACATTACACAATGGCCTTGTAAGGTCGTCACGCTGCGACGGTTAATGTTCAAATTAAATACGGGTGTATGTAGTATTACTATTACGGCAATAACAGCCGACTCGTGGCGGGGTGGAAACACATTCACAGGCGTTTAATGGTCGATACTAAAATACCACAAACCAACCAGACAACCAACCAACCAACCAACCAACCAACCAAGCCAATACCAAAGCAGCAAATTAAAATTACTCAAACCATAAAGACGATGCGTGTATTTTTTTAAATACATTCTTCCTCCCGTCATTGTTTACATATTTTATTTTTTCTTCAATTAGATGTACGCACTGAAAGGTTGAAAATCGAATAAAAAATTAAAATAAAGCACGACTTTCTGAAAGTGTATATGCTTCTTGTTTTATAAGAATTATTTATTTAACTGTAAAAATAATTTAGAGAACGGGCCAGAGAGAGGTTCGTATGAAAACGAATGCGGGATAAAACGTCAAAGATAGCTACAAAACGCACCATGGATATTAGGCATTACCCCGCTAGAGATCTCCACATTAGGTAACTGTCATCGGTATCAATACGTGTAGAACTACTACTTCTGAAGTATTGTGCTTTTCGCTTGGCTTTGGCATCTGTCTATTAACGCACTTGAATAATGAAGATTAGCGATGGCACGAATATTAACGACACCCCCGACAGACAGAATATTCCATTAATAGGGGTAAAAACGCAATTCATTGACAATTTATTGGTAGTACGAGCGGCCCAAAGCACGCGATGCCATCCCCCGGCACACGAATCTGGCTGAGTTTATAATTAGAACGAACAATGCGTGTCCGATATCAGCCGCGATTAAGTCAAACAAGGCGGAGACTGTCGAAGTAGTGAAATAGGTAGCCACACTGCAGGAATATATCATGTTGAATACAGAAAGTGCCACAAAGAATACAATGTACAAATGGTAAGTGGTCAGCAGGTAGTAATAGTAGCTGTAACTTGTAGCGGAGACTGCTACAGGGAAAAAGGATCGAAACGTTACATCACGCCAACAGCTGAGATAATAATGTACACAGCTGGCCTTGGCCTCGCGGGCCGATTAAACTAAAACAACGCAGACAAAAGGTCACGGAATACCGATACAAGGATACAAGTACACAGCACACAGCACACAGCTATAGCATAGGTACTGTTCGATGTTAATACAATAGCACAATAAATTATTCCTACGCCTACAACATATTAAATGTGAAACAACATATTTTAGCCACCAAATTGCTCTGTGTACTAAAAATACTAAAAGAACAACAGACCGCGATTATTCTAAATACATTATATACCGGTTGTATAATTATATCAGTAAAGAAGGTAGCTTAAAAAAACTCAAAATAATCCAGAATAGAGCAAATATATATTTTTTTATGTGAAAACCTCAAAAGAGTCCCAGCTGCTCCAGTCTGGAACCAGTGAGACTATGGCATACTCACATGTTGAGGCTGAAGGTAGTGGGGAGGGGAAGGAGTTGGGGAGGAGGAAGGTAGGGAAGTACCTGGCTATTCAGATCTGGTCACCCAACAGGCTAAAGCCATTTAAAGCAACGTTTCAATTCCGAATGGTGGTGTTACACCAGGGCGATACTGAGAGTATCTTCTACCCTAGAACGTGCCGCAAATATACAATACATTATTATAAATAAATTAATTGTGAAGTAACACATATTAATCAAATAAAATTTATTTGTCCACGCCGGGATTCGATCCTGCGACCTTCGGATTGCAAGTCTTACCGCTCGACCACGCCGGTCGTAAATATGAATCTGTACAAAAAAATGCTTTAGAAAGGAATTAGATATAATGAGTTATAAACAAAGATTTTTCTTTAAGGTTTTATTTTTTATCTATAAAGTTTTAAAAAAATTGCTACCAACTTAAAAGACAAAATATAATACAATAAAGACTTCCGAACATACCACGGACAGAAAGAAAACATCAGACTAAAAAAATGAACAAAACAAAAACACAGAATAGTTTACTGCGTAAAGGAAAAGAGAATCTAAATTTATAGCTTAATTCCTAGTGAAATTAAAAATATTTCTACTTTAAGAGATTTCGAAGAAAAGCCTAAAAATTACGGATGTCACAAGTATCAGAAGTAAAAGTTAAAATGTTCATATGTTTATCATACCACGACCCTCATGAAGTGAATCTATTTAAGTGTAATAATTAAATAAATTAAATACCGGTGTTCATATTTTGCTGCAAAAACATTTATGATCTTCATTAATAATATTGATTGAAAGGATAAGAATGGAAACAAATGATAAAATATGGAATGTGCAAAGTGCTTTCATAAGTGGAAGAGGATGCATGGACCAGATTTTCTCATTGCGTTTATTCACTGAGAATCGTAGCTTTGTAGAACTACAAAAAAACATATGACCGAGTGGATAGAAAAAAATCTGTGGATGGTGTTGTCCAGGTTTGGGGTGAATACGAATCTATATAATACATTTCTGTAAGAGGAAAGCGTTGCATGTGTAGGGTGGACTGCGATTTTACGGGTGGTTTGACATCACAAAAGGTGTTAAGCAAGGCTGCATAACGTCACCGCAATTATTTAATCGTATGCACACGCATTGTATACTAGAATCTAAAGAGCTTGAATTGTGCGTAAAATTGAGTTATCTGAAAGTATGCTGTATATATTTTTCAACAATTTGCTCGTCGTTTCATTCTCTTTACCCAAATAATGTTAACTGTTGTATGCTGATGATGCGATGCTGATTTCTAACAGTATGGAAAACCTACAGTCTCTCGTGTCTAGGATGAACGAGTACGTATGTATGAAGAATGAGTTAATAATGAATTTAAGTAAGTCTAAAGTCAATGTGTTCAGAAAAGAGAGTACGAGAACAGCGCGCAATATACTTATAATGGCTGATAGAGATGTTGAAAGGAAACTCTTTATTTACTCTCATTTATGAAGGACCGATTGGCGAACGCGATTGGCGCTAGTGTCCAAAGAAGCTGAGTTTAATAATTGCTAACTAACTGTAGTGCTGATTCACGAATGGCAGAGGAAGTATGAAATCAGGTAATTTATTTTTATAAAGAAAGACAAACATTCCCGGATTACGAATAGCCTGACAGTATTTTAATCTACCACCACAGTAAGCGGAAAATGTTGCTTGTGACGTGATGGAGAGCCAGCCGAGGAATAGAACACTCGACGCCCAGGTGGAAACCAAACGCGATGCCACTGACCGGTCGAATTCTGTGGAAATGAGATCAAAGAATGCAAGGCTGATGTAAGCGTAATGGGAAAGATTAAGAAAGGAACGCTTAGATAGTTGTAGACAATTTTTAATTTTTTTTTACGTCAATACCTCTCGTTAGTCCTCAATTGCTCCCGTCTGGAGCCAGTGAGACTAATGCATTCCCAATTGGGGGATGTGAGAATGAATGTAAGTGGGGAAGAGAAAGAGGTGGGAAGGAGGAAGGTGGGGAGGAGGAAGGTGGGGAGGAGGAAGGTGGGGAAGAACATGGCTACTCCGATCTAGTCACCAAACACGGCTAAAGCTATTTCAAGAAGCATTTCAATTCTGATTGGTGGTCTTATTGGTGGTGGTGATACTGAGATTATCTTCCACGCTGGAACCTGCCGCAAATATACCCTATTTTATTTTAATTGTTTTAGGGAACGAACGTTGACATTAAATCTGGGATTACACAATAATACAATGATTATATTATATTACTTTAAATAATTAAATTGTGAACAAAACAAATCAATCAAATGAAATTTACTTGCGTACGCCGGGATATGAACGCCGGGATATGAACCCGCGTCCTCCGGATCGCTTGTCGGTAGCCTTGCACCTCGACCACGGAGGCCGTCAACGAACGAAGAAAGGAGTGTAAGGAGAATACATGACGCGAATGTGAATGGTAAAGTCAGGAAGACTTTAAATGGTAAAGTCAGGAAGTGAATGTGAATGGTAAAGTCAGGAAGACTTTAAATGGTAAAGTCAGGAAGAATGTTAAGGCCCGAGAAAGACATGGCACGATCAAGCGTACCAAACACTTGAGTCAGGCATGTCAAGGGTCAGAATGACGTAAGGGTATGTAAGAGACGATGGATGAATGTGAATGAATAAAATAGTTTGAGCAGAGACAGAGTTGTTTGGCGGTCCATCCTCTGTCTGCCTCTTAGTTAACAGGATAATTTGTATAGCGTTAGTGAAAAATTATCTCAAGGGTACTTCTGTAGATACAAAAATATCATTGCACAAGCAACTTTTCCCGTTTATAATTATGTAATACTGTCATTTCATTCATTACCCGTGAATGTTTGCCTTTATTTTGAAAACATAAAGGAATATCCCGAAAATTGAAATGTTATGGGAATTGCTAAATTAAGAATTCCATTTAAATTATACGCCATACAATTCATTCATTTTGTACTCGGTTAAGTACCCATCAGCCATTCAAGTTAATCTCTTGACATAGTTTGTCAGGTACAACCTACCTTTCAAAAACTTGAAATAACTGAAAGTAATGTAAAAAATGTGCCGTATTTCCACGAAGTGTATTTGCCAAGTTTCAGGTCAAGCCAAACACAAGCCAAGAGTTGGTCGGCTGCGCACAGTGTCCCGACTGCATACTGCACAGTACACTCTAGGTGCGGTGTATGATGACCTGTACCCTGAACCCTGTACCCCCTGAACCGCATTGCAGACCGAACTGGAATCCAATATTTATTCAAGTCAAATCTTTAAATAAAGTAGCACTTTATCCAGATTTAAACGTTACTAGTCAATAGTAGTAATACTTAAAACGTGGTAAAAAAGGCACTTAATTTACATGAGAATATAGTAAATATTTTAATTTGAATGAAGAATAAATTTTTAAAAAATGTGCGTAGACATTTGGCAGGCTACCTTGGTTAGAAATACGATCTAAACGGTGTTAGAAAGAAAAAACACCGCGCTTCATATTCAAATGAAAAAGTTAACGGAAAAATAATTGAAATCCACACCTTTATGAATTCAAAGTTTCCGACCGCAATTTGAAAAAAAAATATTATGAAACTTTGGAATTTTTTTATTAATTACTTTTACATAAAACGACAAAAAGTGACGATAAAGTTATTAAAACATTTGCCTAATAAAATATGAATGTTTTTTTCTTTCGTTTTCAGTGATTTTAGTTAGAAAAAACATAAGGTGAGCGATTTTTATAACTTTTTTATGTTTGCGTTCGAATATTTTATATTGAAAAAAATATATTTCGAATTATAAAGTTTGAAAGTGTATGTCATCACCTTTCAAAAATAGTTTTTGATTTTCAGATGCGTTCTGAAATATTCCATTTATTTTGATTTTATTGTTAAGGTAATATTGTTAATTTTATTATTTAATTAAAATTTATTATAATCAGGCTCTAATTTCAGCTCTGTTGCTATTTGATTAAACCACACCACTCCAGTGCGTGTTGTGCAAAACTGGTATGCATCAGTGGAGTGCGTAAGCAACTAGGGTTTGAAAATCCCGCACCTTTTTCAAACCCCGCGAGATTTGCGGAATTTTTATTGGGGTATTAAATTGAAATAATGCAAACATTTAATAAACATTTTTTTTATCGTTGGATGGATATCAATTATTTTTTGATACTAGCATATTACAAAAAACATAATAAAAAGTTAACAAGTCAGTCATTTCAGAGGATCTTTCGTCTCATCCATTTTTGGTACTAGTAATATTATAAAGATATTGAAAAGGTAACATAAAAGTTTTTATTTAATAATTTGATTAAAAAAAAAACCCTAAAAATACATAAAACTAACTGTGATTGACAAAACTTTCCGTAGTCATATGAGATGAATCATACTTGGTATTGGTAATATTATAAAAAAAATACTTAACGTAATGCAATAAGTATTGAAGACTCGCAAATGGCAAGCTGAGTGACATTTTCAACTACAGAACAGTTCAAAATGCAAAGTCAAATCATGTCCCAAATTATCTACAAATTGGTATCTAACGTCAGCAGAAAATCAGTACATCGTTTTTGACGGCCTCCGTCTTCTTCTCTCGTATGGTGGGGGGTCAGAGGGGGACATCTAGGTCTGCGAGCCAGTCTAGGGCATCAGGCGTTGGACCTGTGGACCTCATCAATCCCGCCGGGGAATGAATGGAGCGGGCATTCGTTGACCACATGTTCGGTGGTCTGCACCACACCGTATTTACACATTTCCGACTCTTTAAGGCCCCATCTATACATCATATGGGCACAACGGCTATGGGAGCACCTTATCCTATTGATGGAGGACCAGAGTTTGCGAGGCAATGAGAACCCAGGCTGTCTCTCAGTGGGGTCTTGACAATGCCCATCTTGTGCAAGACCCCACTGAGAGACGTCCTACGTGGTCGAGGCGTAAGGCACTTGACTCGCAATCCGAAGGTCGCGGGGTCGAATCCCGGCATGGGCAAATAAATTTGATTTGATTAATTTGTGTTATTTCGCAATTACTTCATTAAAAATCGCCCGGTTGCAAACCACCTTTCAGAATTGGAAGATTGCTTGAAATGGTTTTAAACTGTTTGGTGACTAGATCTGAATAGTATCCAGGTACTTCCCCACCTTCCTCTCCCCCATCACCTTTCTCTTCCCCATCTCCTTCCCCTCCCCATTACCTTCACAACACAACATACCCCGATTGGGGATGCCAAAGTCTCACTGGCTCCAGACGGGAGCAGCTGGGACTCTTGTGAGGTATTCAAATAAAAAAATAGATTTTCCAATAAAATTATGTAAATAGTGTAAGTAAATAAGGGACACAAATACTTGGAAATTCATAGATGATAACGAGATCAGGCGAAATTGTGCCGTTTTTTTTTTTGCTGCAACGTAGATAAGGAATGCTACACACAATTCGGATACCACAAAAAGACAGCGTGAAATATATTTAATAAAGTTTATCATATGGAGTATGATATCCTTGGTAGAAACTGGAATGGGGGCCCAAGTCAGCTCTGCCTGGTGTCGGTGTCTGGAGCGAGGCCTAGAGCTATACTGCCTGCTGCCGAGTGTTACACTGATGTTGTGTGTTAGGTCTGATAGGTAGGTGGGTGATAGCAGTGTTCACGTTCACGGTAATTCGGCACTTTCTACACAGCCGGCACACGGCACACGTCGAGGGCACAATGCTAGTTTGGAGATGCAAGCCACGGTATAGCGACGCTTCAATGCCTACTTTCTCTGGGGAAATGCGTAAAAATTTTTTACCCATAAACTCACGAAACAAAAACTATTTAGTGTACTAATAAACTATACATTTCAATTGGGCGATGGACGAAATATTTCTCAAGTTTAAGCGAACTGAATAAGTAGATACTTTTTAGCAATCCACTACGCCAATAATTAAATTGTAAAATAAAACTAATTTAGTATTGAATCTTTCAGAAAGCTTGGCATATCGACTAAATTTCGAAATTATACGATACGATTGACCACTCCAGCCAGGAGCACTCCTGTCCCGGTGAGACCGGTACACCAGGGGGCACTGATTTGTTAGGACTAGGAACGCGTGCCTTAAGAATAGGAAGGAGGTTGGAGTTTAATCAACCGGTATACGAGGTATAATAAAAATTATGTATTTTGACAAATTTTTAGCCCGATTGAACGTAATCTAACACAGTTATTCACAAAAAACGAAGCTGAGATCGACAAACACGTCACTTCACCTATCGACTAAATTTCGAAATTCGCCAAAAACTCTTGGCCATTTTTAATAATAGGAAATCGATATTTTTATGTTTATGTAGAGGAAAAAAAGCAGATTCTGTGCATAAAGTACGTTTTTAAGGCTTTCGTTTAATCGCCGCAACCCATGTACGAGTATGTCGTTAGGCTGTCGTAAAATTTCTAGGACATAAAGAGTTGAGCGTCAGTGGGACCGCAGCGGCTTCCCAGAAGCCCGGTATCGCGATCAAGGACGAGGGAATGGGGATATTAAAGCTCGACGTACGAATTAATGCACGTAGCAGGACAAATACTCAGGAATTTCCCGACCAGAAGATTATCACCAGCATCTTGAATTAATTGCTGCATTGACCATGCTCTCTAAGCCCCCTCTGATTTCGTAATTCGTATAACCAATTCTATACCCCCCTTTTTAAATCTGTTTTCACTTAATTATTACAATAATGTAAATTTACTATATTTCTAATTGTTATTCATATGAATACGAGCGTGGTTCCTCAACCGTGTACAATAAAACATTGCGCGTTCATCATCATACGAAATACGTTCTAAGTTTAGAGGTATTACGTCGACGCAACGCGAGCGTTAATAACACAGAAACCAGCTGAGAGTAATGTTACAGTTTTAAATATTAACCGAGTTCATTAGGTTCAGTGAGCCTTGAACCTTACAGTATGCAACAGGGGTAAGTTTATTATTATATGCATCTGGATGCCTACTAAAAAATTACGCCTGTTGGAGATGAAAATGAAAGTACATAGACAGTACCTACTCGAAGCGAAGTTTGTGAAAAGTTTGACCAAGTTTCAAAAGTTGGTGCGGACAAGGTTACATAAGTAGGTACCTAACTACTGAATGCTGGTACATACCTCCCTTTGCCGGAATAGCATTCAAAATATTTCAAGAAAACTTTCCTCGTGAAATGTAAATTCATCGCCTGCGATCAACGTGACGAGCTCACCTGGGAGACGTACTCGTATACCCAACGACAAAACTTACCAAAACAAAGAAATTTAATAATTTTACTCCGCTACTATTCTATTTTGGAGTAATAAAATCGTTTTTATAACCTTTAAACATCACAATTATAAATATGTAGTCTACGTTCTACACATGTAATTAACGGATTGCTAATATAAGTAAAATTTACAAAATTTTAAGAAACCCCCGATACAAAAAAGGCTGATAACCTTGAAACGCCTGAACAGATTTTCATTAATTGTAGCTAAGAACCATCTCTATTACGTCAGCTTTCAAACAAAAAAAACTGCATCACAATCGGTCCATTCGTTTAGGAGCTACGATGCCAACGACAGACAGACAGACAGACACACAGACACGACAAACTTATAACACCGCTCCTTGGGTCGGGGGTTAAAAATCAAGAACCCAACTAGAAAGCTCCGTGTAGTTTTTATTTATGCACCTGGTTATTAGACACAGATTAAAAAAAATATCATATGCACAATACGATGGTATTAATACATTGGATTACTTCAAACAAAATACATAATTTGTATGTTCAAATAATGAGGAATGAAAGAGCGCGCCAGTGTCTGATATACGTTCTAGTTTTCATGATATAACTACTCACCCCTTAAAAAATTGACATTACAATTACACGGCACTTACAATTCCTTTAAAATTCCAAAACTTATTATTTAAAATAATATTTCTACACCTTTGAATACAAATCATGAGCTAAACATTAACCGATTGACCTATACAGTCTATACACGTATCTTTTCTCTTTTGAGATTTTTAGGTGGGTTTTCATTTTCTTTTTGGTTATTATATTATCATTTATTGTAACACTTATTTTGTTGTTATATTAATATGGAACGTCTATTTTCAAGGTTTGCAAGAAGTATAAAAAACCTATTAAGTAAATAAGCCCTTAGAACTTACAGGTGTAAGCTTAAATGCACAATAAAGAAAAATTGGTAAAAAAAAAGTACCTGGTGGGGAGAGTGCGGGGGCTGCGGTGATGCGGAGGGCGCGTGCCCCGGGCTAGAGGGGGCTCCCCCGGGGCTGGGTTGGGGACTGGGCCCTTGTTCCATCTGCAATAAACATCATATCAATACCAAACATACATCGGAGTATAACGAACAAACAATGCACTAAACATTTTCTAATTTTAGAAATGATTTTTATTTCCTCAATTTCGCCGCGGTGTTTATGACACTTTTTCCACGAGCTTTAGAAAGGGTAATTAGTAAACTACTTGACTTCAATACAAACGCCGGTGAACACATTCACACACATAAACACAACGGAAAGAAAGAAGAAGGTTTAGATTGTGTATAATTGTTATAATACAACTAAGAGTTTGTCGAGTCCTGGCTGATGACCAGCGCTAAGCTCGTCTATAAGCTCGTCTCGCCAAGCTCACATTACAACACGAAAATTTTCTCTAACTAGACTGAACTCGAAACACGTAACGATAAACAAAGCTCAATATATGCAAATGGTTAAAGGGTCCAAACATCCATTTTCACATAATCCAATATCTAATATCCAATCTATTTCTGCGAGGCATATAATACCCACAATTTTGTAAACTTTCCACCTAGACTCCAATAAATCATTCAACGTAGAAACAAGTCAATATAAAAAAAGTTGATGTAGGTCCAAGCAAGATCCAAAGGCGACGAGAACATCTGATTTTAAAACAGCAATGCCGTTTTATCAACAACGCATAAACGATACGTTCGTACAAATATTATTTAAATTTGACTTATTATCATAAACTATTGGGAGTAATGAAACACAGCTATTAATAAGTATTCGAGTATGTAAATAAATATGGTATTAATAACACGGAACGACCTTCCGTCGCGTTGATAACACATTCCTCACACCGACACCGACACATCTCCGTGATAATACGCGGGCAGATTTAATCACTCGCTAATCTTCTACACATATCACTATTTTGATAATGAAAGCGTGCGTTGTGTAAACAAATGGCGATTCATTCACAAAAGTGTTTCTTGTCTTCCGCGAGGCCATTCAAATATAAAACACAAAACGCTAAACATACAAACACTGATACTCACGCGATCGGCAACATGATTATCGTATCGTAATTAATACAACTTCTGTTCGTATTGTTACTATTTTTAATGCAGACAAGAGACAATTTTATGTTCAATCTCGCTGGTCCAAAAGTGTGAAGTTGTTTATAAAGTGACTCATTCCATTCCTCAGTATGTGGGTGATCTGATTCCCGAGATCAACTTTGTTTGATTTTTGTCAAAATGATTGAATGAATTCAGTCCTGGACATGGTAGATTTGTTACACCTTGGAAAAATAATACGAAATTCAACCATTTCCGTCATTTACACTTGATATTAGGCGATGAGTCGCGGATCGCATATTGTAAGATTTCGGAGTTCACAATTATTTACATTTCAGTCGAATAGTTCCCGGCAGAATTCCTCGTTGTAATAATGGAACCCTTTGTTATAAATTCAGAAATTTATTCAAAGCCAAGGTAATTATTGAATTCCCTGCGTTGATCAGTCGAATTATGTACGAATAGACAAGGAACGTAATATAAAGCAAACAGGCCTACATAAAACGGCACAAGCTTTCACGTGACCAAATTCTAGCTACCGTGAATATCGAATGGTTCTGCATGTCGATAGCGAGAAGGCTCAGGTGTGTAAATAAATAGGCGGGTGGGTAGCTACAGTTCCTACTCAGGCCTATATACGAAGCACGTGGTGGGAGGGCTTTTGGGGTGGCTGGGTGGCTAGGAAACCGGCACAGGATGCGAAACGGAAAGCTTTACCGGGAGACGGTCGCTCATTCATCATGGCACTACACCTCCCCACCCGCCGGAGGAGGGAGGGGAAGATGGGTGGTGGGTGGTTACAGCTTACAGCTGATGATCACGCTGGGCCTATTGTGCCGAGGCCGGTGCAGGTAGGCACATCCTTGTTCGTCACTCGACATCAATCCGAAGCCGGGCGAGGGAAAAATCTAGCTTATGCGGGAAATCAAACATGCGACATATTTTGTTCACACACGCGGGATGAACTTCTCCGAATGATTTAAGTGAAGCACGGAGCGGCGACAGTGAGTGTAATTTAAACATGCATATATAATGTTAGGAGTCGTCAACACGCATGTTTTATTGACTGTAAATTACTTCGAAACATGGGAAACTTTCTAGTTTTTCACAGGTCCACAAATTTGAAAATATTAATCAGGTGTGTACTTTTTTTCATCATAAATTTTCTTGAAAATGTTGGAATATTGTCATAACAGTTTGCAATTCTGAATTCTTTTTGGTGATGATTGGGAAATTTCCGTTTCATTTTTCTTAATCTGGTCTGAAGGCATGTTCTACTGAGAGGCTGTCCGAAACGTAAATTATGAATATGAGCTCATTTGAAGATAAACATCAGCAAGTGCATTATGAATCATAATAAAGTAATTGATTAAGGACACCTGTATTAACAGTTAGGTACTAGGTGCATGTAAGTCAGTGTCGGTTCATACATGTCAACTGTTGGTGCATCCTGACACCATCATCGCGTCATCACCTCATCTCCTGAATAAATACATACAGCCAATAGCGATCCTTCCTTCCATTGTGTGATGCGGTGCGGTGCATGTGCATGTACGAGCGTGTAAGGTGTAAGGTGTAAGCGTGTGCAGCAGGAACTATCTGTATCCATCATCTACCTCTACCCATAAAGGCAGGCACAAGGGGCCTGCTCTGCCGATTGTGCCTGAAGAGTTAGTAGGTGGTATGTACCGAGTACCGTGTACTGTGTACTGAGCTCGCATCGTGCACCCTTTGACCGAGTTGTATGTTTACTTTCATTTTCACTCAGCTGACGGGTTTGGTGGAGGCGGGGGCTGCCTCCCCGGGAAGGGGTGGAGGCCCGTCGGGTTTTGTTTGCGGTGTTTTTTTTTCTCGCGTCACGGACGGAAAACTAGTGAAATCGAAAACGGCGGGGGTGGGTGCCCCCATATCGGGTTCTCCGTGGGAGATACGTATGGAAATTGGGCGATACATGGGCGAAAGGTCAGAGGAGATTGAAAATGCGAGTGAAATGCGGGGGCAACGGACCCCCGAATATCAGCTGATTCGGGGAGGGTAAGATAAACATTCGTAACTTGTAAGGCGTTCACTACAACAAACAACACGTTGATACATTTACATTACACAGCTTATCTATCCACTATAAATCCATGTTACACGATTTTGACTTTTCCATCTTCGAAACCTTAATTATTACATATTTTCGTTTGAGGATATACGATTCTGAAAATGTATTATACGAACGTGCCCAATTAAGCGAAAGTTGACAGGGGGAGGCGGGGCTAGTTTTTACAAAAATGAAAAATATTTTATATTGGACGACCGTTTTTTCATAGGAACAAAAGAACATTTATTATAAATTGTGCATACTTTTATCAACAACAAAACTTTTTTTTTTCAATAAAAATATAGGTCACAAAAATATAAAATAATAAAATTAAACATAAAATTGTGACAACGGGCCCCGGGGCATTTTGTTATCACCAGTAATACAAGAAATATGAGCCCAATGCTAGCACTTAGTCCATCGGATCCATTCTTCTCCAGGTTTAAAGCAGGCGTACTCTCAAAACACACCAGACATAGACTCTTTGCGTTTTTTGAGTCCAAAGAAGAACAGTATGCCTTATTTTTATTAAGCATCTATCTATATGTGTACATTTTTGTAACAACTAATCATTGTAACAACTTGCCTCTTTGACGAATTTCACATTAAAAGCGTAATATCATTTACACGAAATTTACAACGGTTAAGATAAATGTTCAGAAACTAAGCAGGAGGGTGTAAAATATCAAAAATACAATATAAATTAACTTACCTATTATGGTAAGGTGACAACATGACTTCATATTCTTTCAACTAAATTACTTTGCATACGCAAAATTCAATTTTATTTATTATATTTTTTTGGAACATCCGTTTTCGTTGACGCTTTGGTCGGCTAATTCACATATGTCATAGACACGCTAGCAAAAATTCGCTCAGGGTACCTAGCATGGTCGATCGATATAGGTTTTATCGAAAATGTCGGTAACTTGTCATCGCTCCCAAGCACGACTGCAGGCTGCTAACGAATAAACAACAGTTCACAACGACTAACGGCTCTTAATTTATTTGACTTGAACTGTTATTTGTTCGTTAGCGGCCTGCAGTCGTGCTCAGGAGCGACGACAAGTTACCGGCATTTTCGATAAAATCTATGTCGACCGACCATGCTAGGTACCCTGGTGTGATTTATCGATGGTGTAACAACGTGCCCCCGTAACAAAGTGCCCCGCCTCCCGATTATCCCGTATCATTACCGATTAACTGAGATTACATTATTACCGAAAATAAATATGCACAAGGCGGATTCCCACCCACACTTTCCTATTTGGTTGTGATAGTACAATATCATTCAAGAACCTCGACACAGTGGCATAGAATCAGAAAATCAATTCAAAAGTTCATGTGCTATACTTTCTACTACACGTTATCAATATTGACAGAAACGAGGAAACCCTCGCGCGGTCCGTGTAAGAAAGGTGTAGACTCGCTTCAGACGTGCATTATTATTATTATGTGAGACAGCTCCCCCTCCCCCTACCAGCGAGCAGTCCCACCGTGGGGTTATATACCTAATGATACGCGAGGGATTTATAACAGAGCTCATTCGAGGTAAATGCACGACCTTACTAATACTTGGCCGCAAACCGTTTACTCGGAGGAACCGTTTCGCAGCCGCAACTTCACTTATTCACGAGCTTTTATTGTTGTTTGAGACTGTGCGCAGTCAGTACTCGCTACTAAAGGCACAAGTGCTAGTTTCCCGAGCCACACATTCGGTTTTAACAAGACGATAAATGTTCTTAGTAATGAAATGTCTAGGGTGGAGATCAACTCGAAAATAATGGCCTCTCCTATGTACAATCGTATTATATTCTATCATGGCCTATTTCTCTAAACAATCTACAGTAATGATGATCAACCTTTTTAACCGAAGAGCTAATTTATCCATTTTCAATTTGTTCGCGGGCCGCATGGGGTAGTGTACCTGCAGCAAGAGGTGTTGTGTTGTTTTGATTCCGAGTTGTCATGGAACCGAAAAATTAATATCTCAAAGGCTAACACCTTCCTACAGTTTTGGGCAACCATTGATTTTTTTCGTTTTGTCAATAAAACTTTGATATTTTTTAAAATGGAAACGTTTAAAATGAATCAAACATAGGTTTCAACAAGAAAAGCGCTGCCCCGCAAAAGTACATTTTGTAAGAAAAATCTTTTTATTTTGAGTGGCTGACTCAAAATTTTGAAGAAAAACTGAAGTTTTCCGCTTACCTTTTTTTAAAATAACAGAAACCTTTAAATATTATTTACCCTAAACTTTTTGACATTATATTTAGCCAAGTGGGAAGTACGAAAAAGCCGCGGGCCGTACGCACTGGCTCGCGGGACGCGGGTTGCTCGTCACTGACATTCAGCGTTATTTAAAATTAATCAGCCGAGATGATAAATTTAAAGAGTCGAAAATACTTGTAAAGATACTTTATAAAAGGAAAAATTTTCCAACCCTCCCTGCCGCCAACGCCAAATTTTAAAATTTTTTTACAGTTCCGTGTCCCAAAACAAAACGTACGGTAAGTGAGTAGAAGATTTAGAGAAAATTTTATTTCTATTAAAAAAACATTATTTCTATTCATTTGTTATATTTTGAAGTTCTCAATCGAATGAAACGATTTTTTCCGAAAATTCATGATGTTCATTGATATTGATCATCTCATATCAGAAGTTAATTATTTGGGGTGTAGGTACAGTATATTGTTGGTGTATTTTGATAACTTCTTTGTCTTGGCCATCTCGTCAGATTCCACCAAGCCAGCCCGCGTTATTGTGATAGTGGGACAGAGGATAGTCTGGACGACAATTTCTTTGAGTGTCTGTCTTATCAATTGGTAAAACGTGAAATTAAACTACCTTAAAATTAATCATCATTTATTGACCAAAATCATATATAAAATACTTTCAAATTTAACAATCATGGGGGTTAAAATCACTTTTTGTGTATACATTTACCCTGTTATTTTTTATGAATTAATTTGTTATTTTCACTTCCCTCATTTCAGTTTTCTAGAACAATGTATGTTTGTTAACTCCCGTGTAATATCTAGCTATATTTTTTTTTATAAATACCAAAGATATTTCAAATACAAAATTGAAATATGGATTAAAGAACAAAATTGACAATATAAAAAAAAATTATAAGGTAAAAGAATAAAACACATTTGTATACGTAATGTACAAAACCATTTCAACAAACTTCATTATATTCAACCGTACCTCATTATATTCAACCGTACTTCATTATATTCAACCGTACCTCATTGCATTAGTAGTTTTTTTTATTACTACCTTAATTATTGTAATAATTCATCCCTTTTATTTAATTGAATCCTTTCATTTTATTCTGACGACGAAACCATTGATTTCGAAACATGTTGACAATTTTGATTAAATAATTTGTGAGTGCAAAGTGATTTGTTTTCAATATATAATACATATATTCGATTTCATCTGCTAATAATTAACTTTTATTATTTTTGTACTTTTCATAAAATCTTCTCTAATCCGAAACTTTACCAGTAAATAGTATCATATTTTTTTTTGTTCTATTTGCCGTAATATACACATATAATTGTATGCTTATACCTACCAACTAGCTCTTATAAATTACACTTTGCTTTTGCTTAAGTGTATTAGTTTTTAAACAAATAAATTTGGTTAAATAAAAAACAGTCGGTATTATAGTAACACAGTTAGTATTCAAAATATGATTGTGTTAAATTAATTACTATTAAACGGCCAATCCTAATCAATCCAAAGTTACATTATTGACCGGTCAGTGGTTGAGTGGGCATCGCGTTTGGGTCCCACCCGGGCGTTCCGTGTTCGTTCCTCGGCTGGCTAAGTCTCCATCACAACACAAGCAACATGTTCGGCTTTCTGTGGTGGTAGTAGGAGATTTTCAAACATTGTTGGGTTATTCGTAACCCGGAAATGTTTGAAAAAAAAATTATACTCTAGTAGCATAAGTATATATACCTCGTAGCCATCTTATAATATTATGTCCGTTCACCTACTAATGAAGACAGTCTATGTCCGCGAGATTCAGACTATAAAAAATAATTATGATTTATTTACCAAGTGTATATAGTTATGTACACAGCGTATTATTGAAACCCGTTTAAGCTTTGAAATATAATATGTGTAAATACATGTGCGACAATCTAAGTGAATAAGATAATATATCAGTCGACTGAACTTTATAATAGTTGAAATACTTATATTATAAACTGTTTATTAATTTATTAAAGCGAACACTTAATTAACTCCGAAGCGACTTTTTTTTTTTTTTTTACAGTTAATACCGCACAAGAGTCCCAACTGCTCCCGTCTGGAGCCAGTGAGACTATGGCATACCCAATCGGGGTATGTTGTGAGGCTGAAGGTAATGAGGAGGGGAAGGAGATAGGGAAGAGGAAGGTGGGGAAGTACCTGGCTATTCAGATCTGGTCACTAAACACGGCTAAAGCCATTTCAAGCAACGTTTCAATTCTGAATGGTGGTCTTACACCAGGGCGATACTGATAGTATCTTCCACTCTGACTTATTCCAACCACGCCACAATGGAAAAATGTACAAATTAAAAGGGACTAAAAATGCTCTTTCATAATCGCCGTCTTTGTATCCCCCTTAGCAAAAGGAAGGACTTCTGTTATAAAATTCACAAAAAGGATCATAAGGTCAATTCGTAATTTTATTTCTAAGACAAGGTTTATTAATCAATCCTTACATTTTACATGAATTGAATTGAACGGTTTTCCTCATATAGCGGGGATATTACAGGTACTTATAATTCACTCATAACACGATACGTAATAATTAAAGCTGTACGGAACACGTAGGTACCTACATAATATTATTAGCATGTTGAAAACGATGCGCCTCTGGGGCTGTATCGAATTACCCGTAAACGGTTACACTGACAGGGAAAGTTGTAAGACGTTACCCTCGCTTGAGAGGGGAGGTAGGCGGAGGGCCCGCAAAGTTTTCCGTAGCTCATCTGGCGAACGAAAGGAAAACTCTGTGTGCATAGCCCACTCACCCACTTATATGTATGTATTCACGGCGTGCGGTGGTTATGTCGTGTGAATGGAACACCCACCCGACGGGATATGCTATGTGGGTGCTATCTACCCTAGTACCTACTTTACAGACTACAGGGTAATATGTACTATGCTCGGGGAAGGTCGACCATTCTTCACGCAAACATTCTGTTCAAACAATGTCTGAATGTAAAAAAACATATGTTTATCGATTCACGCGGCTTTGCCATTTACCCCTCATTGCGTTTCCCTAGGTCAGGATAATTTTTATCATTATCCTACTGTCATAGTTAGGTAGGTACTATAATATATTATACCTGTATGAAACAAGAACGATATCCTACATAGTTTAGAAGAAACTGTATATTGTTCGGATCTTAGAATGAACACGGAAGGTGTAGCGGTAGAGTGATCTGGTGAATCGAAAGAAAGAAATGCAATGAAGCGAAAAAAAGGTATGAAAGGTTAAAAATAAGCGTAGCCAAAAGAAGACAGTAAGGACGGGTTGTTTCAAAAAATTTGATGGATTCATCAAATATTTGATGTTAATTTTCACGTTCTGCGTAAGTTCTATTCAAGTTCTATTATTACATCATTATAGACCAGTTGATTCACAAAATTGAAATCATCACAGAACTTGAATAGAACTTACGCAGAACGTGAAAATTAACTTCAAATATTTGATGAATCCATCAAATTTTTTGAAACAACCCGTCCTAAGTGAACAAATTAAACTAACAGATTCTAAACAAATCAACGAATTGTTGTGTCCTGTCTTGGGAGCTAATGTAAAAAGCTAACGTTACAAATAAACATCGAGAAATATATATATATGGAGGATTATTAATGCAGAGTGAATTATTTGTTTATTTCTTCATCTCTCCATCTAAACAAAGAAAAGTTTTCTTGGGGAGTATGTAAGGTAAAACCATGTATCAGGAGAATATATGACACGAAAGCGATTTTTTGCTTACTACTTAAACGTTTTTAAGCTTAAATGTTTAGTTTTAATGATTATAGCTTTGAGTTTTAATATTTTTGCTTTAAGCTTTGAGCTTTTAAGTTTGTGCGTTTTAGCTTTTTTAGATTTATTTATTTCCATTTATGGACTGTAATGAGACTTTTGTGAGGTTCACATAAAAAAAATTATAAGACAAAAACATACAGACTGATGATGTAAAAGGATGATTTAGAGCAGTGTTCCGCAAAGTGTGTGCCGCGGCACAGGGGTGTACCGCGGTCATCAGTGAGTGTGCCTCACGGCAATGTTATGAAGCGATTGTCAATGAAGCACTGCAAACGAAGTCTCTGCCTGATGAATTGTTGTCTCTCCTAATTGTCACTTGGATCAAGTCGCGACCGCTGAACTCTCAGCGGTTATATGCAGTATGTCAGGAAATGGGAGCAGATCATCAGTCACTTCTGTTTCATACAAAAGTACGACGGCTTTCTTGCGAAAAAGTGCTTTCTAGGATTTACGACCTAAAATATGAGACCCAGAAGTTTTTAGAGACCCAGGGTTCAGATTTTGCTTTAAAAAAGAATGGGAAGCAAAACTTGCATATCTGGCGGACATACTCACTTATTTAAATGAAATAATTTGGTAGGCGGGTATGGGTACCGCCGCCCTGGGAACCATTTATTGGATGACCAACACCTCTGCCACAGGTCACCCCAAGTGGTTCGCTACGTTTGGTGACTTAGCAGGGGTGCCCGGGTTCATGGGGTGATGTTTGGTTGGGTCTTGATGGCGGGTGCGTCGGCCCACCTTCTGCGTGGCGGGCCGGATTGGGAGATGCTAGTTGAGGGAGACCCTTTACAACCGGTTACCGTTGTCCGGGCCGCTCGGTAGTACAGGGGCCCGACCCTCAGGCTCACGACTGAGGGTGGGCTGCCCCATCAACGAGTGAAAAAACTCCGCCGCTGCTGTTGTGCCGGTTCGTGACCGGAGGGGACCCAGCAGCAGCGTTTGGGGCGCATTGGGCGACCTCTCCAGCCGGACTCTCCCTGCCCATCGCCTTGCACCGCAGTGGGTGGGTTGGATTCATACGTCCATCATTCCTGGAAATTCTGATCCCCAGCATCCTACCCACCCCTCATACCCTTTCCTTCCCGACCTTTCACTCCACACACACAAAATAAAAACAAAAATAAAAATGAACTTACAAACTTTCAAAAATAACTTTTCAACAACGGCGAGAAGCAGGAGTCCCCGGTGCAGGCCAAAAACATTCGCGGCCTGCACAAAAACTTAAACTCTGTCCACCACCATCTTCTCTCCCAACGTCCTAACCTTCTCTTCCTCTCCGAAACGCAGATAGCCGAGCCTCCAGACGCCTCCTATCTGGACTGCCCGGGCTTCATCCTCGTAGGCAAATTTAGACCCAAGGGAGGTGTGTGTCTCTACAGTCGAGCTGACGTCAACTGTGTGCGTCTGTTGAATCTGGAAATCTCCAGATTCGACGTAATGTGGGTGCGCGTCAATCTTGCCAGTACGGTAAGGTTTTATGCGTGTTTATACCGCTCACCTAACCTTAGCGAATCAGACACGTCCGAGCTCTTCAAACATTTAAGCAACACTATTGATGACCTCTTGCCCCGCTTCCCTACGGCAGAGTTTGTGGTCCTGGGGGACTTCAATGTTCATAACGAACCTTGGTTGAAGTTCTCGGGATCAACAGACTCGGCTGGACGACAAGCGGAGTCCTTTGCCCTTTGCCACGGACTGGAGCAAATGGTTCAGGAGCCTACAAGGGTTCCTGATGTCCAGTCTCACCGCTCTAATCTGTTAGACCTGTTTTTAACCACTGTGCCACACGGTTACAAGATTGACGTCACAGCGCCTTTAGGATCGTCGGACCACTGCCTGGTGACGTCATCAATCCCCGTAACCTTCAGACCGCCAAACGAGAGGCTGAAAAGAAAAGTGTGGCACTATAGGTCTGCAGATTGGTTCGGTCTGCGGGCACATTTTAATGCTTTCCCGTGGTCAGCTGTCTGTTTTCGGACTTCGGATCCCTCAAGATGTGCCCAGGAAATTGGTGAAGTCATCACGTCCGCGATGGATGGCTTCATCCAATCCACTATTAAGGAAACTGGTGTGGGCTCAAAGCCGTGGTTCAGTCGACAATGCTCTGAAGCAGTGCGACGAAAAAACGCGGCTTACCGAGCCTACAACACATCTCGAACGTCCGAAAACAGAATATTATACAACCAAATTGCAAAGGAAAGTAAGAGAATCATCAATAGGTCGAAATTCGAGCACGACCTGCAGGTCAGCAGAAAGCTGGCTGCCTGCCCGCATGGTAGCAGAGCGTTCTGGTCGCTTGCGGGCTCTATAGGTCGCAATTTCTGCAAACCCAGTCTGCCACCTCTTACCAGACCTGACGGCTCTCTAGCAAATACCGCCGCCGAAAAGGCTAACTTATTAGGCAAAATGTTCGCGGAAAACTCGACCCTCGATGACCAAGGTGCTATCCCGCCGTCGGTTCCTCACTGCGGTTTTCGTATGAAAAAGCTGAGGATTCGGCATCGGGATGTACTCCAAGTCTTACGAGGGCTTGATGTTAATAAAGCTAGTGGGCCTGACGGAATACCTGCCCTGGTATTGAAGAGGTGCGCTGCAGAAATAGCTCCAATTTTGACGAAGCTTTTCAAAATGTCCCTGAAGTCTGGGTCTGTGCCCTCTGGTTGGAAAAAAGCGATCATTCACCCTATTCCAAAGAAAGGTGACCGCTCTAATCCGGCCAACTACCGCCCCATAGCGATCACATCTGTTCTGTCAAAAGTGATGGAACGTGTGGTCAACGACAAACTACTCACATACCTCGAGAAGAACAAAATTATTAACGACCGTCAATACGGATTCCGGCGGAACCGCTCGTGCGGTGATCTTCTCGCGTATGTGACACATGTTTGGGGGCGGTGCCTGGAACGCTTTGGTGAGACCCAAACCGTTGCACTGGATATTTCCAAGGCCTTTGACCGGGTTTGGCACCGAGGGCTTGTCAACAAACTGCCTTCTTACGGACTTCCCGCTTCCTTGTGTACGTGGATTGCCGACTTTTTGAGGGAGAGGTCGATTCAGGCGGTTGCTGATGGTTTCACCTCTTCCTCGCATTCGATAAATGCTGGCGTCCCACAGGGATCGGTTCTGTCTCCGACTTTGTTTCTGTTGCACATCAATGACCTCTTGACATGTGCACCGATTCATTGTTACGCGGATGACAGTACAGTCCATGATAGCTTTTTGTTTGACAAGCCTCCAAAGGGCTCACAAATCCCAATGGCTCGGAGGGCTTTGAAACAAAGAATGGACGGTTACCTCGAGAGTGTTTTCTCTTGGGGTAAGAATAACCTCGTCGAATTTAATGTTTCAAAGACCCAATCATGTCTGATTACGTCTAAAAGGGATCGGAATGATAATCTAGTCTCCTTCAACGGAAGCAATCTCCCGAACAGGCCTTCCATTGATATGCTTGGTGTAACTCTAAGTGACCAGCTCAGGTACGGGGGCTCCATCGAGGCCAGAGTTAAGTTAGCCTCTCAGAAACTGAGCGTACTGTACAGGGCCCGCAGATACTTTAATAGTACACAACTGCTAGCCCTGTACAAATCGCAAGTGCGCCCCACGGTTGAATTTGGCAGCCACCTCTGGTCTGGAGTCCCAAAATACCTGAAAAAAACCCTCGACTCTGTGCAGAAACGGGCGGTCCGTTTGATAGATTCTCCTAACTTAACAAATGGACTGCAATCTTTAGAGCACAGGCGTCAGGTGGGAATGCTGTCCCTGTTCTACCGGTATTACAATGGAAGATGCTCCGAGGAACTAGCGTCACTGATCCCCTCGGCACCGGTGCATAGTCGGGAAACACGCCAAACACGCGCTCAACATTTGTACACGGTTGACATTAGTCACATGAGAACGGGTCGTTTCTACGACTCGTTCTTGAGTTCAACAGCCCGGCTGTGGAACGATTTGCCGGCTTCTGTGTTTCCTCCCTCCTACAATATGGGTCTCTTCAAGACCCATGTTCACTCCTTCCTCTCCTCAATAGCACCCTCCACACAGCATCTTCAAAGATGACATAGGCCCTGAGGGAAATTATTTCCCTCAGGGCCTCCTGTGTGGAGTTAACATAAAAAAAAAAAAAAAAAAAATAAATAAAAAAAATGCACGGCAGAAATTCTAATATTTTAACGTCATCGTAGAAGATTGAAAGCTTTTGCACTAAGTTGTGTTATGGATCAGTCACGCTACCAACGGTAACAATGAAATGTTCCCAGTCACGGCTGCCGATTCAGAAAAAAACGTGCAGGCTTTGATAGTGAAACACTTGGGGCTGTTAGCAGAAAACTTAACTGAACTGAGAGATGAGAGCAATGTTACCAACGATTACTCCACATTTTGATCGCCTGCAAATTAGCCTATGCTTAGTTAAGCAGGCTCACATTTCTCATTAAACATCTTTTCGTAGTATATTGATTTTAACAATAAATATTAAATAAGCATTGGTTTTTCTTTGGTGTACCCCTAATTTTTTTGATTTGGTAGGTGTACCTTGAACACAAAAAGTTTGCGGAACACTGATTTAGAGAATTGTGAGCTTTAAGCTTTGAAGGCGCATATATGGCACTGTCCTAACGAAGATGGTTTTATTTATTGTAAAATAGCTTAAAACCTCGAGGTTGCCCGAGCTTTACCCAGACAGACATGTAGACAGTTAGTTGTTACCTTCCAGTGGCGGTCCAGTTTTATTTATTTATTTTTTCAGGTTAAAACAGTTATACACCAGAATATTATGGAGAAGATTACAAATTTAAAAAAAAATTTCATGGGGGCAATTTCACTATGTTGTGACGTATGTCAAAAGATAGTTACTGAACTCTTTGTAGGTGATTTTGAAGATGTCGATGCAGAATCGTTTAGCAGTTGAATTGCTCTGTTATGGCGCATTCTGATAGGAAGAAGTTCTCGCTTTCGGAGCATAAAAAAGTGCGTGGGATCTCCCACGAGTATACGCGTTAGGGACATATAAGTTAATCTCCTTCAACGTAGGCGTGTGCCAGAGTGCTAAAATTGAAAAATACGGCGTTATAGATGTATAGAAGATTTTCAAGATTCTTTCAGTTTAGGGATGAGCCGCATCCACAAAAATTGAAATTTTGATAAATAAATAAAATTCATTTTCAATTACAACATCAATAGCGTCGTATTTTTCAATCTTAGCACTCTAGCTCAATGAAAACTCACGGACCGCCACTTTGCTTTCCCCTTGTTTTGAATATCAAGTGTGCAAAATTTCACCAATTTATGAATAAAACATGTATAAAAAAAACAAAGACACGCCGCCGCAGATATCCTGTTCATAAAATATTTAGGGGATGGATAGATATAAATTAGATTATTTCTTGATTAGTATTCCATCAAACGTATTCTGAAAAGCCGACTATACTGCATAGCTTTTCTAGAAAAATGTAAGAGCATACAGTACAATAGGTTTAGATGCTTTGAACAGACTCTAACAAAGCAGAATCAAAGTATGGATATTTAAGTTTTTATTTTTATTTCTTTTTAAATAATTTAGTCAATACATTCTTAGTGTTATATTAGTAAATCAATCTAAATGTGAAAAACAAAATAATAGATCTTTTTAACAACATCCCCTTCCGAATACAAATTATAAATAGATGTATTATATTTTATTTATTAACACCGTTTATGTCCCTCAAATAAAAATTACACTAAGAATATAATAGAAAAAAAACGCAAAGAGAGGGTATGGTGTTATTAGTGGTTCCATGACAGTTGATTCGTCGACAATTGGCCCCCGGCGTACTTACATACAATGTGCAGTCGGTTTAGGAAAAATACGGTATATCTAATTACGCAAAACATAACTAAGTGACAGCGATGTGCAGAGAGGATGTACCGCCGAATAAGAAGAGTGTAAAAAATATTTTCATTCAAATGCATCAAGGAAAAATCTACTTTTCTTTACACTGCGTGCCAGCGCATAAGTACAAAAAATCGACATTGTTTATCGTTTGATATTCATACTAAATTTTTATTAAAGGTATTTTTAAAGGCGATTTTACATTTGAAGTAGGTAAATAATGCACAAAAAATTATAATTTTATAGTAAATATCATTTCGGGGGGTCAACTGTCGGCGGATCAACTGTAGGATTATTGTTGGTCAGACCACGCTATCTTTTCGTGGCTCTGCCTATTTCAGCATATTGCTCGCCATATATAGATTGGTAGTGAATGTATGGCAAGCGACATGCTGAAATAGGCCAGGCCCAAAAACGTTCGCTACTTTATAGCGTAGTCCGACAGTGCCGTAAGAAGTAAAAAAAAAATGGGTGTTTTAAGTGCCCTTGATCCGCACTAGAAAGATACGTAAATAAATACTAAAATTCGAATTTATGTTTTTGTCTTTAAAACGGAAAGTTCATATTATAATCCCTTATTATTATTATTCCCTTATCCCTCTCCTCCCCTTACCATTCCCAAACCAAATACCTATTTTGCAGTCTACTTCAGTTAAAATCACACTTATTTTATTGTTGTGTATTGGTTTATCATTTGTTGAATTCAGATTTGTACTATTATTATTTTTTTTAATTGCTGCTTAGTTCTGTTTTTTTTCTCTTCATTTTTCTAAATATTCTAGTTTACATTAAGTTAGTCTTGTTTCTAAATACCTATCTGTGAACATTAATAATTGGTCTGCTTTTATATCATATATTTTATCATCCTCTCATGTTTATTATATTACTATGACTGTTTATGTCCCTTAAATAAATAAATATAAATAAATAAATAATGAGTTTATTCAAAGGTCCATTGTACTAGTTTTCTAAGTAATGGCCTTGGAGAAAATAAAAGGAGATACTTTTCAATAGAGCGAATAAACAAAATTGGCTTTATTCAAAATTCCCTTTGAAGCAAAAAAATGGGAGAAAACAAGCGTAACGTGGTTACACCATTTACAAAGTTATTCAGTGATGTTTGTAAAACCTTGGTTTATTTTTAAAACCTTTATCGAGATACAAAATATGTGAAATTGTTGAAGGATATTTTATGAGAATTGAAAAAAAAACTTTCTGAAGGGGCTGTAACAGATTCCCTGTAAATTTTTTTTTTTTTTTTAAGAAAGACAAACATTCCCGGGTAACGAATAACCCAATAATGTTTGAAAATCTCCTACTACCATCACAGAAAGCCGAAAATGTTGCTTGTGATGGAGGGCTTAGGCCCTCCGTTCATGGAGGTACTTACAAACTACGTGATTGTGACACAACCACAAGTACCCTGCACATATACTACTTTTTAAAGCTGGTTTCCGTACACGGCGCTACCCGAATTATACTTAAGGGGATCCAATAGTCCAGGGAAAAATCGACTTCGGAATTTACGCCCTTTGTGGGAGGAGTTTAAAAATATTTGAGAAAAAGCTTTTAGAATGGTTGAAAAGGGTATTTGAGAATTTTTTTTTACAGGTTGATTTCGTAAAGGCCTAAAAAAAACATTAACTCCTTTTTTACACAATGTTTATTGTAATAACAAGGAAATTTAAAATTGATTTCACGGAACCGAGCGACGTGGAGTCAGACGTCTGTTCCCTGCTCCGACCAGGGCGGTTCTGAAAGAAAGTAGGGTGTGGCAAGCCAGTAGTCCTTCGGTGAACGACATAAGGGTCACTTTGAAAATCCTAATTCGTCGGCTGCCGGCCGTATTGTAAAATAACAACGCAAAAAATCATAATTTATTTTATTTTAAATTTTGTGAATATCGGGCTTAAATATCAATTTATTTTGCGATTATCATAAAAGAAACTAAATTTGCTACAATAAACAATAAAACCATATCCGAAAAGATGTTTATAAGTAGGAGAGTTTGCACTTGAAAGCGTTTTTTTATAGACCTATTACTTTATTTTTTTCTAGGCTTATTAAAAGACTTATAAAAAAAATGACCGATATTTTTAAGGGCCAAGATATGTTCTACACGCAGTATTTAATTGAAGCATCTATAATATTTCTAAGTGATCAAATTTTCAAAACAAAAACACATGATTTTGTGTGATTTTGCATTATTTACTATGGCTTCATCTTAACTTGATCATTTTTCAAGTGCAGCCGTGGAGTTAACACGGTGTCAAACGATGTCAAATGACTTTTTCTCCAACATTAATCTATGCCTTCTCCACTAAATCCTTTCTTGCGTATTCTGGTTATGTAAAGTTATATAAACACGCATTTTTTTACACTTCCAGAACAAATCTAACATTACTTTACATAAAAGAAAGTAGTAGACACGAATGCTGCAACGTGTAGCGCGCTACCAGCACCGTCGGTATCGCGCTACCGACTTCAACCCGACATCCGTCGCGTACCGCCGTGTACGAACACCAGCAAAATTGTATGGCGGGTACCCACGAGCGGTGCGCGTGCTACGCGCATCAGGCTCGAATAGCTTGTAAGTAGCTCCATGTACGGAGGCGCTTAGTCTGCCGAGGAATCGAACACACGACGCCCGGGTGGGACACAAGCGCGGTGCCCACTCAACCACTGACCAGATAGTTGGACAATAGGTAAATTATTCGGGGTTAAATTTACTCTTAGGACGGGTTGTTTGAAAAAATTTGAAGGATCCATCAAATATTTGAAGTTAATTTCCACGTTCTGTGTAAGTTTTATTCAAGTTCTGTTTTTACAACATTATAGGCCAGTTGCTTCATAAAACTGAAATAATCATAGAACTTGAGTAGAACTTACACAGAACGTGAAAATTAACTTTGACGAATCCGTCAAATATTTTGAAACAACCCGTCCTTAGTATCGTCCTGGTGTAAGACAATTTATTTAAGCAAGTAAATTTCATTTAATTAATTTGCGTTATCTTATATATTTCGTATATTTATTTAATTCGTATACTTATTTAATTTAAAAAAATATATATTATAATTGAGGCACGTTATTTCAGTATCGCACTGGTGAAAACCTCCATTAAAAATTGAAAAGATCTGCAATGCCAGGTACTTCCCCACCTTAATCTTCTTCATCGCCTTCCCCTCCGATACATTCAGCCTCCAGGCTCCAGACGGTTGGGAACAGTCGGGATTCTTGTGTGGTATTCATATTTTAAAAAAAATTGTGAAGGCGCGATCGTTGTTATCGAGTTATATAAAATAAATAGACATATAACGAAGATAGTAATTAGAATAACCTATAGTAACAAAGTAGAGTACAAAACCACCAAAATAGAAAATAAATAAACTGATAACATGAGCAATAGAAACGGAAATTGTGCTAAAAAAACGAACGACTCGTTATTACAAAATAATACGACTGAAATTACAGTTGAAATCAGCAACGGTTCGGATTCATAGAGAGTTCAACTTTGAGGTGATACTTAAAAGAATTCATCTAATCTACTCTTTCGCAGATAGCGATTTTAGGGAAAAACGCTCTTTACAGGTTATGGTTTAAAATATAAAGATGAATTAATTGTTTGGATTTCATCACCGACACCACAATGATAATTTGATAATTTGATAATTTGTAGAACGCCGTTTTTGTGAAAAATCACCTCAAGGGCGCTTTACAATATATTATGAATCCTTAGGATCTATCTAATTTTATTATTTACAAATTGATACAGAAACATACATACCTGGCAGGTCACTTCCGATAAACACATTTTTTAGAAAGTTTATGCTTGGGGAAGATACGACTTTGCACGTGGAGGACATTATATTGAAAACACTGGACATTGCTCATCACTGTTGGTTTTAAATTTATAAGAATATTAATGCCAACGTTGAGTTAATATTTGTTTTGAAAGACTAGAGAATTTAGAACTCTTTGGGACTGGAGATTTTCACGAAATGACCTTTACAAAAGCTTAAAAAATAATAATTTGCTTATATTTTTACACAATTAGTTATTAACAATGTCGCGGGCCGCGACGGCGAAGATGAAAGGTTTTTTTTTTAACTTATGTATTTGTTACAATATTGTATTTGTTAGCCTTTCTTGAAAGATGAGTTTTTTCATGTATTATTCATATTGATATTGCTATTAACTATTTATTCATATTGATATTGCACATGTACGGGCGCAAACAATTAATTCATCTACTTTAAAGCATAATCCGGGTTATTTCTAAAATCGTTAAGTCGGGGCATCTACGAAAGAGAAGATAATGATTTTTTTAAAGTATCACCTTAATAAGTCAGGATCGCCTCATACGTCATACATTATAAGTCCGGTAATGTTACATTGTCGTGAAAATAAGCTTATGGGTCCGAGTGGTTAAAGCGATTTAAATATGAAAGCATTTCGGATTTCCGTGGGAAGCTTGTCTTCTTCATCGAATATATTATAATATTGTGAAGTATTTCAAAAGTTGGTGTGGAGGAGTAGGTATTAGATATAAAAATTAAATAAAATATTTTTAAGACAGCCACAAGCACATTGGGTAATCCGAGAAAATATGATGTGGTATTTCTTGCATAAAGTGCACTTCACACTTATACCGACAACAATTACATGGGATCCTTTTCTAATGATCTCTAAAGATAAAAAAGCTAAATGAAGTCATTCTGGCAGTTATGACCATAAATGCTAGATAAGGCTTTATTTCGAAAAACTTCGTGAAATGATTATGAAAGAAAAACTTGAGATGCTTAAATAATAATCCTGGCTTCACCTAATACGAAAATCATTCATGTAAACCGATGCAAAACAAAAATCAGAATAACTTAAAATAACATAGATAGAAGTAAAAAAATAAATATCTATTTTCTGATATAAACCGAGTACCTCCTAGCTGTTTTCCTAAATCTAAGAATTAGTAGTAACTACGTAGTGTTTAACAGCACGCACCCGAAGGATTTTGACAAGCAATTTGCTTTATGTAAGGGTCATTTCATGAAGATTCCCTAAAGACTCCTAAATTCTCCAGTCTCTCAAAATAAATACAACTATACTTTTGCCACTAATCTTTTAATGTAAATTCATGCAAAGTCCAGTGTTTTAAATATAATGCCCTCCGCGTGCAAGACCGTATCTTCCGCAACTATCTTAACGTATCTATTAACTTTCTAATTTCTCGGAAGTGACCTGCCAGGTAAGTATGTTTCTGTATATGTTTGTAAATAGTTAAATTAGATAGAACCTAGGAATTAATAATAAGCTGTACAGCGCCCTTGAGGTGATTTTTCACAAAAACGGCGCTCTACAAATTATCCAATTATTATTATTATTATTAGTTTCTGAGCACGTTTGAAGTAAAAAATGTACACGTCATTTTGTTGTCTAATGATATAATATTTTTTTTCTATTAATAACAATAAACATTTTAATCACTGATCCTACCCCTTTTCCCTAGCGCTGTTTCGTGTATTACCGTGCTGCTGGAACGAGACGGAGTGCTTATCTCGCGACCAGCTACTAGGCTATAACCGACTACTCAGTTGCGACGTGACGGAACAATTACTTTGAATTGAAAAAAAAAATCATCGGACATAAAAATGACATCTACGTTTTTACTACAAATATGCTCAGGAACCGCTGGTTAAAATCCTTGGGGTACGTGCTGTTAAATCCCGTATATTTATGGTGTCTTAGAACTTCACATTATTTCTTTGGGTGACCGGACAACTCAGAATCATGCAACGTCAACACCTTCTCTGAAAAGTTATTAAAAGTTATGGAAAAAAAATGGTTAAATAAGTTTTGGTAGATTAGGTAGGTTATTTTTAAATTTTTATTTTTATAACTTTTAATGTCTTTCCAAAGGGGTGTTCGAAATTGCATGATTCTGAGTTGTCTTGGAACCATTTCAAGTTGAAAATTTTCGACATTCAGAAATACTATAAATGAAATGAAATATTCGACAAAGTTCGTCGAATTTGAAGTCGAACAAAGTTCGTCGAGAAGAAGAAAAAAGCGCATGACGAATAACTAACTGTTGATTGCTATTGGAGAATTGAGCGAAATCCTATGAACACCTGAACACCTTTTTGTCATTAGAATCATTATAATCGAAGAAAATTTATATAATATATAAAAATCAAAATGTGTTTGGGGATTGGTGAAATGTCTATGCATTGCTTTATTGAGCGTATGAAATGTTTGAAACTTTCAAAATACCTTCTTTAAACCCCTGCGAAGGTTTCTGGATTATTACAACCACATGACAATGCATCTGGAAAGTTTTTTAATCTTCACAAAAATTCTTGCGAAACTGCCAAAAACTTGCGAATGACATTTTGCAAAACAATGATTGTTAAATGAAATTTCTATTTTCAAAACTCTTAAAACTCTCAAAATTAATGAAAATTGAAAACACTTACATAATAATTTGAATCGAATAAAGAATTATAGATATTTTAATTAGGCACCTATGTTAGATACCAAATTTGATTGATTGTTCTTATAATATACAAAAATGAATATTTTTTGTAAAACATGGAAAATTAAAATTTGCATTAAAAAAATTGTATTACGCACGCGAACTGTTTGAAAACTGAATGTACTGGGACTAAATATATGGAACGCGGGAGGCGGTTGGCGGGACGGCGGAGCGGAAAGGCCGGGAAGGGGTAGGCTGGAGGGGAAGGGGACGCGGGAGAGAAACGGGGGCGCACGGAAAAGGACACGCAGGGAGAAAAAATTTATTTCTTTGAATGTGGCATTGCAACGCACGCCGGGAACCAGCTAGTAGGGTAATATAAATATGTAACAATCCATTGCTAAATAAGTGTTTTTATTATTACTAGTGGTCGCCCAGCGGTCGAAATTCGACCATAATTAATTTAAATTTAATGTATTTTTTAAGTATAATTTTAAAAAAATATTAGGATTCTACACTCCTTCTCTATATAAACTATAAGTGTGCGAAATTTCATAATACTCCTCCGTCCGCGCAATTTTCGTAAAAAGGGGAACAAAGTTTTTGCTTCACGTATTAATACTGACTGATGTTATCTTTAGTTTAGCACAGCATGGTCAATGAAAAGTACCGTAATCAATGCATTGATGCTATGACAAACAACATGAGCAGTGAGTACTTAGTTGGGTGTGTGTCTTACCTGGTGTGGAGAGTAGGGCGGCCTGGGCGGAGGGCCGGGGGCCGGGTACCGCTGGTGCGGGGGGTAGGGGGAGTAGGGCTGCGGCGAGCCCTGAGGGGGGCCCGAGCCCTGAGGGGGAGGGCCCACAGGGTAGCCGCCCCCACCTCCGCCCGGCCCGCCGTAAGGGGCACCGCCCACACGAGAACCACCGCTCTGTAACAATCAAACATACATAGGTAAGTATAAAAACAAATCAAACATAAAACTCATCAAATACAAAAACTTTAAAAAATAAATGTCTAGCCAACTCGCCGTTTCCCGATAGGGGTGCAGGAAGACCGTCATACTACTCTGTCTCAGCACAAACTCCTTGCTTCGTTCACATTCAGATCTTCTCATTCTGACTCTTGACATGTTCTCTCCTTCCCCTCGTCAAATAGACCCTCCTCACAGCATCCCCAAAGATGACAAAGGACCTGCAGAAAATTATTTGACCCGACTCCAGTATTCGATTCACTTGATCGTGCCATGTCTTGATCTGCTATCGGTCGTTTGCGACTTCTATTAATTTATATTATAGAAATAAAAGTACATTGGTTGTAGTGATGAATATATAGATATTAAATATTTAATGTGGGTACCTACGATGTATGTCTTGATTGTGGTATATGTATATTATATTATAATAACTACCGGCTGACGAACGTAGTGTACAGGTGTGTGTGTATATGCGGAAGTGTTTTTGTAGGTGAGAGAAAAGGTGATCTGTGAAGGGATGTGCAAGCGCATTGAACAGTTTTTTTATCACTAACACGATGCTCCTTTTAAATATGGGCAAGTGAATCTGAAAAAATGGCGATTTTTAGAGTAAGCAGATATTATTAATGAAGAGCAAAATTAATTAGCTGCTGCATTTGTTTTTTTTAAGCGTGGAATCTTGCTGTATGGCGTGAAGGTCTCAAAGGTATGTATAAATTAATTGGGGATAGAAGTTCGGTACAATCGATTTTTACAATTCTAAGTATAAAAATTAACTCTGCTACTGCTCGCCTTTGTTGCAAATATTGAAAAGTACTTGTACCATTAACTTCAGCGTCATGATATGATATTTTATATTCCCCTCAAACCCTTTCTTTGTTAATTCACACGCTCATATGCCTAAACCATCGGGCCCCTTTTTTAAGTTTAACCATTACGTTTATCCAAAATAATATCGCGTATCCCGTAGAAAAGTGTTGTTAGTCAAAATTTTCTATTTTACATTTAGTTGTCAGAAGTGGTTTGACTACATTCATGTTAAATTTATAGGATCATTACCTCACCTCATAACAATATAAAATATGCACAGTCAAGACAATATTTAAGATTTGGTAATCGTTGGGAAAATAATTGTTCTCATCGTTTTATAGGTAATAGCGAAGGCATCTTTACTTAATTACTTCTCAGCGCCAATAGCTCATCTTACCAACTGGTACATATTCCAGTAAAGCGTTGAGATGTAAATAAATAATTATTATTCACACAATTAATAGAGAGGCGGAAACTTGGGAAGGCGTACGATGGCAATTCCCAAATTAATAAATTATTTTAAAAGGATAATTATTCCGAACTTCACAATTCAAACGCAACTAAGCCACTATTTGTAATAATTAATTATACATTACTTCAATTTGCTCACGCCTATCGAACTAAATTCATCTTGCGTAGTCGTGCAATTGACCTTTACATAATACGGACAACAAATGACCGACCATCTCGAACACTAACTCCCTCCCAGAGATAATCCGTTTTCTATGATTGGGGGACAGAACCGGGTAAGAAAATGAGAATCCTTTCGGATCATTAGAAGGTCCTGCCCTTGACCGAATGCCGAGTCCTTTGAACCCTCCGTCCCATTGTTTGGCTATAACGTATAGCTGATACCTACAGCCTTCAGCCTTACCAACACTCCTACCTACCTACCATAGCTACCTACGACTAAACCTACTTCAAGGCAGAGGGGAGGCCCCCAAATAATAATAATATCGAGGGAAAATAATGTAAAAGAAGAACCATTTCTTGAGAACGTCTTTAGCGTATTCGCGGAAAAGCTTACGGCGATTTAATCCGATCAAAAAGCTTGTCAGTTTTTTGTCTGTAAAGTTCATTCAAAATTTTAGTTCAAGTTCAAACAATTGCAATAAAACACTGAAAAATAACGGCGTTATGAATTATTTTAAATGGGGAAAAAAGCATGGCAATGGAACAACAGTACTAAACTTCCTGGAAGGGGTAGAAGAATGGAGAATAGGCGTTTAAACAGGCGAATATTTTAATTATTCTTATAAATAACATTATAAAGCTTTTATTTATTCTTTATCGTGATCACTATTAGGGCTTGTACGAAAACTTTCAGCCGAACCCATTTATTTGCGTATACTAGAAATAAAGGAGTTAAGTTGTTAAGACAAAAAAAATATAAAATAATTTCCCGTTCAATAAAACTAGTGTCTTATTAAACGGGGGAAGAAATCGAGAAGAGCAGGTAATAAAAAAAATTGACCGCATTTTCGATTTGAATCTTTTGAAATAGAGCGGAGTCGATCTATCATTTTACACCATCCGGGTCGCTCACGACCGGTTGGGTGAGCGGGTCGCGGGCGGTTTAGCAAATCATTGTAAATTTACCTTTAAGCTCGAGTTATTTTCAAATAATTAGAAATTGATTGTTGCGAAAAATAACGTTGTAATTAATGTGGGAAATTCCAAATAAATAATGCACCAATATTCACACATCTTTAATATTTCGTAAACTCGTTGCTAAATTAACATAAAAAATACAATAACTACACGATAAGGACGGAAATACAAGAAAACAAAAAAAAAATGGCTAGCTATTTAAAAATAAAATCTTGAGTTGTTTATTTATTAATATATATTTTGTAGTTCAATTATATTATCAATATCATCAATATATTAATACGTAAAGCAAAAATTTTGTACCCCTTTTTACGAAAATTGCGCGGACAGAGGAGTATGAAATTTCGCACACTTATAGTACCTATATATAGTGCAGAATGCAAATTTTTTTTTAAAATTATGAATAAAAAATACATATAAAAAACATTACAATTATGGTCGAATTTCGACAATTGGGCGATCACTAGTTTCAATAATAATATAAACATTTCCTTATGTTCACTTTTGTTGTGATTTAAAACTAATACTTGTGAGGCTTTTTCAGGTTTCGACTTTCGGAGGAGTATGAAATTTCGCACACTTATAGTTTATATAGAGAAGGAGTGCAGAATGCTAATTTTTTTTAAATTATGAATAAAAAATACATATAAAAACATTACAATCATGGTCGACTTTCGACCTTTGGGCGATCACTAGTTTCAATAATAATATAAACATTTCCTTATGTTCACTTTTGTTGTGATTTAAAACTAATGCTTGCGAGGCTTTTTCAGGTTTCAACTTTCGAGCAGATTTCCGGTAACTGGAACCGCAATGATGGCCAATTTTAGATTTCAGATATCTATCATTTCTATTTGACTGTCTCGAGAAAGTGATATTCGAGACGTGACGGACGGTCTACAAAATTCATTTTCATACATCTTCTACGGTCGCTCGCCTCGCCACACCGGTCGCGAGAGCGGGTCGCGAGACCCGGGTGCTGACAACCCGCTCGCTCGTCATACTCATACATAAATAACGCACTCACTATTTGGTAGTTAGCGAGCGGGTCATTCACAATCGACCCAGCACTGTTTAGAATCGATGGGTTCACTTCGGTAGATATGCAAACGGTAGGTGTGGACAAAATATGCATAACGGGACCAGATATAAATTATGATTGGTGCTTGAAAGAATAAAAGTGCAATAAAAAAGATGACGATGATAATAAAGCATTCGCACAATAAATCTTCTCTCCCTGCGGATGGGGCGGTCCCGCGTCATCAATCAGCTCTGTAGGGGCGGCGGGCAGGTTGGGCGGCAGGTTGGGCGGCAGGATGGGCTGCACGGTGGCAGGGCGGTGTGGGAGGACGGCCCCCCCAGACGCGACGCCATTGGCTGACTCCGCATCGATCCGCGCTCCCCACTTCGCCGGCTCCGCGCTCCGAGCCGGCACCAGAGCAGGCAGCCAGCCCGCCCGCCAGCCCACAGTACAGAGTACGCCACTGCTACGCCACCCTAACCATCCACCCCGCCCGGCCTAATCACGTTATTATACACAGAGCGGGCAGAGCAAATACACTTTTTATGCAACGTACTGTACACGCTGTTTTCGTCATACACCAATTATACTGATGCACGTCATAAAAATAGATAGAACAATGCTGCTGTAGGCGTTTCAAAATGAATCTGAATAAATCTCATTTTGGGAGCCTTGTTTAAAATAATGCATAATACTCAATCAGTACAGTCAGTCAGTCAGTGCTGGTATAATTCGTAGGGGTAAAATTAATATTAAAAACGTACAAATAATAAATAGGGTAGTTTTATGATTGCGGTAACTTATACCTAAATATCTATATGGTCATTAATCCGACGGCCTCCGTGGTTACGATACTTGGCTACGAATCCGGAGGTCATGGGTTTAATACCCGGAGTGCGCAAGTAAATTTTATTTAATTAATTTGCGTTATTTTATATATTTATACACATTCGTATATTTATTTCGTATAAACATATATTATTCTTCCGGAACGCTAGTTACTTTCCGTATCACACTGGTGAAAGACCACCTCATTAAGAATCAAAACTTTGGTTGAAATAGCTTTAGCCGTGTGAGGTGACCAGATCTGAATAGCCGCGTACCAACTTCCCACCTTCCTCTTTTTCATCTCCTTCCCCTCCCAACAACCTACAGCCTCACAACACGCCCCAATATTGGGGATGTCTTAGTCTCACTGACTCGACTATTGTGTGGTGGCAATATTAAATAAATTCGTTAAGTAGTATTCACACTTTATATCAGTATTTACAAACAAGTAGTAAATTTTACTGATGTCATTCGTAGAGCATGGGGTGAGGTTTATCCGGGTCTTGGCGGCGGATGCGTCTGTCCCCCAGCGCATGGCAGGCCGGATCGGGAAATAATGAGGGAGTCCCTTTGACTTGTCCAGCCACACTCTCTCGTAACATCGCCTTGCGCCGCAGTGGGAGGAAGGGATTCATACGTCCGTCACTCCTGGACACACTGACCACCAGATTCCTACTCACTCCCAATACCCTTTTCCATCTCAGAACTTCCTCTCCTTCCTTTCCTAAAAAGACTCTTCACCCCAAAGATGAAACAGGCCCTAAGAGAAATTATTTTCCTCAGGCTAATACATCAATGGCTTCGACGCATTTTAAGGATAATAAACAGATGGTATCGATACTAACGCATACTCCGTAACTACCGATTTTTTCAAATTTGACTTAAAAACTTGCAACTTCGCACTCGATTTACTCGAAAGCGCAAGCTCAAATTAAAAAAAAAGTTATACAACAAATCGACTCCAAATTTTATGTAGATATTCACCAGTTTCCGGACACCGTGTATAATATTCACTTCTTGCGGAAAAAGTAATATTATCATTCCTTGCAAAATGTGTTGCAAACTCGGATCTCGGAATGAAACAAAATATAACAAATTGAAAAACAGAGTTTAAGAGTCGAGAGGGGCAAACCAGATGGTTCATTTTGACGATATTGTAGAAAGTACCGCTCGAGTACAAAGTGGTCAGAGTATTACAACAATGTTCCCCCGTCGGGTATCGTTAGGCCACATCGGGCTTTACATCTGAGTGACAGTCGGGAGTAATACTGGGTGCCGGGTACTGGCAAGCAGTGAGGCAGTACACGAGTACACATACACTAGATGCCGGCACAGATGGGATATGACGGGCCTCACTGGCGCTGAATGGGCGGAATGCTGGCGCCAGACTCGTCCCGTGTCCCGTGTCGTCAGCCGTCGTGCCTTGCTCGTGGAAACAGCGGCTTCATCTCGGAATGTGACCAATACATTATTACTATTACATTACTTATGTGCCCGCATCCATTGACATAGAATTGTCTACGTTATTTGTTAAACAAGTGTATAAATAATATCATTTTACCGTCAATTCCCTTAATTGCCAAATATAGGATACATCATCACGACCGGCGTGGTCTAAGGGTAAGGCTCTTGACACGCAATTCGAAGGTCGGGGGATCGAATCCCGGCGTGAGCAAATAAATTTTATTTGGTTAAATTATGTTATTTCACAATAAATACATTTAAAATAATATATAGTATATTTGCTGCACGTTCCAGAGTGGAAGGTACTCTCATTGTCGCCCTGGTGTAAGACCACCATTCAGAATTGAAACGTTGCTTGAAATGGCTTTAACCTTGTTTGGTGACCAGCTCTGATTAACCAGGTACTTCCCCACCTTCCCCTCCCTCAGATCCTTTCCTCCACACTACCTTTAGCCTCACAAAATTCCCCAACTGGGGATGTCATATACTCACCGACTCCAGACGGGAGCAGCTGGGACTCTTGTGACGTATTCACATAAAAAAACTTCAACTAGACCGACACCCCCTCTATTCTACCCTTTCCTATTCCGACTTAAACAATTTATTATGCAATCTTTCTCAATTAAAATTTTCAAATCACTTAACTCACTTGTACATTATAATACCCATGTGAAAACCTGTAAATCAGCGACAAATATGCTGGGTTTTGTCATACACAATTCCAAGGATTTGACCAACCTTACAGTAATAAGGCTGCTTTACTTCAGCTTAGTGCGTAGCATTCTCGAGAGTGGATCTCAGATATGGGGACCTGAGGACATCGTCTATGTACTGAGAAAATACAAAAATTTTTTTTACGATACCTCTATATGAGAGAGTTCGGTTTTTACCCATGGCTGTTTCCAACAGCATTTATTTCGGGAATGCTGGGTATCTGCAGCCTTAGTTCCAGAAGAGATGTCGCATTACTGCTGATGGCATATAAGCTTCTAAATGGTTTTATATCGGTACCAGATATTCTGGCTGAAATAGGATTCTATGTCCCGGATAATTTCACGCGAGGTCGCCATCACAGGCTTTTGATTCTTCCCAGGTGCAGAACTAACTAACCAATGGTGATGCCCCTGGGAAGACTTACTAGGTTAATTAACTGCCTTGCAGGAATTGTGGATATTTTCCACATTTCCTGCAACGATTTTAAGCGTGAAATAGCACTTATTAAATAAATGTTTTAATTGTAAACGTAATGATTATGTATCTTGTATAACAGTTTTTGCAATATATTGGTGTAATGCTGTTTTTGCTAATAAATAAATGGTAAAATGAATGAAACCTAAATATTATTACGCTACATTTCAATGTAAACTGTTGGTATACCCAATAATAAAATATAATATTATTAAAGCTTATTCTTATTACAATACTTTATTCACCACTAAAATATTCAGAAGATAAAAAATAACTAGGTTTACCCTAGGTAAAAAAATCTTCTTCGAATATCATAAAATATTTTGTGAACTGTTTTACTCTAGCTCGAGATACTAACCAATCACTTTCAGAGGAAACACAATAAACATAATATAATAGGTAGGTACCTACGCATAATTCATATAGCTACGTGTTTGTGAAAAATTAGACTGGGACAGGATTATTTTAAACCCCTCTGTTGATGAAAAAATGATGTATAGATAGATATATATTAATAATAATAATAAAGATTTTTTTTTAATATATATATTGAGGGATAGGGACAGTAGGATTTATCGATCCAGTTAGGAGATCTACCGAGCCGAACCCTCTGATATGAAAATATCTGGAGTCGGTGAATTATTTTCGCATTTGGTCTGTTGTAGGTTGACATGTTGTTCTTGTATTGTTTTGTATTATATAATACACTTGCATAGTGTGGATTGACTAGATGATCATTTGTGGAAAAGTGTGTGGAAGGGCTTAGTTTTTTCTGAGGGGAAGATTTAACCCGAATAAAGTCGAAAAATAATGGCTTTTATTACAGAGTACATAATTACACGTAACATACAAAACAATTATAAAACACACATCATTTACAAACACAACTCATAATATATGCCGATTATAATGTTATTTTTTTCATTACCAACTTCAATTAACTTAAATTTTTGTACCATAAAATGGGGGCTTCAGCACGGGTAAGCCAGCCATCCAGTGAGGCCAACATTATTCAATCATATTGTAAAATGTAAATTAATAATTTATCAAAATAATAATAATATATAAGTAACGAAACCTTGGACTATCAGGCATGTGCTGGAGTCCTTCAACTCATTACCAAAAGTGTGGATTGTGTCCGCTATTTGTATATTTCATAATGATGTGTACCTACCTACACACTTTCACGCTATTCGCATTTTTACAATAATAAAAGCGTGGGCGGTGTTCCAACCAATATTTTCTAAAACGGTTTTAACACCTCATTTGTTGATGAATTGGGTGATTTCCCATTCCATAGCGTAATGCTCTTATAACCACATACTCAAAAGTTTTAGATTGTGTTTGCTATTTTTAGGTTTCATAATAATATGTACCTCCACACTTTTATGCTACTCGTATTTATAAAAATAATATGCGTGGGCGTTTATTCGATCAATATTTTCTAAAACAGTGTTTACAACTCATTTGTTTATGAATTGGGTGATTTCACATTCCATAGCATAATGTTCTTATAACAACGTACTAATAACCTGATTTGATTACTGATAAAAGTATTTTGAAGCAATAATAAATAGAACTACTTTTCAGACGTGTTTACGTAGTCATTTGTAAAACATTATTAACGAATCTCAACAGTGTTAACTTCTGCATTAAAAAAATAATAAAATTTTTGCATTAAATACTTACACTATATATTTTTGTTTTAAAATTATGAAGCAGTTGTTGAACTGGAAGATTTGATATTTTTGATAAAACAGTTAGGTCTGGTGTACAGTGTGTACATGGTCTCCTATGATTTAATATAGACAGAAGTTTTTAGAGTAGGTACCTAATCTAACAAATCGATTTTTAAACAATTTGTAGTTAAAATTAATTAATATGTAATTAAAAAGATTCGTGGAGATTTGTTATGATTAAATAAGGAAACATTCGATAAATACACGGCGTGTTTCACAATAGACAGAGAATGCTGTACTAAAAAAAGTTCAGAATAAAAACCTAAGCAGAAGAATCAAAAATGTAACAGCAAAAGCAGGAAACAAGCCATTCGTTTCGGTTCAGTTGGTGAGATTTATTTTGGTCAATAAGGAATATTTGAAGACGGTAAAAATGCGATTCGAGTAACGTCAAGATCATAAGTCATATAATATGGTGGAAAGTTTTATTGGTCGGTTTTATGAACCATCTGCCACACCTCGGCGGGCTGAGGGTCAAACGTGATCAGGTTACTCGCTCCATGGTCCATGCGCGGGCTCCGGCGCGGCGCACAGGAGACATCGACACTCCGACACACACACCGGAGTCGGAGGAACTCGAGACTAGGGATTGTAGATCGTCAGCGTAGGGGATGCAGCTGAAAGCCAAAGCTCGGAGAGAAGTCAGCTAAAGTGTATCATCGAACAATATGTATTATATCTACTAAGGTAGAAAAGGTAATCCAAATGCAAACAATCGAAAAAAAGATAATTTTACATAGGATATAAATCACGTATGATTTATGACCAACATATATTTTTTTTAAATCTTTTGTTTTATATTGTTATTGTAATTATAACAGCTTGTTTTGGGTATTTGATGATAAAGGGAATGGGATATGTCATTTAAAAAATTAAGGAGGTAAAGTCATTTTTCCAATTGAGTCGCACCGATGCAATTTTTTAAGACTTTTAGGTTTATAGTGCAAATAGACTATTATTTTTAATTCATAGATAGATACATAGATTGGTAGATGATTTTGTTCGTTTTATGATTATCAAAGCGCACGTAAGATGAGATCGACAAAATCAGTATATTAATACGTGAAGCAAAAACTTTGTACCCCTTTTTACGAAAATTGCGCGGACGGAGGAGTATGAAATTTCGCACACTTATAGTTTATATATAGAGAAGGAGTGCAGAATGCTAATATATTTTTTAAATTATGCATTAAAAATACATTAAATCAATAAAAAAACATTACAAATTAAATTAATAATGGTCGAATTTCGACCACTGGGCGATCACTAGTTAAAATAAATAGGTCCCAACGGTCGAGTTGGTTAAGGCGTTTTCCCGGTAAGACGAGAGATACTGGTTTCGATTCCCAGTTGCCTTTCCTTTTATCCGTGCCTTTTGTTGTTTTCATATTTCGCTTAGATTTATTAGTATCTATTATCTTCTTCTTCAATGATATAATTATTATTCATAAAAAAAATAATTCATGACTTTAGGGAATTTATATTAGATCGGGGAATATTTCCGGGTACATATCACAAAATAGACCTACCGTGCTAAGGTACTGATTTCTTGTCCAAAATAAATAAACACAAAAAGTAGATACGACAAATTTCTCGGTAGGAAGACCACCATTATTAAAAAATTGTAATTAACATCACACTTCCGATAATTTAGAAAATTTGGTTATTTGGAAGAAATTTTCACCTGGCAAAGAGTTCACCTACATATTATATCTATTGTTGGAAACAATGTCATAAATCCGAGGTTTCTTATTATTGAGTGTACGGGATGTATTGCATTCAGGCAGTGCCTTTTTAAGGGAGTGCCTTTACTGCGGTGTATGCAGGCTACGAGCCACCAACATTGCAGGAATACATATTGAATTGTAGTAAAGTACAACCCAACACCTCGGGCACTGGGCATTGTGAGCTGTGCTGAAGTGGACTACCGAACACTGAGCAGTAGACTCAGACCGACTCTCCGCACTCGTATATCTACAACAGACGATTGCCCATTTATCACGCTACCGTTTCGTGCAAAGGAAACGTACAAGTTTTGACTTATGTTTTATTTGTTACAAAGCTCCGAAGAAACTTCAATTGATGGATAAGCGAAACCACTGAGCAACATACGCCCGATATAAATACTGTTAGGTACTTCTACTTAAGGGGTTTACAGTGTAGAGTTTCTACCAGTAGTTATGTGAACAGTAGACCAGGCGTACAAAAAAGAATGTTTCTATTTTTATCTTATTTAATTAGACAAAACGGACATTTCCTCTGAAATCACAAGACTTGTAAGTAAATACTTAATTTTAAATAATATATTTCACGGGGACCCGACAGTTGATTCGCCGACAATTGGCCCCCCGAAACGAAACGTAAAATCGACTTCAAAAATACCCTAATAAATTGGTATGAATATCAAACGAATTACAGCGTCGGTTTTTGTACTTGAGCCACTGATATACACAGTATATAGATTTTACTTTGACGCATTTGAATGAAAATACGTTTTATACCTTGTTATTCGAAGGTACATTCTCTCTACACATCCCTTTGGGGTCACAGTTATATTTTATGTAATTAGGTATACCTATTTTCCCTAAACCGACTGCAAATTGTATAAAGTATGCCGGGGGGGCCAACTGTCGGCGGATCAGCTGCCATGGAACCATATTTCATTTACCTTTCCAAAAAGGGAATTAATTCTACAATTTGTCCAAAGAAACGTAACTATATCAAGATGATTCTTTTATCAAACGTTTTTTCAGGCAAGTAGGTACCATAAAATTTAAAAAGCTCTGTCAAAGTTAGCCACCTAGTCAGAGATATTTAGTCACAGGAACGCTTGCTTGAATAATTAAGTGGACGCAGCAGATTTTCGAAAACGCAAGTTAAACCCGTTTATTTATCCCGTCGTGAACTGAATTCAAAGATTATGTATCTAGCGCTATAATAAGTGGATGCAGCAGATTTTTTTAAGACAAACATTCCCGGGTACGAAAAACCCAACAATGTTCGAAAATCTCCTATTACCGCTACAGTAACAACGCGATCAGCTCTACAAACAATTTAATGTACTTGATGTTCGTCAAAACAACATAAAAAGGGTTATTATCCATGTACACAAAAATCTAGAAAATCTTCATAAAATTGAGCATAAATATATCACAAGAAGTCACACTAGAAAGGATCTCGTGGTCCCAGAGAGCAATACGGCAAAGTATCAAAAGACATATACATATCTGGGACCGAAATTGTATAATAAAATCCCCCCAGAATTAAATATTAAGACATGCAAAATGTCCTGCATCGGTTCATTAATAACTAAATGGTTGATTGACTTGGGTAGGATGGAGTCTGAAAAACTATTAAATAATGTCACTTAAAGTTTTACATGGTTACCTAAAAATGGCACATTAAATATAAACTGAGTACATATTTTATTAGAAAAAATAAATAAAAACAACATTTTTTTACAAAATACATGTCTGACTTTTTCATCAGCAATTGGTTCCTTAGAACAGGCAATCTGCCTAGCTAGGAACTATGTTGACCTACAAGACATAATAACACTTTTCTAATATTTACAGTTATCTTTAAATATATTATCATGTTATTATGTTATTTTGCTATTTAATTGTATATAATGTAATATAATAAATAAAATAAAATAAATAAAGTAACGGCTGTGGAACGATTTGCCGGCCTCTGTGTTTCCTCCCTCCTACAATATGGGTCTCTTCAAGACCCATGTTCACTCCTTCCTCTCCTCAAAAACACCCTCCACACAGCATCCTCAAAGATGACATAGGCCCTGAGGGAAATTATTTTTTCCTCAGGGCCTCCTGTGTGGAGTTAATGTAAAAAAAAAAAAAAAAAGTAAGCGGAAAATGTTGCTTGTGTCGTGATGAAGGACTTAGCTAATCCGAGGAATCGAACACGCGGCGCCCGGGAGGGATTCAAACGCGATGCCAACTCAGACACTGTAATAATTTTTCTTTTTGGTAGGTAATATACGTTTCTTGGTGTTAATTACATAATAATTAATAGCACCTTAATTTTTAACCCCCGACGCAAGGAGCGGTGTTATAAGTTTGACGTGTCTGTCTGTCTGCCTGTCGTCTGTCTGTGGCATCGTAGCTCCTAAACGAATGGACCGATTGTGATGCAGTTTTTTTTTTGTTTGAAAGCTGACGTAATAGAGATGGTTCTTAGCTACAATTCGTGAAAATCTGTTCAGGCGTTTTAAGGTTATCAGCCTTTTTTGTGTCGGGGGTTTCTTAAAATTTTGTAAATTTTACTTATATTTTATGTGTATAACGCACAAGAGTCCCAACTGCTCCCGTCTTGAGTCAGTGAGACTATGGCATCCTCAATTGGGGTAAGATAATTGAGAATAACTCGTGTTTAGGAGGGGAATATTATCACGAATTGTAAAGATTTTTAAATATTTTTATACGTGAATACCTCACAAGAATCCCAGCTGCTCCCATCTGGAGCCAGTGAGACTATGGCATCTCCAAATTGGGGTATGTTCTGAGGCTGAAGGCTGTAGGGTGGGAAGTACCTGGCTATTCAGATCTGGTCACCAAACACAGCTAAAGCCATTTTAAGCAACGTTTCAATTCTGAATGGTAGGTACACCAGAGCGATACAGAAAGTATCTTCCACTCTAGAACGTGCCGCAAAATAATATTTTTAAATGAATTGATTGTGAAATAACACAAATTAAGGTCCCAGTCCCGAACGTCGGGTGCACTGCAGTTAGGTATTTTAACTACTTGTGAACCAAATCAAACACCTGCATATTTCGCCGTCTGCTTGGAGGAAACGCGCGCGCGTTAGACACAATTTTGATTAAATAAGAATACACTTGCTTTATAATTAAAATTTATTTACTGAATAATGGATACAGCTTTACAGATTAAAAATCATATTAGAAATGGAATGGATGCATACACACAGATACATCTTTTATTGAGGTCTCAGTTTTTTATTCAATAGAATCTAATGGTATTTTGACAATTTCTCGTTCTGATTTGATGATTTTATAATATCGCTAAAACAATGGGTGTGAATAAAAGGAGATCTGAGAATAAACTCACGACAAATATTTTTAAATATGTGCGATAGAAATGACAAAAGGCTGCATTGTTTTTGAAAGTTCATTTAGATAATTTTTTTCGTAGTTATGTAGGAATATATTTCACGATATTAGCTAAAGCATAGAAAAGTACAATAAAGCACACAAAGAAGAAAAAACGGATTCACAAATAAAGAAGTTGATATAAATTAAAATAAAATAAACTAAATGATATCTAAATATACAATTTTTTTAATATGTATTCAGCATAATAATTGGCTCGAAAAGTGCCTTGACTTTATTTGTGATTTAGGAAGCTATTAGTTTTGTTTTGTGTTTTGTGTAAAACACTCTGTTATTCGTACGATACGCAAGTTGCATGTAAAAAATGAAAACATAATATGCGAGATAAAAATAAATTCCTAACTACCATTGTTATAATGATTTCACAATATTATCCGTAAAATTGCGTAGGTATTATGCGAACAAAACAGTGAGTGATCATTCATAAGACTGTCATTTTGCAAGAACATCATCCTAACTCCAGTTTGTTGATAATACTAAACATCCACAAAAATGATAATTTAAAATGCCAAAACTAATTTATTTTAGTTTTAGATGTTTCGGATTCAATGCATTTATAGAAATTATTCAGGTACATAATTTTCAGAATATCAACAAATTTACAAAAAATGTCATTAATCAAAAGCCTGGTATGACAATCTTATCCGTCCATCCCCTGCCATACTAATCATTACCCCTAATGCTTCTAATCATTTTTTCCTCTCTTCCATAGCTTTTAGAACATGTGATTGCCAATCAAACTTCATAATTCCGGTTTTGAACCAAATCGGTAGAGAAATCGAGAAACTCAAGATGGATGGTGAAATTTTGAACTTAAGTATTAGATTCCAGTTCAGTGCACCTCCGAACTTCTCAATCCCGATTTTTAACCAAATCGGCCGAGAACTTAAGAAATTCAAGATGGATGCCGAATTTATACATTTTGACATTAGATCCAAGATCAGTGCATGTCCAAACTCCCTAATACCGATTTTGAACTAAATCGGTAGAGAATTCGAGAAAATCGAGATAGATGCCGAAATTATACATTTGGTTGCTAGATTCGACAGTGCACCTCCAAACTCCCTAATAACAATTTTGAACCAAATCAGTAGACTTCAAGAAATCCGAGATGGATGTTGAAAGATTTTAACATTAGATTCAAGTATAGTCCACCTCCAAACATCCTAATACCTATTTCGAAGCAAATATGTAGATAACTCGAGAAATTAAAGATGGATGCCAAAATTATGCAAACTATGCATTCAATTATGTGTATGTTATTATTATGTGTATGTTTATATATATATATACATATATAATTTTTTTTATATTCCTCTAATATATTTAAATACTTTTTTTTTCTCTTCAATATAACCAATGTACAATAACTGTTAAAATTTGAAAAAAAATACATATAAAACTTTATATTACAACACATAAATACTTGTCACACATAAACATAAATAAACACGTAAACACCTCAGCACAGGTTCTCCTAGTGAGGTGTTCACGAAACATACAACAATACCTATCCACAGTTTCACCTTCACAAACCTACCTTACACCCAACATAATAAAATTATAAAGGTAAATACTGTAATGTATAGAAATAAATAAATAAATAAATTTCTACCCACCTCCAAACCCCCTTGTACCGACTGCGATAGTAATTGATTAAAAAGTATAAAATTATTGTGTGCATCGAAATAATGTATTTTTTGACATTAGTTTTTCGCCAATGGGTGGTTGGGTCTCACTTCTATGGCCTACGCACAATGTCAATAAAATTTTAAAATTGGAGACAGTAAGACAGATCACAATTTATTTATTATCTAAAAATAATTATTTAATTTCGATTGGCCGGTTGATTGTATTACACCTGTCTCCCCATTAGTGTCTTGTACAAAATACATCGATAATAATTTCATAGCTGCGGACGAAATCGAAACAAAATATGCGTGCATTCGTCTCGAAGTCTTTCTCGCGACTTTGGTGAAATATTATCGCACCTTGCGGGCCGATTATTTTGCCATACAATTTTCTATGGCGGAAAAGAATAAAAGAATTCATAAAGTTTGGGAGAATTACAACAAAAATCTAAAAACGATTAAGCGTATTTTATTAATTGAAAATAATCTGTATTGTGTTTACTTTGAGATTACGGAAGATTATTAAAAAAAAGTGTCTGTAATAGGCGCTACTATGATTCCAGCGAAGGCATTTTCGGACGTTTTACGTAAAGTTCCAGTATGTATTTAACGAAGAATTAAAAAGTTTTAAAAAATTTCATTCACGTGTAACATTAGACATTTTTCTAACTACCCCCATATAATTTTTAAATAAATTGTTTGTAGTATTGCTTGTTCTACGATGATACAAACTGATGTTTAGCGCTATTTGGAAACTTGACTCTTAATCAAATAAGTTTTATTTGCGCACGCCGGGATTCGATCCCGCGACTTTCGGATTGTGAGTCAAGAGTCTTACCCCTCCGACCACGTCGGCCGTCAAATAATTTAAATTATTTAATAATTTAGGGAATACTACCATCAACATTAGATATTAAAATAATAAATATTCATGTACACAATACAAATAACTGTTTACTAATTATTTCAAAAAAATCCAGAAAATTAAAAAATAAAGGACGTGTATAAATACAAAAACACAAATATTACATAAACTGATTTTTTTTCAGGACTTCGAAACATGTTTTGTCAATTATGAAATATATATTTTTCACTTTTTATTAATTTTAAATGCAGTCCGAATTTTTAAATCTTGTTGTGAGGTGATTTAATACATAATGTTTTGTAGATTTAACCTTTAGGATGTAACATTTTATTGCGTAATCTTTTTACTTTTTTTATTGACATATTATTTTCAAATAATCCGTCTAATTGGGGAAACAAATGATATTTTTCCTGTACTTAAACCACGATTTTTTATAAAACTTTGTTAGCAATTAGTGAGCGGAGCTTTATACTGTCATTTCTCGACGGTTTTCTACTAGCGTAGGTTTGGAAGCCTGTTACTTTTAACATTTCAGGTATATTTCAGGTTTTTGGTATCAATGAAAGTAGAAGAATGAATCCAAAATAAAAACTTAGATGTATTCAAAAGAATTTAAAAAAAACGAGTGCAGTTCACACGCGGTAGAAGCGAAACTTTACCAAAGCAATCTCAACCAATAGCCCCTTAAAAAGTGGTCATAATCAAAACCGCCATTTTCTTATTTTTTTGTATGAATACTGCACAATTGTATATATATTGAATTTTGTATGAGTCCCAACTGCTCCCGTCTGGAACCAGTGAGACTATGGCATCCCCAATTGGGGTATGTTGTGAGGCTGAAGATAGTGGGGAGGGGAAGGAAATGGGGAAGAGGAAGATGGGAAATACCTGGCTATTCAGATCTGGTCACCAAACACGGCTAAAGCCATTTCAAGCAACGTTTCGATTCTAAACGGTCTTACACCAGGGCGATACTGAGGGTATCTTCTTCTCAGCCAATGAGCGCAGGTTAACGCTTTGTAGGTGTTGTTATGCGTCATTTCCGTTTCATACGAATTTTAAATCACAACGGGGCTAAAGAAGTTTCACTTCAAACCGTCAAAGATAAAAATGAACAATTTTTATTTTCACGCCTCGCACGGATTCCGTTTGTTCCGGGGCAATCCGGAGTGTTTTTGTGGTTAACAAAAACGTTTTAATAAATCATTATAATTACGCAGGTGCCAGTGATATTGTGAAAACATATCCTTGGTAGTAAATGTAACATTGTAAAACTGTGAATTGTTGCAAACTGTACTGTACACTGTTCCCACAATGAGTTTATTAAGTTATGAGTGCAATGATAATAATAAAAATGAGTGGTATGTAAAAATAATAATAAAAATGAGTGGTATGTAAAAAAAATTAGTTCACCTATCACATCAGTTCACTAAAAAAACAAACCGTACGGAATCATAATATAATTTTAGAAATTACGTTGCATTATAATAATGGATAATAAAGGTTGGTATGGTAAACTAAGAAATACCTACGCGAACACGAAATAACATTAAGTGTAAAATAATGAACAAAAAGTTGATAAACACGAATAGAAGTAAAAGTAAAGAAAATGAAAGCGTGCCGGTTGATTTGAAATAAGTACCCAAAGAGATCTATCACTATTAATATCAACAAAGAAAACTTGGCCGACTGTTTTGAAGGTCGCGGAGTAATAATAATAATAATGAATACTTTTATGAATGGAATTCCTAACGAGTCTGACGAAGTGAAGAATTTCACTACTTTAGAGTGAATACAATTAAATGTACATCTACATGACATGTTTATGTGTATCGACAAGTAAGAAGACACATAAGCATGAAGTTCGCGTTTTAAGCGTTTTATGTGAGCACGTGTGATGTAAGAATAAATAACAGAAACGATCATCCACGATTTCTTGTATTATTTGGGAGTGTTGGTGAGTCGTCCGCCTGTTCTGCTTTCGGCGTGCATTCGTGTGTACTTTATATGTATAGGAAGTAGTATAATAGTGTAGGTACCTCGTGTACGGTCGTGTACGTGACCTCTGAATAATAAATACATACTGCTAATCCAATTACGGAATGCAAACAAACATTGAGGAAGGTTATGTCAGAGAAGAGAGCCACGCATTACGCCAGCAGTTTTGATGCTAATTATCTACTGTAATTCATTACCTGTTTTATTCTAATTATTACTCATTCGCGATTTACCTACTGCATATTTACACGGGTGGTTTTATATTGGCTACGAAAAAAATACATTTAACCCTTCAGAAATTTGGCGTACTTTTCAGATGGTCAAAATATTTCCACTTTACAATAAAATGCAAATAAATTGAATATTTTTTTAACATATCGCAAAACTATAAACTGTTTCTGAAAGGTGATGGAGTACGCTTTCAAATTTTAAAATTCAACATGAACATATGAGTTTTGAAATATAAAAATTTTGCGTGCAAACATAAAAAAAGTTTTAAAAATGGATGGCTCACATCACGTTTTTTCTAACTAAAAACGAAAAATTGTGACCTCACTATTTTTGTCTTTTCATGTGAAAATAATTAATAAAAAATTCTCAAAGTTTCAATTTTTTTTTCAAATTGCGATTCAAAACTTTGGTTTCATAAAGGTGTACATTTTACCTTTTTGGTGGTTATTTTTTAGATTTGACTATAAAGCATGGTGTTTTGCCTTTTTAACACCGTTTAGAACATATTTCTCACTCTGATAGTAAGGGAGTTACGGCGATTTATATGAGACATATGTGAGCTTTATATGAGACAAATAGGTATGGTCTCCTGCCATTCAACGGGTTAAGAAACACTAAAATGCGGGACAGAAACTATTGTGTGTTCGTGACTTCCTCCTTTTTCTCCAAGACGGGTCCATCAGCGGTGATCATGGGCAATCGATAAGGATTGACAGGATAACTTTCGGTAACTTCTCATCGATCGCTAGAACAACTGCAAATTGCCAACATACAAACAACAGTTGATGTCGAAAATATTAAGAACACTCAGCCATTGTGAGCTGTTAGCGATCTGCAATCGTGCTAGAGAACGATGAGAAGTTACCGAAAGTTATCATATCAATCATCATCGATCGATTGTGCTAGGGGGCCAGAAATTGAAACAAATTGTCGCGACTCGAAAACATAGAAGTGACAGTCAGAACTAAAAATAGCGCAAGATACGATGACGTCAGAGCTAAACTTGGCGAGGAGCATCTATGTACACGTATTATTTTACAGACGTGAGGAAGAGTATGTTGTATGGTAAATAATTCTAAACTTTACATGCTGCGTATAGCCGAGGCTTTGTACAACAACCACCAACCAACAAGGTCTGATTACATTTCCTTGCTCTTATACATATTAGTATTTTATAGCATAATTCTTAGCTACTGTCTAGTGATAAAGACTTGTCACTTTTCCCTCTCCTTTGTGCGAGTTGTTAAAGTTCCCACCGTAATCTCGGTTAAGGGTTTATTCATTGTTTACGGCGCGTTCAACTAACGGGCTCTTTCCGGCGATATAATGTCGGCCCATCGCCCATCATCCCTCCTACTAAATATTTAATGTGCCTCCATAAATATTGTTATTTCACATTAAAGATTACGGCGTTATCGATCCGACGGCCGCGAGCCGCCAGCCACCAGCCGCCTGGGCGCTGCGTCCGATGACGTCACCGCAACGAGAGATTTGCAATTAGCTGCTCCAGATACGGCCGCTTACACAATTTATCATTGTTCTTGAAATAAAACTAAACGTAGGTCAGCAATAATAACCCATAATTATAGACAGTGGGGCAACAACACGTTAATGTTATGTAAGAAGCAGGAAAGAGACAGATATACATACCTATCTATTATCAATTCCCAAATAGAATCGTGATTCAGTACACATCTTTCGCTTCACAAGCAAATATAAATACCTAATAGGTTTGTGAACAGTAAAATAAATTAAACAAAAACTTAAATACCAACCTACTAAATAAAAAATTAAACCACTCTAATTTGGGATGCAGTATGGGTACCGCCACCCCAGGAACCATTTATTGGCTAACCAACACCTCTGCCACAGGTCACCTCAAGTGGTTCGCTACGTTTGGTGACTTAGCAGGGGTGCCCAGGTTCATGGGGTGAAGATTGTCCAGGTCTTGGCGGCGGATGCGTCTGCCCGCCAGCTGCGTAGCGGGCCGGATCGGAAGAGGCCGGATGAAGGAGACTCTTCGACCTCTCCAGCCGGAATCTCGACCCCAACGCCATACACTGCAGCGGGAGGGACGGATTCCTAGCTATCCACCCCTTATACACTTCCTTTCCGGAACTTTCATCTTCTTCTTTCTCTTATAAAGATCCTCAGCACAGCATCCCCAAAGACGAGATGATGTGGCGGGACAGATTTAGAGAGACTGCATGATAAAGGCATTTTTACCTATTCAGCAGGACTCGACCCATCCCTTGAACCGCAGCGGGACGGATGGATCCATACGCCCTTCACTCCCGTCTCCTACCCTTTTCCTACCCAAAGCTTCCTCTCCTCCCTTTCCTTAAAAAACCCTCCATACAGCATCCTCAAAGATGGCAAAAACCCCGAGGGAAATTATTTTCCGTGGGGCCTCCTGTGTGGAGCTGATGTAAAAAGAAACTACACTATCTTTATCTAAACTGTCTTTCAGGCAGGTAAATATCGTAATATTGAAAAAATGCGAAAATGTAAGTCCAAACAAACACAAAGATTTCACGTTTGAAAAAAGAATCTTTACTGAATCATTGAAACGCAAGGTATATAGAAATTTACAGACCGATGAAATGCAAAGCGGCTGAGTAATGTAGGTTTTACACCATCTCGTTTTTCATCCCGATTCCCGTATAGAGACCAAAGATCGCTATTTTCATACATACGATTTCAATTGGCATCACTGCAAACAACACATGAACCATGTTCTCTATATAGGAATCGGGCTGAAAAAAGAGATGGTGTAAAACCTACATTAGAACAGGACTTCACTACGCTCCAGTCAATAAGTATAATAACAATTGAATTCGTTTTGTTCTATTACTGGCAATTTTTTTTTATTTTCATTTATTTTTTATTTTATTGTAAAAAAAATATATATATATGTATATATAAAATAAAAAAAAAATAAAAATTGCCAGTAATAGAACAAAACGAATTCAACTTCAGAAGAAATTAAGACATTATTTCAGGTTGTAGTTTTATTCGCAATCGTTTCACCGGATAGTATGTAGGTATTATGGAGCAAAACGAATAAGAAATAATACATCCAAGAGTTTATAACTTTTGATGACGATCAAATAGGTCAAAATTCTTATTTTTTGGCAAATTATGTAGGCGTGAGAATGTGAACCAGAATGAATCAGAAAAGTTCTAAGATGTCTTAAAACATATTAAGCCATCTAATAACCATTCAAAAACCAGGCGTTTTGTCAGAAGGTAAAAATATTTCCGCTTTGCAACAAAATCCAAATAAATGTGTAGTTGTGAATGTAACTAAAAACTAAAAACTGTTTTTGAAAGGTGATGAAATACGTTTTGAAATTTTATGACATGAAAAACAAATATGGATAAAAACATCTGAAAAAACATACCCAAAAATCTATTCAAATATGTACAATTATATACCTGATACTAAATGCAATATTTAACTATTACGGATTTGCAATGTCTAACATTTATATTTAACAGTTTACAATGCCTACGAGGAGAGGCGTTAAAGTAATGTAAACCGAGCAAAAAATAAAAATAACAACAGAAAATTGTGCTACCGTTACCTCTATATAAGCATACAACAAACAAGGTGGGCTAAAGTTACATAATCGTTGTATCTGAGAAAGAATTTAGAAAATGGAAATAATAATGTACACGGAAAAACGAATTTTTCAATCCTACAAAGCGGTGGGTTTATTGGTTGTATGTAAAAATTCACATGGATAAAGCGACCAAAATACAGAGTATCGACACACACATGAAATATTCAGAGGACAGAAGTGTTAAGGGGAGCGACTTAACAGATAAAAAATGTTTGACAGCGGTTCCCTTGGAGACTAGCGGCTAACTGGCCAGTTCACCAGTCCCTAACATAAACATGTTCTATTAATTCATTTCCAGAAGCAGACATTTTCTGGAGTTAACATTTTGCTATGATAAAATAAGACCATAATTTGCTAGCATGTAATAAATAAATCGTTACACATAACACCGCGTATCTAAAAAAAAAACTACTTTTTTTTTTAAATTTCTTTTAAAACTACGGTTTGAATTGACAAACAAATGTTTTGATCAATCACCGATCCTTTTATACGTTTTTTTATATGAATACCGCACAAGAGTCGCAACTGCTCCCGTCTGGAGCCAGTGAGACTATGTATGGCATTCCCAATTGGGGTATGTTGTGAGGCTGAAAGTAGTGGGGAGGGAAGGAGATAGGGAAGAGGAAGGTGGGGAAGTACCTGGCTATTCAGATCTGGTCACCAAACACGGCTAAAGCCATTTCAAGCAACGTTTCAATTCTGAATGGTGGTCTTACACCAGGGCGATACTGATAGTATCTTCCATTCTGGAACGTGCTGCAATTATACAATATATTATTTTTAATGAATAAATTGTGAAATTACACAAATCATTCAAATAAAATTTATTTGCCACGCCGGGATTCGATCCCGCGACCTTCGGATTGCGAGTCAAGAGCCTTACCGCTGGACTACGCTGGCCGTCTTGAACAAAGTTTTATAACAAAATAATTGGCACTTTATCAATGGATTAGCAGTAAAAACGTTTTATTTAGTAATAAGAATAAAATTATAATAATTTGTTAATACCAAGTATAATGAATATTTTTGTTAGTTGAAGAAAATTTAATAAAATATTACACATTTCTCGCATAAGAACAACTCATAATTTCTCAGTCTTTTTTGCGTGTTACATCGCGAATGTCATTTAAAATTCCTAATCATATAATAATAATTGGACAATTTCTAAAGCGCCGTTTCTGTGAAAAATCACCTCAAGGGCGCATATGTTTTAAATGAAAAAAATGCTTTCCCGATGAACTGAACCCTAAATATTAGTTAACCATTTTTTTTTTACAAAGTTATGCTATTTTTACTTAATAAACCAAACGGTTTTTTGTTTTCCCTGAAAACCTTTGTAAAATGATATGATACGCGGTTTTATGGTTCCATGTCAACTGAGAATAAAGTCAACTCAAGACCTCCTTGAAAAGTCATTAAAAGCTAAGAAAAATATTATTTTAAATTAGCCGATAACCCTAAACTAACGTAACCTATTTAACCATTTTTTATCACTCTAAGTGACTTATCTGAGTTGGTTTCGTTCCGAGGTGTCCGGTCACCGGTTAAATTGTAGGCTGCCCTATAAAATAAGATTTCCTTTATTTATATAAAATCGACAATTGATACTTCGGGGTTACACAACCCACCAGAAGATGTACATTCTAAAGATCAATGTACTCTGTGAAAGGTGTGAGGAGTGTGGAGGAAGTTTTCAGTCTAATAACAAGTTGCACCTTGAACGAATTGTTTCCACTTTCAGCCCGACGCGAGATGGGCGCCGCGTTTCACTGTGATTTACCTACGAGGTTTTGGTTTCACGCGCAATTAAAGACACCATAACACACTTATAGCAACGAACAAATATATTATATTATAATCACTATTTTACATTTAATATATTTATATTATATTCTAAATGTCCAAAACACAACATAAAATTTAAATTTAACGTTTAAAAAAACAACATATTGTAGATACAATAAATATATTAATAATAAAAGTAATTCGAAAATTAGCACCACAACATTTTAATAAAAATCACCTCTAGGGCACTGTGCAAATAATTTGATAAATAATAAATATTAACCCTATTATTATATGCAAACTGATACAGAAAACAGACATCTCTAAAATATCACTTCAGATACCAGCACTTAAATAACACGAGCAGGTGCCTAGCATGGTGGTCGAAAATTCCCAAATTATGTAAACATCAAGAAGCAATGAATAAATAAAATTAAAAAAAGTGTCGTATTATCACATACTTAGGTACCTACGTACTCTAAAATGACAGAAGGATTATCGCTTACTTGATATTTCCGTATAAAATTCTAAATTATGCATTTGATAGTCCAGAATTAATTGCATTGATAAGTTTTCGTATGTTACTATGCAATACTAAAGTAGGGATTTATTTCAGTGCAGAAATTCTGGGACTAACTACTCAGGTACGTCTACCGAATGCTAACGGAGGGAAATAATTATGCGGAGTCACTGGACATCTACAATTTATCACAAAATAAATACGAAAGTTACCGAGGCAGTTCAGTTATGTACCTACCTATAACACTGTATAATTTTTACTATTTATCCGTTTAGAAAAAAAGAAAGTTAATAATAATAATAGGATAATTTGTGGAGCGCCGTTTTAGTGAAAAATCACTTCAAGGGGGCTGAAATAATAATTAAATAGTTATAGATAAATATTGTGTTGTACTATACAAATTTGACCAGATTCCGTAACGCAGTGGTCTAAACATCTGATTTTAGGTCGGAGGGTAGCGGGGTCAATTTACATTTTACAAACATGGATTATTTTCTTTGCTGTCAGGTCTTCATAAAAAATATCTACAGCTGTCGTAATGAAAATCGCAGATAAAATATAAACTCAGAAATCATGACAACACGTCGACTGTTCGGCGTATTGGATAAGTGGACAAATTAGTACATAACAAAGGCTGAAATGCTAATCTTCTAGGAAAACGTCATAATTATACAGATTAATAAAAGACGGAGATAGGTAATATAATAATTAAACATACCTTACATACGTAACAAACCTATATTCGAAAAATGTATTCTAAAAATATACCAATCCACTTTTATCATGAAAAGAAAACTAAATTAAAAAATGGAATAATTATTGAATCTAACGATAATTATTTGCCTCCGAACTAAGAAAGTTTAGTGAATCACAATCGGAGTGTCAATAAAAGTAATCTTGTTTATAGGGAGAAGTGAAGTTTCCCCTTTCGCTTTAAACGGGTTGAACTCCGCAGAGCGAGATCTGTCACAATACAGATTCTCCTCACTTTCGCTCATACGCATACGTGTGGTTAAATTGTATCCCGGAGTATTCTCGTAGTCCTTAAACGGCCATCAATTACTAGAACAAAAGCATCGCAGCTCTAGGGCGAGGGGGAAGGGGGGAGGGCGGATCGGCGGGAGCGCCCAATCCGGAGTGGGCGATCGATAGCAGCGCTAGCGGAACCCTCCCCATGCCGCCCTCAACCCCCCACACCGCCCCTAGCCCGCGCCGGAGTCAACTACCCCCGCCCTAGAACGGTAGGCGCCTTTTCCCGTAAATTATGACGTCAAGTTCGCGGCCGAATTCAGTGGAGAACTGAATGTGGATTTTTTCACAAGCCGCTATATACCAGAAAAGTAGGTCTACATACTACTCGTTGACAGGTTGGCAAAAACATATGGTTGGGCGCATGGCGCATGGAGTATGGAAGCGGTGCGGTGTATCGGCATACGAGGTAAACAGCCGCGATACAACGCGGGCGGGTGCTTTCTCCGTCTCGCTGTCGCTGGAGCAAACAAAATACTTCACATTATTTGTAGCGCTATTCTGAGAATTCGAATTTATGAATAACCTTATATTAAATATTGTGTCGATGTGGGGGAGGCACCGCACTGCAAACTGGTGAATAAAATATCAAATTATTTAGAAATTTCGCCGAATAAAAACACAACACGACGTGATTTATTTATACGTACCTACGTATAGGAATTAGGAATGAGTTGAAGTCTAGCGATCTAAATGATAAGATTGAAAATTTGTTTTTATACAGAAAATCGACGGAAAAAGAAAAACCATATTCACTTTGTAAGTTGATAAGTTTTTGACTCTAGCGGGGAAGGCATGTGATGAATGATTAGTATTATCTCTCGAGTTGTCAAAATATTCACAGTCCGTAATAATCGTAAAATGGAACGTCATATTATAAGACATTATTTTTATTTATAACATCCCTAACTTGGTTTTATTAATTAAGTGAAATGATTACGACAACTTAATAAGCAGAATATGTAGTGGGCAGATATATTAAACAATTTCATAGGATCCGTGTGAAATATGACCGCCACATCGGACAGACGGTATCCATTACAAGTTTTCTCGATGGATCTTAGAGAGACGATCCCTGGAATACGATCACCGAGGAGAAAGCGAGAAAGGGGATGAATGACTTCAAAGAAGGAAACAGAATTCCAATGGATAGGGTAGGTAAAGCGTGCAGCAGATAATAGGAAACAGTTGATGAATAAACAGAGATTGCGGATCGACGCCGACTTTCGTTCGACGTAAGAAATCCACACGTAGGTGGATTAAGGTATACTTATATTCCACTGCGAAAATATATAAACTTGTGTTAATTGTTTTTGTGTTTAAATCGAACTCCATTTAATTTTAAAGGTGTTATTATTAAGTTCTGCAAATATTTAATTTTTGTTACAGCTGTTTCGGTTTACAAGGCCATTTTCAAACTGTGGTTAAACCACTTTGAGACGACTTATTTATACAAATCGAAATGTCAATTTTTGAAGGTGTCTAAATTAATTTATTACCGGTTAAACCAAGTTTCTGAGAAACTAATTGAGACAGTAGACATTTCATTATGTGGGATACTTTTAGTGCGGGGAAAACAGATTCCGAGGTACCCCACATAATGAATGTCTACTGTCTCAATTACCTAGTTTCTCAGCAAATTGGTTTAACATATTAAAAATTAATTTAGACACCTTCAAAAATTGACATTTAGATTCGAGAACAAGTCGTCTCAAGTGGGTTAACCACAGTTTGAAAATGGCCTTAAAAGCCGAACAGCTGTAATAAAAATCAAAACTGAAATACTTGCAAAACTTGATAATAACATTATTAAATTAAAATTTAATAAAAAAATAAGCTTGTATCGCGGGTTATTCGAGTGAGAGAGTTACTCATATAAAGGGAAAATTAAAAATATATTCTTTTTTTTTTTTTTAATATGCGTATTCAAAAAAGTAATGTTACATTATCAGTTACAGAAAATGTTAAAATATATTTAATAATTTCATAATAGTCTAATGAATGAAATGTACCACCATAATGAAGCTAGGCTGGTGTGTACGCGGATGTGTTAAATGGCCTTCCCCGTGCTTCCAGAACTGCTTGCAGGACAGCATGCAGGGTCTCTGAAAATCGGTTCGTTTGTCGGCAAAACCGCCAGCCGAATTATTACTATTCCAACAGCCCGATAGGTTTTGCCAACAAACGATCCTATTTGCAGAGGCCCTGCAGGCAGTCGTTGATAGCGTAATTGAACCCTTCGGCACCGGGAGCATAGTCGGGAGACACGCCAAACACGCGCCCAACATATCGCTTGCTGAGGATTGGTTTGTACTCCTGTGTTTTTAGGTTTTCTTTAAGCTGTGATTTGAAGTATATGTTAGTTCGTTCAAAATTCAACCAAAAATGTTGTTCTTTTATTTACATGTAGATTAACCCTTGTATTTTTTAAAAATATTTATTAAAATTAGTTTGAAATAAAGAAAACAAAAATATAATTTTTTGAAATTCAAAAACTTTTATTTTTCAATACGAGTTTTTGTGGACATAGTACAAACCAATCAGCAAGCGATATGTACACGGTTGACACATGGTTGACACACGGTTGACACATATGTACACATGAGAACGGGTCGTTTTTTCGACTCGTTCTTGAGTTCAACAGCTCGGCTATGGAACGATTTGCCGGCCTCTGTGTTTCCTCCCTCCTACAACATGGGCTCTTCAAGACCAATGTTCATTTCTTTCTCTCCTCAAAAAGACCCTCCACACAGCGTCCCAGATGACATAAGCCCTGAGGGAAATTATTTTCCTCAGGGCCTCCAGGTATTCTTTAATAAAGAGTACAGCATAAGTTCTTAAGATTTATTAATTATAAACTCGGAATACCTATCGAAGAACTAAATAATGTATATCTATGGAATTACTCAATATAAGCAATGATCAAATATATCAAATGCAATTATCCAAATTTACAAAGATAATATCATCAAAAAATTTGAAACCCACCAATCAAAAAGATATCAAGACAACATCAAAATACCAAAATTTAATACCAAACTAATGCAAAACAATTACATCTATTTAGGAATAAAGTATTTCAACAATCTTCCGATTGAAATAAAAAAAATCAAAGACATCAATAAACTGAAACTCAAACTGAAGCAACACTTCATCAGGAATAATTAATTAAATAATTACCTGTTTTTCTCTTTCTTTCTATTTATTGGCAATCTATATTTATTTCTATTTAATTTAGATTTTTCTAATTTCTCTAAAGTGCACAATATTTTAGTATGTAACTATATCCCATTGTATGTACATCTTCACATATAGATGATCCATTCAATTGTTCCCTTATATACTTACCTATTGCATAATGTCATTCTATTTCTGTCATAATTAGTGTAACTCGCTCATCAAGCACAAGAACTAGCTTCTTCTTTGGTGAGACTGCAATTTTAAAGAATTTCTGAACCAATATGTAATTTATATTAACCCACTGTAAACTTATATATCTATATTAAATAAAAAAAAAAAGAAAAAAAAAAAAAAAGAAAAAAAAAAAAAAAAGCGATTTAACGTCAAGGCGTGTAGTGAGCGATTTAGTTTGCCTTTTTAATATATCGAATGGCAGACTGGACGCCCTCGATTTAACTTGTAAAATTAATTTGAGAGTACCCACGCGTGATACCCGTTCTAATGCACTTTACTTTGTTACCAATTATACTAATAATTATTTTGTAAACTCTCCAATACAAAGACTTCATATACTCGGAAATAAATATACTTCAATTGACGTTTATCGCCATCAATCGATTTCTAAATTTAAACTCAGTATATCAGAACATTTAAAATAAAGCTATAAATATCATGCACTGTATAGCACATTAATCGATATATTATTGTAGCTATGTTTCGATAAATACGTACCAATGTATAATAAAGATTGCTAATTATAAACATAAATAATGACAATCTTATCGTATTTCTCTTTATAATTAAAATAACTATCTCACATTAATTTACTTACCATATATTCTATGTTACCTGCTTTGTGTCAACTATTATATTTGGTGTTATCTATATTTTGTTTTCTATATCTTATGTTATTTTTATTTTGTTTCTTATATTTTATGTCATTTTCAATATTTTATCAAAAAAATGTACTGCTCTATATATATAAAAGCCCTATGGGCGTTTAAATAAATAAATTTAAAAAAAATAATAATAATTTATTGTAATACACTTAATACATGAAAATATACATATGGACATACCTACCAAAATATGTAGGTGGGTTGCATTTATACTGCATCTGTCTTTCGACTTGGCGTGGGTAAGTTTTTCGAGAGGGCGCGGGTTAAAATCCCAGCTTGCGCAAGTAAATTTAATTTAATAAAATTGTTTTGTTCCATAATTAATTAATTAAAAAGAACATTAATTAAACATAATATAAAATAATTCTCAGGACAAATAATGGTATTTTTTATAGAAATTTAATGATACCATTCAAGTTGTGTGAGAAAGGAAAAAAGAATTTAAATAAAATATTTTTATATTATTGTTAAATTCCTTAAATCAACAGGGTTCAATTCCCTTGCGATTTTAATCGGGCTAAACATTGCCACTTTTTCCCCAATATTTCCTTTTATGAATCTTCTTATTGTGTTTTGTCAATACAGCCAACGCTAATCCGATAATGAAATTGAAAAAGTGACGCGCAAACGTATCAAAGCCATGATATGTTTGGGCGTACGTGTCCATAGAGCGAAGTCAATCACCACACTGGATGGTGTGGAGACAACCAATTTTCCCACTTTGCCTCCCGACATATCAGGAGTTCTTCAAATCGGATGGTGAGTAGACCCTAAAAGAGTTCTTAGTTGACATTTTCAGTATGTAAACTAAATACATATTATGTTTGAACGACATACATGAGTAACTAACCAATCATCATGCCGTTACCTGCAGGGGGAGGCGGAGGGGACGGACTGCCAAACAACTCGGTTTGGCACACACTTTTTCACTCATTCACATTCATACATTGTCTCATACATACTCTTCTATTATTCTGATTCTTGACATGGCCCGACTCGAGTATTTGATTCACTTGATCGTGCCATGTCTTCCTTGGCGTCCCCGACTTCTACCATTCACATTTTCGTCATATATTCTCCTTAAACTCCTTCGTTCATTCGCTCTACGTGCCCAAATCATCTGAGGGTCCCTTTCTTAATCTTACTCATTACGCTTACATCAGCCTTGCATTCTTTGTGGATCTCCACACCATGTACGATGACACGATTATACATGGTTTTACCACACATACTCAGGGATCTCCTTTCTACAGCATTCAGTTTCCTTCCTCTGCCAGTTCCACGCCTCACTGCTGTATATCATGATAAGTACAAGCACTCCATTGTGGACTGCTTCGCTTCTTTAGAGTTTTTTTTTTTGGTAGCGCCAACGGCATTCAGTCCTCCATTAAGGGTCTACTATTCGTATTTCGACCGATTTCTTACATATCTCTCTTAAACATTTGAAGTTTTTAAGCTCTTAAAAAAATATATGTTATTTTTGAAGATAATATCTAGATACGTTCCACGCCGAAACGCAAATTATATGAAATTCCCTCGATAGAAAAAAATCGCAAAGTATGCTCGGAAAATTATTTTAAACAAGTCTATTTCTTGTATTTTACAAGTTATATTTGTGAAAAAATTCACAATGATTCTTTAAATGATACTAAAGATACGTTCCACGAGATTTTTGCTCTATTTTAAACGAGTCGTGTTTTATTAAGCTTTTTCGCAATTTTCGCTGCTATTCTACGACTCAACATATTAGCGCGCTCTGTCCAACACTCGTAATTACATATCTCTCCATCGTCTTCTTTTTCAGCGCCGTGCGTTTCAAGAGTGCGGCCTTAAGGGGGGGAGTCCACTGTGCGTAAAAGGGTGTATTTTTCATAATTATTTACAAACTGATGAATGGAATTTTTTTATTAAAACTCATGGTCAATATACACATACAGGGTGTTAAGGGACGTACTTGACTTACTTTAATCAGTGATTCCCGACATTATTTGGAGTAAAAAATGTAAATGAAATTTTGGTCTTTTTTTTCTTCAAAATCAAACAAAAAAAAAGTCGCATGGCGTAACTGGACACTCAGCCGAGTAACCGACCAATCCCTAACCACGCCTCCAACTATCTAACACCTACCATTTTTTTATGCTCTTGTAAAAAAAAAGTCAAAAATGTCACCGGAGACCAAAATTTTATTTACATTTTTTACTCCAGATAATGTCAGGAATCACTGGTCAAAAAAGTAAGTCAAGTACGTCCCTTAACACCCTGTATAGAAGACTGTAAACGAATTTTTGTACACGAATCTAAAGTATGGTTTGCGGTGAACGCCGCTTTCAACAGTACACTTGCTTTTGGATTGAGCCATACGGTTTATCAGAAAAATAAAATAAAAATATATTTAGAAACTAGACATATAGTTTATACCACGTAGGGGAATTTTGGTATTTAGAAAGAAAAAAAAAATGGCTTACCAGCGAATTTTCTTTAGGGTTTTTTGAAAAATTTTCATCGTTCATAAAAAAAAATCCCTAAGTGGTGCCATAGAGACCGGATTTTTGAACGGTGAAAGACTTAGTGCATGTACATCGGATGTGCAGTTTTTTTTTTTAATATACTGTCAACCAGGTTGAAAAAAGTAGTTTCGAGAGAAAAATGTATACGTTTGAATTTTTTTTCTGAAGGTTAATTCAACATACAAACTGTTTCAAACGGTTTCACATAAAATGCTGTATCTCTATCAATTTTATGAATTTCTTTAAAAAAAAGTGGGAGAGCATTTTTAACAAACGCATCTTTCAGAAAACGAAATAAATAAAAATGACAAAAAAAATTGTCGCAGTGGTCTGGTGCCTTAATGGAGTTACCTGCATTTATCCTTCTTTCAACATTTCTATCAGCCTTCCCGATTCTCGTAAACTTACTTCCCAGATACACAAACTCATCCACCTGCTCCAAGTGTTCATCATTCACAGCTATATTGCACACTATTTTCGCACTCTCTCTTTCAAACACTTTGACTATAGACTTACTTACATTCAGCATTAACTCATTCTTCATACGTACTTCGTTCATCGTAGACACGAGAGACTGTAGATCTTCCATACTGTTAGAAACAGCACCGCATTATTAGCGTACAACAGGCAACATACTTTTAGAGTACTTAATTTCGGTATACACATACTATATCAACATGCGTGGAGATTTCATTAGAAGCACATGTTCTGCAGAAGCGAATGAAAATTCGGTTTGCAGAAACGTTCAGCAGAATTGAACTTGAAATGGCTTTAGCCGTGTTTGGTGACCAGATCTGAATAGCCAGGTATTTCCCATCTTCCTCTTCCCCATTTCCTTCCCCTTCCCACTACCTTCAGCCTCACAACATACCCCAATTGGGGATGCCATAGTCTCAATGGCTGCAGACGGTTGGGAGCAGTTAACCCTTGTGCGGTACTCAAAAAGACAGTAAGATACTTTGTGCGTTACATGCGCGCATACCCGAACACGCGTCCTAAGGAATATGATTTGATAAATAATATTGCACGATCCTTTATTGAGATTCGTCTCAGTACGAACAATGCGAACCCGCGGTTAGGATCAGTTCGACGAGAGAAGAATAGAGGCCGAGTAGAAGATAATAGAATAAAGAAAGAACACAAACGGTGGCGTCTCATGACCCGTCAACCTCACCTAATAAAAAGACAAATAGAGCCCGTGCCAGCGATAGTGAAATCAGCTGATTCACCGACGGGCTTCCCCAACCTTGTGCCTTATATACCCGCTATACTTATGGCTATATACACACCACACAGTCATGCCACCGTACATAAACCCAACACTTATTCACACACTCACACCACCAAACACCGGACTGTATATTTTAACCTTATGTAGAGGAATGCCTCCTACTCGTGTGTGCGTCCCGGGCAACTAGAACCAGCAGTTTATCTGAGGCCACCCATACCGCTCCACATATCTCTGTATTGTCTCATATTATGTGTTTATTTATGTACATTTTATTATATTATTCTTTTCGATAAAAAGTGCGCGACGTTTCTTATCAGTCGTTAATCTTGTGTGTTATGCAACAGTGGCTAAATATACAATCATATTCTGTTTTAATTATAAATCTAACGATCCTCTTGAAGGCCAATTTAGAAAAAAATAAATAATATCTCTAGCTGAATTTTTTAAATACTGTTATGTATTTTTATAACGCGTTAGGATAATGGTGATTCTCTAGGTTAATAAGTAAGTCTACACGTCATCAGCTTAGTAATTATTTGAAAATTTTACGAGCGAAAAAGCCGATTAAATAGTAGTAAAATATAAATTTAATGGAGTATTGAAATGGAATCACATTCCAAGACATAAAACGACAGGAGGGGTGAGTAAAAGTATTCGCACTTCCCACTCGCTCCCGTGTCACCGCTACTGATTCTGGCACCGGCAGCAGTGGCACGAGGCAAGAGCCACGAGGGGGTTAAGAGTCTGTTCAGTGTTGGTTGTACCCGCGGGTTAGTGAGAGAGTGTTTGTATTACATAGCGAACGGAGGCGACGGGGGTAGGTTGGTTGGTTGCTTGTTGGCTGCTGGCTACCTGCGGATAGGTACTAGGTAGTTGCCTGTAGTGTCTGTACACACTTTTTAGGGAAATCTGGTTTCTTGGCGTAGTGACGTCACGCGGTCTGCCGGGATGTCTGTCCCCCCCCCCCCCCCCACGGGGGTTCCCCGGCCCGAGGGGGTAGGGGGTGGCGGAGGGGCCTACAGATAATTGTTCGCTGAGATTAGCCTGACCGCGAGAGAAGAGGCGAGGGGAGATTTCGAGAAGGCCATCTGCTATTACTACTGGGGGTATTATTTGTAAATCTGACCTACATTAAGAAAAAGGAATAAGAACGAAGAACCGAGAAATTTTCATTTCATTTCAATGTTGTGGGATATTATCGATATTCCATACCTAGCCATTCTAGCCAGCTAGCTAGCTTTCTTCTGCAATTCTGCACCTCTGTGAACGGGCTGGGGGAGCATTAGAGTAGGAGAGCAGGATAGAAGGGTAATCACGGGTGGCCGGAGACTGGGTGCTCGCTGTGCCGGCCTCGTTAGTCGTTAGTATGCGGGGAGCGTTTCACTCACGTGTCAGTAGAGGACACCCACGTTCATGCTTGCAGCTTGTAGACTAGCGATACTAGAGAAGGGGCTGGTTGGAATCCCATTTGGACTTGAAAAGCAAAACGTGGCAACGCTATCCTGGGAATAATATAACAAAACGAGTTGTCCGTTTTGAAATTAACAACCAAAATAATAATACTTTAGTATTACATCATAGAATGAGAGACTCTCTGGCAATCTATCAACACTTTCCGCAAACACTATAATAATACGATGACCAACAAAGGAAAGAGATAAAATAAAGCATCATAATCATAATCGCGAGTGGTGAGAAAGCCAATCAATTCCAAATGTGTTACAACAAATAATAATGTATCTTCTGGTTGAGTGTGTGCGCAGTGCTTATAGTAGGTATACTAAAATATAATATGGTGCCGGGTAGACGGTAAAGCCGAGAGTCGAGAGCCGATAGCCAGAAGCCAGAAAGAGCCGTGGCAGAGGCAGAGGAAGGAGCAGCAGCACGTGGCGGAATAACCTTCCGCATATCTCGGCCGATTTGTTAATGAATGAACATTTCACGGTCACACACACTTCCGTTCAATCTCTCACTCACACTCGCACAGCGGCGGCTGTTATATGAATACGGAAGCATGATGCCTTGAACCGATTTAAATAATATCAGTTGACACGCAACTTTGTGGATAGCGACCTGAAAGTAAAAGCGGTACATCTGAAAACGATGTACCTGAATATTTACATCAATAATAAATAAATAAAGACCGATTATAGATTGGAATCATTATTACATCACACAGCGGAAAACATGATATAGTTTAGATTCTTTAGTTTGGGTTCCAGCTGCGTGGGTGAGAGCGGGAATAGATGAACCATTTCATACGGGAATTGCAACGAACAAGTTGATTTAGGATGGGTTGTTTCAAAAAATTTGATGGATTCATCAAATATTTGAAGTTGATTTTCACGTTCTGTGTAGGTTCTATTCAAGTTCTGTTATTATATCGTTATAGGACAGCTGCTTCACAACACTGAAATAATCACAGAACTTGAATAGAACATACACAGAACGTGAAAATTAACATCAAATATTTGATGAATCCATCAAATTTTTTGAAACAACCCGTCCTTATTCTGATATTGTGAGGAGCCGGGCGAGTTTTTTGTGCGCTGGTCAAGTCAGGGAGACAAAGAGAAATCAGGGTTGTTGACCCGTGCGCGTGCTTCCTTCGCGGCTTGTTCCACGGGGACCTTCCGTTACCTAGAACTACGGGATAGTATAGAGACGAAGGTGCGCGCCTTTGCTCAGAGGCGTCTTTTACTAGCCCGGTAAACCAAGTTACTCGTCGCACCAGGATCAGGTAGAAGGCGTCGCCTGAGATTTGAAATGCTGAAACTAGTAAACCAACACAAGATAAAAATGTAGCTCTAAAGTTTGCTTGATAAATTTAGAAAGCTAGGAAAATGGTCCTTTCGCCTCACTGACTTTGTTTAGCATTTAGCACTGAATAATTTAAAAATGATTTCATTTTGAACTGTTTAATACATTACACACGGCTGCACAGGGATGCATCTGGATTTACATTTGATTACTTAAAAACTAGCCTGGCCCACAATAGACTGGTATAATTTTAATTCTAAAAACATTTTATAAACGTACATGCGCGTTCATACTGCACCAACGTTTCACTAACGTCGTGATTAAAATATTTCTGTTAGACACTAGAATGCCTTCCATCTTTTTGATTAAATTATTTACCTTTACAAAACGTAACCTGAAGGGAAATGTTACAGGAAAACAATTTAAAAAATATAAGTAGCTCCTATAATGTGATGCCACCGCCCGGAGGCGATTGAAAGGATATTTCTGAAGAATCGGACAAGAAATAATTGGCAGCATGATTGAATATACCGCCCGGAGCCAAATATCGCTTCCTAATATTCTTGTACTGCAAATATGGTTCAATGATTATTATAATTCCCAGGAAATCAAGGATATTATCCAATATTATGCTGACCAGATAATATAAAATTAAGCCACATAATAGTACCGATTGAATATTACCAGTTATTCCGAATATTTCTACACATATTCCCTGTGATTAAAGATATTCGCTCTTATTGATTGAAAACCCAATGACTTGAAAAACGAAACGATTTAGATATACCTACACAAAATAACTGTTTCAGAACATGATTGGGGTAACGGACTAAAAACCTAAAAATGATGACGCGGGACTTTTTTTATTTTATCGTGTAGCGCATCGGGCGTGTAGAAGAAAAAAGCAATCGTCATTTGGAATCTCGTTGATTGAAGTCTGGTGGTAGATTTGACAGTAAAAAAAGGTTGACTTAATGATGCCCTTTCGCAGGTCGTACTTAAAGTGGACTAGTGACCGGTGGTAGATGGCAGGTATCGAAGACCATTCACGGAATTCCTCAGGCCGCCCTGCTTTATGTCTCCGCCACACATGTTGGTGTTGGTTGTTTGCGAGGCTTTGTTTTCCTTTTTTGTCACTCACGACGACCGTTTAACGATAGTTTATTTTTGCCGCGGCCGGCGCGGCGGGAACAGGCGGCAACGGGACCTCTCGTATGACCAACCTTGGCCAGAAACTGAATAATTGCGATGGTCTTCAATCAGGCCGCTGCCGCTACCAGAGCCGATTTGCATTTTATATATTCACGGGCACCGAACGAGGAAGGTCGTTTCCTTTGAAGAATTAAACATTGCGATCGCGGAAACACACGGCATTCTCATTAGGCCATCGACGGTACCACACTTATGTTGGATCGTCTTAAATTGTGTTAATTTTTTTTTTGTTTTAACATGAGCTCCACACAGGAGGCCCTGCCCATGTCATCTTTGGGGATGCTGGGTGGAGGGTTTTTTTAAAGAAAGGAGGAGAGGTGAGTTCTGGGAAGGAAAAGGGTTTAAGGGGTGGGTAGGAATCTGGGGTTCAGTGTGTCTTGGTCATCCGCCTCGAAGACCTAGACAAACCTCACCCCATGAACCCGGGCACCCCTGCTAAATCACCAAACGTAGCGAACTCCTTGGGGTGACCTATGGCAGAGGTGTTGGTTATCCAATAAAGGTTCCGGGGCGGCGGTACCCATTCCCGCCTCCCAAATTGTAAATAATTTGTTCATATATCTATTTACGTCCGATATTTTGGTACAATATGAAAAAAATGGGTAATAATGGCCAATTACGATCTGGTCACGATTCACGGCGTCTACGGTATAAGTAGTTTTTCATAATATATTATACTAGCTTTTCCCCGCGGCTTCGCTCGCATGGTATTACGGGAAATTACTGCAGCGGTTGAACTTATCAATTATCCCTCCTTCTCTCCACCCCACCCCCTCCCGCATTCCATACATTCATTCCTTTACATTCAGTTTTCAAACATCTCGCCTGCCACCTAAATTTCATAAAGCTATAGCTCAAAAAAAAAATTATCCAATTTTGTTCATTTGTTCGGAATTTATGCGCTTACAAACATTTCGGATGTTTATTTTTAATTAGATATTTGGAATTTGTTAATATAATAAAAAATTACACTATTTATTAATTAGTCTTTATAATCGTTACGAATTATATTTTTAATGTAGGAATTCTTATCTGACATTTATTGCAAACCAGAAGCTTGTCCAAAAAAAACAAATCAAATTCTAATATTTGAATTTTCTGGAGCAGTAGCTGACCAGGGGCTGAGTACCTACCAGCTTAGAGCCCACAAATATATCAATATCGTTTCCATGGAAACGATTTTTTTCTGACGTTAGCAAAAATTCGCTTTTGTTAGCGACAGAAAACGTATAACAAATAAAATATATTAATATCTATAATTTCATAACGCCAGAGCTTGCCATCATATACGGAATATAGTCTGCGCATATAATTTAGCTTTCTAATGGTGAAAGAATAATTTAAGTCTTCATATTGTGTTATGCGTGAAAAGGTCATAAACAAACTCGAGCAGTTTCGCATTTATAATATTAGTATGGATGTATATACTACGTGATGAAACTGAACACCCATTTATCGTTAAATCTTATTAGCAACAAAACAGACATCATTCGATAATATGCCATTAGGCGAAATACATATAATTTTCAATAAAGCCCAATGTGAAACAAGTGTAAAAACGATATTATTCAAGATATCCCAAAAGGTGGTATTATACTACTAGGTGGGTTCTTCCACGTTAAAGAAGAGGAATTTCCAATTTCACATCGGTGATGTTTTCTCATTGAATTTGAAACGGAAATGAATAGATACTTCCCACCATACAACCTAGATAGAACACTCAGAACAACTACAAAGATGCGCAAATCTCCAGTTAGATCAGATCTGAATAGCCAGGTACTTTCCCACCTTCCTCTTCTCCGCCTCCTTCCCATCCCCACTACTTTCAGCCTCGCAACATACCCCAATTGGGGATGCCATAATCTTACTTGCTCCAGATGGGAGCAGCTGGGACTCTTGTAAGGTATTCACATAAAAAAGCAGCATAAAACTGGAAGTAACCAAAATTTCAAATCATAAAATGAGAAACTATAAAACACTGCAAGGCTGGGCTTATCGTCGTTGCACACATAAAATATCTTTGAATTTTAGAACATTAGGATATAACAAAAAAAACTGCTTAAAAATAAGGTACCTATGTTTTATTTTTTAATAATTGTAGAGTTACATTTGACACCTTGTTTATTAAAAAAGCGGACTTTATTTAAAATGTTCATTAACACCTAATCCTTCTTAAATTTTGCATACAGGATTTTCGGGCGCACTGTTTACTGCACATTGGATATTTTGTGTGGCAAACGTGGGAATGGCAGCGCGGTTTTTTTCATACGAATCTTAAATTTAATCAAAAGGTAGAGCAAATATCTAGTGCGGATGTGTGCTATTTAATCTATTTTTGTTTTATATTACGAAATATGATGGTAATTCAAAATTCAATTACAGCATTTTTTGCGAGTTTTTTTTTAAAGAAAGTTGTTGGGTTACGAATAACCCAATAATGTTTGAAAATCTCCTACTACCACCACATTAATCGGAAAATGTTGTCGTGATGGAGTACTTAGCCAGCCGAGGAATCGAACACGCGACTCCCGGGTGGGACCCAAACGCGATGCCCACTCGGACACTGGACCGGTCAGTTAATTATAATTATTAAAAAATAAATAAATAAAAAAAATTAAATATAAAAAAAAAACATTTCTTTGAGTAGAAAATTTACGACAAATTTGTATTTATCTTTATGCACATAAAAAAGTTTTTAAATTATAATTTAATATTTCTGTAGTAAATATAGTATTTTTTTTCATAATTACCCTTAACTCACAAGTAATTGCCAAAGTTGCCTGTAAAATCGAGAAAAATTGAAATCGAATGATGGGATTTATTAATACGTTAATTAGTCAGATTTTTTAGGAAACTGAAAAAAAATTGACATCGGAAATATTGTGCATGATGGAGAAAAAAATCCATATCGTGTGGTTTAAATAACTCTTTTTAGCCGAAAACTTCACCTGGGATACAGCGAATGCAACTAAGATACGCTGAGATGCAGACCACGCAGAGCAGATCAAGCGGAGCTGGGCAGAATTTGTAATGTACGAAACGAACTACGCAGGCACGTGCTGCGCAGAAACGCGAACGCTCTGCTTTGTGTCGAGTTGTGTGGCCAGTTTGTGTGGCCGCAGTTTCTGCGCGACATGTGTGCAGGCGGGCAGTATCTCCCATGAGAATCTCGCTTTTTCAGGTATTTGTGTTTTGAAAGACTGTTGTATCGAACGTGTCAGAAGAAATCAGTGTGTATCGAACGAGTCCGCAAAAGCAAATGAGATGAGGGCATTTCACGCATCCTCCAAAACGATGTCTAATTGCTATTTTATTATCAAAATTATCTTACCAATTGAAAATTCAAACGCAATTGATAATGAATATACGCAGCATGAAAATCAAACTCTAAAATACATCTAACAACTCTACCAGAGACTACAGAGAGCAATGAACACCTGCCAAGGAAATAGCTGCCTATTTACGTCACCCCCACCCTGCAATAAGCCGAGCTGTGATTGGCCCATGATGAACAAAGGAAAAATCCAAAACGAGAATATTTACGTCGGTGAATTCACGTTCCCAAAAATTTGGAGCTAAATTCCGAAAAGTTGGTGATATTTACGATCTAAAAATAAATATCCTCGCAGAAAAATGGACATAAGCAAGAACAATAACTTGAAAACTGACGTCTACCATTGATTGTTGCACTTTAATAAAAATGTTTAATCCTTGATTTTCTACTTTGTACCACAAATGTAACATTGTATCTTTTTTTGTAAAAACAATAAAAATCACGTGAGACTCGGGGATCGGGACTCTCTTGGTACTGGCTATAATATACAAATTTTACAAATCTTCTCAAGTCGTAGCAAACAGGGAAAAGGGGTAAAAGGACCAACCTACACAAGAACAGGGAAGTTCTATACAGACGACACAACGGTCACAAATCAGTTCAAAATTACCATTCAAGAAGAAACAAGTCACCAAGAAACCAAAGTCTCCAAGTTCTAACCTATTTTAAAGTGTTTTAATAAGTCTTAAAATCAGTTTAACCTCTCTTCCCAGTCTCCTGAAACCCGAAAACCTCAGTCTCCAAAGTGAAAAATATATTTTAAAATCAGTACTAAATTCAGTTTTGCCACTTTACCTAGAATCATTTGAAAAGTAGTAAATTCATCCAAATTCCACTGGCGCACTAAACTCCATTGGCGTACCAAATTCCATTGGCGTACCAAATTCCATTGGCATATCAAAGTCCATTGGCGTACCAAAATTCCATTGGCGTACCATTGTGTCCAGCTCCCTATTTTATATAGTATATGTACAAACGTCCCGTACAACTTGTAAATCAATAGGAAATTTCAAATTCGGAATCGGGTTCAAAACTCGACATTCTCACAAACCACCTTTGACCCAAGCAGGTACAAGCTGACCTAAACTGCGTCGCAGCAAGTGCTGGTTACCGATTTCTGCGTCATCTATCCTGCGGCGACATTTCTGCTCTGCTCTGCGCGGCCTGCGTCTCAGCATATGCCCAGTCCAATAATCTTAAATACGTTTAAAATAGAAATCGGAAAAAATGAGTATAATAACCCGCTCCGCAGGTTTTTGCTGCTAGGCCCTGCGGGCGGCTTTTGGTTCGGTTTCACCCAATTAGTGTTGGTGACCATTTTATAAATCCAATACGAACTGGTTCAAAAATAGCCCGTTCCTGGGATCCACTATCATCCAGTGATATCTAGTCACCGGGATAGGCAATGACGTCATATATAATATATAGCCGCTCGATACTGTTATTCACAACTGAGTTTTACCGTCAATCTTTCCATATCCGGAGAGATACTACAAATTCCCAAATTCGTATTATTTAACTTGCCAAGGCCACGTCCCCATGCGACCTGCTAACGGAAATAGCGACACATTTTGACGACAATTCTTGAATTCGAAACCGAATTACAATGGTAGTTTTTTTATAATGTCACTCCCTAGCCTGTAAGAACTGAATGACTGCATATGTTCATTAACCTTACTCGTTTCAGTAGCATTGCATGAAAACTTTTAACTTATGCCTAGTTTCAGATCTCTTCACGAGCCGTATGAAAATATGAACATCCATCTGGACAAGTGGGTTCAATGGTGGGAGAAGAAGCTGTGAAACTAGGTCAGTTAAGCTTCAAGAGGTGACCTGAATGCCCATCCTCTTCCAATTGTACCAATACACCCTGGCGCTTAGCCAATGTCATATCGCCACTTGCCACTTACAGGCCAAACACGTCATGCTCGCTTAATGCACTTCTGTCTCCCGCCACTGTCACCATCGCACACCGCCAATCGCAAGCAAAATGAGATCATATTTTTTGTTTCCGTTTCATTTCATTCAGTTCATACGTTTCGAGTATGCCCTGAAGGCAGTGAAGAAGGGTGTCGTCTGTCGGTAAAAAAACTAATGACAGATTAAAAACGAAAATACAAAAAATTCAACCTTGGTCTGAAAATCTACGTTGAATTGTATTATAGTAAAAGGTAAACACGTTCAGAGGTAGGTAGGCATTGTAGGCACTTATCAAAACATTACAAGGGTAATACAAATCCGTGTGAAAGGCTTCCTTCCTCCTCTCCCCCCGCGCTGTTTGATGGCCGAAGGGGGAAGATGCTGGGGGGGCGGGTGGGGGGAGGGGAGGAAGGGCGCAATAAAAATCGAACCCAAACACGATTTACGTAATACGGTCTTCACTACACAATTAGGCTCCGGTGGATGGGGAGGGCAGACGGTTAAATAGGTTAAGGAGGGAGCAGTCGAGGAGGGGGCGGTGGGAGAACTTAGGATAGGTCAGCGAGTTAACGTCTTCTACCCCGACGAACAGATGTGACCGAAATATATATATACATATATATGATAGGGGAGTAACAGGCTAACAGGTAGGTACACCGGGCGGTGGTGGGGAACGGGGGAGATAAAGTGTTATTAATGAGGTGTTACATTGCGGAGACACCGGCGAGACGGATGGGTGGGGGGTGGGGGTGCGTTTATTGCGGTGGAGAAATCATTTATTTTACTACGAGTAGTATGTGGCAAATCGTCAAAGCTATAAATCGCGGTTGCGTCACCTCGATCCCTATATTGAAACCACTAGCGCCAAATTCTCGAGCTAAATTTATCGCAAACAAGATCTTGGACACAAAACAGTGCTCGGGATAATATAAAGGAAAGGCAAGCCGTTTCTGGAGTGCTGTACAGTCGGCGTCGGCGTTAATCTAATAATACCGGGCCCGCCGCCGTCGCGGTGGCTCGCCGAGGCGTCGCGGACTGCCGCCCCCTGCCAACTGCCAACTCCCCAACCAACCAATCAACCAACTAATTCATCCATCCATCCACACAAAGGTCTAGGCCAAGGTGCAACCAGCCAACCAACCAACCAGCCAACCAACCAACCAACCACTAATATCATCTATCCATCCATAAAACATAAGTGCATCCCACCGACGCAGAGGCGTGCATTCCATATGGACACACAAACAACATCTACCCTCTGCCTTACTCACACGATAAATATAAATAATATTCAAATTTATAAAATGATTGCAAGAAATCAAACCACACAAATAGGACAAAGTAGGTAGCAGCGTACTTATCGTAGCAGCCGTGCCTTTTGGTACAAATATAACGCCAGTGTCAAATGTTGCAGTCAGTGGCATTCAATTCGTTGGTATAATTCTAGTTCGTTGGTATAATTCTAGTGAAATAATAATAATTTTAATATACCGTTTTTTCTTCTTCATAATATTGTTTGTTTATTTAGGGTAAAAAATATAGAACTCTATTTATATATTTAGTTATTGAATATTAATTATGCATAAATCAGGCGGTTATTTGAATATTTGACCAGCAGTTAAGCAATTCTAAGCAACACTTGAACGAAGGGTTTGTCGGTGGCAAGGTTTTTTAAAATATCAATTACTAGCTGTTTTCCAAACTGCCTACCCTGATTAAAAACTCTGTGCACGCCACTGATCCGACGCACACCACCAGAGAACTTCAAGAAAAAGGTCTACCCTGACATTGAAAGCCGCACTTCACATGATCGACGTCTTCGCCCAGCGTACTTCAACGGTGCATTCTGTTCTGATTCACTATAATAACAATACTTACGAATAAGAATGTTAACACCTTGCGAAGGAATATCATCCGAATTCAATGTCAGTTTAAAAGTTCACATTCTCAATGTTGGTATAGTGCGCCAAGCAAAGGAACGAGATCAGAAATACTTTTGGGTGCTATGTATACAATTTATAAAGGAAACATTAGGAATCTTGTTACACTTGACAATCGAGGAGATGTGTCTGTTAACACATTTGAATAGAGTAAGGTACCGAATACCTACTGAACACAACGTGTTTAACACGTACGAGTATCTACCTGGAAATAAACAAACGCCGGTTGGGGATGATGCAAGACACGGAGAGTTAAGATCTCCGGCATCAAAAGACTCGAGACATGTTAAGTCACGACTCACGACCTTCATTACAGAATACGGATATCTTGCATAAGCGTGCATGTACATCGAGTGTGCCAGGAAAATCGACTAAAACAATCAACTAAATTACGCACAAGTCCCCGGCGAGCTGTCCAAACACATTCAAAATCGCGTGATGAATAATTCGCATTCGTTAAACTCGTGTTTATTTTGTAATCTGCCGAGAGTAAACACACTACACGGCCACACAGCGGGTGGAGAAAAACGTGGGAGTGGAAAGAGCCAGCAACCAGCGGGTGAGTGCATCATATCTACTGAAATATTACGAAACGGGCTTTGAAACTAAAAAAAACTAACTAACCATCACGCCGTTTCCCCGCAGGGGTAGGCAGAGAGGACAGACCGCCAAACAACTCGATCTTGGCACACACTCCTTGCCTCGTTCACATTCATACATCGTCTCATACATGCTCTTTTATTATTCTGACTCTTGACATCGCCCGACTCAAGTATCTGATTCACTTGGTCGTGCCATGTCTTCCTCGGGCGTCCCCGACTTCGTCTACCATTCACATTTGCGTCATATATTCTCCTTACACTCCTTTCCTCATTCATTCGCTCTACATGCCCAAACCATCTGAGCGTCCCTTTCTTAATCTTACTCATAACGCTTACATCAATTTGAAACTAACACGCAAATAATGATAAGTGAGTGGCAGGGAAGGAAGGATAATGCCGAGGACGCTTCGGTGTAAATACAGCGTATTACCAACGATGCATGCAATCAGTGCGCGATATTTTTTGTGAAATAGCATACGTCATAAAGACAAGCGTTTACGATGAAAGATTAAATTGTAATGAAAATGATGTATCGAAACAGGAGAGCAATTAATATATTAATGCACAGTTTTTGAAAAACTCACTTTTTTCATAATTTAGGCAAAAGACGACCTTGCCGCCCCTTAAGTTTTACCCGTTTCGAGGTTCAGTTTCGCTTGAAAAACAGGGCTTTTTTTTTCAGTCAGGGCCTCCCACGCCAAAATGACCTCTCCGCTCTTCGAGTTTGACCGACCTCAGAGACCACTATCGCAAGACAGGAAACTCACACGAAATTCTTATTTTAGAAACGCCAAAAGTCAACGGAAAAAACTGATACAAAATCAGCGGCGATAACTGGAACCTCCGGCTGAATCTCTCATCGACGAAGAAATCGGCCTGGTTATATTTCCCGCCGACAGGTTCGCATTTGCAAAAAAGATAAGAAATCTTAATCACTATTTCCTTTACGCGAAACGAATTTGCTAGAAATTTATTCTTTTATTTTAATGGCGATGCTGCTAAAAAATGACATTTTATAGGTACGACACGCGGTTCGAGATATCGTCGAAAAAACGCATTCTGGTGGAGATGTTTTACCACAGATTGGAAGTAGAGGGTTTTATCAAACTTTTAAAACTGCGACATGTAACGCATTTCATCCAAAATGTTCTGCAATATTCCAAAATACCTTGCATTATTTTTGACATTTGCTAAGATTTCACTACCGTCGAAAGTGAAAAATTTGGCGGCCAGTAGAATAAGTCGTCGAGTAGGTACTTAAATTCGATTAAATTGACTAATAATTGATAATAAAAAACAATCTTGAGTTTCAAGACACGTCAGTTAGGAGAAAATTATGATTTAGCCGTATAAAATAACGGCTTCAAGCCTGTTTCGGAGTCGACAATTTGAAAACGCCTCTGCGGCTCGAAAACCGATTCTGGCTGTAATGTTTTTGAATATTATCGAGGTCGAGAGATTAAAAAAACATTTTCAACGGTCGTAACATACGCAAACCATTAAAAATATTTCACTATACGCTACGGAAAATATGACGTTTGAGAAAAATAACGTGCTTTGAAAATCCCACAGAAGAGAATATATTGCTGGCCATATAAAAAGAACACGTTTAATTACAGGGTAGGTACATTTCCGTTGAATTATTACAAATTTGTTCGTAAGATGAACGGATTTTTTTAAGGAAATGCTTAGGTACCTACATCAATATTGTTTGTCTGCGTAAGAACCGGGTAGGTACCGGCTTACGCATCGGTTCTTTCCTTCAGATATCAAATAAAAAATTAATGATTTGAAATAAAAGAAATCACTCGGGATGGTCGCAATTTTTGCCAAAATGCATTATTTCAGGTATGTAGACTTTTGTAGTTATGAAGGAAATTAGTACTAAATAAATCGGAACGTTTTTGAAGTAAGATGGGTCCAAATACAATGCTAAACACTTTTCTTTTATGATTGTGTGAGTAAAAATTCGAACTAAAAATGACAATGAGGGCGCTGTACAATATTGAGTTTCCATCAGGAATACACATTTTGCAAGAGTAAAATATTGAATAAAATATGCTTATTTCCTAGACAAGGTAGGTACTTAAATACCTAGGGACTTTTTTCTTTTAAAAATAAAAAAAAACATGATATCAAATAAACAGAAACAAACAAAGATGGTCGTATTTTTTTGCCAAAGTCGATAGGTACCTATCATTTCAAAACCAAATTTCAAAATTAAAAAATTAGGATTCGTAATATTTATTCAAAAAATATGTAGGTACTCATGTGCACCTGCCCTGATTTATTTTTTATATGAACGATTTTGCATTAAAATTATTATTTGTTAAATAATTTTGAAAAATACATTTTTATGGCGCCATTTTTGTGAAAAATGACAAAAAAGATGACGTACAATATTGAAAATCTACCAGGAGCACATGATGTATCACTATAGAGTTCAAGTGGGGTGGGTCGTGAACTCACATGTCAAACTTTTGTCAACAAACCGGACCTCTCAGCGGTTTCGGTTGTTGTTTTACGACAAACGGCATTACGGCCGAAAAATCGATCCTGGCTAAAATGTTTTTGAAAAATATTATAGTCTAGATGTCTCCTCAACTAATTCGATCGTCATTACATACGCATCGCATGTGAAATATTTCAGGGCAAGCTAAACAAAATCAGATTTTTCCACGAAAAACACGTGCTTAGAAATTTTTAGTTTTTCATTCCTGGGTAGGTACTTATTTGACGACGACGTACTTCATTGAAAAAATTTGAAAAGAAATGCGTAGGTACTTTCACGAATAGGTAGCTTCACAATAAATTAGGTTTTAATGCAATACTAAGGTAAAGTTGTTTCAATAAAGTTGAATAATTCAACAATGTTTTTAAAGTTAATTTTCACGTTCTGTGTAAGTTCTATTCGAGTTCTGTTGTTTTATCGTTATAGGCCAGTCGCATCATAAAACTGAAATAATTACAGAACTTTAATAGAATTTGAACAGAACTTTCACAGAAGGCTAAAATTAACTCGATTAGTACATATTTTCTATACAAAATTGTAGAAAATATGTACAGGGAGACATCTAGCGGTGAAGAATGTAAGTACTGATTATTTTCATAAGAAAAATTCACACGAATTTATTCTATTTTTATTTTATGGCGAGGGGGGCGGAAATTTGACATTTCGAACGTACATTGCGTGGTCGAAGATGTTTTTGAATTAATCTTAAGTAGAGAGTTACTACAAGCAGTTAAAACTGTGACATGGTTCGCTTTCCATTCAAAATGTTACACAAGAGTGCATTTCACAATGACATGTTTTGACACTTTACGTAAAAAGCATTTTCCTCTAAAATATCTCTTGGCTTTCTAGCCAGTATAAAACCTAATTTTCTTACAAATAAAATCAGGTTGGGTAAATTTTCTCCAATATTGCAACACCGAAAATGAAAATTTTTCCATAACCCTCTTGAACTTACGAAATCACCCCATAATACGTTTTTGTATGAAGATTTTTTTTTAAAGATGGCGGATTTCAATTTTTACGGCTTGGTGCGGTTAAAATTCAAGCGGGATTAGTCCAAGTTTGTGAGTTGGTCTTGCATGTGTAAAAAATATAAATACAGAATATTGTAAAACTGCAAATTATGAACTAGGTAGGTACCCGATAAACGGATTTAACTGATAAATTGGGCTCCAATATAGCTCAACATTAGGATTCGTATTATTTATAAAAATAAATACTTCTGCGAACTTTTTTTCATTGAAGTGATTACTTGACAAAAAATTCTGAATATACATTTAAATGGCGCCGTTTTTTTTTTAATTACTGTAGGGAAACTTAGTACCTACTCGCGCACTATGAAATAATATTTTCTCTGTAATTTTTTTACTGGAATAAAAATAAGTTTAAGTTTCTAAAAAATTCTGAATAACACATTTTTATAGCGCCGTTTTTTGAAAAAATACTACAAGGCCCCCAAGTACCTACCCGTGCACTCATGTGTAGGTACATGAGTGCACGGGTATGATTTACTTTTTATATGAACGATTTTGCATTAAAATTATTATTTAAGAAATAATTTTGAAAAATACATTTTAATGGCGCCGTTTTTGTGAAAAATGACAAAAAGGGTGACGAACAATATTGAAAATCTTCCAGGGACACATAATACGCAGGAGTAAAATATTACAGACGATACATTTATTTACTAGACCAGGGAGGCAATTCTTTCATTGACAAAAATTATTAATATAAATAAAAAGAAACATCCGAAGACGGGAGTTTTGAAGTGATACTTCTATAGCACTGCTGTGATTTGGATTTCGGACGAAACGGAAATGACGATTACTCCACCTGCGACAATGGTCAAATTTTTTTTGCCAAATGGTGTAGGTACCTTTTGAATACTGTAGGGGTTCATACATTTTAAATTAAATTTCAATGTGAATATCGCACAAGAGTCCCACCTACTGCCGTCTGGAGTCAGTGAGACTACGGCATCCCCAGTTGTGCTTAGTTAAAGTTTCTAAAATATTCTGAATAATACATTTTTATAGCGCCGATTTTTTTAAATTAGTGCAAAGGCAAAATTTTTTTTTTATATCCAAAATCCATTTTTTTTTCCAAAATTAATTTTTTTTTTTAAAATTCAAAAATTTCCAAATCCAAATTTTTTTTTCCACAATTAAAAATTTTCCAAAATCCAATTTTTTTTTCCAAAATTCAAAAATTTCCTAAATCCAAATTTTTTTTTCCAAAATTAAAAAATTTCCAAAATCCAATTTTTTTTTCAAAATCCAAAATTTTTTTTTTTTAAATTACACCTTACAGTACCCGAGATGGGTATCAAATTACGCGTCTCGATCTACACAATCCGAAGGGCTGAGTGAAAAAAATAAGCGATAAACTCCTAGGACCATTTTTTGAGATAAAGCTCTAATGGTTTTTTCTAATTTAAAATTAAATGAAATACTGAACGCCCTGAGTCGGGCGGCAGGATTGGTTCAGTACTGAATTGAGCGGTAAGCTCCTAGGCCGTTTTAAAAGTATCGGCGACCAAAGTGGCACTGTGGTAAGAGTCATTTCAACAGTAAACTATACGTTTCGGGTAACAAATTACGCGTATCGACCTGCACAACCCAAATGGCGCAGTGAAAATTTAAGCAGGAAGCTACTTGGCCTCCTTTTGCGAGAAAAGGCCCGTACTGAACGCCTTGAACCGGGCGACCGAAGCAGCCCGAGAGCGGATGTACGAAATTGGGCTGTCAACTGCCTCGGCCCTTTGTAGGCGCACACTCCTCGCTTTATCCACATTCAAACATCGTTTTTTTCTTCACCTATTTTATTCAACACACACTCCTCGCTTCATCCGCGTTCACACGTCAAATCGCGTAGTGTTTAAGCCCTTGGTTGCCTCTGCAACAGGCAAAGCTAGTATATATATTAATACACAGTTTTTCGAAAAACTCACATGGGTCATACAGTCAAAAAACGACCTTGCCGCCCCTTAAGTTCGCCCACCCTAAGGATCGCTTTCGCTTGAAATGCGATTCAGTCCAGGGCCTCCCACGCCAAAATGACCTCTCCGCTCTTCGAGTTTGACCGACCGCAGAGACCACAATCGCTAGACAGGAAGCTAAAAAAAACTCACGAAACCGAAACGCGAAAAATTAACGGTAAAAACTGATGCAAAATCAGCGGCGATAACTGGAACCTCCGACTGAATCTCTCATCGACGAAGAAATCGGCCCGGTTATATTTCCCGCCGACAGGTTCGCATTTCGAAAAAGTCGAAGAAAAATTAAGCACTTTTCTCATACAAAACGAATTTGCTAGAAATTTACTCATATTATTTTAATGGCGATGCTGCTAAAAAATGACATTTTATAGGTACGACACGCGGTTCGAGATATCGTCGAAAAAACGCATTCTGGTGGAGATGTTTTACCACAGATTGGAAGTAGAGGGTTTCATCAAACTTTTAAAACTGCGACATGTAACGCATTTCATCCAAAATGTTCTGCAATATTCCAAAATACCTTGCATTATTTTTGACATTTGCTAAGATTTCACTACCGTCGAAAGTGAAAAATTTGGCGGCCAGTAGAATAAGTCGTCGAGTAGGTACTTAAATTCGATTAAATTGACTAATAATTGATAATAAAAAACAATCTTGAGTTTCAAGACACGTCAGTTAGGAGAAAATTATGATTTAGCCGTATAAAATAACGGCTTCAAGCCTGTTTCGGAGTCGACAATTTGAAAACGCCTCTGCGGCTCGAAAACCGATTCTGGCTGTAATGTTTTTGAATATTATCGAGGTCGAGAGATTAAAAAAACATTTTCAACGGTCGTAACATACGCAAACCATTAAAAATATTTCACTACACGCTACGGAAAATATGACGTTTGAGAAAAATAACGTGCTTTGAAAATCCCACAGAAGAGAATATATTGCTGGCCATATAAAAAGAACACGTTTAATTACAGGGTAGGTACTTTTCCGTTGAATTATTACAAATTTGTTCGTAAGATGAACGGATTTTTTTAAGGAAATGCTTAGGTACCTACATCAATATTGTTTGTCTGCGTAAGAACCGGGTAGGTACCGGCTTACGCATCGGTTCTTTCCTTCAGATATCAAATAAAAAATTAATGATTTGAAATAAAAGAAATCACTCGGGATGGTCGCAATTTTTGCCAAAATGCATTATTTCAGGTATGTAGACTTTTGTAGTTATGAAGGAAATTAGTACTAAATAAATCGGAACGTTTTTGAAGTAAGATGGGTCCAAATACAATGCTAAACACTTTTCTTTTATGATTGTGTGAGTAAAAATTCGAACTAAAAATGACAATGAGGGCGCTGTACAATATTGAGTTTCCATCAGGAATACACATTTTGCAAGAGTAAAATATTGAATAAAATATGCTTATTTCCTAGACAAGGTAGGTACTTAAATACCTAGGGACTTTTTTCTTTTAAAAATAAAAAAAAAACATGATATCAAATAAACAGAAACAAACAAAGATGGTCGTATTTTTTTGCCAAAGTCGATAGGTACCTATCATTTCAAAACCAAATTTCAAAATTAAAAAATTAGGATTCGTAATATTTATTCAAAAAATATGTAGGTACTCATGTGCACCTGCCCTGATTTATTTTTTATATGAACGATTTTGCATTAAAATTATTATTTGTTAAATAATTTTGAAAAATACATTTTTATTGCGCCATTTTTGTGAAAAATGACAAAAAAGATGACGTACAATATTGAAAATCTACCAGGAGCACATGATGTATCACTATAGAGTTCAAGTGGGGTGGGTCGCGAACTCACATGTCAAACTTTTGTCAACAAACCGGACCTCTCAGCGGTTTCGGTTGTTGTTTTACGACAAACGGCATTACGGCCGAAAAATCGATCCTGGCTAAAATGTTTTTGAAAAATATTATAGTCTAGATGTCTCCTCAACTAATTCGATCGTCATTACATACGCATCGCATGTGAAATATTTCAGGGCAAGCTAAACAAAATCAGATTTTTCCACGAAAAACACGTGCTTAGAAATTTTTAGTTTTTCATTCCTGGGTAGGTACTTATTTGACGACGACGTACTTCATTGAAAAAATTTGAAAAGAAATGCGTAGGTACTTTCACGAATAGGTAGCTTCACAATAAATTAGGTTTTAATGCAATACTAAGGTAAAGTTGTTTCAATAAAGTTGAATAATTCAACAATGTTTTTAAAGTTAATTTTCACGTTCTGTGTAAGTTCTATTCGAGTTCTGTTGTTTTATCGTTATAGGCCAGTCGCATCATAAAACTGAAATAATTACAGAATTTTAATAGAATTTGAACAGAACTTTCACAGAAGGCTAAAATTAACTCGATTACAGGGAGACATCTAGCGGTGAAGAATGTAAGTACCGATTATTTTCATAAGAAAAATTCACACGAATTTATTCTATTTTTATTTTATGGCGAGGGGGGCGGAAATTTGACATTTCGAACGTACATTGCGTGGTCGAAGATATCGTCAAAAATACGCATTCTGGCCGAGATGTTTTTGAATTAATCTTAAGTAGAGAGTTACTACAAGCAGTTAAAACTGTGACATGGTTCGCTTTCCATTCAAAATGTTACACAAGAGTGCATTTCACAATGACATGTTTTGACACTTTACGTAAAAAGCATTTTCCTCTAAAATATCTTTTGGCTTTCTAGCCAGTATAAAACCTAATTTTCTTACAAATAAATTCAGGTTGGGTAAATTTTCTCCAATATTGCAACACCGAAAATGAAAATTTTTCCATAACCCTCTTGAAGTTACGAAGTCCCCCCATAACACGTTTTTGTATGAAGATTTTTTTTTAAAGATGGCGGATTTCAATTTTTACGGCTTGGTGCGGTTAAAATTCAAGCGGGATTAGTCCAAGTTTGTGAGTTGGTCTTGCATGTGTAAAAAATATAAATACAGAATATTGTAAAACTGCAAATTATGAACTAGGTAGGTACCCGATAAACGGATTTAACTGATAAATTGGGCTCCAATATAGCTCAACATTAGGATTCGTATTATTTATAAAAATAAATACTTCTGCGAACTTTTTTTCATTGAAGTGATTACTTGACAAAAAATTCTGAATATACATTTAAATGGCGCCGTTTTTATTAATTACTGTAGGGAAACTTAGTACCTACTCGCGCACTATGAAATAATATTTTCTCTGTAATTTTTTTACTGGAATAAAAATAAGTTTAAGTTTCTAAAAAATTCTGAATAACACATTTTTATAGCGCCGTTTTTTGAAAAAATACTACAAGGGCCCCAAGTACCTACCCGTGCACTCATGTGTAGGTACCTACCCTGATTTATTTATTATATGAACGATTTTGCATTAAAATTATTATTTAAGAAATAATTTTGAAAAATACATTTTAATGGCGCCGTTTTTGTGAAAAATGACAAAAAGGGTGACGAACAATATTGAAAATCTACCAGGAGCACATAATACGCAGGAGTAAAATATTACAAACGATACATTTATTTACTAGACCAGGGAGGCAATTCTTTCATTGACAAAAATGATTAATTTAAATAAAAAGAAACATCCGAAGACGGGAGTTTTAAAGTGATACTTCTATAGCACTGCTGTGATTTGGATTTCGGATGAAACGGAAATGACGATTACTCCACCTGCGACAATGGTCAAATTTTTTTTGCCAAATGGTGTAGGTACCTTTTGAATACTGTAGGGGTTCATACATTTTAAATTAAATTTCAATGTGAATATCGCACAAGAGTCCCACCTACTGCCGTCTGGAGTCAGTGAGACTACGGCATCCCCAGTTGTGCTTAGTTAAAGTTTCTAAAATATTCTGAATAATACATTTTTATAGCGCCGATTTTTTTAAATTAGTGCAAGGGCAAATTTTTTTTTTTTATATCCAAAATCCATTTTTTTTTTCCAAAATTAAATTTTTTTTTTTAAATTCAAAAATTTCCAAATCCAAATTTTTTTTTCCACAATTAAAAAATTTCCAAAATCCAATTTTTTTTTCCAAAATTCAAAAATTTCCTAAATCCAATTTTTTTTTTCCAAAATTAAAAAATTTCCAAAATCCAATTTTTTTTTCAAAATCCAAAATTTTTTTTTTTTTAAATTACACCTTACAGTACCCGAGATGGGTATCAAATTACGCGTCTCGATCTACACAATCTGAAGGGCTGAGTGAAAAAAATAAGCGATAAACTCCTAGGACCATTTTTTGAGATAAAGCTCTAATGGTTTTTTCTAATTTAAATTAAATGAAATACTGAACGCCCTGAGTCGGGCGGCAGGATTGGTTCAGTACTGAATTGAGCGGTAAGCTCCTGGGCCGTTTTAAAAGTATCGGCGACCAAAGTGGCACTGTGGTAAGAGTCTTTTCAACAGTAAACTATACGTTTCGGGTAACAAATTACGCGTATCGACCTGCATAACCCAAATGGCGCAGTGAAAATTTGAGCAGGAAGCTACTTGGCCTCCTTTTGCGAGAAAAGGCCCGTACTGAACGCCTTGAACCGGGTGACCGAAGCAGCCCGAGAGCGGATGTACGAAATCGGGCTGTCAACTGCCTGTGCCCTTTGTAGGCGCACACTCCTTGCTTTATCCACATTCAAACATCGTTTTTTCTTCACCTATTTTATTTAACACACACTCTTCGCTTCATCCGCGTTCACACGTCATATCGTGTAGTGTTTAACCCCTTGGTTGCCTCTGCAACAGGCAAAGCTAGTAAAATATGAATTTCCTGTTGCATGCAATAAGGAAATAATGTGAATGTGAAGGGAACGAATCGCATCGCTCTTGAGTGACGTAATGGTGTGTGACGTCAGCAGGACTGATGCCAAATATACGAACCAACGATGTGAGAATGTTTATTTATTGTTATTACGTACACAATAAGCTGAGGACATGTCAGGTTAATGACATTCATTTAAGTCTATTTACAAATAATCACCACGTGCGTCTGGCGTTTGCAGCCGAGATCGTCAATTAGATTACATAACAATCACTTTGTCGAGTGCCGGGTACAAACTACTAACTACCTGCATATCGATAATTACTTTTACGGCAGTTAAGGTTTCAATCTCCGCGACATGGCCGAGTACGAGTAGATAACAAAAAACCACCGTTGAGTACGCGATTCCGCATGCAGATTGCAGATCATATTTTATAAACTAGCGAATCCTAGAAAATATAGTACCTAGATACTCGTTTAAAGAAAACATTAAACATAATAAATACATATGTATTACATACATAAATTGCGAGCTCTATAAGAAATTTTATTTTAAATTACTTTAGAAGACTTATTTTCCCAAACGTTCATTACTTCACCACGAAAAAAAACTCGACGTACATCAATCCATTCACTTTGTACGAGCTTGTCTAGTAGTATGTAGATGTTCTTATCTCTGGGGATGCGAGGAACACGAAATACAGCGCCGTACAGTCACCAGTCACCGAGTTACAGCGACAGCGGAAAAAACTAGTCGGAAAATAATGTTACTAAGTTAGTTGAGAATGTAATACCTACCTACGTTCTGTGTATGGCTGGCGGTCGTAAAAACACTGGTGGGTGAGAAGGAGAGGAGGGGGGGGGGGAAGAAACCAGCTTACTGCCAGTTACATTCTATCTGGCTGGTCAACTCGCTAGAGGAAATTCGCCATAAATTTATTGCCCTGACAAAAACGTTCCAGGCTTCTTCTTTCACACACGGAAAAGACATTAATGTTATTATGAACGTGAAACCTCGTGAATAATTGCGAAAGATAAAAAAGATACATAGCGTTATTAATGAAAGAGTAATAAATAACTATCGATGTGTGTTGTCTAACACGCCCAAAGTTGACATAAACGGACCTAAAAAATAAAACAAAAGGTCAGAAAAAAGCATTCTGCCTGTAAACTTCGCGGGGAATGAAATGTATATTCGGTAGAAATAGAAAGCGTCGTCTTGGAAGCTAGAACTGAAAAGCTCATTCAATTTTAGAATGTTTCTCGGTTGGATGGTTGGCTCGGTTGGCTCTGTTAGCTGGCTGACTGTTGTTGGTCGTTGGACCTCCCGTGTCGGCAGAAGTGGTCGGACGGGATTTGAGAGTCTAGCATACTAGTAGCATACATAGCTCGCTTCTCCAACAGATAAATTTGAAGCCTAATTTCAAGTGCCCAAATAAACCGGTTACCACTCGGTCCGAAATGGCATACAGCGTTCTCTCGGCAGCGAAGTGCCGAGTGCCGAGGACGCTGAATATTCATATTGCGATACAGCTTTTTATTTCAGCCGTGTACCCATTTTTAATCCGATCTACAGAGACAATAAAATGAGTATTTTTATCTCCGGCTTGGGTGGAAAAGACTGGCGGAGATTAAAATTATACAATATGTACGTTGTGGAGGTTTAATATAAATAAGGTTGGACCAGTGCTCAGACAGCCAAATACTTTGCAACAATTCTTCATAAAGTCTTAATTTTATAATTGTAGAAAATAAAAAATTATAAATAGTTTTGAAACAAGCCAACTTTTCATTGAAAAATCGCAAATACCTGCCTACATTAGACTTTAATTTTGCAGCAGGCCAAGAATTTATATGAATCGAAAGCTATTTAGTAGAACTTATCGGTCTTGAAAATATTTATAAATAATCTGACTAAAAAATATTACCGTTTACACATTTTCACCTGATATTTTGATGAAAGATACCTACAATATAATAAATTAATTTGAAAGTGTTTTTCTTTTAATGGAGAAGGAAGACTTATTTATTTCAAAATGTTGTTTGTATTATTTTATAAATTGTCGATTCTAAAAAAAAATCCGTTGTAAATTCAAATTCTTAATGCCATTTTTCGGTCATAAATAAATACTTGGCCAAACCCCTTGACCTACAACAGATAAACCCAACCAATTCCAATACACCGAAACTAAATGAAAGAACTCTCCGTTATATTGAAACACAATCGATAGGGAAATCTTAAGCAGGTAAAATGGAAATACAGTTATTCTCCTCCAAACCGTGCGTACGTATGTGAGCGTGTCGCGGTGACGTCACAGTGCGGTGTCACTCGACACAGGTGGGGGATAAAAAAGGAAAAACACGACCGAACGAAACGGGAGTGAAATGCGGGTAAAAGAAATAAAAACTACCCGCGGTATATTGACAGATGACTGCGGTTGGCCGCCGCCACGTGCGCCCTTCGCCAGCTGATCGAGACATGAATAATATGGTAAAAGCTAGCCAGATACAGATACCGACCGCACTACACACTACCTACTACATACTACACTAAACCGAATAGGGAGCTACCTACTACTGGAGGTATAGGTATAGCCCCATATCTATCCACAGGAAATGCGGAACCGGAGATAGATGTTTGCATACGACCCGAGCCGCGCGAAGCACGCTGGAAGGATGAATGGATTTGGATTTTCGATACTAACCTACATTAAATTATATGGAAGTGTAGTATCTACTGTGTGCAAGTATTCGTAGATTTGCAGTGATCGGTACGTCAGTCCTACACACACGTGTTTATACACAACACGATATCCTTCGAATGGCTGTGGTTCAGAAAATCGACTACCTACGAATTTATTTCCTTTAACACTTTATTCTGGTCGAAACAGAGTTATTATAATATTGATTTGGAGTCCATAAAATTCTCACGTTTAGTGGTTTAAGTATAACACACAGGTTTTTTTTTGCCGTCAAACAAAATGACTGTTGTATAACGACTGTCCTAGAACGGGAGTCCTTCCTAGTTGGACAGTCAAAAGCTTCCTTGTACTGTTAACGTATTTTATAACAAATAAATAATTGAGATACATCGAAAACACAGCTGGCACCGAACTGGCGTATTTGTTTAACATGAATTACCTGTATCTTGATGAACTTACCGACATGCATATGATAAATAAAGGGAATAAATCTGAGAAAATGTTTTCAATCGTTTTAGAGGCGTCCTTTGTTCACTATTCGATTGCCTGATTCGAATATTCAAGAAGAAGAAAGAAAAGGGAAGACAATAAATAGAGTCAAGAAAAGCCAAGAAGAGTCACGAAGCGAGAGTAGGCAAAATAACCTAAAAGATGCAAGAGATAAGAAAGGCTACGATAAGTCAAGATGAAGCAAGGCGATGTCAGCAGAGACTAGGAGCCAAGAAGAGTCAAGAAGAAGCAAGAAGAAGACAGAAGAAGCAAGATGAAGCCAGAAGGTTCAAGAAAAAGCAAGAAGATGTAAGCAGAAACCAGGAGAGCTAAGAAGAGTAAAGAGGCAAGATTAAGCCGAAAGAATAAAGAAGATGCAAGCTGAGACTAGGAAAATCAAGAAGAAACAAGATGAAGTCAGAAGAACCAAGAAGAAACAAAAAGTTGGCTAGTGGAAGCAAGAAGATGCAAGAAATGGAAATAAAATACTAAAATCAAAAAGTTAAAAAAGAGCCAATAAGAACCAAGTCGAGGCAGAAGAGGCAAGAAAATGATGCGAGAAGTTGGAAGCAGAAGAAGTGGGAAGCAAAAATAAACGGGAAGCGAGTAACCTGAGTTCAATTATCTCCATTATTCCTGCTCAACCTAATTTCCAATTCAAGTCATTATTAATTTACCGTGTTGTACCGATGTAAGAAAAGTCAAGAAGGGGCGAGAAATGACAAGAGCCAAAAGAAACAAGAACAACCGAGAAGAGGCAATAAGAAGTAAGGCAAAAATAAAGAAAAAAAAACCAATGCTCAATCAATTCCTTTATTCCATTCCATGGCAACCTAAATTATTAGGTTGCCATGGAATAGAATAAAGTATATATCGGTTGATTAAACTCCAACCTCCTTCCCATTCTCAGAGCACGTGTTCTAAGTCCTAAAAAATCAGTGTCCCCTGGTGCACCGGTCTCATCGGGACAGGAGTGCTCCTGCCGGTGGTACAATCGTATCGTATTTAACGCACTCTATTCTGGGGACGACATAATATGCCTTACGTAATAAACACAAACATGGTGTACGGATTTGTATTATTATCGAGACGTTTATCTATCGGTGTCAAATTATTCAGGGCGAATACAAAGCATCTATCTTATGACTCTTGTAGAGGAGACCAGAGACAAATGTAAAAAATTTGGAGCAATTAAGAAAAGGTGGCTGTTTTATACCTAGACTTGCCATATATTAAAAAATCGGCATATTAGTTAGGCAACTATGCTCGTATAAACTTTAGCTAAATACTAAAACACACTAGACGAAAAAATTGGGGTAGCGCTATCAGTTGCGTTACATAATATTAGACCTGGTATAAAAGTCGAACATGTTAAAATATCGATAAAATAAGAATATACCAATCAAGCCAGGAGCACTCCCGTTCCGGTACGACCGGTATACCAGGGGGCACTAGAAACACGTTTTGTGGGGAGGCTTATTCAGTTGGCAACATCAATCACAGGAAGATGATAATAAAATATTCAACTCACATTATTTCGTACCCGAACTTGAAAAACTACACACAGTCTAGTTTTGATCTTAGGGCAATGCACGCCTCTGACTATTGGGGCCAATTAACCAGAATAGGATGAATGGTGGATGCAGCCAGCACGGTGAACCTTCTTGGTTCTAATTTTTTAAACTTTGTTCTATCCGACAATTTCAAATATCACATCAAAATTTATGAAAGTTCCATATTATTTTTATATGAATACCGCACAAGAGTTCCAACTGCTCCCGTCTGGAGCCAGTGAGACTATGGAATCCCCAATTGGGATATGTTGTGAGGCTGAAGGTGGAAGGAGATGGGGAAGAGGAAGGTGGGGAAGTGCCTGGATATTCAGACCTGGTCACCAAACACGGCTAAAGCCATTTCAAGCAACGTTTCAATTCTAAATGGTGGTCTTGCACCAAGGCGTTACTGAGAGTATCTTCCGGTCTGGAACGTGCCGCAAATATACTATACGTTTATTATTTTAAATGAATAAATTGTGAAATAACACCAATTAGAGTTTTAATTATAGTGACTCGTTGTTTCAAAAACTACAAAAATATTTATATTTCAAAGAATTGCTTATCGCTGACCCGCGCAGTACCTAGTTAAGTAGTGTTTAGGCAAGTTGTGCAGGTACTTGACAGCAATAAAAAGCGCCCATTCAGCCGCTCGATCAATAGTGCTTACCAATAAAAATTTCAACACAATGCAAATAGTCTGCTTAAGCAATCCATGGGGCGGGTGGGAGTATCGATTGGCTAAACTCGCGGTGCTATTGACCCAGAAGGCGATCTGACGCGGCGAGGGCGAGGTGAGCGCAGTGACTAGTACCCACCCAGTACCTAACGACTGGTGCTGCTAAATACTGAATACACGCTGTCCCTGGAAAGATCGTGACTGATGACTTTGCCAGGCTATTTCAATATGTCATTTTCATGGTTTCGACGAAATCGTGAAGGAATTTGCAATATATACACTTCTGTAGCGGAGTGGTTAAGATGCTTAGCTCAGGACCCGGGCTCAGGTCGGACGCGGGCCGAAAACTCGGCGAAGATCCTTTTATACCGAAGAAGTGAATCGAGATAAGGTCTGCTGCATACCTAGCTCCCGAAAGCAGTCAGGCCATCCGCCTCTGGCCTATAATAATAATAAATTAGATTTGTAAACCGGAAGGTTGTGACATTCCATCCCAGCGTACTTTTTCTTAAATACAGCAACCCGGGTACCCATCCCCGCCTCCTAATTTTCAATTTGGGGGGCGGGAATGGGTACCGCCGCCCCGGGAACCTTTATTGGATAACCAACACTTCTGCCATAGGACACCCCAAGTGGTTCGCGACGTTTGGTGATTTAGCAGGGGTGGCCCGGGTTCAAGGGGTGAGGTTTGTCTAGGTCTTGGAGGCGGACGACCAAGACACACTGAACCCCAGATTCCTACCCACCCCTTAAACGGTTCATTTTTTCATTTAAAAATATGTACTCAACTTATTTAATTTTAGTTTTGATTGTTTAGTTTAGCTATCTTTAATAGCCCAGTCGCTAATAAAAACCATATATTTATATAATAATCATTATTATTTTTATTTGGACTTCGTTCCAAAGAAGTATCTCAATATTGTCCTGGCGAGAAAATACCATTTAGAATTGAAACGAGGTTCGCAGTGGCTTAGGTACAACAAACACGATTACAAGTTTGTGCTAAGACAAAAAAAAAACAACGTGAAACTATCGAGAGTTCGTATTAAGTAAGTCATTAAACTTTTATTTATTACACTAATGAGCGATAAAGTTGAAAACATTGAATAACTCTTAAATAAACACTAAAAATAAGTTCATCGTAATGGTATGACTCACTCGGCTCATTCCTCTAGACGACGAGAATTGGGTGGAATATGTTGAACATAATTTAATTTATTTTATGTGATGTAAAATTCCACCTTTGTTTAGTTTTGAAATCACGTTTTGTTGTCGGAAATTGGGCGGAATAAACTTGTTTAAAATTTAATTAAATAATTAAAAATTTAAGGGTTGTACAGTGCAACACAATTCTAAACTTTAACACGCTTAATTAGAGAAGAATAGGTTATATGCTTTATGCATAAAGCAGAAAATTTGTTCGTCTAAAGCAGCGAAACTCTCGAAAGGTGGGTGCATAATGAAATCCGTAGTATTTTCTGTAATTTATAGATCAGGTTAATCATTTTCGATCCGCAACAGTACTTTTATTGTGAGATACGAAGCTTCGAAATACTAAATAAAAATTTACAAAAATAAACGGCATATCGCCGTTCCAAATTTAGAAACAAGGACATTGTTTCCAGCAGCAGAAGGATTTTTTTGTTTATAGGTAGGTACTTTATTTGAGGGTAGTTTCAGCTACTCAACATCAAAACTTGGGAATGAAATACCACCGTCATTCGAATATATCGACATCGTTGCAGTATTTCAAGAAGCAAATGGTTGTTGACTGCATAGTCAACAGCGCAACTTTTTAATTAATAGAAGTTACAGTTAAAGAAATATCTACTTGTATTTGTGATTTAATATTTATTTTGAATTTCATTTTTATTTGCTCTAATTTGAATTTCGATTTATTTGATTTAGTATATTTATTATATTATTTATGTTAGAGATTTGTTTTAATTATTTATTATAAACATATTATTTTATTTTGTGAGAATTGTATTAGAGGTACTGCTGAAAACCAGCTACATTTCGGGAGAAATCCGGAATGTATAGCTGAGCAGTGATCATTTGTCAATAGAAACAATTTTAAATAAACAAAATTTGTTCAAAGCTATTGAAAAATAAATGTTTTATAATTTCATAAAATAGAGTTTTAAACATTTTTACGAAGCATCGCGTTCATTGGTTGAGACATTGTACATGTATTTTCGTATGAACCGGTGGATGCAATTTTTAGCCATAAGTTGTTTTTAATTGTTTGTCTTAGTTTGTAGTTTTTATAGATTTTAGAAATGTATTGTAAGTTTGTACAGCGCCCTTGAGGTGATTTTTCACAAAAACGGCGCTATATAAATCATACAAATATTATTATTATTAGTGAACCTGGGGATCAACTTGCATTTCTGTCATACGATTCAATCAAACATTATGTAATATGAAATAATACAGAATAGATACCATACAAATCAACTACAGTGTTTGCTTTGAAAAACTATCTAAACTACCTAACTAAGGCGGTATAATAGAGTACATATCAAATACCAGTGCTGATATTGACGGCGCACTTTATGCGCAAAATAATTGCCCCTATTAAAAGCATTAAATCCTACAAGTTACCAAGTAACCATGGAGATATTTGGAGCACAGCTGTCGGGCAGACGGAGCGGCGGATCGACTGGCTGTCCATAACTAGTCCACCGTCCATCCACTCTCCCAATACAGAGTCGTCGCGGTCGTTTATGGACCGAGTTAATGATTCACCGCAAATATATAATATAGCTTTATTAACAGTTTTTTTGCGATAACCTGTAATACTGCAAATAAACAGGTAGGCATTACCGCGAGCCGAGCCACTAATTATGGGAAAGGAACGAAGCAACCGCAAGGGGCGTTTCGCGCCGTTTCCCATAATTCGTGGCTCGGTTCGCAGTGATACCTTCCTATTTATACGCAGCATAACAATTCACACGTGAGGCTTTTCTCAGAAGCAGCCACCGTGCCATAGCAGCCGCCAGCGAGTGTGTTGTAGCTTATAGCCAGATGGTGATGTCACCAGTGTCACCAGCCGACCACTACGGAGACGGAGATACGACCAACACGCTGGTAATGACTTGATGATTTGACCAAGCTCATTTGTAATAAATAAAACATAGACATAGAGTGGTGTTCTGCAAACAAAGTATTAAAACTTATAAACCTATACAAATAATGGCGATTCTGAAGTTTGCACCCGGTAATAGGGTTTGCAATCCCACTATCCCGCAGATTACAGTCGCATTTCAAGCTCGTAAACCTCAAGACCTTGAATCTATTTTCAATAAAGAGATGTCCCTTTTTGAGAATATCGGAGGGAGACACCTTCAACTACCTCACAGCTTCTTGATGATAGTCCCACTCCCAGACTAGTGTGGGAGTAGATACAGCGTTTTCCGCAACTGGGCTGCGGTGCACTAATAAGCCCGTGCACTTATAGATGACCAGACTCCTATAGTTTTTTACGATCTTAATTTATACTTCTTTTACGATATACCTAAATCTTATTACGTTATCTTTTCAACGTTTTTATTTAATTTTTTTGAACAGATTTTCCTGAAAATTAACACACACACGCGATTCAATCAGTGCAATTTGTTTAACTTCCCGAATTATTTTTAACCTCTTTCGTTTAAGGGAATAAAATCACAAAAAGCTTTACGTGTTGGGTTGAACCGTGTCATAAAACTTCATAATAGTTTGAGTGTGAATTGATATATTGTGACAGACTAAACAAGAAGTGTATCCCGAGGAACTCTCAATGAAGAGGATAAGTCTTTTTTCATTTTTAAATAACAGGATTTTAACAAATTAATATTTATTGCTTTCAGATTTGAAGTATTTTGTTCGGTTTTACAGATGATATGACCTCTCTGTAGAACACTCGAGTACTTGAATTATTTTACTTTATTATTTTGGGACATAAATTATTGACATACACCAAGAAACATCGATGGATTAAGTCGGAGAGTTACCTAGCTACATACTCTTCTTTCAGAGTTGTTTATGTTTTTTGTTTTCATTCGGTTTTCATTAGTTACATTTTAAGGGAATGTCTTTTGTTCGTTCACGGATTTGTGTATAGATAAGATATGTTGATTTCCTGCTTGGATTTTTGTTTTATTTAGGTATTTGACGGATACTACAAAGGGAGAAGGTGTGAGAAGGGATCTTGCCAATATTATTGTCTTAAATGTTTATCTTTATTTTAATTTCATTTATTTAAGTTCATTCGATTTAACTAATTGTTTACAGTTGATTTTTATTTTTTTTCTATTCAATTCGAAATCGGTACCTACTTTTAGTGTATTTCAGAAGTTAGTTCTCTACTCGCATACAGATGTATTCATACGAATTATATAAGATTAAATGGGATTTGAACAGTGATAGGAAAGTGCGAAACGAGACAATAATGGACAAGAAGGCTCGGTAAACAGTCCAAGAAGAGACAATAAGATATAAAACGAACATAGAAAGGGCGAGAAGATAGAAGTTGCAAGAAAAGGCAAGAAGATAAGATACAGGAAGAGGCATGAGGATGCAAGAAGAGACAAGAAGATACAAGAAGAGACAAGAAGAGACGAAAAGACCCAGCAGGAAACAAGAAGAGACGATAAGATGCAAGAAGAGGAGTCAAGAAAAGCCAGAAATAATTAAGAAGATCCAAGAAGAGCCGAGAATAGGCAAGAAGTAAAGTATTAATAAAGAAAGGATTAAAAAAAATCATCAAGCTCAATCCATTCCTTTACTCCTGTCCATCCTAAATTCCAATATTGGCTTAATAGGTTGCCATGTAATCCGGTCGATTACTAAGCCTTAACAAATTAGTGCCCCTCGGTGTACCGGTCTTACCGGGACAGGAGTGCTCCTGGCTGGTATCGTATAATATTACTGGTACCAAAGATGACAAATATTAAAAAATATTTATAAAATGTAAGCTTTATGTCGATTTCAAATCATCTTAAGATCCCGGCGTTGTTTCCAAAAATCCCGATCGGGAAAACATACCTAGGTAGGTACCTATGTTTTATTTCATGGGAGTTTTTTTATTTAGTTTATATTAAAAAATATAACAGTATTTACGTGTCGCATACTAAGGTTTAAATCTGGGACAGTGAATCATTATCAACAGCACTTAGTGAACGATAACTTACAATAAAGTTTACTGTAGTCTCCGTTATGTCTATACTAAATTTAAAGTATGTAAAACCGAACCAAATCGTTACAAACCAGTGGCGGTTCGCAATTTTTCAGTGAGCTAGAGTGCTAAGATTGAAAAATACGACATTGTTGAAGGTACGAAAACTATTTTTTTCAGTATTTCAATTCCCAAACTGAAATATCTTCAAAGAAAAAATTGAGATAAAAAAAAATCATCCTCAGCTACAAAATCAATAATGTCTTATTTTTCAATCTTAGCACTCTAGCTCACTGAAAAGTCACGGACCGCCCCTGCTACAAACCAAACATTCTAATACGATAAATCGATTGATTGAGGGCCCTTTCTTCAAGTGGCTCTCCGATGACAGACTGCCTGTCTAAAATATTTTATCTCTTAACTCAAAACCGTACTGTAAATATTACACAAAAAATATTGTAGCTTTCAATAACGCCTTTTCTACCCGTAAAAGTGGTCATAAAATGACTATTAAAGTTACACAAAATACGCTGACACTGAGTGCATTATTATTTTATTACGTTCTGAATGACGAAGGAAATAATTATTATTGCAAGAAGGTTTTTTTTTTATTGCCGTTTGATCATGATTCTATTTTTTTCGTCGGCAACTTCTCAGGAGATATCAGTCCGGCGAGCGCAGTTCTCATTGGCTAGCGCGGCGCAACGCGATTGGTCGGCGGCAGAGGGAGGGGGCGCTAATACGATGCAGCAATGCTGGTCACCTTGGTCCGAATATTCCTTTCCTCTCGACGCTCGCACTGGCAGCAATACTGCTAGTACTGGCACTGACTGCCAACCGGCAGCGGACCAGCAGATCTTTATGACCAGAGGAGAATTGCTTAGAACTTCAATGCCTTCACTGACGACTGTCGTAGTGTGAAGCAAGGGCAACATTGGAATACGAATATAAAAAACATATTTACGGTCCTATCGTTGAGAGCTCCATTGTAACGTCTCTTTCTGCCACGTGCCTCGTTCATGAGAAAAGAGGGAGAAATTACAACCGAGCTTTCAGTGATATAATAATAGTGCTTAGAATACTTACCCACCCCGAGGCAGACATAAAATAATTTATACCTTAACCATAAAAAAACAAATTAAATGCAAAAAAAAAAATATAAAATGTTTGAAAAAAATAAGTGTTAAGGGACGTATTTGACTTAGGTACTTTAACTAGTGATTCTGATTATTTGTAATAAGAAATGTAAATGAAATTTAGTCTCCGGTGACATTCAAGTTAAAAAAAAAATAAAACATAAAAAATAGTAGGTGTTGGACAGTTGGAGTCGGGGTAAGAGGTTAGATAGGGCGGTTAATCGGCTGAGTGACAAGTGATGACGAAAGAAATTTTATTTTTGTTTGGTTTTAAAGAAAAAAAAAATTGAAAAAAAATAAAAAATAATTTCAGGAATCACTGGTCAAAGTAAGTCAAGTACGTTCCTCAACAACTTGTATACATATTTTTAAATCTAATAAAGGAAATGGTAAATTGAAACAACAAAAATAGGAAATAATAAAAAAAGAGAACCAAACACATTTAACATTCACTGAGGAAAAACAATATAAATTAACAATTAAAACCAAGACAAATACATGATTATGATTATAATTATAATGAGCGCAAAAAAAATCACAAGTATAAATAAATCCACAAAAATTATAATAGCCAAGTCGAAATTACGGCATGACAGTTAATTACTAATAAAATATTTATCGATAAGCAGCAACCACATTTAATTAATGTAAATATGGTACAAAACCACGGCAAACGAAATCGTTGTAAATAATACCTATTTTACAATTATTGTGTTTATTTATAATATCATGAATCATGACTCACAAACAAATTTAATTAAAAATTGTGCGAAGGTATCACCGATGAATGACTATGTAGGTAGGTACTCTGCAGCAGGTTGATAAAACGCTTAGCATTGTCACGGAAATAATAAATAATAATGAATACATTGAGATGCTGCTTTTCAAATAAAGCTGTGATTTGGTAAAAAGACAACGTAGTGAAATTCGTTAGTCCACAGGTTCAAAGTTCTTTGGTACAATTTGAGAGGCTGCGTATACACAGGCGAACCGAACCACGAATTGTAGTAAAGGAAAGCAAAGCCGTATGCTCGACGTTAGTTACCTAAATACCTAAGCCATATTACTATTAATATTATAATGAAAGTTTAGTATCCGGGATGCAGTAAAATTAATGCCATGTTAATATATGAATTATCATTAATGCAATTGACTCGAAGGTAATAAAATTATTTACTACCCTCAGTGAAAGTACCTACCTACCTACTTAGAGGCAGTTACTAAATATATTTCTTTCTTCAAAATTCGCAAATTCATTATTACACTAACACAACGGGTATACAATTAGATAATTTAGAAATTAGGAAAAATGTTAATAGTAAATTAAATATTAAAAATAACCAAACGTTTTTTAAAAATAGCCATCTTTTAAATTTATTTTCGTATTAATACTTATATTTATAATAATTTATTTTGTTATTTAGACTTCCTGTTTTGTTTTAAAAGATTTTTTATTATGTAGATATAATTTTTTACCCATCCTAAAATAATTTTTATATTTTTTTTTATATTCTATTTTATTTAATTGTTTTTTATGATATTTTAAGTAATTAATCACCTCTCCTTTCAAATATTTTGTCTATTTTCTAATTTGTCTATACTTGTTTGTCTTTTGTTATTTTTTATTAACTTATTATCCTGACGAAGAAAACATAGTTTTCGAAACATGTTGATATTGTTAATTAAATAGTGGTGTATACAAAGTTATTTGTTTTTATTAAAAATATATAGAGGACAAAATTTGTTCTGTTTTTGTTCGATCTGAAGAAGTAAAAAGTAAAAACTCTCCAAAGTTGAGCTATGGTGTCATGGTCGGTGGATGAACAGCTTATAAGTACTAGTCATGGATTTCTTGTTCAATTCAACAATTTTTAACTTACACCTTTCAAAAATCATTTCTATAATGATCTATAGACCTTTGAAATATCATTTTAATTGCATACAAAAGACAAGATACCATACTGTTTGGATTAATTTGGGAGGCGGGTCGGGGAACTACCGCCCCGGGAACCATTCATCCGTATAACTGCGCGGTGGGCCGGATCAGATTCTTTTATAAAATCAATAAAAGTAGAATCTACTTTTTTTTTCTTTAAAAAAATGGGTTATAAAATTCTCATATATTTATGACAAAAAGAGTACTTCTACCGAACTGATAGGGTGATATAACCTTATCGCCCATAGACCAGTTGAGGGAGACCCTTCAACCTCTTAAACCTGACTTTCGGCCGGGCACTGCAGTGGTAGGAACGGATTTCTATTTACATCACTCCTTGACACATTGTCCCCCAGATTCCTACCCAAACTTTCTTACTGTCATTTTTCTTTAAAAACCTCCCACAAAGCGTCTGCAAAGATGACATAGGTTCTGAGGGAAATTCTTTTCCTCAGAGCCTCCTCCTGTGTGGATTTAATCAACTTTTTCAATTTACTGTTCAAGAGAAAAAAGTTTTTAAAAAATCTGGGTAGGTAGGTAGTTAAGAAGGTTTCTAAATAATAAATACAATAAGGGAAGTTTAAAACTATGTACAAGCAATTAATGTGCAGCACAAAATAAATCATTCCTATCTATCTGTATCTACCTATACTAATATTATAAATGCGAAACGGCGTGTTACGCTTTCACGCATAAACCAATTGATTTATTTTAAAAATTCTTTCACCAAAAGAAAGCTATATTATATGCGAGTAATATAAGCTGTATTTAAAGGTAAGCTCTGGCGTGATGAAATTATAAATATTAATATATTATATTTATTATATGTTTTCTGTAGCTAACAAAAGCGAGTTATTGCTAACGTCAGAAAACAAATCGTTGCCGTAGAAACGATGTTGCTATATTTGCGGAAAATCGTGGTTAATAAATATCTATCTATATAAATAAAAGTGAATCTCCAAAATGTTTGTACGCGCATAACTTCCGAACGAATGTACCAAATTGGATAATTCTTTTTTTTTACTAATGATGAGCTCTGGCATTATGAAATTTAGGTGGCATGCGAGCTGTTTGAAAACTGAATGTACTGAATGTGGGAGAAATGGGGAGGGGTGAAAGGGGTGGGGGAGAGAGGGGGGGGAGCGGTGAGGGGGAGAGCGGGGGGGGGGGGGGAGAGAGAGAAAGGGGGGAAGGAAAATAATTGATAAGTGCAAGCACTACAGTAATTTCCCCCTAATACCATGCGAGCGAAACCGCGGGTAAAAGCTAGTTAAATAATAATAAAGATGAGTATGAATCCAAGGTTCGGGAGTAAAACAGTGAAAGTTCCAATAGTAAGAAATTAATGTAAAGAGAAAATACCGGTGAATCTTCCCGCCTTGATGGGAAGAAGACTAGGTACCTACCTACCTGGGAAGCATAATAATAATAATAATACTTGACTGATTTATATAGCGTCATTTTCGTGAAAAAAAACATCAAGGGCGCTGTACAAGTAAATATAATATAATTATAACTAGTGACTTACATCTAAGACGTATGGCTAGTGGCTTTTATCTTAGACTTGCAGCGAGTGGCCTATGACTAAGACTTATAATAGTTGACTTAAAACATTGACTGAATGACATGCATATTTACAACTGTGACTTGAATAAAGTTAGAGACTTAAAACTAACATTTATTTTAAAATATCAATTTGCATTTTGCTCTCCTTTTTTGACTTACGACCCTTCCTTACGGGATGTGCGATACATGTACATACCTATCCGTGTAACAAGTCTTCAACGTCGTTCAACGTGCAATGATCAAGGCATTGATGCATTCAAGAATACTTTTTATTTCTCGAGTCACACTTACCGGGAGTAGAGTATATGGCATGTATAATATAGTATGGAAAGGCAGAGCAAAGATAAATAACAAAGGTCTGCGAAGGCTGACAAGAGGAAAAATATCCACTTATATTGCTTGTACGAGATGAACAGTCACGTTCGTGCTCCGATATTATTACGTAAACATTCGCTGCTATTCCGAACTAGTGGTGCTAGTCACCAAGTCCACTCTACCTATATAGTCATGTCGTATAACACCTAGCATCGACATACTTAACTTTGCAGCCTGTGACATCACCGCAGCACATTTTGGGGACACCAGGCCAAAACAGATCCCAGGATTTAGGTTTTTTCGTCCAAGGAATTACAAATTTAAAAAATATTAATCATTTAATCATTAATAAGGGATTAGAAAAAATACAGTAACGAAAAAAACTCGAAAAGCAGTTCATTAGAATAAATATGATATATACTTAAATTACAGTAAAAAATCTTGAAATAATCCACTTTCTCATTCAATTCGGGAGGCGGGTATGGGTACCGCTGTTCCGGGAACCGTTTATTGGATAACCGACACCTCCGCCATACGTCACCCAAAGTGTTTCGCTACATTTCGTGACTCATCAGTAGTGCCCGGGTTCATGTGGTGAGGCTTGTCTAGGTGGCGGGTATATCTGATCACAAGCTGCTTGGCGGGCAGGATCGGGAGGGCCGGGTGATGGAGACATTTGACCTCTCAATCTGAACTCTGGATCCAACGTCTTGCACCGCAGTGAGGAATGGGTTCGTACATCACTCCTGAACGCACTTACCCCAGATTTCTATCTACCCCTAATACCGTTTTTCCTTCCCAGAATCTCCTCGCCTCCCTTTCCTTAAAAAGACCCTCCATTAAACATCCCCAAAGATAAGATAGGCCTTGAGGGGACCACTTCGCGAAGCTGACAACGCAACTGATGGCAACTCGTCCAAGTAGGTACTACAATTATTGAGGATTTTTACAAAAGGCAAAATTCAAAGGCAGTGAATGCCAAACATTTGAAAAACCCATTTAAAAATATTTTGACAGGCTCCTTTGACCGCCTGCAGAGTTAACTATGTCAAGATGTACAGCCAGCACACAGATGTCTTCACCGAGGTGTGTAGTGTGATCGCGGACAGGTAACCATGTTATTTATTGTATATGTGTTGATTATTACATTTCTACATTTATATTACCAGCTTGATGGAAAAAGCGTACATGTGCACATAATTCTATTGTGTTTGTAACAGTTTGATGACGACATACCGACAGAAATGATCACGGTAAAGCATCGAACAGGTAACACTTACCTGCGTCAATGTGGTAAAAAAATATAGATGGAAAATACGTGCCAAATAATTATTACCGGCACCGGCTTGTGAAGCGAGGTAAGTACCTACCTACTCAACGGATATTACGTTGACACCTGACGGAATTAATGATACTAGTGGTCGCCCAATGGTCGAAATTCGACCATAATTGTAATGTTTTTTTTTTATGTTTTGACATTCAGTAAGACCATAGACAAATAATATTAAAGACAAACAAAATTAATATATTCTCAATTTGACCATAGACTTTAACAATTAACAATAGAGTAGACGCGAGTGTGTGTGTCAAATACATGGTAGTGTGTGTAATGTTTTTGTTTTTGATTTAATCTATTTTTATGCATAATTTTTAAAAAATATTAGCATTCTGCACTCCTCTATATAAACTATAAGTGTGCGAAATTTCTTACTCTTCCGTCCGCGCAATTTTCGTAAAAAGGGGTACAAAGTTTTGGCTTCACGTATTAATATATTGATAATGTATTCCCAGGCAAAGCTCGTACTCATGGAGCATTCGAAAGGAACTTACGTCGTAACTTGTTACTTATAATAATGATGGGTGACAAGTGACCATTCTTCTAAAATTGATGAGACTTTTACAATGCAGTATATATTAAAAACGTAAAAACCAATAAGTAGTTCGTACATCGACGATTCAGATAAATAATAATTTGAATGTATGCATACGTTAATAAATGTGTGTAATCGAAATAAAAAAAAAAGAAAAGCGAGTTGGTAGTACAAGAATTTTATTTACTTATAAGCACGTATTATTTACTTGTACAATAGAAAATGTAAGTCTGAAGAAATAATTATGAATGTACTAGAAATAAAATTTAATTAGTTATTTTTCCCAAAAAAAAATATGTAGGCATATGTAGACCGGTCAGTGGTTGAGTGGGCATCGCGTTTGGGTTCCACCCGGGCGTCCCTCGCTGGCTACGTCCTCGATTCCTCAGCTGGCTAAGTCCTCCATCACAACACAAGCAACATTTTCGGCTTTCAGTGTTGGTCGTAGGAGATTTTCAAACATTGTTGGGTTATTCATGATAATTCAACAAAGTGGCATTTCAAGTGACCGGACAACTCATAATGAAATCAACTCAGAACCTCATTTGAAAAGTCATTAAAAGTGATGAAAAAAATATATACAAAATTGATTAAATAGGTTACAAATCAATTAATTTTAAAAACATTACAAAATTACAATTTCAAAATTAAATGGAACGTTCGCGCGGCTCGTTCGTTGCTGTCCGTTTAATACAAATCTTAATTTTGGATTTGAGATCAAAATATCCAATAAAGGTGTTTCAAATGATTATCTAATACGGTAGGTACCTACTTTATTTATTTTTGCTTTAAATTAAAGATACGCCTTTAAAGATTTTACTGTTTCATGATTTTAGTAACTTAGGCAATTATTTGTGATTAAATGAAAAACCTAAAAAAAATAATTTCGCTATATTTATTTTAAAAACATGATGAAAAAAAACATTGTTAAAACTGCATTTTTTGGGTAGTAATTTAATTATATAAATGACAAATTTTTGTTCTGCTGGTAATTTGTATTTTAAATTTACACCCATCAAAATGATTTCTTTTATTAATTTTTATTTTATATTTCGTCATATTTTTATGATAAATAAAGTAAAATTATTTTTTTTTTTGTTTTTCATTTACTCACAAATAATTGCCCAAATTGCCTCTAAAATCATGAAACTTTAAAATCTTTAATGGCCTGCATCTTACAATTTAAAGCAAAAATAAATAAAGTACCTACCTAGCCCACATCTGTACTAGATAATTGATATACCTTTTGATTACAAAATTAATTTTTCAGTTTGGTTGATTTTTGATCTTAAATCCAAAATTAAGATTTGAATGAAACGCGCAGAAATTAAATGAAATTTGAATGAAACGAGCAAACGTTTCTCTTAAGGGGGAAGGGAGGGGTTTAAAGACTAAAAAAAAGCATGTTTTCATAATTTTTTTTGGAGATATGAATAATTTATTTTATATATAACTGAAGTACCTTTAAAAATTTTTTTTTTTTTAAATATCAATAAATAATTCCGTGAGAGCGAATCTCCCGAGGAACCCCGAAAATGCGGTGAACATCATAACTCGTTAACAAATAATTTTAAACAAAAAAATCACAATGTTTTGAAAAGGTGATATGTTTTTCTAGGTAGTGACGAAGTGTTTTTTTTTTTTGATTCTTTTTTTTTTTTGCAGCATGTTGCATTTTTTGCAAGTCAAAAATGTGATTTTTGCTAAAATTTTGGGTAAATACGTTATTATAAAATGGAAAAAAATAGTAAATAAAAAAAACCCTTCGTCACTACCTGTTGATATATGTGAACAAATAGTGTACAAAATTTCAAAAGGATCGGTCAATTAGATTTTGAGTTATGAAGTTCACGAACTTTTAAAAAAAATTTGCGAGAAAATCGATTTAAAGTTTTTTTATACTTGAAATATACTTGAATTGAGCAAGAGGACCTGTCGCTTGAAACGCTGTATCTTCGTTAGTTTTGCTCCGATTTACTTGAAATTTTGACACAATACTCTCGACATGTTGTACATTTAGAAAAAAAAATGTTAAAAATGGCTTTTAAAACCTTACCCCCCCCCCTTAAAAGAGAAAATATTAAGATTAGATAAGCAGATTTAAGCAATTTAAACATCAATGTAGCACAATCAGACTAACAGCAACAAAGCTTGCCGTCTAAATTGTGCTTCATTGATGTTAAAGATATCGTTATTCGAAGTGATTCTATTTAACAACAAGACAGCTCTCCCTTCTGGCATGACCATTGGCAAGTTAGTTCTGCAAGCCGGGAGATAAAACAGTCTAGGTAGGTATGCTGTTGGTGACGTAGATAACCACCGGGAACATAGAAACTAATGCTCTCCATGATAGTCGAGCTTTCGAACCATCCACTAATCAATCTGAAGAAATGTGTTAAAAATGCTATTTTAAAATTATTTTTGAAGTGAAACTTATTTAGCCCAGTTATGATTTGAAAGTCGGATGAAACGGAAATGACGCATTACAGTACCTACGAAGCGTCTAACTGAGCTCTTTAGCCGCTTTGATTATGACATCACTTTTCAAGGCTCCTTCTGGTTGAGATTTTTTCGTGAAGTTTCGCATAACCGAGTCTGAACTGCACTCGATTTTTATTTTCATAGCTTTTAATGACTTTTCAAAGAGGTGTTGAGTTGACATGATTCTGAGTTGGCATGGAAGTTGGCAGTCGTGAACCCCTCAAGTCATTAAAAGTTCTGAAAAAAAAAATAAAAAAAATAGCCCATAACCTAACGCAACCTATTTAACAAAGTTTTTTGTCACTTTTTTCAGAGTGATGAAGTTGCACATTATTAAGTTGTCCGGTCACCCTTTTTTCAAGTGCTGTTTCAAATTCCAATATTCAAAATTGGCTGGCCACCTTACAATTTCATTCATCATTTGAATTCAAAGTGTTACAAATCTAGAAATAAGTCGCCGGGGACAGGAACTTTTATGCTTTGTAACTTTATAACTAACGATAACTGATAAAACATTACTTGTTTGAAATGTTTATAGGATTTTGTTTTAAGACATTCAATAATCTAGTGTTTTCTGTCTTTTCGTTTTCATACAAGACGTGCGAGAAGGAAGATTTTTATGAACGGCTTTTAGGACGATCGTCGATGGATTGCATACGATCTCTCACTGGAACTAGTATAGCCTAGGTACCTACCTGATCTCCAGAAGAAAAACGCTATTAAAAAGTAAGATTTGAAATTTAATTTATAGACATCACTATTGCTTTGATAAAATACCAGCGAGTTCGTTCGTTCAATACCATGCGTTGCAATGCCACAATAAATAGTTTCTCCTTGCGTGTCCTTTCCTCCATCTTCCCTCTCTCTTCACCAGACCTCACCAGTATTTATAGAAACCTTCGCGGGAGTGCGCACAACAACTCACCAAAGTTTCATCGCAATCGGATGAATATCGGAAAAGAGACCGCATAAGGGAAAATACAAAAACATTAATTTTTATATTCACATATTAAGATTGAATTATAATTATTGTTGTAGGACAAAAACGCGATAAAAATAAAACGGTAAATATGCATAATTTCGTTGTTAGATAAATGAAGTTAAGTAAATTTTTTGATAGTTTGCGAATAAAAACTAGTACTTTACTACGTAGAGTTACTTTTTTTACATAAATAGATAATGAACATTTTTACTGACTAAAAGCATGAAGACTCAAGATGTGAGATTTATCTTGTGGTTCACCTAATAGCTCTTTGTTCAACAATAGTGTGTGTGTGTGTAAGAAGAATAAAAATAATGTAATACAGTAAACAATAATATCTAGTGTTATCAGTAAATGATAAGGTTCATGGGGTAAGGTTTGTCTAGGTCATGGAGGCGGATGACCAGGACACACTGAACCCCAGATTCCTACCCACCCCTTAAACCCTTTTCCTTAAAAAAATCCTCCATACAGCATCCCCAAAGATGACATAGGCCCTGAGGGATATTCCAAAGCTAAACAAAGGTGCGCAGGTCAAATGGTCATTGATGTGCAACATAAATAATGTCGGAGACAGACCCGATCCCTACAGAACGCCATCATTTATCTAATGTGAGAAAGAGGTGAAACCGTCTGAATCGTTCTCTTCCTTAAAAGTCGGCAATTCACTCAGGTACATGGGGATGCAGGAAGTCGGTGCAAAGACAGTGTGTTGACAAATCTTGAAAATGTCCAGTGCGACGGTTTAGGAGAACACGCGAGAAGATCACCGGAATCCATATTGAAGGTCGTTGATAATTTTGCTCTTCTCGAGGTAGGTATTTGAGCAGTTTGTCATTGATCAGACGTTCCATCACCGTGGACAGAACTGATGTGATCGCTATGGGGCGTTAGCTGGGCAGATTGGAGCGGTCACCTTTCTTGAGAATAGGGTGAATGACCGTTTTTTTCTAACAAGAGGGTAGGTACCTACTACCTACAGAGCCACACTTTAGGGACGTTTTGAAGAGCTTCGTCAAAATTGGAGCTTTTTAAGCAGCACACGTTTGCAATACCAGGGCAGAATTATACAATTTGAAATATCACCATCTCAGTGACAATTATTTATTCAATTATCCTTCAGGCCGTAAAATTGATTATTCCGATTATCTCTTTGATCGTACCTAGTAGGAATCACGATCATGTGAACTCTTGCGGGATAAAAATGTTGTATCCAACACGGCCCACTACCTTGAACAGCAGCGCAACAAACAAATTTATAGACAGGTGAATTTCCAAATGGTCGAGTTAAAACAGGACTTCACTCAGCTTAGTCGACAATTAACCATTTCCAATTGTAAAAGCTCAAATAATGTTGTACAAGGAACTAACAATAGTCAGTAACTAGATAATTCGGGCGAAATAAATAGAGATAAATTCTACATTCCTTATTTGGGGCCGGTGAAGGCTTTGATTCCCATCATATTAACAGTAATTGCCGCGTGTAATTCCTTCCTTGCCGAGAACAGAGCAGTCAATGAATATCAACTTAAAGACTACTTACCTACTTATTCATTACATTACCATAACCCACTGCAGAACTTCCATGAATGTTGTGCCATGCTATGGTAAGACAAAGAGAAGTAACAACAGGCACTATTCAATTGAGCCAAAGAAACTCCAAGAAGATAAATTCCGCAATCCTTGTTTGTCGGCTGCACATAATTCTCCCTCGAGTGTTATGGGAAGTATGAATAGCGAGACAGTCGCCCGCGGCTCGGGCCATTGTGCAACGGCAGCGGTAACGTAATGGGACAGCGAAGGAACGGACTCCGGCCCAAAGCCCAAAGGTCGGAGAAATGCATCCCGTGTCCGTTCCGTGTGAAGCGGGTGATAAGGACCGACTGCAGAGTGAATACCGCTGACTGCACGGGCCATCTTCCGGCATCGCGATAATTGGCACGACGCCGCCGCCGTTATTTCAATGTCAATGTTGCCAGAGCGGAAAACATCACACGGAGCTGACTGCTAGGCGGGAAATTATAATACGTATATATGCGTGGTACGTACCGCCTAAGAATTTAGCCGGCGATGTTGGCTAAATAAACAATCAAGAAACACGTTGAAAGCGGCAACCGGAGGCATAGTAAATAATATCAATCATCATCAACCAACGCTCAGCGTTACGGCTGTGTGGCAAAGACGCAGCACCTATTGTTAAAAACAAATTATCTGTTAATTATCATACCAACATTTATACTTAAATGGAATTGATAGTACCTAGGTAGGTACCCACACAGAAAAAAGCCACTGTGCACAAAGAAATTTTTCTTCCAACGTTACAATGAGCGCCGAAAGTGATAAAGCCGCCGGAATAGTTTGTTTGGTAGGTAGGTACCAACCTAGTTAGGAATTAGGGATATTCTAATGATTATATTCCAGACGCATCAACTCGTAGAGGAAGATAACGCACCTACCTACCTAGTCAAATTACAGTCCTAAACAATTACATAGACTTTAGGTATGTAGTATGCATAGTTATTATTTACTAGCGCAAAGCCGTGAAAAATCACGGGATGTTATCATTGTACGATTTGCGAAGCTGAAAGAATTTTATAAAATATTTGCCTCAGGGATCTTACCTATCAAAAAAAAAATAATTAGAAAGGATCAGAAATTTATCATTCAAATGAACACCGTTAGTGAACTTTAAAAATCATTATTAGTTAAAAGCGTGTTAGATGCGATCCGTGCGATTTAGATCCGTCAAAGATTTAGATTTGTCAAAAATGTAAACAAAAGAAATATGCATTTAAAAAAATATACAATAATAATTGGTACCGAAATATTATTAAAATAATATAATTTTGCTCCCTACTTTACCGCTTGACTGGTACTGGTGTGTTTTAATATTTATCAGTTCCTATTTTGAAAACTAAAAGTTCAATGAACTTTAATAATTTTACGCACTACGCAAGAATGTATACGAATATTTTACTTCTTGCATGCACGTAGGTACCTACACATGAAATTGAAAATTTTAATTATCAAAATGTAAGTATTCTTTAGATAGGGTAGGTACCTACCGCAAGAGTCTCATCTGCTCAGAGCTAGAACAATGACATTCCCGTTCGAGGAACATCGCGAGGTTGAAGAAAGAGGGGAAAGGGGAGAGGAAAAGACAAATAGGAAGTACCTGGCTGTTTAGTTTAGGTTACTAAATATAGCTAAAGCTATTGTGACTTTTCTATTCGAAACAGTGGTCCCTCACTAAGGCGATACTGAAAGCATCTTCCACTCCGGGACGAAGTGCAAATGTACAATATGTATATTCTTATTTGTGAAAAATCCCCAATAAATTTAACTGAATCACCAAGTACCTACCTACCTAGTTTTCCATTATTGTTTTTGATTGGCGTCTGACAGATAGATGTATTCTGTATTTAGTACCTACTCAGGTACGTATGTATTATTTATATCCGAAGCCTAACGAAAAAATATATTTAAAAATAATAACTGATGACTGTGATGAGGCACAACAAATGTAATAACAGTATGTTCCATAATAATATATAAATAAACATTCCCGCCATAAAAAAATATATATTGCGGAAGAGAAGAGGCCACAGGTTGTGTAATCTTGAAATGTGTCAACTACTGCAAAAAGTAAACAAATTGATAATTAAACATACCGGCGAGGGGTTTCTGTAGGGCTGCGGGCTGTAGGGCGCCATGGGCCGGGGCGGATGGGGGCCCCAGCCCGGATAGGGCGCGGAGGGCTGATCGTAGCTGTTGGGATAGCGCAGCGGAGGCCCCCCACCCGATTGCAGCAGCGAGTTGAGCGTGGGAGTGGGCCCAGTGGGCTGCGAGATGCTCTGGCCCGACAGAAAGCGCTGCGGGGGCTGCAGGGGCTGCGCGGTGTGCGGCTGGCGGGGCACCTTGCCGGGAAAGCCGGGCCGCGGGGCGTAGCCTCCGTACATGTCCCCCTCGCCGTAGCCCCGGTACTGGTAGTGCGGGTCGTGAGCCCCGGGCTCCGCGTCCCCGCGACCCTGGAACTGCCCCGGCTCGCCGGCCATGGGGGATTTGGCCTTTGTGTTCACGCCATCCGCCGACAAGGCCCGATTGACGTTTTTGTCCGTTCCATTCTGTAACGGCGTATTTCTAAAGTCCGAGTGTTGGTCTGGCGGCCCGTTACCGGCTACCCGATCACTGTTGGCGTCGTTTGCTTGAGTTTCGGCTTGCGTAGCAGCCATGTTCGGCTTTCGGCTACAGGCGGCACCCGTCACGCGAACGAAAGGAAGATTTCTATGTTACGTCGTAGTTATTTAATACTGAACGCGCAAAATACTGTGGATCTTCCATCACTTTAACCGTAATTCATTCACTTCACAGACACTCGTACAAAACAGCGCGAGAGAAAACGATCACATTCCGACGGTCGACATTATTCACGTATCTCCATTAGTGCGAAAGGAGGTTAGGGGAAAAGGTTACATATCGTAACGTTTTAATAGAACATACACAAAAACACTCCGTAACAACGACTCTACGGTATTCGAGAAATGTAATACCATTTTAGATTTATCTTTAAACTTCCATTTTGGATAGAATTGAGGTATAAAACGCAAAACGAGAGAAATCACGATAGCCCGAACAATTTGATACCGCCATTAAACAGCGAGTTGTTCCTGCGCTTCTTTCTGACTCGTTACTAGCTTCACACCTATCAATAGGCTTACGTTGGTACAGTTGGTAGCGGATAGCAGATATGGCGGATACATTTTAAAAACTGCCAATTATATTTATATTCTATTCATGGAAACTACAAAAACGATTTGATTTACAAATCATTCACAAGTTTTAAAACAGCATACTTTTGAAATTTATTGTGAAGTATAAGTTTTCTCTCTATTAGAGTATATTTTAAACAATAATATGTTTGGATTAAAATGGCGGCAATTTTGGTGGTACTAATATTTCCCGTGCATTATTTTTTTAGTATCTGGAGAACGGACGCTTATTTTTTATGCCAGCTTTGGTAAATAAAAATCATTCTTGCAGTTTAAAAATATTCGGTACTTTTATGTCCAATGTTTATCAGAAAAATCGTATTTTCTGAGGCACGAAAAAATCATAGGTCCATAAATATTATTACGAGAAAGATGATAAAACTAGGTACCTACCTACCTGCCTTCTAAAATAGTCTTGGTAGCTGCATAACATAACCAACTATATAACGGTTATTTAAAAATACCCACAACTACGCTAGCGGCAGCTCGGGTATTTGGTTATTTGGTTGTGGCGGTTGTGGGGGTTGTTGGTTGTTGGCGGTTGGTCAAAAACTACCTGATACCCAATACCCATTCCCACCACTGAAAAAACCAAAACCTACACAACCATGATAACCACCGATAACTAGAAAACTAGATAACTATCACAACCTCATACGTCATACATAACCAGTAGTTGGCAACTGGCAACTGGCACCCTAAGCCATCAGTTGTAGCTTCACGAGCCGGCGTGGCGTGCGGAGCTATATTCTTGTAATATTATACTGAATTTCTTTCGAAAAATCTTACGATTGCGGAATTTTTTAGAAGTAAAAAATAGAGTTTAATTATTTTAGTTTATTGCTTCGCTTAGAATATTATTAGTATATTTAGGTATTTTTACATAAGTGTAAAAGTTTAAAACATTTTGTTTATAATTTGTGAAAGTTTTGTTAAAAAATTGTGACATTGTAAATATTGCAGGCAATATTTGGGCCGATTTGACAAACATAACGTGGATAAAAAAGCGCCGTGTAAATTGTGTAAACTTGTTATAAAAATTCAACGGGAAATTAAACTTCCCATCTAAAAACAACACATATTTCTGCATTTGCTGAATTAAATGCGTTTTCACCAACTGAAATCAAAAGTGCTACAGTGCCGAACGCCATTATTAAAGCGCCCAAAGCGTTTCACTTTATGATGCTCCATCTACTTCATCAGGACCACCAAAACCCAAAGGTAAATGGATGCATATAAACGAAGAAGAAGAAAAAAAAGAAGAACGCACAGCAAAAGGGAATAATCGACATGGGTTTGCTCACCGATAGTTTCCAGCCTTTTTGCTTGGTGGAAGAAAGTGTGTTTATTGTCGGAATTTCCCATCCTAATTGCTAAAGTATTTTAATTCCTCGATTTCCAGTAATTTGATAATTACTCTGGCCGGAATATTGTTCATAATAATAACTTTTTGCCAAAATATTAACAATCTATTTACTTGTTGCGCTTGGGAAATAATGTACATAAATATAATATTGTTTTGTAAAAATATTTGTAGTTGATATATGCAGGTTTGTTTCACATTGAAAGAAAAAATAATGGTCCGTTATAATAAAAGCGTGATGATGTAAATAAAATATTTCTGAAAGTAATAACTATGTAATAATGGCAACAAGCTTCATTTACATGTATTTCTTTCGAGAAATTTTTAGTTCTTATTTATTGTAATCTTTGTTGTGTATAGCAGTCGTGTGAAATTTCACTACATTCGATTTATCAGGCATTGCAATAAATTAACATTTTTACAAGCTTATAATATATTTTCCATTGGAGGTATTTATTTAAAATTTAATTTAACTTATTTTATTCCCTTCTAAAAAATTTCTGATTGCTGTCCTGCTTTTAACTGGTGATTATATTCGTTAAAAATCGACAGCGCCATACGGGTCACATGTTTTGTCTTTATTTTTCTTTGGTGAGGTGGAACGGTAATATTAGATAGTTCGCACAGCGTTTTCCCTTTTCGTGGGTCAAAAACTCACCCGATACCCAATACCCACGGACAAAACCAAATACCTCCATAACTCCATTACCATGATAACTACTGATAACTAATACCTAGACAACTAGCGAGCATCAACTGTAACCGGCAATAACTGAGATAACCAAATAACCGTTTTATAACCAGTTATCTACATACTAATAACCAGTTGGTTATGTTATTGAATTTCTGGCCAGTTACCCAAGACTATTCTAAAACATTTTTTTTACTAATGTAAGGAGATCTTTGCTTAACACCAAATAATATAATCTGTCTTCAAATAAATAAAGTCGATGTTTTATTTGTATTTTTTTTTTGAAAACTAGTTCAGTTTACAAATTTACGAGATGTGCTAGGTATAATAGGTTTCACTCATTTTATGAATAAAGAAGAAAAAAAAGGCAACTGCATCAATGCGTTCAATGTAGGGTTGAATGGTTTGATAAATAATAATTTTAAGAAATGTATGTAATTAAAAAATGTTGTCCGAAATCACTTACGAACCTAGTTGTATCTTTTCTTTTCTCTCAAAATTTTAATAGTTTCTTAGAACAGGCACTGTCTAGTTAGAAACTACTGTTGACTGGGCCATAATGTACTTACCCCTGTATCGCAGCTTAACCTCGATGTACATTGTACTTGTTTTATTATTTTTATATATCATTGTAAGTTACATTGTTTGCGTAAATGCAATATCCTGTACCTATACATTATTTGGCCTAATACTGGAACCTAAATATTTTGTATATCAAATGTAAATAAATAAAATAAAATCAATAAAGGTATATCCAATATTTGCAACATTTGATTAAAGTTATAAAGAATTTTTCTTCTGCTGTAGTTTGAAAAGGAAAGTCCTGATGTTAAGGACAGGAATTGAGGTTTAGAATTGGAGCACCAAAGACGTAGCCACTCTATGACTGGGTGATCTCTCATCTTTCCACCCACTTAATTCTGTAACAGTAATTAAAAACTAATAGCAGTCAAATATGTACAGTATGATATCAGCACCCCTTATCTTGAGTTTCTGACAAACCGAAACATAACACTTTTTGAACCAGTTGCACGCGCAATCTAAAGAAAAACGTTAGAAACATGTAAAATGGGATGTAGCAATAAAGCAAGCTAGAGATGGAGTCATAAAACCACAAAGTTATGCAGATGGAGTTTCCTTTCACCACGCTGAACTATGGAGTTGTTAAAGAACATTTTATGTTTGCGTTTGGCATACTTGTATGCAAGCAATCTTGGCTTCATGGCTGATTGGACAGAACCTGGAAATCACAATAAATTAAAATCAAGTAACACAGCACGGATAACAGGCCTGATTTTTATAAGCGGCGAACGGGATAATAAATCGCCGAGAGCTCCATTGTAACCTATTTTTATGTTACTTTAAATTTGTTGTTTATGAGAAAGAGGGAAAGATTACAATGGAGCTATCGGTGGCATACTTTTACTGAATTTGGAAAGAGTAATGGACAAACAGACAACTCAAATTGGTTGAGTTGAACTGTGTGGAGAAGGGTTGCGATAAAGGAGTGTGACTATCAAGTTGAATGGTTGTACGGCCAGAGCATTCAACCACCCACCTGACTAACCAAGTTGAACCGTCTGTAGTGCGGTTGAACCAACTTTACTCAGACTGCCTAGGAAGTTGTACTTTTAATATGAATCATCTTACTAATAGAGTTGGACCCTGTCAAAGGGCTTCCCAACACGATTTCAAGGGAGGCCAATGAGCTTCTCGGCTAGGCATAGATTCTGAGGTAGTTCTCAGAGATGCAGCATTCACTAAATTTATTAAACAATTAGAATTTTTAACTTAATGAGTAAAACCTCAAATGGTATCACATATTTAATTAAAGGGAATAGCACAATGAGCCTATGGCCTAAGTGCTCACAGGAACTATATATAAACCGTCTCCACTCTTAATTAAATGGAGACAATATTAGCCAAACTCAATCGAAAAAGTTACGGTCGCATCTGGGATTCATTTAAATAAATTAAAATTAAATGTATAAAAGGGTAAGAGCATTTTTTTGCTGGTAGTATAGGCAAGCATTGCTTTTCATACTCAGAGCCCATTCACATTTCCGTTTAAAAAATTGAGATTGTTCCGTTTAAAAATCGGATGCTCTAGTGGCTGTAGAGATTATATGGAGCTGTTCACACACTTCCGAACAAAAAACGAATCTGGCAAGTTTTGTCTGAAAGACAGGGAGCGCAGCGTTTCCGTTTAAAAATCGTGTTGGAACTCCCTTATAGGTTTGTATAAAGCGTTCACACTTGCCGGCTTGTCCTTCCAGTGTGAGCCCCTTTACACCCAGCCCTCTCCCAGTCACAAGGAAACATGCATGCAGCGACTGCGTGATCATCATTTGACGGCCGGCGTAGTACAGCGGTAAGGCTCTTGACTAGCATTCCGAAGGTCGCGGGATCGAATCCCGGCGTGGCAAATAATTTTTTTTTGATTAATTTGTGTTGTTTCACAATTTATTCCTTTAAAAATAATTTATAGTATATTTGCTCACATTCCAGAGTGGAAGATACTCTCAGTATCGCCCTGGTGTAAGACCACCATTCAGAATTGAAACGTTACTTGAAATGGCTTTAGCCGTGTTTGGTGACCAGATCTGAATAGCCAGGTACTTCCCACCTTCCTCTTCCCCTCTCCACTATCTTCAGCCTCATAACATGCCCCAATCGGGGATGCCATAGTCTCACTGGCTCCAGACGGGAGCAGTTGGGACTCTTGTGCAGTATTAATATTAAAAAAAAAAATCATCCAATTTCTTGTCATTCTGTTTTTTAAACGAAAGTGTGAACAATGTGTCTGAGGTTTTTTAAACGAAAATGTGATTGGGCTATAAGCATGAAAAGCACTTGCTTGCCTATACTACCAGGAACGGGCTCTTACATGAACCGACCTGGTGATTGCCTTCTCTTCAACTTTGACTCCTGATATTGCTTGAGCAGCCCAATTGTTACGATGATTAATGATAAAAAGTGTTTCAAATAAAACAGTTGATAATTTGGTTAAAATATATTTATTAGAGCATTTTATTTACACGCAACAGTAAGGAAACATTTATCTAAGTTTGATTTAGTTCTTTATTATGGAAGTGATTGATGTTTCGGTTACATATCTTAGATAACTACTTATTTTATTCAAAATCAATGTTACAAGTGATATGGATCATATTAATAACACATTATTACAGCAAATATTGGTCTACAATAATCTGTCAATATCTATACAATATAATATGTTATTTAATTTCCTTCTGAAAGAATTTGTTTGAATAGAAAGAGTTTTGTCAATCTGAAGCGTACAAAAAATTTCAGGCATTTAATTTGTACTTTCGTATTTGTAATCATCTTCATTTTCAAAGTGTTCAAACATTCATTTCGCCATATCTTGAAAGAGATCATTGCCATTTTGGCAGGATTACCTGTGATTACACAGAGGATACCCAGTATAAAATTGCAGCTCATTCATTTAGTGATGATGTTGAAGGCTTTTTACTACAAAAATTATTGATTCACTAACAATTCAATTATCCACCAGAACAAAACAGGCATTAATATTTTTTTATAACCATGATCATGGAAACTATAAAATCATGTATAAAGATGATTTCCCAAGATAAAATAATTTTAATAGAATGGTTTTCATTATTAATATTTTTTTGGAATCATAATAAAAGAAAATATTATTTCTAAAATGTTGCTGACAGTTCAAAAGTTCTTACTATTTTATCTGAGAAGTGGGTTAAAAATATTCAATTGCATATATTATTTGAGGACATTATTTTCATTTTAGGATTTAAGAAAACACCAGATTTAAATCATATAAAAGTACATAGCAGCAAAAGCTGTATCAGTCGAAGAGGCAGTAATTAAACATACAGGAGTAAAATGTGATGAATGTGGGTGAAATCATTGATAAGGAATACAAAAGGAGAACATTAAACGATTGGATATAAATAATGGTTCTGCAATTATGATGACCACTGTTCTTGTTTGTCACAGCGGTCATGCAGTCAGCTAATCGGCTGCATTGCACACTAGGCCAAAATCATAATAAGTACAGAAAACTAAATTTCCTGAAGTGACCATACTAAGTGTACCGTCAAGAAAATGTCAAGTACTGCAGTTTTGCAAGTGATACAAAACTGCATTTTATTCATTCAGTGCGCGATATATTATCTTTCTCGCAGTAATATTTGCAACCATCGGTTAACTGTGAAGCCAGTGAATGCATTCATGCTATGTTTCCGATGCTTATTATAATTCTGTATCACAAATGAGAAATAATATGCTTGTTAGATTGCTTTCACGTAAACAACCTCCCACATAAAATGAATTTATAACGATTTAACAGAAAAACATGGAAGAGGGATTGATTGGCTGCAAAGACATAATATGTCAATCTGGGGGAAGTTTTGTGTATTCCATGGGGATGTTTGTTTGCTATGTTGACTTTTATTGATGGATTTATCACAAAAAAGTATTTCAAGGGAAACATAAAGATTACAAGATCAATTTGCAATATATTATTATTATTAAGTCAAGGTAAAAAACTATGACAAACTTAATCCTATTCCTGTTAAAATTGAATTGATTACGAGATCAATGTTTTAAACCTAAGAAAAAGGTAAACATTGCGCTACCGAGAGAATATGCATATATATTTGATACAAATAAAATGTGATGTGGATTTTATAAAAGTTGAAAATTCTTTAACTTCAAGAAGTACATATTGTTTAAAAATGGTATCATTCCATACTACGTATACAAAATACATTTGCTTTAAAAAAATACCTGTTTTTATAAGGCACTCAAACAAAAATACATAAGAATTCTTACAATTTTTTTACATTTTGTCGATTCAAATAATAGAGGATAGAATGAAACAAAACACTTATTAAAACGTTAACAAACAAAATCCATTTAGAAAGATGTATTTACAGTTCATAGATATAAATTGTGCAAGAAAGTTAAATATTATAAGTTAATATTATGTACAAACACTGGGGAACAATTCATTGGAATCAAAACATTGAGTCAATGTCTAAAAACAGATTTTTTCAATATTCAAGGAAAAGCATTTTATAACATATTCTAATGTCTTTAAATAAAGCTTTGGCTTTCTAACTACAAAATAAATACATTGGCAATACTTCTTAGCTATTTTAATACTAAGCAATAATACATAACGTCAAAAATGCTAATGCAAGAACAAATTGTACGTTCACGGTCGTTATGACATTCTCAAATAAAAAAATATTACATGCCATATGTTTTCAAGATGGTTTTTTTGACACTTTAGACAACATATTGAAAACCTACCTGTCCTTGAAGAGTAGTTTTTTAAATAATTAAGTGGCGTACACTAGTTCAGGATCGATCGATCATTTTACACAACCCGGATAGATCATAACCCACTGGCTAAGTGATTGCGTACTTTTAAACATAGAAAAAAAGCCAAAGATAGATCCTGTTAAAGTATATCATGGATGTATTAATTGCGTAGACCGGCCATCTCAAGTCTCGTTCTCGCGATAAACCCTTCCCCAGAAAAATTTGAACATATTTATAATACGAATAATACATAAAATTTTTTTATCCTGCCGAATACCGATCAACCATCGGGAACCGGTCCTAAACGTAACCGGTGTAAAAAGAAGCGGTTGCATATCGGTCTCCGTAGCAGGAACAATGACAGCCTATTTCAGATATCTACCATCTCTATTTCTCGGTCTACAAAATTTATACATCTATGTATGGTCGCTCGCCACTGGTGCTAACCGGGCTGACAGCTCATCGAATCAAATCTTTTTGAAAAATAACCTGATCGATCATTATCATCGTGATCGGGTTAAAATGATCGGGTTGTTCACAATCGACCGAGGACTGCCACGGACAAAAACACCTTTCACAATATGGACACCAACAATGTGAAATTATTAAAATATTATATGATTAAATAATTATGTGATGTTTAGTCATTTTAGGTTATTGACTACAATATTACAATACACTTCACGAGACGGATGGGTTCATCATTTTGCCACACAAGAGTTCACATACAATCATCTTAGCATAAGACAATTCATGAATCCAATTACATGGAAAGCACTACAAAATCCAGCATAGGTCACTGATGTAGAATACCCGGAATGGCATTATCATTATGAAAATGACCCTTTTCAGCTTATAGCTTGAATTGCAATGCAATATAGTGGTTACCATATTTATTTATTGATTCATTGATACAGTTGAAATAGAGCTATTCATATTACCTGCTCTAGACTCTCACGTGGCTTGTGCTTCGTCCTGTGTCTGTTTTAGTGCCAAAGTCACAGGAAGCGAGGCTTGATTTAAGGCGACGCCACTACAAAACCAAAAAAAATCCAAGCAACAACTGTGCGATAACAAAATTGAAGAGAGTAGCATTTCACTCCCTTACCTCAAATAAGGTCTCAGTAAGATGTTTTGACGATGAGAGTGTAGAGCATAGATTCTCAATCTTTTTTTGCCCACCGCCCACTTTGAGAACATTTTTATTTCTAGCGCCCCCTAACTCGTCACAACGAAGGGGGCGTAATGGGATACTACGATGGGGTTACATTTGCCACAACAGAGGGGGCGTAATGGGATAGGGAAAATATTTTTGTGGATGGATGGCCCCTAATGGGATGAGGTGGGATGGGTTTCTATGGGTCTCCTACCGCCCCCCTGAAAGTCTGAAACGCCCCCCAATTTCTCTTGGTCTTCTACCGTTCCCCTGAAGGTCTGAAACACCCCCAAGGCGGCGTTATCGCCCACGTTGAGAACCTATGGTGTGCAGCAACCACAATACGACAACAAAAAAATACTGTCTCTGTGATCTATGCACACATCTGATGCAAAAATTCGCACTTAATTTGATAGAAATTGGTGCGACATCGAGCCGTGAAGGCTTTTACCATAGGTTGTCAAATTGTTACCTATTTTCATATAATGATCTGACATCTAATCCAGGTATTCTGCATCAATGATATTGATTAATCTCCCACAAGTTATTTACAGGGGAAGCATTAGTAAGTCAGTAATAAAAAACTGTAAAAATAATATATCAAAAACACGTTAAGTGGATACAGTTTAATCACAATCAGGAGGAGCCGAACTCAGTCATCCACTTGACGTACTTGTCTAAGTCAGTTTTGGAGACAGATTTATTGCACTTGCTGAGGGCGTCGTTGAAGTCCTGCATGGAGACGGGCAGGTCGAGGTCCTCGCGGCCCAGTTGCTTGATTTGCTCCGGCTTCAGCCCGGCGATCTTGCGGCGCATCGACATCATGGATGCGTCTCTAGAATACAAAATGGTGGAATGACAAGACTTATCTAGGCTAAATGATCATCACTCAGTGGCGGGCATTGCTCTGTGACTAAAGGTAAGCCATGTGCATTTTTCACAAAGGATAAGAATTATTGTCATGGAATGACAATTCAGAAACATGCGATTTCAACACCCCTTTGAAAAGTTATGAAAAAAAAATAGCCTATAACCTAACGTACTTTTCAAAGTAGGTGTTGAAGTTGCATGATTCCAAGTTGTCCGCCACGAAATTATTGTTCATTGAATAATTGAAAAATGGCAATTTTCAAATAAAATATAAATTTATCAAATAGAAACAAAAATTTAATGTGGAATGATGATGACATAAAAAAATATTCACACATTTGTGGGAAAAATACATTTCACAGACTGCACCGCTAACGTCACGGTAATCTTTAGTAAATTAATTTTATTTTCATTATTTTTCTTGTTTTTAGCTCTACATATTATAAAACAAAGTCCTCCGCCGAGTCTGTCTGTTCGCGATAAACTCAAAAACTAATAAACAAATTTTCGTGCGCTTTTCGCCAATAGATAGAGTGACTCACGAGGAAGGTTTAGGTATATAATTTGTCAAGGTTTTGTGTAAATTGGTTGAAATATATAATATATAAAGGACAATGTCTGTATGTGGTGGACGTGCGGGCTGGCAAGTGGCCAGTGTGGATTTGTATGCAAATCTACAGTTTTAAGCTGAGGTTGGTGAAATTTTGCACATGTGACCTTCAAAACAAGAGGAAGGTCATATTTAATTATTTAACTATATTTAATTTCGTAAACTCTGTGTAAAGCCTGAGCATCGCCGGGGACTTCAGCTAGTGCACAAATAAATTGATTTTATTTGTAACTGTACTACGTACTGGGTGCCCCAGTAAGACCACATTTTTCTTTCTTTCAATTTTGCAAACTAAAGTAATAATAAATGAATGCATAAATCATAACGTTTCTCTCCATAGGTATCTTAACTCACCAGTTTTCGAGAGCCGGTGCTATTTGTATGTATAATATATTTATATACAAAGGTTGGGATTGGTTAAGTACACCATCTTGCGAACATTACCATACTACAGTGAAACCCTCTTAACACTTCCTTACCGGACCGGGGGAACGCACCTACACTTACGAGAGTTTTACGCTGTATCTATGTTGTTTTTTAAACCACGTACTCAATAATTTGAGTAATCTTAGAAAAACTATTTGGTTATCGATTTGCATTAAAAAAATTAATATAGCATTACTACTTTTCTTAAAATTAAATAGTTTATAACAAAATCCGGCGAATAATCTGTGCCACCCGCCCCCCTTCCCCTCTGTTCGGGCGTACCCCGTCCCTATCTGCTGAATGTATCGGGATAATTCTAAGCGATAGCAAGTAATTTCTAAGTTGTTAGTGGAAAGGACTAGATCGCGTTCGTTTACACTGCGCATCTCGTTTGCTCTTTTTACAATGCTATAATGTTCGCTTGCCGGTCAAAGATCATTCGGTCTGAGTCGTTTCCGGTGAACGCCAATCGCCAGTCGAGATTCGGAAACAAGGTGTTACGTTGGCTATCGGCCCGTCTTCTCTGTTTTCTATGGAAAAATACACGTTATGGTGTAAATTCATTAGAATATTAATTATGACTTTATTTATGAAACGATTTTGAAAATGACTACTGAAATACGATGATTATACTTCCCTCTAATTATAATCATAACAAATTACAAAAAAATATGTCATTAACACCCTTTAATATGAAAAACAAATTGGGGTCCCCGAGTGACCCCCCTTCGGGTCATGTGTGATTTTTTTCGTTCCGGGACGAAAAGGTTAAGAAGTTTCAAGACTTCAGAAGTTTGGTTTGTCGGTCCCTCGGCCCAAAATTGGCCAATTTTTTCCCACATTTACGGTTTTCCCGCCTAAGAAGTTGTTATTTTCCGGTCCCTTGGAAAACTTCTTAAGAGAGTTTCACTGTATTAGCACTGGTCGTTGCAAACTGGTGTATGTCTTCGCGTTAACCAGAAAATCGGTTTTCTGAAACAGCAAAAAATCACGAGAGATTTCTTCACGAGAACATATTTTCATATGTGGCGCTGCGCAGCTTCAGCTCTGAAGTAAATTATAGTTCAAAAGTGGGCAGTGAGACAAATAAGGTTGGGAACCTTTGGGCTAATAGATAGTAAGGAATCCTTACCGGCACACATTAGTAATGTCAGCCCCCGAATACCCTTCCAACGAGTTGGCAATGGAGCGCAGGTCAACGCTAGGGTCGATCTTGACCTCACGCAGAGATATCCGCAGCAGGGCCTCCCTGCCTTCCCGGTTGGGCAGCGGGATGTAGATGCGCTTCTCCAGGCGGCGCCGCAGCGCCTCATCTATGTCCCACGGGAAGTTGGTGGCGGCCAGCACCATCACCACCTGCCATATAGCACAGTATCAAGTAAGTATGAATTGGCAATAAAGCACAGGGCCATGAGGGATGTAGATGAGCTTCTCCAGGTGGCAGATCTCAAAGCATCAATGAGCAGTAACAGAATAAAGCTAACCTTGTTGGGTTCATCGGGATTGGAGCTGATGCCATCCATCTGAACAAGCAGCTCGGACTTAATGCGGCGGGAGGCCTCGTGCTCTGTCTCCGAGCCTCGGCGCGAACACAGTGAATCTATTTCGTCCACAAATATGGTGCTGGGGGCGTAGAACCGCGCCTGAAACATTTACATCTTTTCAATTAGAACATTGATTAAAACTAGGGTTTTGTTCTGTCGTCAGTTAGAATTACTCTGATGCTAGTTGAACCAAACAAAGGAAAAAAGAAGGTCTCACCATCTCAAAGAGCAGACGGACAAGCTTCTCCGACTCGCCACGGTACTTGGAGGTGAGCGTGGAGGAGGACACGTTGAAGAAGGTGGTGCCGCATTCCGTGGCTACTGCCTTGGCCAGCATGGTCTTGCCCGTGCCCGGCGGGCCCACCATCAGCACTCCCTTCCACGGGCGCCGGATTCCCTGCAAACAAACAAACAATCATAAAGCTAACACATATTACAACACAGACAATCAATAATATTGATTGATAAATTAACAATGTGTCACAATGTCCTTCACTCGTTCTCAAAATACTATATTTACGATTATAAGATAAAGGGGGGAAACCTTATCACATGTAAAATCCATGAAGGATCTCAGCGTTGTCTTTGATCCCGAACTGACATTCTCTGGCCATATATTGCAGCTCACTCAGTCATGCTACAAACTTCTTGGGTTCATCATCAGGACTTGTAAGCAGTTTGCTAACCAAAAAGCTATGCTGGCATTATTCAATGGCAAACTGAGAAGCAAATTGGAGTACGCAAACGATGTTTGGGCACCGGACCACCAGAAGTACGATATCATGATTTATTCAAAGTACCGAACGGCAGAACAGACGTCCTGGCAAAGCATAGCATGACGAGGGGAGTGGTGCTGTTAAATGAAACTGCAAACCATTTGGATTTAAGTGACTGTTCTCTATATGCCTTAAAACTATTATTTAAGAGTCACCTGCCTAAATGCTGATATGGTAACTAAATTGTATTATAATTGGAATAATTCTGCTGTACAATAATAATAAAATAAAAAAACATTAAATGCTTTTCCGAGAGACAAAGTTCATTTTACCTCGCTCCCTCACAGATCAGTAAGGCCACGTCCGCATAGGCAGGTGGCTTACTTAGCGCCTAGAGCCTAGCGAGTCGCCTAGCGACGTGCCGACAAGCAAATGAGCAAGGCACCTAGCGACCCACCAGGCAAACCACCTACAGTGCGGCCACCATGTATCCTAGCAAGTAGCCAGGGTGCAAGCCACTAGGCACTAGGCGCTAAGTAAGCCACCTGCCTATGCGGACGTGGCCTAAGGAATCTACATGAACCAGGTGCAATAAAAATGCGGGCAACCGAAATACGCAACACCACTCCTGTGCTGCACTGGTTCCTTTTCAGAAGCCAATAGAAATATATGGAATGAAGCACTCTCGGTATCACGCTTTTTTATTGCACACAGTTTATGTTGAATCGTATCGTATCGTATTTCAAATTTCAGTATTTTCCTGATGATTTAATTTAATAATTAATATTGTTGACATGGTGTTCTTGGCAAATTGTTGACTACTTGCTATCTATAAGTATATCACTCTACTTAGGTAAATAAGGTGAACACACCACGAGAAAAATCTTATTTTATTCACACTAAGAATCTGGATTGGATAGAAGAAATTACTACCTGGCTATAAACTTATCATTTTATAAACTACGAACTACGTAATAAAATTTATACAGGATTCATAAACAGGTAATATTATTGATTTTTTAGCTATAAATACTCTACACACGTTAATAGATGCTGGGCTACGGAAAGAACTTTTGTAATAATGAAAATCATTCTATCATTAATTTCCACCTACAGCAATCATAACCAAGTAATTGATTTGAAATGGCATAGCTTGAAATATGTAACTTCATGAGTCAGACACTGACTACGTCATATAATGATACAAAGCAGATATCCCTTTCAGACCTGGCTGATACGATTGTGCGGGTCCGCTTATAAAAATATTTCTTGGAAACGGTTTTAAATTTCGGCAGTATTTCTGCCCATAAAGACCATGTGGGTTCATTTCTAAATCGTGATAGCCTATTTTTTCGGAATTTGCCGTCAGGGGCAAAATTACAAGCTGTCAAAATGTCGCGTCGGCAATGCAACCTTGGCCTTGTAAGTTATTTATAAATACAAATAAATAAATAATTTAAGTAATTCACTGTGTTATAATTGTAGTAAACATTGTTACGATACGCGCTTCAGGCATTATGACGTCACAAGTCCAGCAAGCAGCCGTGGCGCGGGCAGTGTACTCCGTCCCCCCACCCTCGCAAGAAAGCACACACCGTACCCCTCCCCGCCATTCCGGCAGTAAACGAGCCGGCCTCCACTCTTCCCAGAACCCCGCCGACTGCCGCCCAAGAAGCTGTGCCCGTCGCGGTGCGCTCCCCATATTCCCGCGAGTTCGCCGTTTACAATGGCGATCCGTTAAAACCCGATTTGAAACAGTAAATTACGGGGTCGCGAGAGTGACACTCTGTGTGGAGTGGCCGCTGCCTGGTATAGTGTAGGCGCTACCTGCGCCGATCATGGCCTGCTTCCCCGGTTTCCTGCATCAGACTACCAGCCGTGAGTTAACCTCAATTTCCCTCTTGTTCGTAATGTGTCCCACAGTAATCCCCGGTTAAAACCATTGCATTCCCAGAGAGAAATTTGAGAGGGATCCCTATGTTAGGACCTACCTAGTTAGGCATTGTGTTGTTTTGTGACTTAGGCTAGCTTTACACTCGTAATTAAAAATTACGGATTACGTAATATTTTGACAGGTCACTCCCAGGAGCGTTTACATATGAATCTGACTTGTGGCAATTAATGATCACGGAAGTTTTTCGGAAGTTCGACCTGTGTAACTGCTCATGCGACCGTTTACATCTGTAAATGTATTTGCGGTAAGATGGCTTCCTTTCAACAACGACATGCTACTGTCAAATTTACGCGATTTTGTCAATAAAGACGAAAAGGACCAAATAAAGTGCTGAAATAGATTTTGGCTTTAATTAAACAATTCTCCACGCACTTTTGTGCCGTCAAAGGCGAAAATTAATGGATTTCTTTCATTTTATTCGAATGACAGCTACCTGACAGCTGCCGACTGCAACCGACTTCGTATTCAAATACGTAATTTAAAAAACAGAAACATTGAGATTAGAAAGGTTTGGACCGATAATTGAATAGAAGGATGCTCATTTTCAGAAAACTCAAATAAGTGGAAATAAATACTAGTTTTATAGGAAAAAAATCCAATAAAAACAAATGTCTTTTGGTTTTTGACATTTCCCAACGGCGCATTTTGGTACTATTTCTTACAAAAGGTCCCTCAGCTTATCAAATTGATTTTATAAGCTGTGAGAAGGCTGTAATTTCGCGCGGACGCGATTAGACCTGTCAAAAAACTTCCGGGAGAAGAAGTTCTGTAACATGCTTTAAATTACGTTAAGTGACTTTTGGTGTCGTTTACATTGGTAATTTGGCCATAATTCACTTACACGAGCGAATTACGGGAAAAAAATTACGAATGTAAAGCCAGCCTTATATTGTGTTTTGCAAGATGATGTAAATGTGTATACCAGACAATACAAATATGTTTCACCCAACTACCTCTTTCATTTGATTGGGATCACGTGGGCGGGCTTTGGCAAATATCTATGTACCATGTAAACCTAGTTACCTACGACCCTGACGAGGAGAGAATTCCTGCCTGCCCGACGACTTGAGCTAGCCGACGGCAAAAGGTAGGTGGGCCCCCCTTTGGGACCGCTACAACATGTTAATCAATGAGATCATTGTTTTTTTTTTTTTTTTGCATCAAACACTGGGTTATTTAATAATGAAAATATTTACACCAGCACAGGCTTGCGAGTCATACCAATTTTGTGAGATAGATATTTGCGAAGTGTTTCTTTTTTTTTTGTAAAACACAGACAAACATTCCCGGGTCACGAATAACCCAACAATGTTTGAAAATCTCCTACTATCACACTAAGTGGAAAATGTTGTTTGTGTCGTGATGGAGGACTTAGCCAGGAATCGAACATGCGACGCCTGGGTGGGGCTCACTCAGTCACTGACCAGACTCTAATAACATCAGACGTTCTTTTAAGCTAAGTTTGAGCATTTGTCATTGAATATTTTTGAGTTTGTTTTTAATTTTTTATATTATTTTTAAAGGAGAACTTACTGAAATATCACTAGATGTACCGATAAAAAAATGTACCAAGCTATGGGAGGTATAGATATTTGCGACCAGCAAATGAAGTATTATCGCACTCGGATCAAAACCAAAAAATGAACCCTAAAAAACAAAACACACCATTTGGACAACACCAGCCTGTGAATCTGCCATTAACAGAAATGAGATATGAACATTATTGTTATGAACATTTGATAATAATACTTTTTACACCAAAAATTGAAAATTGCAAAAGCAGATTGGAAATTTTATGTGAATAATGTAAAATCCGCATTTGAGGTATAATTTTAGGTTTTCACGGCCAAAAGTATTTTCGTTATTTATTTTTGGGGTGTTTTGCCTTGTTGGGCTACCTCCTTCTTTAGCCAACGGGTAGCTTTACTGCCCCATCTGCCCTGATGATGGACACTGTAACGCTGTCCGAAACGTTGGCTAAAGAAGGAGGTAGCGCAACACGGCATAACACTCCAAAAATAAATAACGAAAAAAAAAATCCATATGTGTCTTTCACAAAATAAACACCTTTCTAAATTATTTCAGACTAAATCCAAGTATGTTGCATTAAGTATTTTCGTAATCTTCTGTAATAAATCTTAAATTTGCTCACATAAATTGGTTTTATTTAAATTTCGGACGGTCTAAGCATAGAGGAAACATGGAACCACATAAAGGTGAGTCTGTACGAATCTGCTAAAGACGTGTGTGGGATAAGTAAGCAAGGCAGGAAGAAAGGTGACGCATGGTGGGATGATGAGATCAAAGCACTGGTCTCTGAGAAGAAGAAAGCATGGTTATGTTTGATAGCGACTGGCAGTGCTCCAAGCGAAGAGAGAGATCGAGCGAAAGAAGTGTATAAGGTATGTAAGAAAAGAGTAAGTGTTGGAGTGAAAGAACGAAAGAAACGTCTGGAAGAGGAAGAGGAAATCAAAATGACACACCACTTCCAAGAAAACATCAAGTTGTTTTGGAAGGAGGTCAAAAGGTCCCGAAGTGGTTCAGAGAACGGAAGCATGAAAGTGATAAAATCGAAAGATGGACAAATGTTGACGAATGGGGAAGAAATAAAAGAGAGATGGATGAAATATTTTGAGGAAGTCTTTGAAAGCAACCCTGGTGATAGTGAGTCCAGCGTCGAATCGGGTATGAACGATGACGGAGTGAATGTTACCAAAATCAGCATGGATGAAATAAAAAGATCAATGAAATGTATGAAGAATGGTAAGGCTGTGAGTTTCGACAATATTGCTGCCGAATACTTTAAAGGGGATAGTCCTATTATTCTTACGTGGTTGTGCAAACTTTTTAACCAGTGTTTAGAGGAGGGTTACACGCCATTAGATTGGAGAAGGGCTGTAATCATGCCATTATACAAAGGTAAAGGGTCACGTATGGAATGTGGGAATCACAGGGCTATTAGCCTGCTTAGTTCAGTCGGCAAGCTATATGGTAGAATATTGATAGAAAGGGTAAGAATGGAAACAAAGGAAAAAGTTTGGGATGTGCAAGGCGCTTTTATGAGTGGAAGGGGGTGCATGGACCAGATTTTCTCGTTGCGTATGCTCACTGAGAAGTTTCTTGCAAAAAACCAGAAACTCTTCTGTGCCTTTGTAGATTTACAAAAAGCATACGACCGAGTTGACAGGAAAAAGCTGTGGAAGGTGTTGTCCAAGTACGGAGTGAATAAGTATCTCATACAAGCAATTGCGTCTCTGTATGAGGGAAGCGTTGCATGTATTAGGGTGAACGGTGATTTTACGGGGTGGTTTGACATCACAAAAGGTGTTAAGCAAGGATGCGTAATGTCACCGTGGTTATTCAATCTATACATGGATAATTGTATGCAAGAGTTGAAAGAGATGGGATTGGGCGCGAAATTGAGTGATCTAGAAGTATGTTGCCTGTTGTATGCTGATGATGCAGTGCTGATTTCTAACAGTATGGAAGATCTACAGTCGCTCGTGTCTAGGATGAACGAAGTATGTATGAAGAATGAGTTAATGATGAATGTAAGTAAGTCTAAAGTAATGGTATTTGAAAGAGAGAGTACGAAAACAATGTGCAACATAGTTGTGAACGACGAATACTTGGAGCAGGTGGATGAGTTTGTGTATTTGGGAAGTATGTTTACGAGAGATGGGAAGACTGATAGAGATATCGAAAGAAGGGTAAATGCCGGTAACTCCATTAATGGAGGTCTGAACGCCGTTGGCAGCAACAAAAAATTGTCAAAAGAAGCGAAGCTAGCCGTCCATAATGGAGTGCTGGTACCTACCCTGATGTATGGCAGTGAGGCATGGAACTGGCAGAGAAAGGATGAAAGTAGACTGAATGCTGTAGAAATGAGATCCCTGAGATGTATGTGTGGTAAAACCATGTATGATCGTGTGAGAAATGTGGAGATCCGCAAAGAATGCAAGGCTGATGTAAGCGTAATGAATAAGATTAAGAAAGGGACGCTCAGATGGTTTGGGCATGTAGAGCGAATGAATGAGGAAAGGAGTGTAAGGAGAATATATGACGCAAATGTGAATGGTAGACGAAGTCGGGGACGCCCGAGGAAGACATGGCACGACCAAGTGAATCAGATACTTGAGTCGGGCGATGTCAAGAGTCAGAATAACAGAAGAGCATGTATGAGACGATGTATGAATGTGAACGAAGCAAGGAGTGTGTGCCAAGATCGAGTTGTTTGGCGGTCCGTCCTCTCTGCCTACCCCTGCGGTGAAACGGCGTGATGGTTAGTTAGTTATTTAAATTTTTTGCAGGTAATTTTTAAGAACAAATTAATTTCAGTTTGTACGAAGATAGTCCTGACCCTCACAGTGCAAGTAAGTTTATTCGTAAAACTGAATTTTTGGAATTTTTCAAATATTTTTCTGTGCATTTATGGGATATAATTATTCCAAAAATAACAAAATTCTCCAAAAAACCTTTTTTTTCCCTTATGGTCTGAAAGGGATACAAGGAAAAAACTTTAAGAAAAAAAAAAAGAATCTTTAGATGTATTTTGGCAGATACATACTTACAGATTAAATCAGGACCATGAAGATTAAAAGGAGGAAAAACTTACTTTGAAGAAGTCAGGCATCCACATTGGCAAGACGACAGCTTCCTCAAGAAGTCTCTTGGCCTCATGAAGATCAGCTATATCGTCCCATCTTATGTTGGGGTTCTTTTGTACAATATCTCTTTCTGGAAAAATAATACAGCACTTCAATTAGACATTGGGATCATTTAAATTTGGTTTAAATGTTGAAATATGTAACACGAAAAACCAACATACAAATAATCGGCAACGTGAGATTTTGAAATGCCATTTTAAAGTATGATTCAACTAACAGACTAACAGCATTACTAATAAACAAAACACTTGACAGCGGTTACACAGTGTTTTTGTTACACATTGACGACTGTACATTTTCTTTTTTGAATTATTACTAATAAAAAAATGTCATTATTTCATTGGCAATACTGAACTTCGGTAGATGGCACTTGCTCCATGTTTTTTTCACGAGCAGCAAAATTAGAGTTTTGACTTGTGATATTTGACATGCGATTAATATATTTTTGTGTATAATTTCTATTCTAATGACCAATTAACTATTACATTGGTATAATTCAACATAATTACTATCATTTGTGTTATTATCTGTCAGTTTTAATCCTTTAATAATGTCATGTTGTGAATTTAGTTTTGTTCACAGAAAAAGATAGGTTATTTCTGAACCATTGTTTTTTTAATTCACTCTTACCATCAGAATTTAAAAACAATTCCATGAAAGTGATCTTTTTAAAAACATAAATGCCTCGGGTATTTGTACATAAATATAAATTTAAGAAATCAATTATCAAAAATTAATCCAAATTGTCAGTTCTTTTTTTATCCTTGAGGAATTATGATTATAATTTTTAATTCTGTGTACGAGATAAAAGTGAAGTGACAGTTTGTTGAAAATTCCTTAAATAAATGGACTGTGTTTTTTTAATAAAAAAAATTACGATGTTTGAATAAAAAATATTTGTGATAAGATTTTTTTTCAACTTCTTTCACATTGTAAATTAAAATATTGCAATTTTTAAATATCAAAGCATGTTTCAAGTAGAAATATCTAAAAGGTAATTTTATCTAGTTTTTAAAATGTTATTTATATTTACGACATCTTCAAAAATAAGAATAGGACATTTAAAATACCAGAAAGGCTATTCCCTAAAATTTGTGATAAGAGATCGTTCTCACGCGAGAAGTGCTGTCAGAATTGCGTGATTTTCTACAGCTGTTAAATGAATAAATAATTATGCATACTTGCAGTAATTCGTGTTTAAAACGACCCAAACTAAAATATGTGACAGCTCACAGCTGAAATTTTGACATCAGCCGATAGAAAAAGCAAATAACAGCCGTAGAAAATCACACAAATCTGACAGCACTTCTCGCGGGAGAACGATCTCTTACCACAAATTTTAGGGAATAGCCTTTCAGGCTAAAAACAGCTTATGTGTTTTAACTACACAGTTGCTAAAACACGTTTATTAGTATGATTTCAAAACAGAACTTATACAGTCTTCATTCAATGTGTAACTATAATAGATAAGACTTATCTGATTCTCTACAATTCACATGTTCGTCCTCACCTGGAATACTGTTCACAGGTTTGGAACCCGCGCTATATTGTTTATGTTAACAGGTTAGAAAGAGTTCAGGAGCGATTTCTCAAATTCCTCAATTTTAAATCATTCAACATATACAACTCTTACGACGAAATCGAGAAACATTTTCGAATCACAAAACTATTCAACAGGAGGCTTGTCGCTGATCAGATGCTCCTGTACAAAATTATTAACTCAAAAGTTGACTGCCCGGATTTGCTAAACAAAATAAATTTCCACACGTCCATTCGATATAGTAGACAAAATACCCTTTTCTATATTGATAGATGCAACACCAATTCCAATCAAAATGAATTTATACAAAGGACATGTAACTACCATTACAACAAATTTGCAAATATAGACACACGTGCTGACGTATTTACTGCTAGTTACTGTCGCTACAGAACTTCACTGTATAACATTTTAGGTGCGAATAACACATGAATTAATTGTATCTAATATTTTTATATTACTTGGCAACTTTCCCTTATCCCTCTCCTCCCCTTACCCTTCCCAACCCAAATCCCTATTTTGCAGTCTATTTCAGTTATAATCACACTTATATTAATGTTGTGTATTAGTTTACCATTTGTTGAATTCACATTTGTACTCTTATTATTTTTTTAAATATTCTAGTTTATATTCAGTTAGTCTTGTTTCTAATAATTGGTCTGTTTTTTTATCATCCTCTTATGTTTATTGTATTAATAAGACTGTTAATGTTCCTTAAATAAATAAATAAATAAATTAGTAAGGATGTAAAAATTTAAGATTTTTACCAAACTCAATGCTAATGTACATAAACCCAGTTGAAACTAACCTAACATATCCACCAAGTAACCATCGGCGTGGGTTCCTGGTTCAAATTTCTTATCATCTTCTTTATCATGATTCTCATCCTTGTCATCATCTGCATTATTATTTTCTTTATCGTTTTTCTCGCCTTTCTGAGGTTCCTTTTCTTTTCCTTTACCTAGAAAAATAAATGTTCACAAAATTAGTTAAATCTTCGCCGGTCATAAATGAACACATTGTCCGCTGAATACGCGCATGGAGCGTATTACGAAATTTCATTGGCTGCTGAATACGCGTTCAGCGCATATTACGAAATTTCGTTTGGTGCTAAGTACGCGCCTAGTGTGTACGGATTATATACACGGATTATATATCAGTAAATGATAAGAAAACTTCACGAGCATCGTTAAATTACTGTCTCAGCGTTATAACTGAGCACAGTATTCCTCTGGCTTCAGTCCGTAATGCGGCTTTACTTTCGCATCCGGCGAATCCGGACGGCTCGTTACGTAATTTTTGTGAACATCTGTAATGTTTACAAACAAATTGTTAAGTATTTTTTTAGCAAAAAAATACATGTGTTTCAGTTTTATTATGTATTTAAATTAGATGTAATCTGCAGCATGCAATACGTCGCAATGAATGTGTTAAGCAGAAAGTTTTGCTGATTGAAACAGAGAAGAAATAAGAAACAAAGAAAAGTGAAATAAAGACTATACATTCTACCTACAGAGGTCTCCTTACATCAAGCATGCATTCAATAAGATAAGTCTTGCATTGAATTATTTATGCAAATAAATGCAGATTTGTAATTTCAGAGACTCGTGATTTTGTGTTGTATAAATAACAATATACGGCAATATTTAATTTGTTTGTACCATAAGTGCATACTGGAACAAAGAGGTTGGCAAATGGTCGGTCGTAGACATTCGGATGGTCCGTCGCATGACTGGAGAAAACCAAATGCAAATTCACACCTAGTTCGTCAAAAACATTTGTTTCCATTCACAAGAGGGTATTGTAGCTTGTGGTATTATCTTTCACATTCCAAAAGCAGTGTTTATAGCAGCAATTTATATTGGAAGTTGATGCAAGAACTACGATGAATAAATTAGAAATGGTATCGATACGAATGGTAAAAAAACATAAGTTGTTTCCATAAATTTACTCTGAACTCGTGTCGTATTTTCAACAATTTTTATACTCAATTACGAATTTATTTTCATCTTGAATAAAAAGCAGCCCTGTATTTCCTCAGTATTTTTTTCATTCTTGAGAATGCAGTTCAAAAAAGCGGAAAAGCTGCATCTGGGTTGTTCTTTTTAACCTACAAAAAGTTGTCTCCACCAATTAGTGGAGAAAAATTCAACAGAATAACCAATATTATTATTTTATAATTACTTTAAAATCGACTGTACTAAAGACGTAACGACTGTGTGCATTTAAAAAAAATATGTGTTCATATTTTTGTAGTAAAAATTATGTTACAGAGTTGTAAATCCTGGTAAAAGAAGTGTATTTCATACAAATCATAGTTGTCTCCTGCCACCTCGACTTGTGTATATTCTATAATGTTACAAAAAAATGATATGACGACATAAATTATAAAACTATTTTTAAACTCCAAAAGACCTATCAAGTATTAGCGATTATTATTTCTTATGATGTTTAATAAAATCTTAAAAAAAATTTCAAAAACTTGTCTCTTACAACTGATGTTTTAGTAAGTTAATTCTGTCACATGGGTTGTCAATCAAAATAGGTATACACACAGCTCTTGTTTGTCGCCCCCGATAGGCGTTTTAGACCTCCTTCTCCCCTTGCTACAATTTCCCTTCTGAGATCCAGAGAGAATTCATCTACAAAATAAAAAAAAATATTCCTCACTTTAGGTGGAAATGTGACAGAGTGGTATAAGTTATGTAGGTTAAAAAGAAGAACAACCCACCTACCCTAAGGAAAATGAACTATGAGAAGAAATCATAGAAAAATTTAGAAGGCAACAAATTTCTGAACTTGTATGCTCATTTATTCAATTGGCCACAACAATCAACGAAGTATAATAATAAAATGGTAATTTTAAAATATTCATATCCGAACTTGAATAATACACACTAGAGGTGGGTAAGTTCTGCATTTTGCCGGAGGCCTCCGAGGAGTGCTTCGTTTTAAAAGCACTCGAGTTCTAGGAGCGGGTCCCGGGTTCGAGTTCTTGGTTGCGGACTAGGCGCTGGGACGGCGCACCGAGGCGGGACGCACGAGTTCGGATCGGACAAGAGCTCGGAGGCGGCCCCGGATAGAGCCCGCAGAAGAACTCGGACGCGGGACCTGCACAGGAACTAGAGCCCGACAGCGCGCAAGGACTCGAACGGACTGAGTAGGCACTGGGCGCTGTTGCGGCGCACCGAGGCGGGACGCACGAGCTCGGACAAGAACTCGGAGGCGGCCCCGGATAGAACCCGACAGCGCGCAAAGACCCGGGACTCACCCATCGCTCCCTTCGCGCCGGCCGGCAGGGGCATTCAGGTTCTCGGTCCGGCTCCGAGTTCCGCGTTTGGGCCGCGAGTCCGCGCTCCGGTCGAGTTTCACATATGGGTGCGAGTTGGCATGCGGGTGTCAAGCGTTGGGAAAAGGCATTCGTTCGAGTTCTCTGGGAGTGGTTGGTTTGAAAAAGGAGTGGGAGTGGGAACCAGTTCCCGCAAAGGACTCGAGTTCAAGAACCTATTCCGGCTGAACCTACTCATCGCTAATACACACAGCCTACCCTTTGTCCTTGATACTTGTTTCAGAGAAAAAAAGAAAATAAATAAATGAAAAGTGTGACAGTACCCAAAGAATTCTTACTGTTAGTGTAGTTCCCTCGCACCCCAGAGCGCCCTCCACGCATGTCGCTGGTCTTTCTAGCCGGGGGCCCCGAGCCCCGCGGGCCCCCGGACGTGGAGTTCTTCTTGCCAGTGGGCTCGGGGGCCCCGCGCCGGCTCTGCGCTGTGTTGGCCTGCCCGCGCTGGGGCTTGATGGGGGGGCCGCTCCTACGATAACACTCACTTTTCAATGGATGCGGATCGTACCTTGTTAGTTAATTGTAAATTGAAAACAGTTAGTGCACTGGTGATCATTAGCAGTGAGCGGTGTGATTAGTGACAAGGCATAACATAATGGTGAGTGGGCACGGGGAATTAACATACCTGTTAGGAAGGTACTTCATTTAACAGAAGTCTTTAAAAAAAAAAATTGGTTGTAATATAAAAATGGAAGTGTCTATTCATCGGTGCGATACATCATAAAAATCCAGTGCAATGCTCGATAAACTATTTGCAAGCATGATAAAAGGAATCCAATAAGTGCATTATTTTATTTTATTATGTTTATGAAAAAAATTGTTATTCATAAGATATATAATTACAAAGTAAAATCAAAGTAAAGTAATCAAAGTGAAATCAATATAATGTTAAAACAATTAAGTTCCATTAACCCATTGGCCACAAACCCTGGCAGCCTGCCGGATTAGAGTAGATCTGCCAAAAAAATGGAAACGAGCTTGACAGCGACATTTTTGAATAAAATTTTAAATGCCGAACGCTCTGTAGGTAATCAATCATTCTTTTCGTAAAATTGGCAATAATACGTTTCTTATGTTTTTTCCCCCGATATTTGTGTTCCAAGTTTTGTATGCAGCCAGTCGCCATTTAATTTCCTTCGAAATCGCGAGTGGTTCTAGGCTTTTGGCAGTGACCCTGCACATCCCCGATTGGGGACTATCGTACCAAATTATTTTATTAGTTATTAGTATATATGTATGTAAAAAACAAAAATTATTAATGTTCGATTTATGAATATTATGTTTTTTTGTAACTTTATGAATAAAAAATGTTAAAAAAAAACTTACAACAAAGAGAAGGTTATATTTGTAGCCTTATTTACATATATTTTAATATTTAAAAAAAAATATATTTTTACGTTTTTCTTTACCTTAATACAATATGTAAACAAATTTAAAGAAATGAATTCATTTGAATATATGGTTCAAAAGTTACAATAGATTTAGTACACCAATGCAGGTTTTCAATATTTGATACAAAATTAATTATGTGGCCAATGGGTTAATTACCTAAATAAACAAACAAATTATACGTAGGTATTAATCAGTATTTTGTTGACGTATATTATATACATACTATAATGTAAACAAAACAAAAAATAAACAATAAAAACAGTGAAAACAATAAAAATTAACAAATTTAAATTTTTTGAAGAATACTACGCAAAAAAATAATGTAGAGATGATAACAGAGCACAGAGTATATTTATACATTACAACTGGTTGACATTTACCACATCAGAATAGGTTGCATTTTTTAAGACTCTTGTGCTCAGCAATTTGCATGTGGAATGACTTGTTGGCTTTTTCATTTCCTCCCTTCTACAGTATGGATCTCTTCAAGAAATCAAGGTTTACACATTAATTTCCTTAAATAAACTTTTCAAACAGCATCCTCACATATGAAGTAGGTGTTGAAGGATATCTCATTCGGGGCAGCTATTTTAGAGCAACGATCAATCGTTACTCGTTATGCGCCATCTACGAGCGAAAAATTACTCATCGTCGCGACGAAATTTGTCGAATGTTTCATTTTTACGTATTCTTGTACATTGAACGGTCGAAGAGATGATTATATTGGCAACCCTGTGAATATTGCCTATTTTCCTGATGTTTTTGAGATTTCTATGGTGTAAATTTGAAACGTCAAGCAGTTGATAATACATATTCCAAATGACTGGAAGTTCACGATATATTACAAGCCTTAAAGCAGCTGCTTCAGCTTGCTTGATATGATGTATTGTAGCCAACATCGCTGGTAAATCAGCCATTGTAATATGGAACCTTGAAACAACTTTATAAAAATATACAATGTTTTTGCGGGTCCGAAAGAGCGGCGCGGAAAAACAATAACATTAGATTTTGACAGCCAATGCATCGATATGCATACAACCCACCACTCGCTACGACTGGTTCGACTCACTCGTTGTTCGTGTGGACTGACTTTTGACGTGTGGCGTCTAAGTATGTACCTTCGAAGACACTCAAGAATAACCAAGTCGATCAATGCACATACTTTCTACGGCGATTGCGAGCGACCTGGCTTGGAGAATAGCTGCCCTGGGGCCAATATGAGGAGCATGTGAAATGTGATATTCAGAAAATGACATGTACAAGGAAACTTCCCGACCTTCCGGAGGCAGTGAGCCTATGGCATCCCCGGTAGGGGTATGCTGTCAAGCTGAAGGTTAGGAAGTACCCGGAAGCAAAGTTTCAATTCTGAATGCCGATCTTTCACCAGGTATATCGATACCGAGAGAATCTTCCTCAATGGAATGTGCCGCAAACGTATGTATTATTTTTAATTAATTAATTGTGAAACACAAATTAATCAAATAAAATTTACTTGCTCATTCCGGGATTTGAACCCGCAACCCCTGGATTCGTAGTCAAGAGCCAAAAATCATTATTTATATGAAATTGTGCGCACAAGAGTGTCGCTAACATTGTTCACCCATCTACTGCGAATCGCATCTACGCACAACGACACCCCACCATTGCTCCTATATACAAACCAAACTCATCACTTTCATTGACTCCGATGCTTTGATAGTCCATGCAGTTTGGTCATAGTTCAGCGACCCTGTCTAGATAATCTATGATTATGAAGGAAATGGGAGTGGTGATGATTAAATGAAGATGCCGTGAGTGTTGAGCCATTGATGACGAAAGGTAAAATAGAAGTTGAGGAGGTCTTACTTGTGTTCCACTGGGGTGGGGGAGGGCCAGACGTCTGGGTCCCGGTCGGGCGGGGGCGGCCACACGTCGGGGTCCAGCTGGTGGGGCGCCGGCGGCCACAGCGACGGGGGGTCGCGGGTGGGGAGCTCCTCGTATCCTGGGGATTGCCACACTTTTAACATAGATTCAGGGAAAACACTCGTCAAAAATTCGACATATTCAATTTAGTTTTATCATAATAATAAGGTTTATCGTAATATTTGCGGCAAGTTCAAGTTGCCAGAATAAATATTGATCATTGTTTTATTTCTGAAATCGGTTGCCAGAAATGGTTATTTTAAATTCTGGGGAATATTTCAAGAAATATTTATTTTGTTTCACTGTTAACATGCACTGACTTTCAATTTTTCTTTGAATTAAGGTTTCGCATATGCACCAGAAATGCAAAAAAAAAAACAGAATACACACATGATATAAATATGCATTAATCTTTTCTTTTTTGTAAAAGGTACAATAGGTAGCATTCAGGTAGGTTCCCATGTAGCTTTTTGTATTCACTTTAAAATGCTTTCTTATTATATAATTTATCATTCTAGAGATAAAAATGAATTTAGTGGAGGCTATCCAGAGTGGTAAATACCCTCAGTGTCACTTTGGTGAAAAGCAAACCATTCAGAATCGAAATGTTGCTCGAAATGGATTTAGCCATGTTTGGTTACCAGATCTGAATAGCCAGGTACCATCTGTTCCCCCCACTACCATCAGCCTCACAACATACCCCAATTGGGGATGCCACAGTCCCACTGGCTCCAGACGGTTAGGAACAGTAGGGACTCTTATGTGACATCCACATAAAATAAGGAATACAATACTTTTTCACAAAAAAATATAAAAAAAAAAAAAAAACTATTTAGATTTAAAAATAAATAAAATGAAAGATCATGCATATTTTTAGTTTGATTATTGTACAATTAATTTGTAAGTTATATACGAGGTTTGTTCAAAAGAAAAGGTGAATTTTGAATGTTCGCAGGCTGTGTACATTCTATTATCATATGTTAGCATTATCAGCCATTTTGGATTAGTGGTTTGTTTTTGACAACTGGATAGGTTAGTCAGGTTTTTGTGTGTTCTTCGATTTTTGCGAAGTTTGTTCCGAAATTGCTAAATTTTGAAAAAAAAACTGAACTTCGTAATGTAAGGTTTTTAATAAAATATATTATTCAAGACAAAATCTTTGCTAAAATAGCATATCTTTGTCACATTATATTCTTATCTCAGATCTAAATATTATATTATTTGCAAAATATGATACTATATGAATGGCCACTTACGAATAGAAAAAAAGAATAAAGTAAGTCAAAAAGATAACAGATAATGCATAATACTTATTGGATATATTTCAACCACACCTCTTTTAATTCATTCCTTATCTACAATGGGTCACGAAATATTTGTATTATGTATAATAATATAATATCTAGCTAGGTACTTGCAGGGTTTGTAAAGAGTTAATAATTGAAAAAACAATGTTTGCAAAGAATCTCTACCATAATATTGTCCTTATTTAGTATTATATATTATTATTTATATTACGGGTCGGCAAATGAAAAGGGAAAACATCAAAACAAAATAAATATCATTATAATAATAATGTTTTCATGTTGCATGCTAAGTGAAATGAATATTAATTTAAAGTTTTTATTTATTTTATACTGCAGAGGATTAATAATTATGAACAATGGGCTACATTGAGGGCAGGTTGGTCACAATTCGGTTAAATTTTCAATTTGGGAAGCGGATATGAGTTCTGCCTCACCGGGAACCATTTATTGGATAATCAACACCTCTGTCATACTTCACCCCAAGCAGTTTGCTACGTTTGGTGACTTAGCAGAGGTGCCAGGATTCATAGGGTGAGGATTGTGTAGATGGCAATTGTGTAAATTGTATTATTGGCGGCAGATGCGTCTGCCAATTTACTGGGTGGCGGGTCAGATTTGGAGAGACTTTTTTACCTTTCTAGCAGGACTCTTCTGATCCATCGCCTTCCAACACAATGAGAAGGAGGATTCATACGTCCGTCACTCCTGGACACACCTACTCCCAGATTCCTACACAGCCCTCTTATCTTTTTCCTCCATAGATCTTCATCTTTCATTTTCTTAAAAAAAAAAACTCCTCACATCATCCTCAAAGATGACATAGGCCCTTAGGAAATAGGAAATATTTCCCATAGGAAATTATTTTCCTCATGGCCTTCTCTACGGAACTAGTGTAAAAAATAGAAACAACCCATCCTAAATGCCAGTTGTTTCACAGAATTTGAGCAATTCAATAAATTTCAAAGTTAATATATACTCGAGTTCTGTGAAAGCCCTACGCAAGTTCTGTGCTGTAAAACATCGGGCTCGTGATGAAATAAAAACAGAACTTGATTTTTTCAGAACTTTGAAATTTGATGAATTCTGAAATTCTGTGAAACAACTCGTCGTAATACTGGCGTATATTAATGCAAACTAAGTGATATTTCACCTTAACACATTGGGTGCTGAATACGCGCCTAGAGCGTATTATGAAATTTCGTTTGGTGCTGAGTACGCGCCTAGCGCGTACGGATTATTTCTTCATGAGCATCGCTAGCTAAACATATATTACTGCCTCAGTGTTATAACTGAGCTCCGTATTCCTCTGGCTTCAGTCTGCAACGGTCGTACAAATAAAAATTGATACTTATGTATTTTTTTTTTTAGGAAAAAATAAATTTATCAGTTTTATTCTGTATTTAAATTAGATGTAATCTGCAGCATCCAATCAATTTATTAGAAAATACGTCGCAATGAATGTGTAAAGTGGGTGTGAGAATTAGGAACTGGACTTACTCTCTTTTTAAATACATCTTTTTGAATTTCGATTTTGTTTTCGTAAATGAACGAAAGCTAATCTTGGAAGTGGAAATTAACCCACTTCCCAAAATCTGATCGAGCTGAAACTCGGCAGATAGACTCGTTGTTAATGACATGGCACTTTATCAACTTTCGGTGGCACTCACGCACACACACGAATTTCTCTGAATTTAGCTACTAGATGCTCAGGACTGTGGCGGAAAGTCGAAACTGTTTCATTACATAATCAAAGTAGATGTATTTATAATAAAAAACTTTGTTTTATGGGTGGATTTTTTAAGAACAAGTTATGCGTAATGAAGAGGTCTGTACATACTATAAATCTTAGAGTTTATAGCCTATTGACAGTTTGAAATCCGTCTAGCAAACTCTACAGACCAGACAATCAGTTAACTAATTATGGTCCCCAACTATGGTGGCAAATCAATAGCAGCTTGAGATGGCACTGAGGGCAGCAGACTGTAAGATTGATTGCTATTTGATTAGGCTATTAGTTGATTGAGTGTTAGTTGGTGGAAGAGCAATACCTGACATACTTGAGTGCCCGTCGTGCTTAAACAGTTGGAGGATTGACATGGTGGCCTTGAACTGCTCGTATTCCCGCACCATCTGCTGTTGAACCTGAAATATTAAATACTTCAAGCTTTACATTAAGTCAAATGTTTGTTTTTAGATGAGCTGATACAAGCGTGTTTATAAAGTTCAACCTTTCAAAGGATTATCTTTTGTATTGTACGCAGCTGTCGCATATATGTGGTCCATCAGCGGTTATCCCCATATGTGAACGCAGCGCATAATATTTAGATTTTTTTTTTAATTTTTCGAAGAAAACTTCTTCATTAAGGGTTTTACTTTGTGATGGCATTATTTTTTTTTATTTTTTTATTAAAACACAAATATCTTTGCACAAATTTTTATGAACCCACTTTTAAATATTTTCCCACTTAACCGGTCTTTCCCTTCTAATGATAATAATAATATTGTAATCCCAAATTCCAGTAAACTTCCCACGCTCTTACCCCTCCCCCTCCCTCTTACCCCTAGCCCTGTATTTAATCCATGATCTGTACAAAATTATAACTTCAGTATACTTTAACTCCTGATGATGTGAGCATCGTTCACGAAACATGTTGAGTGTATATTAAATAAAATTGATGTGTACAAAGATATTTGTGTTTTAATATTTAGAGTCCATGAAGTTTCATTAAAACATTTACATTGTGTTGGAACGTGGCGGGATAGATAAATGTGCCCAACCTAACCTAACCTTAGACTCAAAATAAGCACATTTCAACCAATTATCAAAACATTATTGCAACAGTAAAATTACTGCAAAATACAATTATTGGTTTCAATCTTTGTAATTCAGGTAAAAATCTCATCCATGGGAAGAGCAAACCGCTACCTGAATTAAGTGGAGAAATAGGTGTAGAGGTTAAAAAAAACAATTTTTTCTTTTCTTTCATAAATCAATAGTAAAACTATTCAAAAAATATATTTTGAAAATTTCAAACCAAAATTCCACGCCGTTTAAAAGTTATAAGCATTTGAGTGAGTGTTTCTCGGTCGAACTATTACTATTTTACTGCCACTCTTATTTTCAAACGTGTTTACTCAAAACTCCTTTTTTTCGAATTTGTGTAACCTCTAGCTCCTACAGTTTTTCATCAATCGTTATCAAACTCAGCACATAGTTTCTTTATATAAATGCGCTCTATTTGAACCTCAATCCTAAATAGTATCTTTGTTTTAACTATTTTTTTATTGCAAAAAACATACAAAATAATGGTTAAAAATCACATAAAATTTTCACATTACTCAAAAAATATTATTTTTCGATTTTTTTAAGAGGAGCGAGGTTCAAATAGAAGAAACACTTACAAAAAGAGTTAATTTTCTTGAAAAATTGATTTCAAGTGAAAATTGTGACCTCCAGGAGTTACACAAATTGCCCAGCCGAAAGGCGACTTACAATGCGCGGCAGCTGATATCTCTGTTATTTTTTGAGGAAAATATTTAAAAATTTTATAATATACTCTTGAATATAATATGTGTAAAATGTCCCCGAAGTATAAATAACATATATATTCCTTATATGTTAAAAAAAAATCACGAAAATCACTAAAAATACTACGTCCCCCCCAAAGTAGCTGACAAATTTGAAATATTCCTTGAACCCAACAGTGGAGTTTACAAGGTTTTTGGTTCTACATTCTAAATGTAACAACAGTACTTTTACAACAAATTAGGTAAATGTTATATATTATCCTGTAATGTTATAATATTATGTACATATCAAATCAAATAAATTTTCAATGAAAATTAATGTTTTTTTGGTGATAAGGTTCAACATGTCATCCATATGTTATAAGTAGGTACCCTTGGGAAGAAGTTTTACAAAACTAAGTAGGTATATTAGTGTTTGTGGTTTCAGTACAATGAAATGAAATAAATTGTTTCATGGAGGCCCGTCTTGCTCAAATTTAGTGACCCTATTTTGTTGTATGAGAAATATGTTTACTTCTGGAAATTCAGTATGTGTCCTGTAACTTAATCCTTCAGCTTATTTAATACTGCTTTGAATGGAGGTTTTAAGGAGGTTTATATAGGCATAAACAAGGTTTCTTTACCACACCATTTTTAACTAATATTCGGTCTACCGTCAAGCGAATATTGTTAAAAATGGTTTCAAGCATAATGAACAAATGGTTATAAAACTGTCCCTAAGACAAGTAGTATAACTTTTATTTGTTTACTCAAGTTTGAAACAGAAAGTACTTACTTACTAAAAGCATAGTATGATTATCAGATAACTACTTTGATAGTTATTAAGAAGTAAATATCAATCCATAATGCAGCAGGCTATTGTATTGCAAATACATCCATCAATTTTGCCTTATCTATCTTGCGTGACAAAGGATGGCCTTTCCTTGACTAAAAAGGCTAAAGGAAATGTGTCTCCGATAGCTTATCGATACACCTAGTCACTAGTGTGTCTGCTACATAAATGTCAAGAAGATGTCACAGCTTACAGCCGTTAGGCAATACGATGTGTAAACTAGAAAATTAGCATGACATGTGGGTATTTGAAGGACCGAGAGGGAACTTTGTATGAGAATGAACGACTTACCAACTGCCATTTGGATTTCCTCGTCTTGTCTGATATTGTAATGAGCAACCTGTGAATCATCTGGACGACCCCCTGGTAGTAAACTCCTGCAGATTCGTAGTTGCCCGTGAGGGCCATCTCGCGAGCCAACTTTGTGTTCTCGCATATTTCCATAACCGACACTGCCATTATGGTCATTCCCGCGGCGTACATAAACAGTGCTGGGAACAAAAATCACAACTTATTGCACATTTGACAAGGGGTTCGGGTTCTACTTTCCAGATCTCCTTTCTTTGGCCCGATCTGCGAACCGTCTGGCTCGGAAGATGAACTTTGACGGTTATTTAGCCGCACCTCTGACATGAGTAAACTCTTAAGAAAATTCCCATATGATTTTTCGATGTTTCACGACTTTTGTAACATTTCACGTCGTCTTGACAATAATTTCCAACGATACAAAAACATATTCGCGCAGCATCGCTGAACCAGACGTCGCCGCGACAAATCACAACCTTTTTTGGTCTTTCTCAGAAGTTGGTAGCCTTGTAGTTCCTTGAAGTGGTAAGGTATAAAAAATGTCATTGCGCAGGCGTTGATCACCTGATACTAGCGTCGGGTTGGCAGCACTGCGAACATACCAGAGAGCCTCAATGGCGGGACTTTTGAATAGTTAGATTACGAATCATTGATTTGAATGGTTAGATAGTCTCAAAGAAATTAGAAATTTAAAATAATTATAATACATGCCTAATTTCTACAGTGTCATGATTGCAGAATATCGCATTAAGCGCGTAACCGAAAATAAATAACCGAAAGGTTAAAATACAATAAAGTACTATATAAAGAGAAATTACAAATAAATTCCAAACTTAAATAAAATAATTAATAATGTCTTTCACAGAATTCATTTTTCAAGAACAAATTTAATATCATTCTATTTTGTTCCCGAGGAAATCGAAGATAAAAATTGTACTTCTAGAAAAATAGTTAAAAACAGAAAATTATATAAAAAAGCGATTTGGATACGACGACAAAAATTTTATTGAATCACATTCAGGAAAATTTATGTGAGATGTAGTGAAAACGATTAATTATTTTAACTAAAAGTTCAGAGGCCATGAAAATTTTATGTTTCGTTCGTGAGTTCAACTCGGTAGAACATCCCACCTACTCGTACTCATAGACCTGCTAAACGCAATATTTTACTCCACAACAATCAAATTTAATGGCAGCACCGTTATTAGCGGTCGCTAAATTGAATAAAACCGAGTCTTGGTGTGCCAGAGTTGCCAGTCGCGAGTTGCGAGACCTACCCACTATTATATTCCGTGACTCCGCATGAGGAATAACGTGACTGCGAAGTTTTTCTCGGTTCGCCCGGTATTTTATTGATTACCTGACGTGATACAGAAACGTTTCTCTATTTCTCAAACAATGCGGACCTAGGGAACCAAACAGCCGACAAACGAGAATACGATTGTGACCTCTTTTACTTTTGTATTGTACCACGGGATACTGTTAATAGGTAGGTACCTATCTGTACTGTGGCGGACACAAAAAGCAAATAATAATGTAGGTGGGTACCTACTTAATAATTAATCTCATAAATGAATAATGTTTTTTGAAGGCAAGAATTTTTTTTTTTAAATTACGTTCTTATTTTAATTACGAGTACTTTCCTTGGCCAATGCAATGAACATGTTATGCGAACATAATTGCCGATTCACGAATTATGGGAAAGGAACGAAACGACCGCAAGCGGCGTTTCGCGCGGTTTTCGTGGTTCGGCTCGCTTATGTATACGCAGCCTTAGGTAGGTATTGATCGCGCAATTAGATTGACCCAAAGTATTACAGCGTGTTCTTTATGTTATAAGAAAACTAGCCATAATTTTCTCTTGCCCTTTAATTCTTAATTTTCCCTTGAATTTTATTTTGAAATTTGAAACCCATTGAATGCGGGCAATGCATCTTGCATTTGTGTTGGTTCTGAGTTCGACTCAATTCTGATTGCCATACTTGCAGGTGTAAATAATATGAATTTGATTAGTTATCTACATATTTTGTACAATAAAATGATGGCAGATACCTTACCTCCCTAGGAATATTATAAGTTTCTATGAAGATAGGACAAACGCTGTTAAAAATACTTCAACTTCAGCAACGATTGTAGCAATCAAATCGAAATGTAAAAGCACAGACTGCCTTTGTAGCTTTCAAAGATTTATTTTATTTGATTAATATTTTTATTTCACAATTTATTCATTAAAAATAATAATATTTGAGGCATGTTGTAGACCGGCACAGACACTTTCAATATCACCCCAGTGAAAGGCCACCATTCAGAATCGAAACGTTGCTTGCCTTGTTTGATGATTACATCTGATGAGCCAGGTACTTCCCCCCTTTCTCTTCCTTACAACATACCCCAATTGGGAATGCCATATTTTCACTGTCACCAGACGGTTGGGAGCAATTGGGACTCGTGTGCGGTACTCACATAAAAAAGACAATTATTTGACCTAAGGTGGTGCACTACTAAGCAATGCAAAATCACGTGAATTTGGTTTGAAAATTAGATCGCTTAGAAATATTTTAGAGTCTTTAATTAAATACTGCAAGTAGAACACATATTTGCCTCTGAAACAATTAAGCATTATTTTGATTCATCTTTTTATAAACCCGGAAAAAATAAAGTATCGGGCCTATAAAAACTGTTTTAATGTTCAAAATCTCCTACTTATGAACCCGTATTCGCTACTGGTTTTATCGTATAATGTGGAAAATTAAGTTCCTTAGAAAATGATCGTAAAACATTTAAATATTTGTGCCCGAGCTTCGCAAAATAAAATGAAACATGCTTTCCAGCGATATTTTTTTCTTGAATAAATATCAGGCGGTTGGTGTTAAACGGGAATTTAAACTTTAAGGCATCTACATAAGAAGTGATTGTTAGCTGCCTGATCCCGAATTTCGCAAGACGTGGTGCTTCACCTCAAGACAAAAAGTTTTTTTTGTATTTTTTTTACATCAATTCTGATGATATTCGGTGCACGTACACATGCAGCCAGACTGTGTGTTGCGGTATTTACGATTGCTTAGTTTAATGAACCCTTGAAAAAAACATATGCAATGAACGTTGAGAAACGAAATAATAAAAGGTAGAAAGTCAGTCGCTATTTTCATAAAATTCATATCGTAAGTGTTAGATAGGTCAACACATTAAAATAATCCATTATATGCATACTTGTCACATGAATGCACAATAATAATGAACACAGTAATTTAACAACCATTTAAAAGAAACTTGTCAGTAGTAGGTACCTATTTGGTAAACGTAAAACTGGTTTCAAGTTCTCACTGTAATAAATCTGTTTGCCATTTTTCGCGTTGAGTATGTTCCTAGGTAGTGTAGATTGTGTATAAGGTGAAACACGATTTATAGGTAAGTAATTAAAATTAACAACCATATCGATCTCTAAATTATTATTACTTATTTCACTCGATTTCATCTGATAAAATGAATGATCACTGGGCATGCTAATGAGCTGACATCGCATTACCATTACCTATACCTATGTGCCTATATTATTCACTAAAAATGCAAAAATATGCACGTAAAATAATATTGAAATATAATGCACTAATACCGCCAAAATGAAAGTAAATGCACTAATATCGAAATAATATATGCCCAAAAAGCATACAATGCGAAAACATAAAAATATGCATGTTTAAAAATCTTAGTTTTGGGTCAGTAAATGTGCGCTTTTATAATTACCGTGACGTTTCACGGTTACAGTACCGTGATGGTAAAAAAGGCAATAAACTTACTTCCTTAATAATGCTCCTCATAATCCTTACAATAATGCTACTGCTCTTCCATAAGATGAGATACACAACGTGCGTAGGTCTGTTTCCTCCAAAAGAAAAAGTCATAATTTTCTTGCATCTCTGTCACACACCGCACCCCGTAGACCCCTAACAATACTACTTACTAGCTGTACGATAATTTTGAAAGTATGGAATATAGTTACAAGTATAATATTGAAGTGCGCGTGAATTCCAAAAAAATCAAAAACGTCAAATGTCAATGGGCTGATGGTTTTGCTTTTGTTCTTAAACATATACCTAATGCTATAAATCTTTCTTATACACTAAATAACCACTGTCGAAAATGATACAAAAAATGAACGTATGTCTGCATCCCCTCCCCAAAGGAAACATACAATCATTATCATACATCTCCCTCACACCCAGGGCTGGGCAGTATTTGAATTACTTGTAATTGAAATACGTATTTGAAATACAAATACGTATTTTGTATTTGTATTTCAATTACATCCTAAAAATGTATTTTATAATTGGTATTTCAATTACCTGATGCTGGGGTATTTTGTAATTTGTATTTCAAATACTTATAGCTTCAAAATACATTTTCAAATACATTTAGCGATCTTAATAATGATAATGAAAAATGAATTGACATAGATAATACACAGACTAAAAACGCTAGAATCCAGAGCAATATATGTTAATATTTAGAGTTGGCCACTGTACGTCAAAACAAGTATCTTGTCAATTGTCGTTTTCATCGTTTCGCGGTATTTATTCATGAAGACGCGAGGTAATTGATAATGGATGATCAAATTCCGTCAAAACCACAAAACTTTACAAGTGGAGCGAAGATGAGATGTGTCTTCTGAGCAATATGATTGGTCAAATTTTGCACGTCTCTGTTTCACTCTGCTCAGCTTTGCTTCTATGGAAACGCACCCTTCGATAAGAGCACTTTCGACAATGTATTGCAACTAAGGTTCTACCAAAACCAAATGTATTTTGTATTTGAAATAAAAAAAATGTTAAAATACTGTATTTTGTATTTCAAATACACGAATTGAAAGTATTTTGTATTTCGTATTTTAAATACATGCGAAAAAGTATTTTGTAATTTGTATTTTAATTACAGCAAATCATGTATTTTGCCCAGCCCTGCTCACACCTATAAAGAAAATGAAACGCAATTCCTGTCGCAAAAAAGTCCTACTTGGAGAAAACAGTCCCACGTATTTTGTGTGTCTTACCATTATTTAATGTGTAGGAAAGAGCTGCAGCATTTTAGCGATAAGGAACGTATTTTTATTGCATTTTTTTGCCGTCACGGTACCGTAACCGTGAAACGTCACGTCACGGCAATTATAAAAGCGTATAATCTCGATCGACGTAGCTACAATATTTCGCAGTATCTAAACACGACCTTACCGTACCTTCTGACAATATATATATATATATATTTTTTTTTGTAACATCAATTCTCATCATCGCAATAACCTTAGGATGTTCAATGTTCATATTCCGTACTAAAAATAAAATGAAATTCACGTTTCTACTTACCTAAGTTAAAAGAAACAGCATTTTAAAATTGCTTTAAGTAATTATTACCTACGTCGTGAAACTTCCTAGTTCTATTTTTCAAATTTCATCACAAAATCTTCGGGAATAATCGTATTGTGAAATCTCATGCCAACAACAAATTTTCTTGTGTACTGCTGGTGTGGGTGCCTTGTCTATAGTAGTGGTATTATTGGAGCTATGATTCAAAGGGTTCCATGACAAAACAACACTGGAGGAAAGGGAAGAAAAATAACAACACACAACAAACCTAACCCAACCTAACCTTGTATAAAGGTCCGTCTCCACACAGTGATTTGCATGCGCAATCAGTTTTATTTTGCGCAAAAACACGGTTCACTGTGCGGCTTCCGTACTACAGCGACTTGCATGCGCCAAAAGTTTGTGCAAAAGTCGCAATCTTTTGAAGTGTATGCAAGCCATTTAACATTTAAGCCATATTTGATTATTTGTGCAAATTAGAGCAAATTTAGTTTGAGCAAATTAATGTTCGTGCAAGCAGATTGCGCGGTGTACCTACCCTTTCACCGTTTTAACGTAGATACTTGTGCAAATTAGAGTTTGTTTAAGTAAGATTGAGAGTGTACACGGTCCTTAACCTAACCTAATCTAAACTAATCTTTCCTATTCATTTATCATGTTTTATTTCGTCACAGTTCTGATTTCTCCGGTTGCTGATTCAAATAGCTCGGTCTCTTATATTGAAAGCATTCGAAAGGCTGAAAGATACTGATAACTATTATTAACAACAAAAAATAATGTTTTTAGAAACACTTTAAGGTTGGGTTGTTTTGAAATCTGCCACGTTAGTTTATTTTAATCACACTTATTCATGATCGAGTGGGGACCGTTCAAGTGTAAAAATCCAAAATTCCTACTTGTAGATCGAGTAAGGATCCAACGACGCAAAGAATTAGGTTTCCTAAATTAAAGTTTAACAAATTTTTGCATCATGAATTTATTTACTTAGAAATACTATCTCATTAAAAATATTAAAATAAATTTACTTTGCACTTGCCCACTCTGTACTACAATATGGAATCATAGCTTGAGGGGGTGCATACAAATCATCCCTTCTCCCACTCGAAACAATTCGAAAAATTCTTATGAAAATTATCATAAAAAATCCGGATTACTACCCAACAACAAACGTATTCCAAGAATTCCCTGTTCCCCCACTTACAAAACTTTACGAAAAAATAGCACTACTTCTGCTACACAAAGATATCTTTAATAAAAATATTACCCCACTGCAAAATATTAGCATAAGGAATACTTCTATTGGTGGACTAACTGTACCTCCCGTACGAACCACAACTGCACAGAATCACTATGTATATAAAGGAATAAAATTATTTAACCAATTACCCGCTGATATACGAACAGAAAAAAATTACAACAAATTAAAAAAAAAAAATTAAATCTTATTTTGGTAGTACCACCATATTTTAATTTTCTCCTAGACATATTTTTGACTGTTTGTTATTCCTAATGTTTTATGTACATCCTATATACATTTCTTGTTTAATTACTCCTATGAACTTTTAAAATATGTTAAGTCTAAATCTCTTCACAAGTTAAACTCTTTAGTTTGTGATAAGGATCTTTTTTTTTTTTTTTTTTTTTAATAATTCTTAAGTTATTAACAAGTTGTCCTCTCCTAAACATAAGCATCTGCTTTCTTAGGAGAGTGTATACAATATGTAAGCTATATTATGTTATATTATGAAAATGTAAATGAAACCAATATTAATAAAAATAAAAATAAATTATAATTTTCACTTGACAAGTTTTAGGATTTCCTAATTTTTTCACGTCTTCCAAAGTGAATGCGCCTTTGATGTCATCTACGTTTCAACATCCTTAGGTTGGAACAGCTCACAGCTCGCAGTTCGCAGGCTATCGTAGTAGCTACTAGCTACACTGGATGGGTGAGTGAATATAGGCCAATAGAATCGGGAATATCGCCGGCTACCACCGAATATCACCCATCGCCAGATACCAACTACCAACCCCTGCGGATAGGGGCGGATTCTAAAGCTTTTTTATACACTTCATTCAACTTCAGTAAGTTTATTATCTATTATGATTGTTCCCAAACAATGGAAATATTGTTTGCCCTCTTCAAGTAGTTTCAGTTTCTAGGATTTACAAAAAATTAACAAAGTAGATTAAAGTATACCTACTCTTATTTCGTTTTTTTGGTGTTAATTAATTTCACCGATTTTCTAATTCTCTGTAAACGTCACATTTAAGTTTTTATTAGGTTAGAGTTCCGTACTTTGAGTACAAATTCACAATTCGTACCAGGAGTGATGGTTATTGTAAATATATTTTGAGTAAGTAACTATAATATAATACACACCTAACTCTTTTGTTTGGGAAAAATAAAATTAATTGAAAACTGTCTGAATCATGAAAAGATAAGTTAGATAGATAAATCCTATATTTAGGAAGACAAATCCTATATTTGAGAAGACAAATCCTATATTTGAGAAGACAAATCCTATATTTGAGAAGACAAATCCTATATTTGAGAAGACAAATCCTATATTTGAGAAGACAAATCCTATATTTGAGAAGACAAATCCTATATTTGAGAAGACAAATCCTATATTTGAGAAGACAAATCCTATATTTGAGAAGACAAATCCTAAATTTGAGAAGACAATCCCTATATTTGAGAAGACAAATCCTATATTTGAGAAGACAAATCCTATATTTGAGAAGACAATCCCTATATTTGAGAAGAGAAATCCTATATTTGAGAATACAAATCCTATATTTGGGATATAGTATTATAGTATTGTATTATGAAAGGGTTGAATGTTGATCGCTTTATCGTAATTGACAACTTTTTCAACCTTTTCAACTTCTTTAACCAACCAAAATTTATGTACTTGTTAAATAAAACAAAATAAGGCCATTCAAATAATATTAATAAAAGTTTTTTCTTTTAAGACTTGAAATACAACGAATATTCAAATCAAACTTATAATTTTTTTCATATAAAATCAACACAATATTTATATAGAAACCCATACAAATCAATTTGCTCGATAACGCTATGAATTGGATATACAGGCGAGAATAAAACGCAATAAACATCCACCAGTATCCTTCTCAACCTCAATCCTCTTCACAACGTCATGCATCGTCCGTCAAGTTGCGATATAGCTCCCCTGGCTCTCCACAAGGCAGACAGCACAGCTACTTTTCTCATGTCACATAAAGTAACTACGAATAGCTTGTTACATAAAATTCAGCCGAATTGAATGGTTCTTGGAGCCGATGCGGCCCTGTGCTCTAGTTTCCCATCTGTCGGTATGCCAATACACGAAATGAAAATATTTGCCATACAACCAACCCTCTTCGCTCCATTCTGTCTTGTAGCTCCCTCTCAGTTCAAGAGATGGATATTTATTTCAAAGTCAACTTTTACCAATTCAAGAAGATAAAAAATCATCTATCTAAAACCAAAAATAATAAATTGAATCTGTTCTCTAACAAAATATAACTCGTCGTGTAAAAAGTGATGTGTCATTTTATCATTTCTTCGGTCAGAATTTTTTAATATTAGTCTGCTTGAATACCTTAGTTACTATAGAGATTAAACAATCAATTTTTTTCCCTAAATCTAACCAAATAATATTTTTGACTTTGTCATTGTTTCTACATTTTATTTCCGAAGTTTAATACTGCAAAATATATTTTAAAACTAAACAAAAAATTTAAAACAAAAACCGTTTTGTGCAGTGCTATAAAAATCAATACTTAATTAATATTATATTTTGTGTTGCAGTGTTATTTTGCTTGATATTAATAGTGTTGTTAATTATTATTTGAATTTATCTGAATTCAGCAAACGGCTTTTCATAGTAATTATTTATAAGTGTTTAACTTTAAATAACTGCGCAGTACAGGAACATTTAAAATGTTAAATGGCTTCCTAATTTCAGGAGGAAAGTTCCATTAAGTGGAATGCTCTGAGATTTTTAATAGAATATTAAATAAAAGTAACTACATCCGATAATAAACAAAAACCTTAAGCTTGTTACCTGAACGTGCACTTCCACAATATTCATAATTAAATTAAATTATTTATTAATCCTATTATTTCCACTGAATTTATTTGTTTTTAAAATGAGTGACAAATCGGATGCTGCTACTACCACAGAGGACATGAAGGTATTTCTCTTTTACTTATTAGCAATATGAAATAGGTAGGAACCTAATTTATAAAAAAATTTTGACGTTTAAAACAATGTTACCCTTATGTCTCTAAATACTCCAATACATTATTTATAAATAAACAAACATTATAAACTTTCAACTTTCTATAGCGCCCTTTACTACAATCACCTATTATCTCAGTCACTTATGGTATTTTTATTGATACGTCAACCATAAACAAATCTTGAGATTTTTTCACAGAACTACATACGCTGTTTAAATGAAAATTAACTAGGAAAGTACTAGGAAATTTCTTGAGAGGATATTTTCATGTTTTTAGAACTTTTGCAAAGTAAGCAATACGGGAAAACTGAATTATTATTATTATTACATTAGATACTCCTTAATAGGGCCGCTAAGTATTTCAGATTCGTTGCGATCTTTCCTGAAAAAATATGTATCGTCTGAGTTCACAAGAGGATGTCTCACATTTAACGAATAAAAAGTAACATGTTTTGTCAAGTAAGCACTTTTTAAGGTAGGTACACAAAGAAAAACTTTTATTTTGATATCGGTAGGATCCTACACAGCTTTCCGCTGTACTCTTTGAATCGTAAACACTGGCGAACTTTTCGCGAGAATGACCGCCGTTTTCCCGCGTAATTAGCGGCCGCAAGATGGCGCCCGGGGCAAGCCGCGCCGGAAACTAGACCCGTTTGTTCGGCAGTTAGCTTTGGTTCCTCACACCTCTCACCCGACACCCGACTTTCTGGGCGGGAGCGAGGAGGCCGAAATTAGATTAGGCCAGATCAACGCACTGCAGGGATTTCTTTTTATTCCTTTTACGGCTGATGCCGCATTGTTAGCTACGGTCCGGAGACATTGACAATAATAGTGTCGTTAAATAGGTACTTAGTACTTACCTACAGATACACGATTTTAGTAAGGATGAAAGGAAATTCTCGATTGATTTTCCTATTTCTGATTTTCGAATATCAATTATTTAGATATTGCATATATTTAAATGTATTCGCAGCTTCAGGAAAATGCTTACAATGTAGGTAATAAAACACGCATAAAAATGATGACATCGTAAATAATAAATCCCTATGTAGATTAAAACTATTTACTTATGTGAGTGTCGTAGTTTTGTCCATAAAGGTAATATCTATTATGCTGTTATAATGCAACTAGTTATGTTTGAAACTGCAAAAAAGGTCATGTTTACGTTTACAAGAAGGTTTAGAAAATGATTAAAACATAAGCGTCATGATTTTACCTTATAGGTAGAACCAGATTGCACAAAATCAAATGCTAATTATTTACTATTTAGCCTACTTTTAATACTTATGCACACTTTTAATATCTTTACTCGTATTTGTTATTATTAAATATTTATCACCTATCCACATCCATACTATACTATACTATAATACTATACTATATACTATACTATACTATACTATACTATACTATACTATACTATACTATACTATACTATACTATACTATACTATACTATACTATACTATACTATACTATACTATACTATACTATACTATACTATACTATACTATACTATACTATACTATACTATACTATACTATACTATACTATACTATACTATACTATACTATACTATACTATACTATACTATACTATACTATACTATACTATACTATACTATACTATACTATACTATACTATACTATACTATACTATACTATACTATACTATACTATACTATACTATACTATACTATACTATACTATACTATACTATACTATACTATACTATACTATACTATACTATACTATACTATACTATACTATACTATACTATACTATACTATACTATACTATACTATACTATACTATACTATACTATACTATACTATACTATACTATACTATACTATACTATACTATACTATACTATACTATACTATACTATACTATACTATACTATACTATACTATACTATACTATACTATACTATACTATACTATACTATACTATACTATACTATACTATACTATACTATACTATACTATACTATACTATACTATACTATACTATACTATACTATACTATACTATACTATACTATACTATACTATACTATACTATACTATACTATACTATACTATACTATACTATACTATACTATACTATTACTATAATATTATAAATGCGAAACTGCTCGAGTTCGTTTATGACCTTTTCACGCCTAACACAAAATAAAGACTTTAATAATTCTTTCACCAATAGAAAGCTAAATTATATGCGCAGACTACAGGTTGTATATGATGGTAAGCTCTGGCGTTATGAAATTATAAATATTAATATATTTTATTTGTTATACGTTTTCTGTCGCTAACAAAAGCGAGTTTTTGCTAACGTCAGAAAAAAATCTTTTCCATGGAAACAATGTTGATATATTTTTGGGCTCTATGCTGGTAGGTACTCAGCCCCCTGGTCAGCTACTATTGCAGAAAATTCAAATATTATAATTCGTTTTTTTTTTGGACAAGCTTGGAATAAATGTCAGACGAGAGTTCCTATATCAAAAATATTATTCGTAACGATTGTAAAGACTGAATGATAAATAGAGTATTTTTTATTATATTTACGAACATCCAAATATTTAAATAAAAATAAACATCTGAAATGTTTGTAAGCGCATAAATTCCGAACGGATGAACAATATTGGAAAAGTAATTCTTTTTTTTTTTTGAGCTATAGCATTATGAAATTTAGATGGTAGGCGAGATGTTTCAAAACTGAATGTAAAGGAATGAATATATGGAATGCGGGAGGGGATGGGGGTGGGGGGGGGGGGAGATAATTGATAAGTGCAAGCGCTACAGTAATTTCCCGTAATACCATGCGAGCGAAGCCGCGGGGAAAAGCTAGTAAGTATATAAAAGGTTGAAGATATCGAAATTTGATTTTTTTATGTATTAGATAATTCACATTTCAAACTTTACACATTTTCAAACTTTACACAATTTCACATTTTAACTTTACAAAGACCTATAAAAACTTTTCGAATATTCAAAATCGTTCAAAACGTACCCACGGCGCGGCGGTTCCTACGGTGACCGGACAACTCAAAAACAAACAACTTCCAATTTCAACACCTCCTTGAAAAGTCTTTAAAAGTGTTTAAAAAAAGATGATTAAGTAGGTTAAGTTAAGTTAGGTTATGGGCCATTTTTCAATATTTTTTCATTACTATAATGACTTTTCAAAGGGGTGTTTCAATGTAGCTTTGTTGAGCAGTCGTTAACCGGTACCTACACTCCACACCCTACGCTACTTGTTGTCCCTCTCTCGCTGATACTAATGACTAGAATTTAAGGCTATTTCTCAGTAACGTTTGGCAAGGACGTTAAAAAACAGGTATTTACTTGATGGATAGTTTTAATAACTAGTAACTCTAATCAGCAAAGGTGGTGGAATACTCCCTTAGCGTTGTATTTTGATCAATATTCTAGTTGTACCGCTTAAACGAATTAGTATTACGAAACACTAAACAGTGATTGAGCTTAGCGCTTAAAAGCATCTGCATGATTATTTATCAGCACTTGGCTTAATGGACGCCCATGGTATAGGCAGCTTTCTGCTATCAACCAGCTACAAGGTACAGCTTCACACGCTTAACTTTGCAGTCGGTGGCGCACCGCATCGTGGTATTTAGATATTGTGGATATTAGTTCAACTGAACCCTGGCTTTATTTGAACCAATTATTTATCATTTACACCTGAGTATTGTAAATAATAATAATACTAAAGTTGGTTAAAATTTCAGTATCTGCTTAACCATTTTTATTTATTTATATATACAATACATGTTACATAATTGTGACATTTACATAAAGACGATACCTATATTAAATCACCATACTAGGCGGCTGCCTGTTTCATGGTGACCAATGTTACTTTGTATGAAATGTGAAGTCTAGTGTAAACATATGGATTTAGTATAAATTATGCTAAAAATTGAAAAAATTATAATAAAAAGTAGAAAATAGAAAATAGAAAGGAGAAAAGAAGTAAATTAGCATTCGATTATAAAAATGTAGATAATTTTATTTTTTTTAGTATGTGTGCATGCAAGCACACATTTATATATAGGTGCACACATCTATATACATAGACATATACATACATACAGACACATATAGAATACAAATACATACATATACCCATTAAACGGTCTCCGTGGTCCCGAGGCAAGACTCTCGACTCACAATCCGAAGGTCGCGGGTTCGAACCCGGCGTGGGCAAATAAATTTTATTTGATTAATTTGTGTTATTTCACAATTTATTAATTTAAAATAATGTATAGTATATTTGCGGCACGTTCCAGTGGAAGATACTATCAGTATCGTCCTGGTGTAAGACTACCATTCAGAATTGAAACGATGCTTAAAATGGCTTTAGCCGTGTTTAGTGACCAGATCTGAATAGCCAGGTACTTCCCAACCTTCCTCTTCCCTATCTCCTTCCCCTTCCCACTACCTTCAGCCTCACAACATACCCCAATTGGGGATGCCATAGTCTCACTGGCTCCAGACGGGAGCAGTTGGGACTCTTGTGCAGTATTAACTGTAAAAAAAAAAAAATTAAAAACCAAAATTAATTAAAAATTATCTGGTAAGGTACCGCGAAGCTAACAAAAAAAAACATCAACATGATTAACTTATAATTTTCAAAGGCCATGAATGCCAATACCTTGAGAATAAAGCTTCGTTTATCGCTTTTAAAAGGTTTTCTCAGTTTTGTATAGCACCGTACCTACCATAAAAACAAAAAAGAAAAAATTTGAACGCGACTACAGAACAAAAAATCATCGTGTGATAACTTTTAATTTTCCTCTTACGGCCACCTGCAAAGGTAGGTATGCCAAGCTCTAGTTCCGCCCTAATCTATCCACAATCGGGTATCCGCTTTCTACCATCATCGCACGGCGCAGGAAATAGCTATTACTTATTGAACTAGCGATCGTGGTAGATGACGGCCTTGCTTGCATATAGCTAAAAGCTTCCGCGAGCTTACGGCAAATAAACTGTCAAAAATAGTTCGTAATTGATTATATCTTTGATGGAATTTGAAAACAAAGCAGCTGGTCACGTGATTCACGCGGTTAGAAACTAATCATAACAAACCTTTAACTGTGTTGTAATCGAAATATTTGAAGTAGTCTAATTAGTAATTATAATAATAAAAACTATAAACTAATTATCTAATTAACTCATTCAAAAATAATGTACTCAGTAGTAGAAACTACAAGAATAACATTAAGTTTTGTTTTGTTTTTTAACACAAGAACATTTATACAACACGTAGACAACATATACAGCTTTACCTACTAATAAGCGTGTTTTCATTTTACAACTGATAAATCATTTACTATATTAATTGTGAAAGTTTTAAAACATGTTTTTTAGTAAAATTTATTTATGTTATTATTAGGGTGGAATTCTTTACATTTTGGCAATTTCTTCCTAGCAATCTAGATTTTATGTGGGAATTAATGTTTAAAAAAAATACCTTTTAAAGAACCATGTAACACAGAACGTTAAAAATATCCATAGGGTAAAACAAACCCTCTTTATTTAGACCCACACAACGATATCCTCAATTATTTTGTTATCTAATCAATATTATTTATTTATTTAAAATTTACAAGTGCCATTTACATACACGTGTTTTTATTTTATTTTTTTTAAACAGTCGTAATAGTATAATGAAGTAAGAAAGGAAAAATTAAGAAATTACATAAGTAAAAGTAACATTAGAAAAAGAATAAAAATTAGTAAAAAGTTAATGAAAGCAGTCAAGAGAACAGAGTAAAAAACAAATAACCTGTTATGCAGTCACCTCATTTAAATATGTACTGCTAAAATGTTTAATCACTACAGATTTATAATTCAATACAGAAATATTAAGAATATTAGCAAAATTGGCATACAAATTTATGTAAATTATGTCTCTTTGTTTCAGATGCCTCCTCTCTGCCTGTTTTACTTCTCTCATCCATTCGGTATTCTATCTCCAGACCCCCCCACCATGACCCAGGCCCCTCCGGATTGCTTCCCACCTTCCTGGAACCAAAGCTACCAATCCACCCCCTGGAAGCAACAGCCTGGAATTAGAATTACTTCCTACCACACAAGTAGAACAGACAGTCCGACTCAAACCGACCCAATTAACTACCCAAAAACTAGTTCAAACATTCCCGCGACAAGCAAACACATTCATTGTCACCAAGACAAAACATGTACGGCAAGAAACGAACATCCCACCTGTTACAATAATCATCAAACTGCTAATTCAGAGAACAGGTGCGTGAACAAAAACGAACACAGACATGTCAATAAAGGCAATAGTCGCATTGAAAAAGAAATGAGAAGTGACATCATGAAATCAAGGACGGCTGACTGGAAAAGTAAAGATTGCAAAAACTCTAACACCAGAGGCTTTAGTTGTATTGAAAATTCAACGAATGACGCGTGGAGTAGACCAACATATGACTCAAGATACCTCAAATGCGAAACAACTAACATCAAACCAAGTTCTGTACCATTTCAACACAATATTACGTATTGCAAAAGTAAAACTAAATATCAAAGACAACCAAATTTTCAGCAAACGCTTCCACCCTTAGAAAGAACGGTAAAACACTATCACGAAGAAGAAAGAAATGCACCTGCGGAGCCAGTTTGGCCTGGTGTGAAGAAAATGAATAATTTCCGAACTAAAGCATATCTTCCACCGTTAGAATTTCAACACTATGCATCAATGCAAGAAGATGACAATTACGAGCATGAAACCTTCGAAGATGAAACAGCACCTGAGCCTGAAGAGAAAAAATTTGAGTTATGTCTGAACCGCGAGAAAAATTGTCCGAAAGAAAGGCAGAGGAAAGGAAGGAATAAAAGACGCAGAAAAAGTCTGATAATTAATTCTTCCAGGGGAGTTAACAAAGGCAGAGTTAAACCAAACAGAAGTGCAGCAAGAAAACTGGCTAGCTGTCTGATCCAAAGCGTCCATAACAGTAAGTGAATGAAATATTGTTCTTGCATAATTACTAATTGTGTTATTCCGTTGCTTTGAGATTACCACTTACATAATGTAATATAATTTACACACATGGTGAGGGTTAAACCATAACATTATACAATTTAAACATCATTAAATGAACGTTGAATGGTAATGCCACTTGTAACTTTGATCTTGGATGCTGTATTTGCGATAAAGAGTAGGTACTTGGTACTTGTTTGTTGGTCATACATACAATATGAATTACTGTCACATGTAGAAGAACGAACACAGGCTGGTAAGACCTTGACTGAGGAAAACATCATTAGAAATAGGTAGATATTACGATGACATGTCTTCAGCAATAATTGTGAAATGGTGAATAATAAATATGTCTCTATCTTCAATGTTTTCCATATTTTTGGTGTCTTGTCTGAAGCAGCAGAAACTCGCGAACTGGAGGTTACTATTTTCAGGCTGCAACCTAATTTAATTTATGAATAGATTGATGAAGTTTTGAAATATGTTTAACTCTCAAAAAAAGAGGACGCCGTGATGTGGGTATTCTAGATATTTTAAATTTTTAATTTAATTGAAAAAATGTTGAAATCTGGATCGGTAGCAACTACCATAACTACTTCTTCTTAAGTTAGTTTCTTATTGTTGAGGATCGCGATCCACACTCCAATTTCCTTTGTGGATAAGGCTCTTCCACTCTTTGCGGTTAACTCTGCTTCTCCTGCCAAACACTTTGCCAGTGACTGTGAGTTTGTCTAGGTTGGAGTCTTTAGTTTAGGGAGCAACGCGTTCAAGTATCTTAAAATACATTGTAGGCAGAAAGCTGAAATGCTACTATGATAATATCTAAGAGGTAATAAAAATAATAGTCAGTTGAGCGGCCTACAAAATGAGAAATTAAGGATTTCTATCTTCGTAAATTTAATGATATTATGTACGAGTATTTATACATTACTAGTTTTTCTTCCTTGTATAAATACTATGTTCCATGTGTTTCTTACTCAATCTTTGGAAAGACAACTTTCATAGTTTGTTATTTAAACTCTTGGATTACATTTCAACTATCGTCATTGAAACTTTATACTTGCGCGGAACTCACGTGTCATCAGGGGCGGATTTACGTATTCGAGAGCCCTAATTGCATTACCAACCGGAAAAAAAAAAAATAAAAAAAAAAAAAAATACCTTAACGGTAAAGGACTCGAAACCGGGAAGGATATGGGTGTTGTTATAAATGACAACATTTTAAAGATATTGGTACCAAACTCTCACCACGCATTCTTGAAATCTCCGATTTTGCCTTTTTTTTTGCGCAAACGACAATGGTAAGCACTTGCGCATGTTCTACCGTTATTTAAATGGAAGGTACTCATTGTGGTGGTCATTGAAGTCTTCGGCACCGGTGAACAGCCGGGAGAGATGCCAAACGATTGCCAAACATATGGCAAGAGCTACGTGATAAAGTGTTATGTTTACGAATCATCTGCTGTGAAATGATATTTGTCGGCCCATGTATTTCCTCACCTCTCCTCAAGAACATGGTTCACCCCATATTTTCCTTTAAATACCCCACACGGCTGCCCTAAACATGACTCCTTTCTAGAATAAATATTTTTAAGAAATCCCGAAGTTAGAAAGTTTGTATTCCTACATTACTTTGTAATCCGGTGAAATGCTGTTCATCTGTCCTTTGAGAAATGTGTGTAATGTTGTCTAGGAGCAATAAACCAAATGGATAACTTTGTTATACAATTCTATATAACTTTTTAGTGGCATGTTTTGAACAATATACATACAATGAATGCCAACATTTTGTAAAATTTCTGGATTCCTTGTCAGTGCGGAGTCCTAGTCGCATTTAATTTGAAAAATAAACTTTATTACCACACAGGAGGACCTTCCTTCAGGGCCTATGTCTTTAGGGATACCGTTTGAAGGGTCTTTTTAGGGAAAGGAAGGATAGGAAGTTCTGGCCAGAAAAAGGTATAAGGGGTGAGTGATAATCTGATGGTCAGTGTTGTCCAGGGGTGAAAGGCGTATGAACCCATCCTTCCCACTGCGGTGCAAGGCGATGGGTTAAAAGGTCTCCCTCAACCAGTCTCTCACCATCCGTCACGCTGTAGGTTGGCTAAAGCATCCGAGGCCTAGACAAACCTCACCCCATGAACCCGGGCTGGTCATTCTGCTAAGTCACCGAACGTGGCAAACCACTTTCAGAGTTAGGCAGAGCGAATTCGGCCCTGCCTGTCATGCGATTCTGTTACTAGTCAGAGCAGACTGGTTTGGAGCGCGTTATCTCCCAGCAACTTTGACTACTGCAGGTTTTATGCACGAAACGAGTCTTGCCACTTTTTATGCGCAAACCCGCTTTAGTAGATCATCTTAAATTGACAACTACGTCATTACGCCAACACACAAGAAGCAGATAAAATAAATATAATAAGTTGGAATAGTCCAAATATTTATTTGAAGTGAAAACTTCTTTAGCAACGTTTTTATTTTATTTTTTATTTCTTGCTGGGGCAATCCCGATGAGTTACAGAACTCATTTTAGGGTGGGATAGGAGGAACTTACAATTCATAATGGGAGGAAATAGTTACAATTTTACACAGGTAATTTGATATTAAAAATATAATTTTTTTCCAAAAAAACTTCTTCATTAAGGTTTTTACTTTGTGATGGCATTATTTATTTTATTAAAACACAAATATCTTTGTACACATCACTTTTATTTAATACAAACTCAACATGATCCTGATGAAGTGAACATTGTTCACGAAAAATGTTGAGTTTGTATTAAATAAAAGTGATATGTACAAAGATATTTGTGTTTAAATAAAATAAAAATATAAGTTCACATACAGTTTAGATAAAAAATAAAAGACAGGTTAAGTAGAAACAAACAACAAATAGAAAACAAATAAAGAATAATGTTATAAAAATATGAGAAAAAGAAACAAGACAGAATGGTTCCATGCCAACTGAGAATAAAGTCAACTCAACACCTCCTTGAAAAGGTATTAAAAGCTACGAAAATTTAAATTAGACGATAACCCTAATCTAACGTAACCTATTTAACAATTTTTTTAATATATAAATTTTTTACCACTGTAAATGACTTATCTGAGATGCTTCTGATTTGGTTTCATTCCGAGTTGCCCGGTCACTAGAATAGAACTTGACAAAAAAAATTACATAGTTTCATCTTTAAACTATTTAAAAAAATATTCTTAGCATTACTCTGAAGTTTTTTAATTTGTTGGATTCCCTTGCACATATCTGGAAACGAATTGTATAGTGTGTAGGCAATATAGTTCAGAGATTTTATCCCATATTTTGTAGTATGTGTTTGAGGTACGCTACGTTGTGATTTGAAACTCGATGAAACGAAAGATCGAAAAAGAACTAAAAAGAGTTAAAAACTATACACATACATCTATAGAATTTTGCCTACAAGATAATGAGATAGACTAATCGGTCTCCTCTTTGTGCGGTGCTTCGTAGCCTCCCCGCTCTTGTCTACTTTCGTTTTCTGAAGGTTTCACTTCTACCGCGTGTGAACTGCACACAAATTATTTTTTACGTTTATTGCGATGGGCTCATCCATTTCGAGAACTTCAAAATCCTGAATATCATCCAATATTAGTTCTAAAATAAAATACTGTAAGTAAATACATTTTGGATGAAATTCTGAATTTTATTTAGATATATTTCCTTTCGTGCGCCTTGAAAAAAGTCAGTAAATATTTAGATTTTTTAATGCGAATACCGCACAAGAGTCCCAACTGCTCCCAACCGCCTGGAGCCAGTGAGACTATGGCATCCCAATCAGAATTTAAATCTAGAATTTTGAGGAAACAATTTCAACATTCGGTTCTGCCAGAGTACTATAATGAGCTTGTGTCAATTCTTGAATTATGAATTGGGTTAAGGGTAGAAATTCTCAGGTTGTAGAAAATATTCCGCCAAATTGCTTGATTGACTTAGCGGTCTTGACTGGCGATGCCCCGAAATATGCTTTTAGCCCCGCCCCCCCCCTCACGGTCCGAGAATCCGAGTTTGTAGCGGCCCCCGTGTAAGAGCCCCTGAATAGTAAATGGGTAAAAAGAGCGACTCACAAAGAGGAAAACTTGACTTGACCCTTCTCAGTTTACTTGGCAGTTTGACATCGTAACCAGTTTCCAAGGAAAACACTCCACTGCCTATATACGAGTAAATATAGTAAAATATGGGGGAAGTATTTGACTAATAAATTATGGCAGGTGAATTGTAGGTAAGAAAAATTAATTTTTTTATAGATCGTTGCTCAAAGGAAGCTTCCTGGAAGACACAGCAAACAATAGACGCTTTTATAATTACCGTGAAGATTCACGGTGACGGTACCGTGACGGCATAAAAAGGCAATAAACGTACGTTTCTTAAAACAATAATGCTGCAGCTCTTTCAAAAGATGAGTTTCACAATGCACGTAGGTCGGTTTCCTCCAAAGGAAAAAAGTCGCATGTCTCTCAAACACCGCACCGTGACGTCTCCGTAGACCCTACATACTTCTTGCCGTGGCGATAATTTCGAAAGTATGGAATATAATCACAACGATAATAGTGAGTGAATTCCGAATAACGTGTGAGTGAATTCCGAAAATTCAAAACATCAATTGTGAATGCGCTAATGTTTTGTTCTGCAGCATTTCTTCCACACTAAATAACAACAGTCGAAAATGAGATTAACGGTGAAAGTATGTCTGCACCCCGCAAAGGAAAAATATAATCATTATCATACATCTCCCTCACACGTATAAAGTAAATGAAACGCAATTCCCGTCGCCGTGGCCGAGCCGTAATAAGATATATCTGTTTCCTCCAAAGGAAAGAAGTGGTACTTCACACGTATTTTGCATATCTCATCTTTTGTCTCACCGTTATTAAAGAGCTGCAGCATTATAACGATAAAAAACGTATGTTTATTGCATTTTTTGTTGTTACGGTACCGTAACTGTGATCGTCAGGGTAATTTTAAAAGCGTCCATTGTTCGGCGATGTACCTACTGTATTTTTTCTGATAAGTGAGAGTTTATTAATTTGAAATTTATTATTTTCTCTGTAGGTATAAGTTTTCGGTAATTTTTTAACGATCATTAAAGTACAAGTTTTAAAAAATAATAATAAAAAGTTATAATATTTCAAAATATTTATTAAGGAACTTGGTTTTCACATTTTGATCTAATTTTTTTATCACATTCCAATTATTTTACGCATCTCAACTAAAGCGATAGTTCGTTGAAAGACGAAGATAAAAAAAAAACGCGCAACACGTCCATCGTCGCACAGTGTTTCGTTTCATAAAAGCTAGACGGAAAAAAAACTCTAACACATCAATCAATACTTGTAACCAACCTTCGGGGTAAATTTAATTATGTTACCCTAATTTAAAAAAAGTGATAAACATTACAATATAATTTTTCAATTTTTATTTTTGTTTTACACTTACATTTAAAGTAGGTACGTTTTTTATGAACCTCTTACAATTTTTTTTATTGCCATGCACCTATTTACATTTATGCATACAGTATTTACGAGTTGTCAGATTTTTTTTTAAAGATTAAATTAAGCCCACCTCTGCTTTTCATCTGTTTATCAACTTCAAATATACTTAAAACATTATTTTACATTTCCTGAAGTCTTTCTTTTTTCGTTAAACTGGGCAAACTCATCCATGAAACGAACTTCCTGAAAATTGCTAGAATATATTGTATTTAGTGCAGTGTAACAAAATAATTCTTGTGGAAAATGTCGAAACTGATTTGAATAAAAAAATTAAAATTATCGTGCGATTTTGATATAAGTACTCACCGCAATAAATTTTCGGTAAGTTGGAAATATATATTTTTTTAGAATACATAAAAACACGCGAGTTATTTATTATTATTTAAAAAAAATCTTACTTGGTTAACATTAAAATATTAAAAAAAAAAAAACTTAACTACATTCCTTCCAAAGTAAGCTCCATTTTTTCAGAACCGATATATAACATCTTTAATTCGATAAATTACCTAAAACCTGCCTAGAAATCTTGCTTATGGTACCTGTATAATGACAAAATAAGCTTGACGCGAGTTCGTGGGAAAGATGTCATATCTTAAATGAACTGAAAATTAATTGCTCTATTTAAAAAAAAATAAAATTATGTTGTCATTTTGATGTCTCTCCGAAATAAATTCCCGACTAGTTAGAAATTTCATGTGCTTAAAAAACAGTTTTTAAAGTTTAGTTATTTAATAAAATTTGAAATGATTTACATTAAAGTTTTAGAAAAAAATACTACATATCTTCTAATATCATGTCCTCTAGTTTTTTTTAAATCTAAACAAAACACTTTAAGCTCGTAAACAACCTTAACGGCGAGAATCGAATAAAAGAAAGTGGGACATTCATTAAATAATTTATCTGACTTTGGGGCTCTTGTCAACCCGTGCATTAATTAACACAATTAAAATGCATTTGTCACACTGATTACCTGGTAATACCCCCTGACGTAATCGTTCAAGAATTCCATTTATTTCCGTCTAGCTTGTATGGGACGGTACACAGTGCGTCGTTTCGATGGACAATGCGAGTTTATAAAAACGCTAGTGAAGCAGTCGTTAAACACAAGTGAAACGTTTGTCATGGTTAAACTGTTCAAAATAGATGGTAGGTATTGCAGGTTGCGGCATTTTATGTTGGCAGTTTTCCTAAACAACAAAGGGCCACCGGCCTTGGTAATGGATTCAGCAATTAAATAGCAAGTATAAAGGTTCTGGAGTGTTGCCAATGCCCAACACGGCATAAGAACCCAAACGGAAACTATTTATACGCGGCGAGACTTCTTGCTAAATCTAATTAGCAGTATCACTGTCTGACTGCGCGGGTTGCTGAGGTATTTCTCCGTTTAACTATCAAGGGAGATGCAACTAATCTAATCTACGAAACTTGAACTAAAACACTGCTGCAGCTTATTTCCAACTTCCAAAACATTGTATTTTTTCTTCTATAATAGTTTTTGAGAGAAGTATGGCGAAGTTTGGTAAGAAAACTGACAGAGATAACTTTCCTCAATCATGAAGCAGACGATTACAAGAATAAAGATAGAATTGCACTACCAACTTTTTCTTATTCCAAATATTTCGGCAGAACCGTTATTATATAATTTTAACATTATTTAATATTTATATATAATAATTATCATTATATATACTACGGATTATGCCTATTTTTATGATTAAGGAAAATATTATAGATATTTCTTTAAGATAAATCCTAAAACGAACTTCGAAATGACAAATATGTATTGTATTTATAATTATGCAAACATTTGTTTCTCTAAATATTCAGATATAACTGTTTTTCTAAATTTTAAGACATATTTTTTTTAAAGGAAGACAAACATTCCCGGGCTACGAATAACCCAAAAATGTTTGAAAATCTCCTGCTAATAAGCCAAAAATGTTGCTTGAGTCGTGATGGAGGACCTAGCCAGCCGAAGAATCGAACACGCGACGCCCGGGTGGGACCCAAACGCGATGCCCACTCAACCACTGACCGATCGCAAAAATATTGATTTGGTAGAACCTGTAGATAAGCTGTCTTGTGACAGCTTTGTTGGACTACCTATTGGCTTGCCATAAATAATTTTTTATATGTAAATAAAAAAAAATGTATTCGTGTTTTTCAGTTAGGAGTTATAGTTATGCTAGTATTACGGGGAAATGTCTCTCATGCTAGTACAGGTATAAAGAGCACAAACTTAATTAATCATCACTACGTTAATCTACAAATCCTTGAACACCTGATATCCTTTACAAAATTAATTACTAACCCAGTACTTAATAAGTGTTTCAGAATAATTGTCATCTTGTTATCACATTCCTAAAAGTTAGTTCCAATTTAGCTTATAAAGACGGCCTCTGTGTTGAGTGGTAGTCTTCGGCTACGAATCCAGTGGTAAAACGAGGGATCAAATCTTAGAGTTCTGCGTTTCACAATTTATTAATTAAAAATAATATTAATTATATTTGCCGCATGTTACAGAGTGGATGTAGATGTAGAGATGTCGGTAGATGTTTTCAGTATCGCCCTGAAGAAAGACAACCATTCAGAATCGAAACGTAGCTCGAAATGACTTTAGGCGTTTTTGGTGACCAGATCTGAATAGCCAGTGACTTCCTCACCTTCCATTTCCATCAAGGTCAATATATTTTTCTGATTTTTCTGTTTCCAGATTTTCGATTGAGTTTCACTAATATTGTTTTCATTTAATTAAATATTACAATTTGAGGTTTAACTCCTAAAGCAAAAAAAATTTTTTTTTGCATGTTGGATCAAAACAATCTATAAAAATCCATCCAAGGTGCATCCTTTTTACATTATCCGAGTGAGTAGTTCCTTATTCCTTCACGTGATTAGATTACGCGGTATATCTATCTTTGTAAGGCATTTTAAGTATCCGCTCCACTTTTTCTTCTCCCGTGATTCAATTTGTGGATGGAAGGAATCCTTCAAGCGGGAACCGAGTAATATGATAAAGAGATTACGCGAGTACTTTCTCTGGGAAGAAGGATGGGGCTGAGAGAGTGTTCTGGGAAGGTTATCCAGGTGAACTCTCACCTTTACATAATACGGTTGCCGAAATTGTATCTCCCTGAGCCTAAAATGTGACCTTTTACAAATAGATATTTTACCAATTTATATCAATTAAGTTTGCGGGGTTACACTTTGTATTCCACGCATTTAAGTTTGCAAAGCTTTGATATAAAGTGGCAGGCACATTTTTTTGTAAAAATCGTATTACGATCTGGCAAAATGAATATTTTTTCAAGGAACAAAATATGCTGACGCTACGTTGAAATTTAAATTTGATGTTTTAAAAGATAAAATTATTTCCCAAGCATCTCGAAGCATACGACTTAAGGAGTTGTGACTTTTTCTGTAGGTACGTATGTACTAGAGAGCTAAAACTGAAACAATGATTTATATCGTTATTCCCAAATATCCCGTTTCCTAAAAGGGTGCTATTACTTCGTAAAGTAAATTAATTTTTGATATAATTTTTATGTTTCTTTCTAAGGCGCTTAAATTAAAATACTTTTTTTATTTAAATGTTTAAACTTTGAATTATTATTTAAATGTTTAAACTTTGTTGAAGCTATGGCTTGTCTCTATTAAATGGTTAACACACTCGGCATACTTATTATTTGTAAACAGAGTTCATGTTCTCTCATTGGAAAAAATCTGATCAATTCTGTACTTTATAATTTTAAAATTAGTTGTAAGTTTGCCAGTGAATTTTACGGACGTGACGTAACCATTGTACATGAAATAAAACTCTTAAGATTGCTAGTGAATGACACATACGAGTAGAAACCGGTCGCAGATAAATAAATTATTCAGTAACCATTGCACATGAAATAAAACTCTTAAGATTGCTAGTGAATGACACATACGAGTAGAAACCGGTAGCAGATAAATACATTATTCAGTAACCATTGTACATGAAATAAAACTCTTAAGATTGCTAGTGAATGACACATACGAGTAGAAACCGGTCGCAGATAAATAAATTATTCAGTAACCATTGTACATGAAATAAAACTCTTAAGATTGCTAGTGAATGACACATACGAGTAGAAACCGGTCGCAGATAAATGAGTTGTTCTTCTTTTTAAAATTACATAACTTTTACCACTCTGTCACATTTTGTTTTTACTATAAATGAATCTCTCTGGATCTCAGAGGGAAAATTGTAGCAAGGGGGGATGGAGACCTAAAATGGCTACTGGGGGTGACAATCACGAGCTGTGTGTATACCTATTTTGAATGACAACCCACGTGACAGAATTGTCGTACGACATAAAAATTGTAGGAGACAAGTTTTTGAGATTTTTAAAAATATTTTATTAAACATCATTAAAAATAATAATCCCTGTTACTTGATAGGTTACCTTTTGGAGTTTAAAAATAGTTTTATATTTTATGTCGTCATATCATTTTTTTGTAACATTATAGAATGCACGCAAGTCGAGGTGGCAGAAGACAATAAAAAAAAAAATTCAGAAGAAATTTCTGAGATTTCTTTACCTGAGGGAGTACGGCTACTACCCGTGGCTCTACACTACCGACTTCCTCTTGGGCATGCTCGGTATGAGCCGTCTACGGGTCAGAAGGGATGCGCTCATTAAAACACATTTCTTCAGACTGATTCGTGGACGGTTCGAAAACTCGGTTATTATGGAGAGCATTAGTTTCTATGTTCCCGATGGTTATCTCCGTCACCGACAGCAGATACTATTTTATCTCCCGGCTTGCAGAACTAACTTGCCAATGATTATGCCAGTCGGGAGAGCAGTCTTGTTGTTAAATAGAATCACTTTGAATATCGATATGGTTAACATCAATGAAGCACAATTTAGACAGCAAGCTTTATTGCTGTTAGTCTGATTGTGCTTCATTGATGTTTAAATTGTTTAATTTGTTTAAATTGTTCAAATTATTTAAATTGCTTTAAATATGCTTTAGTATTTTCTCTATTTTGAAAACGATTTGAAATTTTAATTTTGTTGTTTTTGAAGTGATTAAATTGAATTGAATTGAACGTTGAAACTGTGATTTGTATGAAATACACTTCTATCACTAGGAGTTACAACTCTATCACGTAATTTTCACTACAAAAATATAAACACATATTTTTTTAAAACGTACACAGTTGTTACGTCTTTAGTAGTTGTTAAAGTAATTATAAAATAATAAAATTGGTATTTCTGTTGAATTTTTCTCCACTAACTGGTGGAGAAAAATTTTATGTAGGTTAAAAAGAAGAACGACCCAAATACAAAATTAATTAACAATGTTCTTAAGAAATAAAACTCTTCAAAACGATATCTTATTTAACGTTCGAAAAACCTTCCTAAATTGTGAGACATGTGCGTTTAAAACATTTAATACTTTTTCTGGTAAGAGAATGAGTAAACGCGTCGTGTTCAAATAAACATTGAATCTTGCAAACAAACGATTACCACTATCAATATTTTTTATGAGTCTATTTACCAAGAAATTTCATTAGCCATTAAAAATATGCAGGTACACATTATATTAGCACGCTTTATCTATTGATTCATTTTATAAAATGTTGTTTCTGTGTGCCTTTATCCAGAATCAGAAATTCAAAACTGTCTACAAGTAACTGGCACGTGCAACTTTTCTCGATTTTCCATAGGTGGCGACGCCTACACTCCTACACAGCTGAAAGTACCCGCTGAAATACTTAGCTAGCGCTGTTGGTATTATGGCTTCAGGACTCTGCTCAGAATTCAGTCAATTCAGTCGAGAAATGAACACCTCGCCCGGCGGTCGCGCGGCGCGAGTTGAATCAAGCATCTGACTTATTTTACGTAAGTTAGAAGGTGAATTTACTCCACATTTAATGATTCGATTTTTGTGGAAAACTCAAAATCACAGACAATTTCCCGAGAGACAATAAAAAAATGTCTGACATTGTGCGTTAATAAAAAAATATATATTTCACGCTTTTCTGGCGGGTGGTAAACTTATTTTTTGTTTGAACGTTAAATTGGGGTGAAATATTATTGACATTGACAGTGGTGTGTGCTTGTGTGCGAAATTTGATATTCCTGCTTACAGTTACATCGAACAATATAAGAATGCGTGTGTTTTTCGCAGAAAACGCAAATTGAACAAACAACATTTGAATGTTGCGTGTCTTGTAGAATTTTTAAAGTATGTAACATACTTAAAATCTAACATATACATCATAAAAAACAATTCTGATTATAAATTTTATAAGCGAACATTTCGTTGTAAGTCACAACAAAGTTGCGCATTCCAACAGCAAGGTTTAATCCAGCAAGATCCGTATTATTAATAAGGAAATACCTAATAAATGTGAATTAATTTCCTTAATCAGTATGTGATTTAAACTTATATGAAAGAATTATAAGTGGCGGATGGTGCAAGGAATCAATACAGAGGACTGATAACATGCACTTGTGTATGTATTCGTACTTCCAGTGGGAAACTGCAGTCGGGGTTTAAGTGCAGTATTATCTGACTGAGACGGTAAGTGCATACTTCAAATATCTCTCGATTCAGGACGGAAATAAACTGAGTTTGTGTATTTTAGCGCATCTGGTAATTCCTTGTTCGGAGTTTTGGAGGAATTAATTGAAATAACTCAGAGTAAAGAAAATGAAAGTACAGAAAATGATGATCCCAGTTCCCGGTAAACTAGCAACTTTAGTATTTATTCAATTATTGCTAAAAATTGCTTCTAAGGTAGATGAGTCATACCATGGTCGCATGTTTTTATTCTTAACAGATTTTTTAATCAGTGAATTAATGTTGTTTGATTTTTTTAACATTTATGACGTCAAAGCACAAAGGAATGTTTTGCAGGAAAATATAGATACTTTAATATAAACATAATGTTGTGATTCAAAGAAACGAATGAGTACGTGTTTTTTTTTACATTAGCTCCATACAGGAGGCCTGGAAGAAAAAAATCCCTTAAGGCCTATGTCATCTTTGGACGTGCTGTGTGGGGGGTCTCTTTAGAAAGAAAGGAAGTTTTGGGAAGGAAAAATGTATGAGGGGTGGGTAGGAATCTTGGGTCAATGTGTTCAGAAGTGACGGGCGTATACTCCCACTGCGGTGCGATGCGATGGGTCGAGAGAGCCCAGATCCCAGATGGAGAGATCCAGGTTAGGTCTCCCTCAACCGGTCTCTCAATACAGTCCGGCACGCAGTAGATGGGCAATCGCATTCGCCGCCGACGGTAATGCGGGTTTTCATCCCGCGACATAATATCCTCCGACAAAATATCACTCGGACAAAACACCCCCCAACACAATATCTATTAAAACTTAACCTAACTTAACAAAAAATGGTACAAAAATAATACAGACATCCTGTACAATAAATTAATGTTCAAAAATAGTAAAATAGTGCAAAAATAATACAATAATTAAAAAAAATAATAATAATTTATTGTCTTTACAGGATGTAAAAATGTAAATGATATTATTTTTGTCCCATGTTTTTGTTAGGTTAGGTTAGGTTTTAGTAGATATTTTGTTGGGAATGTTTTATACGTAGGATATTTTGTCGGAGATATTTTGTTGCGGGGTGAAAAGTCGCGGAACCGCCGCCGACACCTAGATAAACCTTACCACGCGAACCCGGGCACCCCTAATAAGTCACCAAACGTTGAGGTGACTGGGTTGACCACTGAAGATGGCAGAGTTGTTGGTTATCCAGTAAATGGCTTCTAGGGCGGCTGTACCCGGCTCCCAAACAGACGGTTACCATTCCGTCATATTAAAATATTTTTATGTGACAAGAAAAAAAAGAGTCATCTATGAGGAGGCAGTAACTGTGCTATATTGGAGAATATCTACCCATTGTTATGTGGAGGAAAGGGGGAGTGAAAGAAAATTACTTAGAAATAACTGAGAAAAATAACTGAGGAAGGTTCACTGGGCTTTGTTTTACAGCAATTTGTTTTTTTCTTTGTTTTACAGCCCTGAGAATCTAACAAACATAGCTTAAGTCGCTAAAGCATTTCAGTTCCTACTGTTTCCTACATTTCAGTTCGACCTGTTCCCAGGGAGAAACTGCTTTTTTCTAATCTGATTACTGATTTACGTAAAAATTTTCACCATCGCAAAAATATTATATTGAAAGTGTTGTTATTTCACAACAAAGGTATCCATATTATCAATTAAAACAAATAGGAAGTTTTTAAATTGTGGTAGGTGTGATTATTTTTATACATTACAGATTTCATTCGCAAGGCCAAACAGCTGTCATGCCGCATTACGCGTAAAAATAACACTACAATGGCTTAATTTATTTAATTAAATAAAGACAATATTAGCGAAACTCAAACAAAAATCTTAAAACAGACAAATCAGAAAAAGATACGGTCACATCTGGGATTCGAACCCAGGACCTTCGCCTCGCTAGGGGCGAAAGGCGCAGCTCTTCCAACTGAGCGAATGTGTCCCTATCCGATTTGGTCATGTTATTTTATTGGCTGCTATTTTTATGTATGATTCAAACCCGAACTAAATGCTATCTATATAGTGTCTATATCTATTGAGTTTTCTGCAAGTCTAGTATGAATATTTAATTATTTAAATATTGATTAAATATTACAATTTGAGGTTTTACTCGTTGTATTAAATTTAATTATTTAAAATAATGAAATTCGATTTAATAGAAATAGGATTTAATAGTGAGATAAGAGAACTTAACATTGGAACCCATTTATTGTCAAAACGATTTATTAGTATCTACATCACGGTCATGAGCAATAAATTAAGTTTTGATATTTCCAAATGCCATGGGCCTACCACGATATCTCCATACATTCAAATCTCATATTTAAACTTAAAAGGTGTACTATTAAATAATAATATGGTGTGAAACGACTGTAACCTATAATGGAAGCAATTTAAATAATAATATTGTGGAAGGTTATCCTTTTATCCATAAACGTGATAAAAATCGATAAGAAAAAAAGAATGTGTATTCTTTCTCAAGGATTTTTCATTCTTACTGAATAACAAACAGACAGTAATTTACGAAACTGGGGCATAACTTGAAGAATTGGACTAATCAACAGTAATGAATGTATTATTCTATTGGCTTACCTTACATAAGTTGCACAACAAACAATAATTATAATTGAATGGATTCAATCAAATAATACGGTACAATCAATTTAATGGGAATAATTAATTTATATGACATTCCAAACCACTACCGATTTTATTATTATGGCGTGTGGTTCAGTATAATGTGTACAATATTACAACACATGGTTTTATTGAACTATAAATGCTTTTTCTAGGTTGCATACATATTTATTACTAAGAGTTACTACCAGGCCTCGCTAGTCTCAATTTTTGAATTTTTTTATTAGGGGCCATCCATAAATTACGTCACACCTTAAGGGGGGGGGGGGGGGTAGAGAAGTGTGACAAGGGGTATGGGGGGGTTCAAAAGTCATGAAATTTTAGGGGGGAGGGGGTCTCACAAATGTGACAGGGGGGGGGGGGGGGGGAAATCATGAAATTCGTGTGACGTAATTTATGGATGGCCCCTTATGTGACGCTTCATAGTAGCGCAGATTTAAATACAGAGGAAGTATGTCGCCACGCGGTTGGGCAGCGTTGTGAGGCGGGTTAAGAGGAATATAAACGCTAGAAATATTTCGATTTTCATGCCTTCAAAATTTTTAATCGAGCGTCTTATTTGCACGAGGCAAGTAATCGAAAAGGTGTTTTTTATTTATATTGTGTATAATTTTATAAGAATGAAAAAATCTAGAATATACAAAACTTCAAAAATAGTCTTAGTCATAAAGGTTTTTATTAAAATTGTTTCTTATATTTCTTCATAGTTAAGTCATGCAAAAAAATTTTTTACGCTTATTTTTTTTTTATGTACATAATAATTTTATTGTAATTTTAATACATAGAAAAGCTAGTGAAAGCCCCAATTTATCCGTAGCATATTTTTTGATGTACGATTCGTCGTAAAGATTAATCTAAATAGTATCTAAATAGGATTTCATGAATAGCTTCATCTTAAAAGGTTAGGACTGTAGGAAGGGATTTATTAACGCGTGTCTTGAAGACGCCCGGATTACAGGAAGGAGGAAAAATATATGCCGGTAGCTCGCCTTATACAAAAAACGAGTGGAAGAAACGACCCGTTCCCATGAAGCCAACATCAACTGTGAACGGGTGTTTCGCTCGTGACCGTCGAGTTTCACGTACGTGCACCGGTGCACCGGGGATCAATGTTGCTAGCTGCTTAGAGCAGGTTAAACTAAAGTACCTGTAGAACAGATGTATTAGAGATGGTAATCAGTCTGTTAACAAGGGATTGTCAATCAGACGGACCGCCCTCCTTTTTACAGAAACAAGTTGGGTTATCAAGAATTTTGGAGCTTCAGCCCAGAGGTGGCTCCTAAATTCAACTGATGGGCGTACTTGAGATTTGCACAGGATTAGCAGCTGGTCTTATTGAAGAATCTGCTCGCCCTATATAAAATCTCCCAACCAGGGAAATCAGATTTACTCGGGCTTCTGTGGAATCCCGGTACTTGAGCCGGTCTGATATATTTACTCCAATTCAATTTTTTATTTATTCAATTGATTTAATATTGATTATTAAGAAGTTAAAAACCCGTTCCGCTGGTTACGATAGTGGCTTTGTAACAAACTTCACGTACGAAGATGATTTGGTATAAGGCGTGGTGTCAGAAATTCACTCGAAGTCGGCTTCTGAAATTTCAACCATACAGACGCCAGTGTTATTAATAATGTCAGGTTTTTTAAATAATTTATTTATTCAATTGATTATTATGATATTATTGGACAACAAAACACCACGGAACCGGTGGATCTGTGAGAGCCAGAGGTGGATTTGTGTATATACTCGTACATTTCGGCAATTTGACGACTTGGCGGCGTCTGTGATTCCTCCTTCCTATAACATGAATATCTTTACTCACTCCTTTTTTTCATTAAACCCACAGGCTTCGGCCGTATTCTGTCAGAAGGTGAACATGTGAAATGTATTCGAAAACTAAAACCATTACTTAATTTCGTTTTTCGAACTAAAATTACTGATAACGAAAAAAATAAAAACGCACGTGTGGTCGGAAACTTCGTTTTCATAAAGGTGCACGGTTTAATTGTGGTTAATTTTTACATTTGAATAAAGAGCGTGGACCTTTCTATCATATGTCACACTATAATAGTAAGGGAGACACAAGAATTTCTATGACACCTATATGAGTTGTTCCCAAAAGCGAACAAATAACCTGACGGTTTAAAAACCCTTTAGCACAGCATCCCAAAATATGATATGTACATCATTAGCCAATCCCAAAAAATATCAAACTTTTATCAAAATGTCTACCATCCATTTGAGTACAAATCCTTGTCGTTGTTTGCTATTCACAAAATATTCACCGAATCATCATTTTTAAGCGTTCTAAACATAATATGACCGCTGACAACACGGTAACACGCCAGTTTATATATAAATCAAATGTATATATATATTACCACGCCATTTAGCACGCACCCTGTCTGTACCGGACGGGACCACGATTATGACTTATTATATTTATGTTTTATTTTAATTTAGCTTCATTTAGAGATTCAACGAAGAAGAGGATGAGTTCCTTTAAGGCCGTCCTCTTCTTCTAACCTAAAGGGGGCTTGTTGGATGTTAAAACGAAGACGAAGACGGTACGTCTTCGTCTTCGTACATTGAGGTTTAATTTGGGCGACTTAGCAGTCACCTATTCGTGGTATAATAATGTACAACTGATGTTTTATTAATAAAGTTAATAAATTTGTGTTTTATGGGCTATCGGAGAGGTCGAATGCGAGGACAGGGTTTTGCTGTGCCCGGTCTCGTTTTCGATTTCTCCGTACGCCACTGTGGGCGAAACTTGGCCTTGCCACAGGACCCAAAATGCCTGGCGGGGAGCGGGGGGCTCCCGCTCCCCTGTCCTTCCCCGCGTCCTACCTTCGGGCGGACCAATTAGAGCCCTCCTTCTGGGGGTTAGGTATTTTGGTCCTGTTTGATGCCTGGTGTAGCTCGCACTGTTTAGTTGAATTACGGGAGTCTGGCATAATGAATTACGAAATAAATAATATGAATTGATAGGCCAGACTCCCCTTACCATGTTTATGTAGGTTAACCTAGAGTATTCAGTTTTAAGTTCAATAATTAAGATTCCCCCCTATTGTCGGTCCGGGGGGCCGATGATCTTTTTTGTATCTGACATAAAAAATCGAAATAAATTATAAGGAGAGAGGTCGGGAGGTTCAGACGGAAGCACGAAGAGAGGCGAATGATTACTACTATGGTGACCTCAGCTATGATGACCACAGCAGAGGTCACGACCCGCTAAAACTCAGACTGCTCGGAAAAGGAGACAGTTTGCCGTTTCCACCCCCGCCGGCGGCAAGGTGGGGGTGCGAGCTATATATACGGGGCCGCTACCCCTATATCGTCACTTATCGTCACTTCACTCGACCGGTACCATCACAGCAATCTTCGCCTCTCTGCCTGACCCGACTTCTCTCCGGACTTTTTGGAAATATTGGACTTATTTCTTCCCTGCCTGGACACCTCCACCCCCCGGGACCCAGCGGCTACCAGGACTACCCAGCGCCTATCTACAGTCTTTGTGGGAGTAACCAGGACGTACCCTACACTGTCTCTCTTATACTTTCCTGACATCGTATTTCGCCATCCCATTTGAATTTAATAATGATGGTGAAACACAGTTCTGCGTAAGAAATTTAAGCAAATAATGATCAGACTCTTGGAATACGTAACACGCCCACATGGAATTTCTTCTGTTTTTATTTATTTGTAATGCTAACTATTCAATTCATCACAGACAAATAATATATGTTATAAAAGCTTGGGAAATTTTCCCACGTAGGGCCGTTCTATTGTTTTCATGCCAATGACAAAAGTAGTTCACTTAATAATAAATACTAAATACTCACAGCACCTTCCGTACTTTATGAGAGTTTTAGTTTTGTTTGTGTGTCTACCATCCCTTAAATTCACGGGCTGAAAGCGTTGCCATTCCTGAAAACTTTACACCCCTCACCGTGGGCATATGAACATGTGAATTTTTACAGTGGTATTTCCGTGCGTAGTCGAATTACACACTTTGTAGCCGAGACAAATAATGATAGTTATAATTCACAGCTGTTTATTAGGTTGTCAAATAGACGATGTACGAAAGCCTGACTGAAATTTGTGTTAATTTTATTGAAACGCTAACTTTACTTCACGGGTTTCGATTTTTTGACTGTAGGAATATTAATTTGTAATGACTCTAATCAAGCAGTTTGTTTCTTGTCTCTGTAGATTTTTTAATACTATTTTCGACATCTTTTAACCCGTATAATCAAATAAGGGAGACCAAAATTTGTTCCAGCTCACACATGTCTCATAGGTGTAAATCGCAGTATCTCCCTTACTGTCATGGTCACAAAAGAGATCTAAACGCTATTACAAAGAGAAAACTCCACGCTTTATATTCAAATCTAGAATTCAACCATAGAAAAAATGAAATGGGCCGAAACCAAAAATTTTATGAAAGCAAAGTTTCCGATAGCGATTTGAGAAAAAAGTGTGTGATTTCGAGACTTTTTGTTCATATATTTTTTTTATGAAACGAAAAAAAGGTGAGGTGTTAATAACGTATATATATATAATTTCCTGATAAAATATTGCGTGTTTTTTTTTATAGTTATTTAGTTAGATAGAAAAAAAAAACGTAAGGTGAGACTTTTTAAAAACTTTTTTGTGATTGTATTAAAAATTATAATATTTCAGAAATTATATGTTTATTTCTAATAATAATATTTGAAAGCATATTCTATAAGGCAGTTTTTAGTTTTTGGTTGCATTCAGAAATATTCCATTTGTTTGAATTTTATTGCAAAACGGAAATTTTCTGACCTTCTGACAGAATATGCCCGAGACCTGATGGGTTAATGATCAATTGAAAACACAGTGGAAACAATAAAGCTTCCCGTCCTATTTTTTAACTGTTAAATTGATATTAAGCAATATAGCTCATGACGCAAATTACGTTGGGAGCCGAAAATAGCAATAAACGTTGATACAGATTTTCTAGAGAGAAAAAGCTTCGTCGTTTAATTCATTTACTATTTTTACGTTTGTTATATAATTCTTACATTTTTTGCATAAGGGTTGGTAATAAACAATAGGTTAATAAAAAAGGGAGTGGGGAGGCTACGAAGCACCTCACAAAGAGGAGACCGATTATACTATCTCATTCTCTTGCAGGCTAAAACCTATTGATGTATGTTTTGTCTCTTTTTAGTTTCGCTATTTTTCATTTCACAGAGTTTAAAATCACAACGGCGCTAAAGAAGTTTTCACTTCAAAAATAATTTCCTACGTTACTGTGATTTACAGTTGGACACATTTGAATAAAATAAAATGAAAACAATAATGAACAGAAATTAGCACAAATATTACATTAACATTAAAAATATGGTTTAAGTATGTGCAATTCTATTAACCTAACGAAATAATATAATAAAACTATTAACATTAAGAAAACTATATGAATACAATACCTGTCTCCTTATAAACAAAATAAACAATAAACTCATACAAACAAAACTTACAGAGTGGAAGATACTCTCAGTATCACTCTGGTGTTAAGACCACCATCCCGAATTGAAACGTTGCTTGAAATGGCTTTAGCCGTGTTTGGTGACTAGATCTGAATAGCCAGGTACTTTCCACCTTCCTTTTCCCCATCTCCTTCCCCTCTCCACTACCTTCAGCCTCACAACATACCCCAATTGGGGATGCCATAGTCTCACTGACCCAGACGGGAGCAGTTGGGACTCTTGTGCGGTATTCATATAAAAAAATACAAACACAGAATTCATTAAAACATCCAAAGTACACAAACACTTTACACGACAACACGATAACATACATTTAAACAGCATCCACACTAACTACGGTAAACAATCCATTGACTACGAGGGGAGCAACTTTATAATTGCCTCCCAAACAACATTAAAAACAAAGAAAAACTGGGTTAATTTAAAAAAAAAATTATTAATTTTTATTCTCGATAAACAAAATAATGAAATAAAATAGCGCTTCTGCATTTTGCTTTCTTTAGAAATTCAACAACTCAAAATCAGCTAAGAGCTGACATGATTCAGAAAACGTAGCTTCTGAAATGTGAGTAGTTTGTAATGAAAAGAAAATAAAAGTTGTTTCATTTTCAACGATTTTCAATATCAGTTCGTTCTTATTTATGCGAAAAGAAAGTTTTGTTTTCTAAAATAGATTTCTAAGATTTTAACTCGTGTTTTTCGCTTGTAGGTATAATCCATAATATTATCTACGTGCCCAAACTTCTGACTCCGACGCACATTCAGTCTATGTCGAGTTTACTAGTTGGTGGTTATTTCGTGAAACTCGCATAATCCCACTATTGATCGCCGTGGCACGTTATTCAAAGTTATATTAAAACTTGGTATCGTAATTGCAAAATATTACGCTTAGATTGGTTTTATTACCCGCCAGCCTATTAAAGTATAACACTGGCTCATGACTGCAGGAAAATTACGTAATTTTTCCTTCACCTTAGCAGAAAGCATGCACGCATAGAAATAATAGACGTACTTACCTGCACACGATTAGTTTGTATGTCAACTTCGTTACCGAGAATGAATATGTTTATAAATAAGGCTAATGGCTTCCGACAATAACAGTAGTGTCCGCAGCGTTCCAGCACCAAACGCCACTCCTGAGTGAGCGCTGGGCCCGAGCTCACCCAGACCACGCCCTACATACAATTGATCATTTACTTATTTTTTAAATATTTTATTATTTTGTTTTTTCCTATTCTGCGTACTTAATTCTTAATTTAAAAAAAATCTGATGTGTAAATATGTATAATAGAGAATTCCAGTCAAATTTAAAATTTTTTTTATGAATAATGACTTTCTAACTTAAATAACTGCATATTTATTTTTATTTTTATAGTTAGTTTTAATAGTTAAAATAAATGTCAAAGTTTTAATTTTTCAAGATCCCCCGAAAACCATCGAATCTAGTGTGACGTCATCATGACTAACCGAAGTATGAATCTTGTAGGGAACTGGAATCAGCTGTTCGACTCCTGCCATTTTGAATATCAGCATTGGAGCGTTTTCATAGACATTACTGGGCAGTGCGATCGTTTTTTGTACAGTTAAAGTTTTTGAATATTTTAAATAATATAGATAAACTAATGGAGATACTTTATTTTTGATACTGAATTATTTAGGCCTAAATAATGCTTCAATAAAAACAAAAACTATTATATGTCCAATTCTCTATAAACCAATAAAACGGAATGCCGAACGGCTTGCGTCTTACATTTCTATTGATTTCTTTACAACTTTGACCCAGGTGACCCGGCGCGGTGACGTCACGCCGCCAAAATCCAGCAATAGGGTGTTTTAATGACACGTTTTAAAATGGACTCAGTGTCATCGTATTACTTGCTAACTAGCAGATTGTGGACAATCTACGAAAAAAGTTGAAAGTTGGTCAACTTTACTCGCTACTCGCTAGTGTTTGCCTAAAGATGGCGGCCCACCAACAGCTGATTTCGTCTGTCGGAATTGTCGACCGAATTGGTTCGCGCGAGTTTCGTTATTTTAGCTACTGTTGCTACTGAGCAAGTAGACAGTTTTGTGTGTAATCATGACAGTCTCACTCGTCGATTCACCCTCTTTTAAACTTACCGGCTAGTTAGTAGCTTGTAAACTCGCTCTATATAATCGGGGCCCGTACACACATAGATACTAAAACAGGTATAAATTGCATTTGTATCTGAAGTTTTATTTTTTTTCCATTCATTAAATTGACCTTCCAGAATCCATCCCTAAGTACATGACCGAGGATTTGAGGCAAACCTAAGTCATCGTGGAAGCGGTAAATGAAAAATAAAACAAATATTTTAACCAGTAGCTTGTGATATTCATGCGGCCAGTTAATTTAACTTAACATTGAACTAAAAATGTCAAATGACCCTAAAATTTATCAGTGTTATTCACACGGTTATGTTGTTCAGAGAATCGCATTATCTCATTAACGGTATCCAATATAATATGGAATCCGGAAATATATTTTTATGTACAGCCAAATTATTCAACCATATTGAACTAACTCGTATCAAGGTTAAATTTATTTGTTACTAGCTTTTCACCGCGGCTTCGCTCGCATGGTATTAGGGGAAATTACTGTAGCGCTTGCACTTATCAATTATCTCCCCTCCCCCACCCCACCCCCATCCCCTCCCGCATTCCATATATTCATTCCCTTACATTCAGTTTTCAAACATCTCGCCTACCACCTAAATTTCATATATAGCTCAAAGGAAAAAAGAATTACTTACCCAATTTTATTCATTCGTTCGGAATTTATGCGCTTAGAAACATTTCGGATGTTTATTTTTATTTAAATATTCGGAAGTTCGTTAATATAATAAAAAAAATACTCTATTTATCATTCAGTCTTTATAATCGTTACGAATTATATTTTTAAAATAGCAACTCTCATCTGACATTTATTCCAAGCTTGTCCAAAAAAAAACGAATTCTAATATTTGAATTTTCTGCAGTAGTAGCTGACCAGTAGACTGATTACCTGCCAGCATAGAGCCCAAAATATATCAACATTGTTTCCATGGAAAAGATTTTTTTCTGACGTTAGCAAAAACTCGCTTATGTTAGCGACAGAAAACGTATAACAAATATAATATATTAATATTTATAATTTCATAATGCCAGAACTTGCCATCATATACAGACTATAGTCTTCGCATATAATTTACCTTTATATTGGTGAATGAATTTTTAAAGTCTTTTTGTTGGTTAATGCGTGAAAGCGTCATAAACGAACTCGAGCAGTTTCGCATTTATAATATTAGTATGGATATCATACTAGATAAACTCAATTCATTCATCAACTTAAATCAAATCAATGGAATATTAACGTGTAACATGTTTTCAAATGATTTTGTTAGTATATCTCAATAGACGGTTGACAGCAAATTCGACAAATAGTTACCATAATAAATTATAATGTCCACGCGATCCATCGGCATGGTCGAGGGGTAAGGCTCTTGACTCGCAATCCGAAGGTCGCGGGATCGAACGCGGCGTGGGCAAATATATTTTTTTTGATTAATTTGTGTTAAATCACAATTTATTCATTTAAAATAATATGGAGTATTTGCGCACGTCAGAGTGGAAGATACTTTCAGTATCGCTCTGGTGTAAGACCACCACTCAGAATTGAAACGTTGCTTGACATGGCTTTAGCTGTGCTTGGTGACCAGATCTGAATAGGCAGGTACTTCCCCACCTTCCTCTTTCTATTTTCCCTCCCCACTACCTCCAGCCTCACATAATACCCCAATTGGGGATGCCATAGTCTCACTGGAACTCTTGTAAGGTATTCGTATAAAAAAAATCACCTCGAATATTATATTTGGTATTCATAGGAGACACAAAAAACCGTTAGCGAATTTATGCAAACCTAGGGCATCACCGCAAAACTCAGAAACAGTTTTCTTTGAAGGAAAAATTCCAATAGATAATAGAAACAACTAGTGATACGCCGCCTGTCGCCGAGCTACAACCAAATGAACGGACCTCCTCCATGAATGTTTATTGCGTTACGCGATGAAGATTTGCCATCGATTAATCCCATATGCATTTTGTAATACTTGAATATATATTTATAAACATAAATATATGTAAATATAAATATATTTATAAATTTATATCTAAGAAAGAGTTATTTCTTATTATATTATATTGTACTATGAAATGGCGATATTATTTTGTATTTATTTCATTACTTTTAAATTCAAGTCTGCTTCCACTCGCAAACCACAATTTTTAAAATTATTTTATTAATTTATTTAAACGCCCGTAGGGCTTTTACACAGATTTTTTTTTAATTACAGTGAAAATAAGGAGTTGACAAAATACAGGTAACATAATATATGCTAAAAACAAAACATAGGTTACATAAAAAATAAGAGTTGACAAAATACAGGTAACATAAAACATAAGAAACAAAATATAGGTTGCATAAAATATAGGAATTGACACAAAGTAGGTAAGGTTTAAAACGAATGTTCACATTAGTTTATGAGATAGGTAGAAATACATAGTTGGCACATATGGCGTTTGAAGTTTGCTAAGATCAAATTATTGTCAAATACATCCATATTGTTTAAGTATTTCTTGCCAAGATTATATGTAAACATTGTATTGGGGAATGCAAATTATAGTTGGAATGAGATATAGATGTACGTATGGAGTGCATTGTTGTGGAATGTAAGATGAGAATGCGAATGACTTATATAAATGTGTATTTGGGTTGTTAATAGAGCCTACTCACTATCCAATTTAAAGCACGGCTTGCAGGACTGCATGCAGAATCCCCAACCGAATTATTACTATCACATATCCGACAAAGGGAATAATAATAATTCGGCGGGCAGTTTTGCCTACTAACAATCCGATTTGCAGAGACTGCGTGCAGCCCTGCAAGCAATATTATTATTTTTTCAGTGGAACGAAAGGTCTAACAGTATTTATTATTAATACTAAACCGTTAAGCGCAAACAGAATGCCGTTTGACATAAACATTACGAGAGTTTTATAACTTCCTAACATAGATTTTAGTGCCTGCCAACTCTATAAAGCCGTCCTCGTATCGTGACGATTGACTCCTTTAATTGATTGGCGACAGAATGAAGAGCTCAGAAATACAGAAAATACGACAGGAGCTACAAAAGAAAATCAAAAGTGAGAAAGACAAAACATTAAAAAAATCTAATTGAGAAAGAGAATCATACATCATACCTCAGATCGGGGAGGGGGATAAAATTGAAATAATACGTCATTTTTTTTTCACAGCCTGAAGTAATCCTATCTGAATGGGCCGTCGGGTTAAAGGGCTCGATAACAGTGACGGTCGCGATATATCTGGACGGATGACAAGCCTACGCATGCCATATCTCCCTACGTTTCTATTTTCGTTAAAATCCGATATCTTTTTGTATGTGATTTAGGTAGATGTTGTGTGGGGGTGTTTTTGAGGAGAGGAAGGAGTGAGCATGTTGTAGGAAGGAGGAAACACAGAGGCTGGCAAATCGTTCCAGCAGACGAGCTGTTGAACTCAAGAACGAGTCGTAGAAACGACCCGTTCTCATGTGACCAATGTCAACTCTGTACGAATGTTGGGCGCGTGTTTGGCGTGTTTCCCGACTGTGCACCGGTGTCGAGGGGATCAATGACGCTAGTTCCTCGAAGCATCTTCCGTTGTAATATCGATAGAACATTTAGGTTATTGTAGTAGAATAGGTTGAATAATAGGTTATTGTAGTACCTAAATCTTATCAATTTTCTTATAATATCCACGTGACGTTGTTAATAGTTACCCCCCGGGCAACGGGTTAATGTATTAATTATTATATTCTTTACCGAAACCTTAATGGTTTCCAAATTTAGACCTGTGAAAAATCACGGGTTTCCTAATTATTATTCATAGGATAATTCCTAGAAGACAATTGAAATAATTTTCTGGATAAGCACCCACGTTATCACGATCCTATATCGATTTCTTTTAAACACTTCTCGCAAATAAAATTGAGACTTCTTTTTCTTATTTTTCCAATATCCATCAATCCAACCAAATATAATTATTTCTCCCAGACCTGATCGATTTCCTTGCCTCTGTTTCGCAAGACAGAGAGATGTGAGATGAGAAACAAGTAGAGGAAGTTATGGTTGGTAAGGCAATCCGGAGATTTAATTAAGAGATGAAAGAGACAATGGATGATTGAGTTTACCCAGCGGATTGGAGCCGATCGCTGATCAGATTATAATATAATACACGCGTAGCCAAAGTTACGACGCCGACGTTAGTGCAATCTACCAAGAGAAATTGGAACCAGACCAGTCGTAACATGATTGCGTTTTGCATATAAAATATTAACTACCTTGTCCATTCCAGCACTTGGAAAGTTAGCAGTGAACATTTTACTTTAATATTCCATGATTTGAATATTCCATTTCTGCAATAGTTTTAAGATTTCATTCTTATAGTTTCAGATATATCTGTCTATCTACAATGAGAACCGGAATTTGTAAATAAATTTCTTTAACAAAGTGAAGAATGGTTCATTTTCTGTAATCTTAGTTGAAAGTATGAAAAGTGCAAAACTTACATTACTCAGGACAATAAACGACCGCCACAACACGGGCATATGCCTCATCTAAAAACGTGTAAAAAAAACTATCTGACTGAATTTTTTTAAATCTTTCAATTATTTGATAAATAATTATTGGTTTTACTTGTTAGTTGATTTTGTGGATCAATTTTGCATAAAAGTTTTCACAGTTAGGCCAAAAGAAAGAGGACAAAACATGGACAATAAGTGAGTTACTAAAGACAAATGAGAAGAGAATAGAATAGATAATTACGTGCATTTTTCATTTAATTTATGGAAGCTGGCAGACCCGGGTGTTCTTGACGCCACAGTGATTGTAAGCGAACATTGATTAAAAAAAAACATACATAAGAAAATTGTTTGGCGACGGATCATGAAAATATCCTGGACGTATCAATCTCTGCGTTCGAAACAAGGAAAGTCGTATCTTGAGGTAGTGAACCAAACACCTCCATTACGCCAGCACGTTTGTGAGCCGAACGTGAGATTTATATATATGTCCTATAAAAAAATCGTTTGGTGACGGATCTTGAAAATATCCCGGATGTATGTATGTTTCTGCGTTCGAAACAAAGAACGTCGTATCTTGAGGCAGTCGTATCACCGAATACCTATACTTCACCAGCATTTTTTGTGAGCTAAAGATGAGATTTTTGTACACCCTTTACTTATTCGGCAATCTTGTCATATAATGTTGTGTGTTCTTACGATATATCATATGGAAAATCTGCTTGTGGAGGGAACCATGGAAAATACCATCTGGTTAAGGAGATCAGCTCAATGAATCGGAAACGAAAGTAAGTTATACGTTCATAGTAAACCTGTACTTGGTATTCAATAGGTCTAGCCCGTTTTGTAAAGCACGTACAGAATATACAGACGAACTAGTACCTAACCCAAACTCATTGAATTGAGAGAAATGTAGAAGATTTTTGGTTTAGAAACTATTAAAGTATAAAAAATACTAATTTCGGTTTAGGGTCTATTTTAGAATGATTGTAACTCTAGTTCAGTGAACTCTGATTTGTTTTGGGTTAAAGGATTTTAGTTAAAGGAGGAAAGTTATTTTAATTCTATATTTGATATTGTATTTCTTTTTGTTGTCTCTCAACTTCTGATAGTAAGACAACTTGAGATGTGTTAGGTATTTTCCAAATAAGTTAAAGTTTCGAATGATTGTTGGTTGGTTCATTTAGTTATCGTGATTTTTTACAATAAATGTTAATTGAAAATTAATAATGTACTTAGTTTTTACCACTTTTATTGTTTACAAAACAACCATTGTTTTTATCTATTATAAATAATAGATAAAAACAATGGTCATAGACTTAGACAACATAATTAATAACATAATAAAAGACATAATCAATGGAAAGGTGAGAATGGGTAGAGGGAAGAGGGGCAATAGGGAACAATTTACAAAGGGAACAGGCTTAATATTGTTTATTTAAACAGTTTTATTATTTTCGTTATTTGTTTTTGGGGTGTTATGCCGTGTTGCGCTACCTCCTTCTTTAGCCAACGTTTCGGACAGCGTTACAGTGTCCATCATCAGGGCAGATGGCTAAATCATCATGGCATATCCATCAACGTTGGCTAAAGAAGGACACAGCGCAACACGGCATAACACCCCAAAAACAAATAACGAAAATACGGCCGTGAAAATCTAAAAACTTATCAGGTTTATTATTTATAATTATGTTGTCTATGTCTATGAACATTGTTTTTATTTATTATTTATAGTTAGTTAGTAAACCCTGAAGAAGTGAGCTTAGCTAACGAAACATGTTGGTTTGTAAACAATAAAAGTGATAAAAACTAAGTATGTTATTAGTTTTGAATTAAAATGGTGCCACAAAATAAGTTTGCTACATTTGAAGAAATAAATATTAAATTGAAAAGACGAACTTACTAGTCTAGATAGACCCTAACTAAACTTCGACTGAGCGAGCCCGCCCAATCTCATTGAAGCCTTCGGCCATCATCATAACCGTTACTAATAATATTTGTCTACTGTTCATAGAACCCCTTGTAAGAAAGGTTACAACTAGTAGCTTTCAAAAAATTCTCTCCGTGCAGCAGAATGTCAAAAAGTCGGCTCGCTTCCATGCAGGATCTCCCTTTGTTTCTATTATCTGTGGTTTGTACCAATGTCAGCATTGGGTTTCTGGTGTCCGATGCCTGTCTTTTCGCTGGGTTCGTGGGTAGCGTATAAAAAATCACAATTATCTTCAACTCGTCTTGCGAATAAAGCACCGAGTCATGTCCGGCCAATATGCCATGTTCTCATTCGGGACTTAATTGCACTGGGGACACTTTAGCTCAATTCATCATAATTACAGTGTAGTTCCTAAACAACGATGACTCAACGGAAATGCTATTGCTCTTGAGGATGTCACAAAGCAATAAAAGTACAGAGATATATCTAATTACGAATTTATTGCAATCTGATACACAAACAGATAAACCAGAAACAGTGCAATCGAACGTCATGAAAATTGCTCAGTTTTTCTGTCCAGGTGTATGTATTGGGTGAACGCAATTGCTTGTTATTGAAGAGTTTTATTTCACATTTTTTTACTTAATTTTTATTTATCTGCTACGGATTTCAACACTTCATGTCATTCAATAGAAATTCAATAGCAGACAAATAAAAATTAAGTAACAAACTCGAAAACTTGTTAAAAACAAAACGCAATTATTGTTAGCTCATTTCCATCGTAAGCTCATTGAATTATCGGTTTAGCCGTCAAGCCACTTTACAGGTCCATGCAATGTTTTTCAGCTTCTAAAAATATTTCCACCATGAGCTATTAAGTTTTGAAATATTAATTGATTTGTCAGAAAAATAAGTTAAGACCTCATATCGATAATTCAATATTTCCAACTTTGTTCATAAATTTATACTGTGGTATAAAGAAACAGCAAATTACATAAAAAAAACTTTAAGTTATTTATGTGTAATAATTACTTCTTGCTTTTGGTATTTCTTGGAGGTATTAAGTTTTAAATAATGCAGTCACATTTAAGTGTCCACACTCTGCCATTTTATGTCCCACTTTAAAACTGCCATTGGCCCATGAATATTTCAGTGGATTTTAGCCACACTAAAATAATTTTGTCTTCGGTTTTAAATGGGCGAGTGTTTGCACTGCATTAAAGTATTTAATGACCGACTTGCCGAAATACAGTCTCCTTGCCCTGCCTACCTGGCTGGAAGTGGATAGGCTTTACCTTCTGTGTTCCGTGTACTGCCGTAGTGGGCATTCCATCAAATATACTATTCATGGCTTAAATTCTCTAAGGTAAGAAGGAGGGATGGCAATAGTCGTATAAAAAGACGATTTTCCGACGACGAATTATTAATACAGCTTGAAAACTGCTGCGAAAATTGTTGAATATTAGGAACACACGGAAACAAGTATGTGTTGGAAGTAGAAAGAAAAGATACAGCGGAAAAATAAGAAAATAATAGGAGGTGTTTTTTGAAAAAAAAAACGATAATATTTGAATTTATGGTACTTTCCTGTTATACGGACACATTCTTTACTCCCTTTAGAGCAACTTTTTTTACTTTCTTGAGAAACAGTTTTTTTTCGGTATTTGGCAAATTGAATAGTTTCATTGTTAAATGTGATTGGGATAAGAGAAACACCAGGATCCAGACCTAGCTCCCCGATCTACATCATCGAACACCTGACATTTGGTGCCAAACATTTATGTTTTTTTTGCACTAAAGGCTACACGTGATAACGTTTTGCTTAGATCAGAGAGGGACAGGTCTATGTTCGTAAAGACATTTTCAAAAGGAAGAATTAAGAGTGCATCAAAATTTTTGTTTATACTCCTTATGTTCATAAAGAACATCTTGAGGTTAGAATTAATTAAAAATAATGAACTTACTACTTGAGAAGTATTAATATTTACATGGTATAAAATGAAGTCGCTCCCGCCGTCTACGCTTAGATCTTTTAAACTACGCAACGGATTTTCATGCGGTTTTTACCAATAGATAGAGTGATTCATGAACACGGTTTTTAGATATATAATTTGCCAAGATTTCGTGTAAATTGGTTGAAATATATAAATAAAGGGAGCGGGCTGGCAAGCGGGCGGTTTGGATTTGATACGTACGCAAATTAACAGATGGCGTTGGTTATAAAGGTTGGGTAATGGCATTATGTTTCGTTAGCTACGGCAACGTGTGGCCGGGTCTGCTAGTTAGTTAATATGCGTGGGTTGGGTATTTTTTCTAGTAAATGCGATATGTTTTCAATTTTTAGATTTTTTGTTTTCGATTAACTAACAACAAAGATGCAGTGAAAGTTATACCGTTGTTATTAAAATAAAGGTTAAGTTGTTTCGAAGATACAACACAAGCATATAAATAAGTAATCAATGTCGATTAAAAATATTATTATGTAAGTAATTATATCAAACGATAGTATAATAAGAAGTATAAAAAAAGATGGACAATGGTGCTAATTTAAATATGGATACATAACACGACTTCATTCAATTGAATTAAATTCAAGCAACAAAAAGTCGTTACGTTAACCCCGACTTTTTACTCCCAATCTTGTTTTCCGTGTTATTGTTGCTTACAAAATATTCCCACATTTCAAAGGCTGAAACAAATTGTGAATGTTAAGATGCCAAACTCGAATATTATTGAGCTTATGTGGATGTATTTCGATCAAAGTCAAGCAGATTTGTTCAGAGGCTGAATGTTGTGTATCGTAAATGCCTTTCCCATGTGGAGTTCCAAAATAAATTTCTCTCCGAAAGTTTCCCTTACCTTTCCCCTGACATATTTTAGAGTACTTATATAAGTGAACATGTGCCCTTGTTGGATGAGGTAATTGAAATTTTGGGATATCAGAAGGTTTTTTATTATTCTTTTCGTAGTTCGAACTGTGTACAACATTGATTAATGCGAGATAATGGACAACCCGACTAAAATAAAAATTTTGTCGTTTTGTCGTTATATATATTTATAAATTTTTTTTATATTGTATTACTGTATGAATTTCTTGTGCAGAGGGTAATTAAAGATTTTCATATAATATTAAGACAAGATAATTTGGGAGGCGGGTATGGGTACCGCCGCCCCGGAAACCATTTGCTGTAGACTATATATATATATATATAGACTATATTATGTGTGCACTATCTGCCGTAGATCACCCCAAGTGATTATCTACGTTTGGTGAGTTAGCAGGGGTGCCCATGTTAATGGGGTGAGGTCTGTCTAGGTCTTGGAGGCGAATGACCAGGACACACTGAACCTCAGATTCCTACCCACCCCTTAAACCCCTTTCCTTCCCAGAACTCTCCTTCCCTTCCTTTTCTTAAAAACCCTCCACACGGCATCCCCAAAAATGACATAGGCCCTGAGGGAAATTATTTTCCTCAGGGCTTCCTGTGTGGAGCTCATGTAAAAAAAGGAATGGTCACCCCAAGTGGTTATCTACGTTTGGTGACTTAGCAAGGGTGCGCGGGTTCATGAGTACAAGGTTTGTTCGGGTCTTGGTGGCGAATGCATCGCCCACCAGCTGCCTGGCAGGGCGGATCGGAAGAGAATGGTTGAGGGAGTCCCTTTGACTTCTCCAGCAGTATTCTCTCGGAACATCGCCTAGCACTGCAGTGGGAGGGATGGGTTCATACGCCTGTCACTCCCGGACACACTGACACCCAGATTCCTACCCATCCCTCAACCTTTCAGCAAAGTGCAGAGGGGCGGAAGAAAAACTTTAGTCTATAAACGGATATCACAATACTGTTAGCACATCAAATTGCGTAGCATCCATTTATGCAATTAATTTCAAATTACATTTCCCGTTCGGTAAACACAGCAGGAGAGTTAAATAAAAAAAAACCAATCGGAAAACTTAATCAGTCAGAACTCGAATCATTCGAATTTGTGAAATAATTTAATGTTTTTATGAGCGATTTGATAAACGGTGTGTTGATAATTTCCACAAACAAAAGTACCCCGTGATCAAAACTGATAAGCTGTGTTTTTCTTTGAGATTTACTGTTGGTGCTGACCCGAGATGCAATTCGCCACGGGCCAGGTAAATCTGTCAGACCGTGAAATAACAAGGCAGGGTACACACTACAACACTTGTCACCAACCCCCGGGCCGCGGACCGGTATCGGTCCGTGGAACAAATGGTACGGGACCGCCCAAGGCCCTGCATAAAAATCAAAATTACGTAAAAAAAAATCGAACATACTCAATAAAAATTTAAATAATTGTCTTCAAAAAATATTTTTTCAGCTGAGAACGCCTTCACGTCAAGTTACCGCTTAAACAATACCCCCGAAGTAAAAAACACGACTGAGCTTCCATTTTGCGCACTCGCATATATAACGTAAAGAGCTCGAGTGAGACGCAACGACGTGAGTTATCGCTCTTAAATTCTGCTTGCTCAAATGCAAGTGGAATCGTTTTATTAAGAATATGTGACATACATGCGAATTCGCGACTTTGGCATTTACCCGAAGATAAAATTGTAGTTGTCTAGTATTTATATAAGAATCTATGCATTAGAACCAATTAAACATTGAAAAAAAAAACAGTTGTCTTGTATATCCCGGCGCCAAAATTGGAATTGTCAATTATTATTATAATGCCAATGAAGATATTATTGTATTGGCGTTTGATTGTATTTCCCCCCCCCCCTCGTCTTCCCCTCAGCGGGCCGCAGTAAAATTATCAAATGCTGACCGGTCCGCGGCGACAAAACGGTTGGGGACCACTGCACTACAACATTGCTACACATTGCGGCTCTATGCCCTTTGCGTGCAATGTTCACTTGCTTAGTGCCGAAGTACTAAGAGACCAGTGATCACGATGTCTACGAAGAGGTCTTTAAACTTACAGCATTCAATATTGAATCCACGTGTTGTGTTACATTTATTTTCGCGTAAGTATTGCATTTCATAATCATGCCATTTTTTCTATGTGAATGCCGCACTTGAGTCCCAGCTGCACCCAAACGTCTAGAGCCAGTGGGGTATGTTGTTATGCTGAAGGTAGTGGGGATGGAAAGGATAAGTGAAAGAGGAAGGTGCGGAAGTATCTGGCTATTCAGATCTGGTCTCCAAAGACGGCTAAAGCTACGTCAAGCAACGTTCTACCCTGAATGGTGGTTCGACACCATAACTCTCTGAGAATATCTTCCAATCTGGAACGTGCCGTAAAAATTTACTAGGTATATATTATTTCCAAATTCCAATTATAACGAGTTTTTGATTGTTGACACATAACTTAACCAATGCAACATATCCATTCCAAGGATTTATCATGAAATCATTTTTATAAAGATAATTCTGTTTTCATCATTTTAAGACGAACTATATGCGATGAAAGCTCTGGCGCCCTGAAGTTTATTTCTTATTTAAATAAAATAAGACAAGTGCTGTGTAATCGCAAATAAATGATGTGATCTTGATTTATTGCGATTCAAAGAGTGGATTGTATTTAAATTTGTTTTGTGGACTTTGATGCTGACACGGGATAATAAAGTGGAATTGGCAGGATCTGACTCACCTAACGTTATTTGGTGATGATAAATCCTTCTTCTTGGTCGATCTCGCGGTCCCGAGGGACACCTCTAGCGGTTATCGCTGCAAAACTACTCGAGAAAGCAAGAAAATTCCTGCACAAGTTTCCTGGTAGATATAATTAAGAACTGATGGAGCAAGGTCACAGTATAGCAATTAACAACAGACTTCATTAACAATTGATGTTAAATGCACCGAAAGGTCACTGTGGACCATTGCACAGCACGTAACAGACTTATTTAACATTTATTAATTCAGGACAGTGTTGAATGCACCAAGAGATCACTTAAGACCATTGCAAGCACATATGGACAGTAGACATTAGACTTGATGTAAATTATCATTGTCATTTTTCACCAACCAGAGTATTTTCGCCAGTTCGGGAAGGTTTATGTGGGTAGATAGAATAGGTAGGAATGTAAAGGTACATAAATATACAAGGAAAGGTATGTACATTTGCGCAATATTGGACATTATTCCATATTTGTCGGTATTTTTAAAATAAGATTGTCTTTTTTTGTTATTGTTTTTGGGGTGTTATGCCGTGTTTCGCTACCTCCTTCTTTAGCCAACGTTTCGGACAGCGTTACAGTGTCCATCATCAGGGCAGATGACCACTGTAACGCTGTCCGAAACGTTGGCTAAAGAAGGAGGTAGCGAAACACGGCATAACACCCCAAAAACAATAACAAAAATACTTTTTGGCCGTGAAAACCTAAAAACATACCTAAGATTGTCTTGTTTAAATTCGGGAGAAACCAGGTACAAACTGCAGCTGACAGCCGATTTTTTTACGTATCATTTACGTATACGAGAACATATATTTACGTATACGAGAGGTGAGCTTTGGCACTGTGAAATTTGTGCAGTTGGTCTGTGGAGTTAAGTCAAAGAAAATATTTCAGCTACGTGTGTTATTTACATTAAAAATGTAAAATAACAGGAAAAACGACATTATTTTGATTTAATTTATTTTTTAAATTCATGTTCAAGATAAAAAAAAAATGTTGAAACTCGTGTTGTAGTAAGAAGTAATTATAAGTAATCGCGTAAAGACGTAATTACGTGACAACCTTATCAACTCCGACGTACTGTAATGTTGGCTCCAGAACAAAAGAGACACGTTCTGTGCTTTGAAGAAGTTTATCCTTCAAAATAACACATTTGCCATAAATCGAGCTGCGGCGCTTATCGACAATTTATACAGACAAGTCGAATGGGAATTGGGAACCTTTGCGCCAACTTTTAGAGGACGTCAATAATATTTAATAAAAAAAATAACTCCGTAGGCGAAAAGATATAATAACACATTAAAAATATAAGATGAAATGTAATATTCTCACTGCGATATTCCGTGCTGCGAGTTCGTAAAAAAGTTAATCGAATTAAGTATTATTAGGGTCTGCGTCTGCGTGGTTGAATTTCAGAACCCGGCTTCGAGTTCATGTCTGACGCCACGTCGTACGCGCCGCGCCACAAATAACATCTGTGTACGTAAAATTTCAAACAAAGCTACCATGGTATATCTCGACCCATCGTTGCACCGCAGTTGGAAGGATGGATTCATACGTCCGTCACTCCTGGACACACTGACCTCCAGATTCCTACCCTTCTCTCATACCTTTTTCCTTCCCAGAACTGCCTAACCTTCCCTTCCTTAAAAAGACACCACACACAGCATCCCCTAAGATGACATAGGGAAATTATTTTCCTCAGGGCCTCTTGTGTGGAGTTAATGTAAAAAAATAGTATTTTTGAATTCAAGAATTCGTCAAAAGATGTCGCCACTTACGTTAGCTGGTCGCATGGGGACGTGTCCCTGGCAGGTATAAGTACTACAAATTTGTGAATTTGAGTATCACTTCGGGTATGGAAAGATTGACGGTAATACATAGTTGGGAATAAAAAAATCAAGCGGCTATATTACTCATGACGTCATTGCCTGTCCCGGTTACTTTGTTCAGGGGGGGGGGGTCTAGATTGGAAGAAAAACTGCTCACGTAATTCATGTAAGCCCCCAATCTCCAATCGCAAGTGGAAGTATGCTTGGTGTGGGGTGTGTGAGGTGGCGTGATTCTTGACATGACCCGACTCGGATTTTTAATAATTTAATCATGCCGTGTCTTCCTCGTGCGATCCTGACTTCTTCTACAATTCACTTGGCGTTAAATTATAACTGTCATTTTTTCCGGAATTATGGATTCCAAGTGCCTTTTTAATCTCCCATCGCGCAGATGGTGCTTGGATTATAAGGATGGGCGTACGCTGAGACATCGGTCGCGCAGCATGTTCAGCGCAGTTGTGGAATGTATGAGAAACATGCACGTCTCAGCGTATGTCGCTCCATGCACTTCCATACAACACAAAAACCAAAACTATCTTGCGCTGAACATGCTGCGCGACCGATGTCTCAGCGTACGCCCATCCTCATGGTTGTGTAATGACAATGACGACGCGCGACGTTTGCCCATTACCAGTATTCCCTTTACAACAATAACCCATGCTCTCTCCATGACGATGATCCGCCTGACGTTACTCGGGCACAAAAAACCGACACAGAACGAAGCGAGACGAACTTCAGACAGGAATTAATTAATGCTAATTAGCGAACGTATCTACATTTTATATAAATCAAAATTATTTTCCTTCCATCCCCTTTTGTAAAATCGTATGTGTTATTTTCTCATTGTTTTTCCATTGTTAGTAAGTTTTTCATTGTTCCAAAGCCGGAAAAATTTTCCCGAAAACTGTTTTCAAAGCTAGTCATCAATCCCGAACCTCTTGACCTAAAAACATGACCACTACAATGAATGTTAATATTTAACGAGATTTTTCTGGAACGCTGGAATTAAGGCATAAAATGTAGCTACAATTGAAATTTATTATTAACTGGAAGTGTGATGTGTCTACAAAGTTATCCCAGATACGTCCCGCGTGATGTAACGTGGGTGTAAAGGAATAAGGATAGTAGGTAGGTATAGATATATCAGCTAGTTGATATCTAAACCTACGGATACAGGTTGTACTGATTAAGATCAATCGCATCATCGGTAAAGAAAACTAGGCGAGACCTTCGCTAGATAGCGAAATCTGATTAGATTTGGCTAAAAGCTAGAATATATTATTAGTCTTATGTATTTTTCGACATCCAGGGTCGATTGTAATTTTTCGGGAAAGGGCATTCGTTTGGTATTTAATGGTTGAAAAGTCTTTGAGAAAAATTGGTTGAGTAAAATTGGCTGTAAAAATTGTTTTAATTATTATAGATTTGAAATTTTGAATGGTTGTCTCTCAGAAGAGAGATACTGGACATTTACATATATTCCACCGAGAAGTTCAAAGAAGCCTTTCACTCTATAGACTTTCGGGGAAGTAAAATATTGCGCTCTTTTAGATATATTTAAATCGTACCCTTCACCCATTTTAAAACCACAGATTCAAATTTGAGAACTGAGAAAACAATCATTTTTGAAAAAACATTATCGTAAAACAATATTTTGAAAAAATCTTTCATGGAAATAGAATTAATAACCTCCAAAGCAAGAAACTCCTCTTTAATAGTTCAATTATTCGTAGGACTCCTATCATATCCCGTGATACCTTGCAATTACCTTCAACTGAGGCAGATTACAATGCAATTGCAATGAGACGTCAGATCTTTTACAAGAATGCCCAATGCCATCTCAACAATTCTGTAAAAATGCCGATACCAGTTCCGTCAGATCTTTTACAAGAATGCCCAATGCCATCTCAACAATTCTGTAAAAATGCCGATACCAGTTCCAGACCCGCAGAGGTGGAGAGGTCCTTATAGCGGTTCAAATCAAAAGTACTTGTAAAACCAAACCAAACATTGTAATGTCAAAAGATGTCAACAAATTTTCAATATGATAAACGGTAAAAATCAAAATTACATTTTTATACTAATGAAGGCCACATTGAGATTCTTGAATTTCAAAACTATTAAAATAACCTTTTGAGGTAATTCATATGAAATAATAAAAATCAAAATATGCTTGCTTGGGTGTACACTAGTAATGAATGTAGGTATTGCTATATTAACCACTGGCTTTTCCCCGCGGCTTCGCTCGCATGGTATTACGGGAAATTACTGTAGCGCTTGCACTTATCAATTATCTCCCCCCCCCACCCCACCCCATCCCCTCCCGCATTCCATATATTCATTCCCTTACATTTAGTTTTCAAACATCTCGCCTACCACCTAAATTTCGTAATGCTATAGCTCAAAGAAAAAAAGAATTACTTATCCAATTTTGTTCATTCGTTCGGAATTTATGCGCTTACAAACATTTCGGATGTTTATTTTTATTTAAATATTTGGAAGTTCGTTAATATATAAAAAAATACTGTATTTATCATTCAGTCTTTATAATCGTTACAAATTATATTTTTAATATAGGAACTCTCATCTGACATTTATTCCAAGCTTGTCCAAAAAAAAAAACGAATTCTAATATTTGAATTTTCTGCAGTAGTAGCTGACCAGTAGAATGAGTACCTACCAGCATAGAGCCCAAAAATATATCAACATTGTTTCCACGGAAAAGATTTTTTTCTGATATTAGCAAAAACTCGCTTTTGTTAGCGACAGAAAACGTATAACAAATATAATATATTAATATTTATAATTTCATAACGCCAGAGCTTACCATCATATACAATCTATAGTCTGCGCATATAATTTAGCTTTATATTGGTGAAAGAATGATTAAAGTCTTTATATTGTGTTATGTGTGAAAAGGTCAAAAACAAACTCGAGCAGTTTCGCATTTATAATATTATAGTACGGATAGGAAATATTTGAAACATTCGAAATACCTTCTTCCATCCTCGCGAAGGTTTCTGAATTATTACAACCACATGACTATAAATCTGATTTTTTTTTAAATTATTACAAAAACTCTTACAAAACTATCAAAAATGTCACAAGTTCAAAATGACATTTTGCAAAAGAATGATTGTTCAATCAAAATTCAACTTTCGAAACTTTAAATTAAAGAATTTTTTTTAAGTACTCACGTATGGTAATAACCGAAATCGAAAACTTTGAATTTAATCAAAAATTATATTTATTTTAAATAGGTACCTACGTTAGGTACCAAATTTGATTGATTGTTCTTATAATACACAAAAATAAATGTTTGTAATAGAAAATTTGTCAAAAAAAATGCAATAGGTGACACGCGAGCTGTTTGAAAATCTGAATGTACCAGGACTGAATATATTGAACGCGAGAGAGGGGAGGGGATCGCTGGAGGGGGGTTACCGGGAGAAGGTAGAGGAAAGGCGAAAAAAGTGGAGGGGAAACGCATGAGGGACATGGAAGGGGAAGGGGAGGCGGAAGAGGAACGGGATGAATGGGAAAAGACACGCAGGGAGAAACAATTTCTTTATTAGTGGCATTGCAACGCATGCCGGGAACTCGCTAGTGTGAAATAAATCAAAGAAAAAATTAATCTAATCAAAGGAAAATTGGACTGCTGTGTAACTAAATACCATTTTATGTGATATTAGAATCGTATTATGAGGCAATATCATTATTACGTTAATCAACTCTTTGTAGTTGTTACGTTAATGTTTGTTTCGACAGTTCAGCATAATACCCAGACTGAAACTGCTTAAACCCACGCGTTGTACATCACTAGAGACGTTTCAAATACACATCCCAACTCCCAACGACAATGCATATTTTTTAATGGATGATTTGAGCCAAGACTTTTTCTCGAGATTCAGAGAAAGGCAAATAAAATAACGTCATTCATAATACATTTTTTTACTAATGACTTCTGTCTGAGAAAATTCACTTGCCAAGATTCTCCGTCCCTGGACAAAAAATTTTAACACACGATATTGCAAAATGGTATATTACATAATACATTTCATGCCATATTCAAAGAATTTTTTTCTCCCTGCATGTCCTTTCCCGTGCGCCCCGTTCCCCTCCGAAGTTCCCCCTCCACCTTCCCGCCTTCCCTCTCTCCTCTCCCGCTCCCACATCCCGCAATCCTCCTCCCGCGTTTCATATATTCAGTCCCAGTACATTCAGTTTTCAAACATGTCGCGTGCCCCCAATTTACAATTTTTTTATTCAAATTTTATTTTTTCATGTACTACAAATATTCATTTTTGTATATTATAAATACAATCAATCAAATTTGGTATCTAACATAGAATAGGTACCTATTTAAAATATCTATAATTCTTGATTCGATTTAAAGTATTAGGCGAGTGCATTAATTTAAAGAGTTACGAAAATTGAATTTTGATTTAACAGTCATTGTTTTGCAAAATGTCATTCTCAAATTTTGACATTTTTGACAGTTTCGCAAGAGTTTTTGTAATGATTAAAAAACTTTTCAGATGTATTGTCATGAGATTGTAATAATCCAGAAACCTTCGCGGGGGTTTAAAGAAGGTATTTTGAATATTTCAAACATTTAATATAGCAATATATAGACAACTCATAACTCATATACGTACGAATATATATCCCCAAGCAAGCATAATTTGATTTTTATATTATAGATTTGTTGATGGTTTTAGATTTTATAAAGTGCGACCAATGAATAAAGTGATTTTAAATATACATATAAGATTACTTGATAGTTTATATGGTCCAATACGTAAATGTAAAAAGATAGTCTTACCCCTAAATTTCTAAGATTTTAAGTTTATTATAATACTAGCTATTCCCCGCGGCTTCGCTCGCATGGTATTACGGGAAATTACTGTAGCGCTTGCACTTATCAATTATCCCTCCTACCTCCCACCCCCACCCCCTCCCGCATTCCATACATTCATTCCTACATTCAGTTTTCAACATCTCAAAGAAAAAATAATTATCCAACTTTGTTCATTCGTTCGGAATTTATGCGCTTACAAACATGTCGGATGTTTATTTTCATTTAAATATTTGGAAGTTTGTAAATAAAATAAAAAATTACACTATTATTATTCAGTCTTTATAATCGCTACAAACTAAGAACTCTCATCTGACATTTATTCCAAAACATAAGCTTGTCAAAAAAAAACAAAACATATTCTAATAGTTGAATTTTCTGGAGCAGTAGCCGACCAGTAGGTACGGGGCCGAGTATCTACCAGCATAGAGCCCATAAATATATCAAGATCGTTGCCATGGAAACGATCTTGATATATTGGAAAATGACGGAAACGGAAATTTTTTCTGACGTTAGCAAAAACTCGCCTTTGTTAGCGACAGAAAACGTATAACAAATATAATATATTAAGATTTATAATTTCATAACGCCAAAGCTTACCATCATATACAGCCTATAGTCTTCGCATATAATTTAGCTTTCTATTAGTGAAAGAATTTTTAAAGACTTTTTATTGGTTAGTGCGTGAAAGCGTAGCAACATACTCGAGCAGTTTCGCATTTATAATATTATAAGTATATAAGTATAAGTATGGATATTGTGCCTGCGTCAAATCACGTGTGCGCACTATTTTCTTGTGGCTTAGCCTGTTTTAGCGTATCATGCTAGAATAGGCCAAGCCATGAGGGTATTGCGCTGGTGTCCCCATTTTGTTAGCGCAGATCCGTGAAAAATCAGGAGATTTTCTGAATTATCGACAATCAGTTTCAATTTTGAAAATCTCAATTGAAATAACTTTCTAGTTAGTTAGCGCTTGTCTGAAATCTTCACGAAATCCATGCCAATATTGAAAATGACACAAAAATTTAAAGCATATCCGAGTTCATTGAACCAGAGTTACAGACAGACACAACCGAAATTTGTATTTTTGATTGAATTATTGATTTATGAAATTTGTTATGAAATTTGCATAAAAAAATTACAATAGTGGCAGGGAGGGAAGACTGAAGGGTGAATCCGAAAGCGGCGGAGAGAGATGAAGGAGGGGAGAGGGTTGGGTTCGAGGGAAGGAAGGCGGAGGAAACGCGTGCAGGCAGAAAAGGGGAACTGGAAGGGGAGACGGAAGAGGAACGGGAACGGGCGTGAAAAGACACGCAGGGAGATTTCTTAATTTAAGTAGCATTGCAACGCATGCCGGGAACTCTTTAGTATGTTATAAACTAGTTCAGTAGTTCAGTCTGGGTATAATTTTTCAATTAGGATCTCAGAACCTGAGTTCTGAAAAGTCCTGTGCTACGTGATACGCACAGACTCAACGTTATACGGAGATGTACTACGCAGCACAGTTACACAGTGAATACGAGTCACGTACATAGGAATACGTCACTGACATACATTACCTAGAACTTGGTAGTTACATCCCACATTATTATGGACCCAGTGGCGGATTTGCCCTAAGGTCAAGTAGGCCCGGGCCTAGGGCGGCCAGATATTAGGGGCGGCCAATCGTGACAAAAAAGTCACTGATGATAACAAGAAATAAACGATCGCGAAATGATAACAAAAAAACGGTCGCGAAAATTTCAGAATCACTACTTTTTTGGTAATAATTGATACTTTGTCAGAAGAACTCAAAAAACGACAGGATGCTAATAAATTACTTTACAATAAATTTAATTTTATTACTAACTTGATGAAACTAAGCGCGTCTGAAGTCGAAGAAAAGGCCAAAGCATTGCAAATGGTTTATTCTACTGACTTAGGAGACAATTTTTCAGAAGAATGTCTCCATTTTCGTGCTCACTGCAGTGTAAAATATGAAATGAAACAGTGCTTTCAGTTTGTTGAAATGGTTATGAACTGAAGGTCTTCAAACCAATTACCCAAACGTGGATATTGCTCTTCGTATGTGTGTGTGTATTCCCGCCAGTAACTGTTCTGGAGAACGATTGTTTTCTTGTTTGCGAGGTTAAACGATCTTGCTTTGCTTAACATAGAAGCAGATTTTTAAGAAAATTGGATTGCGAAGATTTAATTAATGATTTTGCTGCTCTCAAGTGCAGACGAGTTTTTTAAAACGTTGTGAAACACTTATTATATAAGGATAAAAGTTGGCAATAAAGTTTTTTATTTTATTTTTTTTTTTTTTTTTATTCTTCATTTTAATCACCCGCTAAACTGCCAAGGCAGTTTGTCAGCAGGTCAATTTGACAATATTAATAAAACACTAAAACAAAAAATATTATAAGAAAACACAATAGCAAAATAGTTGCAGAAGAATAACTTTTAAGTACCTACAATACAAAAGCATAAAATATACAGACAGACAGATATAACACAGGTAAATTACTGATAGATTAAATTAATTATAGATAGTATTTATACATAAGATTACAAACAATATCAGTACAAAAAGTTTTGACCCATTAGCCATTTTTTAATTTTTCTTTTGAGATCAGTGGGGCAATTGGATTCGATTTTGAAATTCATCGGCATCTTATTAAATATGGTGGGGACAAGATAAGTGAATGTCCGTTGGCCGTATTTGTTTATAATTTTCGGAACGGACAAACCCTCATTTTTACTAAATCTAGTGCCATGTTCATGTAAAATTCATTATGTAAGTATTAAGTAAATTCATTATATAGTTTATAGGTATGATGGGTACTGAGAAAGAGGCGGCTGGTACTTACTACATGGCCTGGGCCTAGGGCGGCCTGCAAATAAGACTGCAAATCCGCCACTGTATGGACCCACGACATACTCCTATAATCAGTATAGGCATTTTGTTTGTTATGATAATCACTTAGCTGTAAGCTCACCCCACGGCATAAATACATCAATAAATCATCTATTGTTCGCTGGCACCAGCCGTAATGAGATGATTGACCCAACAGTAGATATTCTACCTACTATTGATCTTACGGGTGACGTCACGCGAACCTACATAGGACAGGGATCATTTTGGCAAATTGAATTGATAGGGAATTCTTGGACTGCGACATCCTGTCTGATATATATGTACATTCTATGTCTTCTTAGGAAGGTTGGTATTACTGAACGTCTACCACTAGCTTATTTATACCTCTACCACTGTCTTGGAATGAGTGTCGAGGAATTTGCGCTGATTCTCAACCTTGTTGGGAATCATAATGTTATTCACCTTTAAATTAACTTAGCCTCAATTACATTAAGCGAGTTTACAAGCTACTAGCCGGTAAGTTTAAAAGCGGCTGAATTGGCGAGTGAGATTGTCATGACGACACGCAAAACTGTCTACTCGCTCAGTAGCAGCTAAAATAACGACTCTCGCGCGAACCAATTCGGTCAACATTTTGTAAAAAACTTAGCGAGATTTACGGCTCCCGCGCGAACCAATTCTGACAGTTACGAAATCAGCTGTTGGTGGGCCGCCATGTTTAGGCAAACGCTAGCGAGTAGCGAGTAAAGTTGACCACCTTTCTACTTTTTTCGTAGATTGTCCACAATCAGCTTGTATAATACGATGTAATACGATGACACTGAGCGAGTTTACTAACAGATAGTATATTTCCCAGATAGTAGCTTGTAAACTCGCTCAATGACATAGAGGCTTTAGTGAGTAAAACCTCAAATTGTAACATTTATTTAATGAAGACAATATTAGCGACTCTCAATCGAAAATTTGAAACAGAAAAACCAGAAAAAGATACGGTCACATCTAGGAATTAAAATACCCTGGACTTAAGCTTTGCCGAGGGAAAGAGATGAACGATGGAAAAAGATGAAAGAAGGAAGGGTAGGTTCTCTTCCACTGAGCTAATGTGACCCCTCCCGCTTCGGTCATATTTAACTGTATGATACCTTGACTAAGAACTATCAATATTATCTTCATTCATTTTTATAAGGTATATTTTTATTGGCTGTCATCTTTATGTGTGATTGCAAGATTCGTCTCGAACTAAATACTGCCTAGATAGTTAGTGTCTTTTAGACAAGTATCTATTTTAAACATTAATTTGCGTCATCGCGACTCTTCTGCAAGTTTTTAAACACACATAAAGATAGCAGCCAATAAAAATATGCGTTAAAATAATGAAGATAATGTTGGTAGTTCTTAGTCGAAGTATGATACGGTTAAAAATTACAGATCGCATTAGCTCAGTTGTAGAGCACCGCCCCGGCAAGTCTAAGGTCCTGGGTTCGATTCCTAGATGTGACCGGATCTCTTTGTGATTTTTCTGTTTCAAATTTTCAATATTGTTATTATTAATCTTCTTGCGTAACGTCAAATATTTTTTTAATACAATAAGCATTTATCGATTTTGCCATTTTGTGATTTTATCTAACGCATACGATCTTCCTGAAAGTGGGGTAAAGTTTTAACTTTAAGGTTGGGTTCAGAGGTTGTGGGTTTAACCCGTCTAATCACAGGAGACCCAAGTTGTCCCAAAACATCATATGCCGTTATAATAACAGGAGACCCAGATTGTCCCAGAGCGACCGTGCATTATTAAAAGATAGATATCTCTTTTACAGGCAAACATTTGTGATTTCTTTTATGTTAGAAAGCGAATGAAATAATGCTTCTTATTGCCTTAGGAATATACGAGCTATATTGGTCAGATATTTTACAAATCCGATCATAAGTGACGATTTTATTTTGCGCCAATTTGTGACATAACAAACACTTAATTTAAAAATAAAATTGTATGAATGTCATAAAAAGCGAGGTGACAGTTTTATCACAAATTTTATTAAAAAAACGAATCTGTATTTAAAATTTTCGGTTTATTTTATTTTATGTACTTTTTTGAGGAATCCCCAGGTAAGTATTTTGGAGCTAATTTACATTTTCAATATCAAAATTTTAATATTTCAAAACAAAAATGTTGATTTCTAATAAATACATCGAAAAGTTTATTTTATCTAGATTTTAGAAAAATTTTTGTTTTTGCAAAAAGGTTTAAAAATAACCAATAAAAAGTAACATTAAACATGCGTGGGAAGAACCAGGAATTTTGTGCTCAAATCTTGACAGGCAAAAGTTCATAGATATTATTTTCTCATTATTCGAAGGGTTAAAACTGTCTACTTTTACGAATAAAAAATGTATTAATGAAATCGATATGAGATATCTATCTCGTTTAGGAACCTACGCAATATAAATGAACGTATTTGAACTTTGCTTTTTAAGGGCCACTAACCAGCGGCCGAGAATTTAATTTTCGTCAAGGCAAGGCTGCCGAAACGTTGACCCAAGAAGGGGGTAGACACCGTTTTTTAACAACATCGGCGTCATCATCTGTGAGAATCACAGTCAAAACCATTTATTTATTGTTGTAGTGTTCAATTCGTAGAACGACATTTTTTTTAAATAAGTGATAATTATGATTAAATAAGTGGTGTTTAGCAAAGTGATTGGTATTAATTTAATTAAAATGACGCCACAAAGTGAATTTGCGAACATTGAAGACGTGAACCAGATTTAAGGTTAAACGCAACGTACATTATAATCTACGCATTCACAGATAGCGTAAATTAAATTGTTTTAGGTTTTAAATACTTTTGCAAGTTATGCTTTAAAATATTAATAATAATTAATTGTTCGCGCCCGTACATACGCAATATGAATATGAATACATAGTTTTGTCAGTAAAAAACTCAAATCTTTCAAGAGAGGCTGACAAATACAATATTGCATCGGTGATTCAATCCAATATTGTATTTGTCAGCCTCTCTTGAAAGATTTGAGTTTTTTTATTGACAAAACTGTGTATTCATATTCATATTGAGTATGTACGGGCGCAAACAAACAATTATTATTAATATTTTAAAGCATAACTTGCAAAAGTATTTAAAACCTAAAACAATTTAATTGGGGCCATCTGTGAATGCGTCGATTATAACGTACGTTGCGTTTAACCTTAACGATGTTATTATTATTAATAAGTTCTGCAAATATTTTAATTTTTATAATTGTTTACGTGTTCAAAGACATCACAGTAATATCCGTCTCCATCTTCCGGTTCTGATTAGAAATATAAAACAATCCTTTACCCGTTCTCCTTCTCCTCCCATATCCTTCTGTCTTAGCACATTATTTGGGTTATCGAAGGCTCCAGGCAACGAGTCTAGATATTGATATTGGACCAGATTAGAGAAAGATCTGTTTGACTATCCTCCCTTCCATTTTGTGGAAAAGCGATCGAAAGTATTAGTTATTCGATGAAAGTTGAACCTGCTGCCATTATTCCATAGAATTTTCTGTATAATTCGTTGAACGCAAACATAAAACTAAACCAAAACTAATGATGCTTTTGAGTACCAAGGGAATAGATTCCGAAACGACGAAGATTTCGTTTTATATAAGTTCGTTTTCTGAATTCTTTAAAAATAAAATAAGAAAACCCACAATTTGAATATCCCTTTCATCCGTTTGGTTATTCAAGGATTTCATATACCGTTAGCGAATCGCATTCATAAATTCCTGCCTTGCTTTATTAGGGTTGCCTGTTAACAAATGTATTTTAAATCAATGTCATAAGTATAAACACAAAAAAAAAAAAAAAAATATTTTTATATGAATACCGCACGAGAGTCCCAACTGCTCCCGTATGGAGCCAACGAGACTATCGCATCCCCAATTGGGGTATGTTGTGAGGCTGAAGGTAGTGGGGAGGGGAAGGAGATGGGAAAGAGGAAGGTGGGGAAGTACCTGGCTATTCAGTTCTGGTCACCAAATACGGCTAAAGCCATTTCAAGCAACGTTTCGATTCTGAATGGGAATCTTACACCAGGGCGATACTGAGAGTATCTTCCAACCTGGAACGTGCCGCAAATATACTATATATTATTTTAAATGAATTAATAGTGAAATAACACAAATTGATCAAAAAAAAAATGCGACGCCAGCCGTCTAACCTTGAAGCAGAAAGCTTGTTTGTTTTTCTAATGTCTGAAGCAGTAAAAATCTAACGATGTCTGGAATCAAGGAACTGTGTGAAAAATTGGAAATGTTTTTTTAGTTCATATATACATACATATATATATCATTAATATTTCACACGCTCATATAATTATTTTTACATTAGCTTCACATAGGAGACCCTGAGGAAAATAATCCCTCAGGGACTACGTCAACTTTGGGGTCAACAAGGAAGGGTCTTTTAGGGAAAGAAAGGAAGAAGAGAAAGTTTGGGAAAGAAAAAAGCAGAGGGGTGGGTAAGAATCTGAGGGTCAATCTGTCCGCCATCACTCACACTGCGGTGCACGGTGATGGGTCGAGGAGTCCGGCTGGAGAGGTCAAAAGGTCTCCATCAACCAGTCTCTTCGTATCCAACCCACCACACTGCAGGAGGGCAAACGCATCCACTGCCACGAACTCCACGAACCCGCCCCCCCCCTGCTAAATCACTAAACGTATTGAACCACTTGTTCATGTTTATTTTGAGCTACGGAGCAATGAAATATTCATTTAACTCTAAAAAAACAAAGAGGCCAAATCTTATGTTTCATGAGATTGATTCTATGAACTGTTTCGAAAAATGTAAGTATGTTTTTAACAAATAAAGCTCTTTAAAAATGAAACAAGAAAGTGCACTAGAAAAGACTGTATCATTTTTTAAAAATAATCTTCGAAAAAAGTGCCAAATTCGTGTGGTCGCTTACTCTCTGGTCACATAGCACTTTTTTCAGTCGGAAATTTTCGCTACATGGTAGGGTTAGGGTCTCCGCTAATGGAAAAACTGAAAAGAAACCGGTTCTCAATGCAATTGCAATTAGAAAAATCGATATTTTGTACATGTACATGTATACATGTCAAAACTTGACAGTTCGTGAGCCACTACCGCGGCAACCTGTCAAAAATGCAACTGAAACTCCACAGCCGCGGCGACCAGCAGTGCTGGATTTTCAGTTACATTGTTTTGACGTGTCGTTGTTTTGACATGCATTGTTGACAGGTTGTCATGGTGGCGGCTCACGAACTGTCAAGTTTTGACATGTCAGATCAGAAAAATATCAATTTTGTTAAGAAGGTTGAATGCAATTGCGTTGAGAACTGGTTTCTTTTCAGTTTCTCCATGAGAGGAGGCCCTTACATACCTATGTATAGGTATGTAACCCTACCATTTAGATGTATAGATACCTACCTATTAGGTACTCACGTACTATCAAATATTTTGCAGTTAACATTGATAAAATCCATTTACTCCGGTGGTAACCCTAGAATAACATCCTCATTAAACCCATCTGCTTGTGTTTAACGTTCCCACAAAAGCGAGTCCTTGTTCCTACAAATAAGGACATATTGTCCTGTGTGTTGCTGTGGGCTGGTGCTTTGTGCCTGTTGGCTGTTGGGTCAATGTCCTGGGTCCTGTATCCTGTGTCCCGCTTCACCGCTCCTGTCTGTCCCTGGACGCAAATTGTTCCGAATACTTGACTGCTGTTTAAAAATCATGAAATTTGCGAAATGAGCTCTGATTTCTTGAAATTTTGCTCATGTTTCAGAGCAACTATTTCTTTTCAGTTTTTGACCAATTACATTTTCATTATGAGCTTTGGTGTTATGTCACATCGATTCCTCTATAAAAAAAAAACAAGATGGATATAATATACATAATGTTTGTGTCATACTTTAAATTTTTTATTAAGTTTATAAAAGTGAAAAACTCGGACTTGGATGGGTAACATATTAATATTAATTTACTAATATGAAAAGCGATGCACCAAAAACACATTCATCTCAAATTATTAGAAAAAATAATACATTTTATAAAATAACTGGCGAGTTCCCGGCTTGCGTTGCAATGCCACATAAATAAAGAAATTGTTTCTCCTTGCGTGTCCTTTCCTATTCGTCCCCGTTCCTCTTCCCCTCCCGCGTCCCATTCCCCTCCCGCGTCCCATTCCCCTCCCGTGTTCCACCTCCACCCTTTCTCTTCCCCTCTTCCACTGCCACCCGTCCCGCGAACCCTCCCCCGTTCGTTTCCCTCCGCCCCTCCTGCCTTCCCTCCTTCCACTAAACTACTTGAAATAAACTAATTTTAAATAAAAATCGGGCAAAATTTTTATGCAAATTTCGTAACGCCAGAATTCACCATTATATATGGAAACCTTCACGGGCGTGCGCACAACAACTCACCAAAGTTTCATCGCAATCGGTTGAATGGTTTAGGAGCACATAAGGGACAAACAAAGAAACATTCATTTTATGTATCAAGATGGAGACTGTTTTGTAAATTCTTCGAATAAAAAAAATGAAAAATTTGATTATTTTATGACATGCCATTCGTGAGCCAGTTTTTTTCTGAAGCTAAAGAACGTTAGGTATTAATGGAGCATTATATGAGGCGAGTTCAAGCAATAAGAAATTCCCAGTCAATATGGTGCAAAGCTGCAAAAAATAGTCCATCGATTTGAACTTCTCCAATTAACTTCTTAACTTCTCTTTGGTTCAGCTTCTTTCGTTAAAATCTTTATCGCTGGATCAATCGATATAGTGCTCAGTTTAATAGTGAAAGTTTCTGAAACATTAAAACCGACATAATGCGTTACTCGTGTCTTTCCCGAATTTCAGTCGAGTTGAAGACTGAAAAGTAAAAAATAAATTTTGTAAACATCTACATAATAAAGATAATTTGTATACTTAAGTCTTGTAAAGGCCGGACTCCTGCGACCGTTTTTACAAACAATGCCTCATACATTACCATAACATGGCGAAGGACCATTTTGTCACGGAAATGGCCACGGAAAGCATAAACTTTGTGGCACCGACCTAATTAATCATCGACAGAATATCGGAGGAGAACGGCCTTTATAAAAATCTTATCTTCTTTGTGTTGCATGGGCGGTCATATTGGGAGCTTTTCCCGTATTACTGTCAAGGGCCTAGGAGGAAACCACGTAAATTTCACAATGTTTTGACTTTGACGTAATATTTTGTGGGTTTATTTTGTGCTATCGTATATTATATTTACCGAAACACATTCCTTGAATAATAAACTATGCATAAAAACAACATAACTTGCGTTTATTTGATAAAATGATAGGTTTTTCGATATTTTTCGCTACCTACTACGCTCGGAGTTTGACAGTTCAAATCGCGGCAAAAATAATGGTCCGATGCCACAGATAAATTTAATTCAAATTATTCCGAGTGGCTAGGCGTATTTCGGGTACCTCTTACGTCAAGAACGAGAATGGCCCAAGCGATTCTGACCTTGTCCTTCATACAGTTTCTTTATACATAAAGGTTAAAATCGCATATAAAAATAATTGAAAATTTTTGCGTGTACGCCGGCCAAAGTATAGGTAAATATTCCGTGTAACCAAAAAGTAAATAAGTCTTATGCTATCCTATTTACGATTAGCGCCCTTCCAATATGTAGAATGTCTCCATCACCAACATTTATCGTGGTCATAGATGCCACGTTGTCAACACACATTCAATATATTTTCCTTAATATCCGTTTGATAAAAGCTCTGTTCGAATAGTATAATATCATAAATCCGGATAGGAACTAGGAACACCAGATTTCAACATTATTATTAAGTTTTGTAAATATATGCACGTCCGATAAAAGATAAAAAAGAAATGAATTTGATGTTTTTATCTAAAAATATTTACTCGATCTCAATTCTTCATTATATTTGTTTGTTAGCAATCCACTCAAAAGATAATAATTGTTCTTGTTCCGAGAGATAAGAAGTAGGTGTCCATTATAAAAATAAAGAGTTTTTTTCAAAATCTTTCTTTTTCCAATCATAACTTTCATTAGAACTTTGCAAATTACAATAACTATTTTTATTACGAGGAAAAATACCAAAGAGCAGCATTAACAGGTGTTCCGAACGGTTGTGATAAGCACAGAATGATTAAAAAATAACTCGCAAAATGCCATCAATGTTACGAACAAATTAGCCAATAAATAAATTAAATCACTCAAACAATACACGAGTAAACAATTCATAAGGTGAAAGGTTTACGAATATTTTATATTATACTATACAGTTGCATGCGTTGCAATGCCACTTACTAAATAAATTGTTCCTCCCTGCGTATCCTTTATACTTTTCGTTCGTCCCATTCCCCTTCCGCCTCCCTTTTCCCTTCCTTATCCCTCTCCTTCCCCTCCACCTTCCCCGCCTTCCCTCTCCCTTCTCCCGTTTCCCTCGTTCCGCGAAACCCCTCCTGCGTTTCATACATTCCGTTCCGGCACATTCAGTTTTCAAACAGCCTGCGTGCCACCTTTTGAAATTTTTTCAATGCAAATTTCATAACGCCAGAGCTCACCAGTATAAATATAAACCTTCGCAGGTGTGCGCACAGCAACTCAACAAAGATTCATCGCAGTCGGATGAACAGTAAAGGAAATAATTTCACAATGTCAGAGCTTACCACTATAATATATAGAAATCATCGCGGGCGTACACCCAACAACTCACCAAGGTTTCATCGCAATCGGATGAATGGTTTAGGGACCGTAAAACAAAGAAACATTAATTATATACGTGAAATCCTATTTAGATTCATCATTACGACGAATCGGTTTACAGTATGAACATCAAAAAATATGCTACGAATAAATTGAAGCTTTTACTAGCTTTTCTATGTATTGGAACTACAATAAAATTATTATTTACACAAAATAAATAAAAACCACTTTTTTGCTTACTTGCCTCGTGCAAATACGTCGCGCGATTTTAAATTTTGTAGCAATGAGAATCGAAATATTTCTAGCGTTTGTATTCCTCTATATATATTCCGATTTATGGTATCTATAAATAATTTTATGACGGTCAAACTTTTTAACCTTATAAAATATTTGGCAAATATGGAACAATCAATATCACGTCTTATATTTAGATTTTTATATAGATAGGTCTAGATTTCTAAGTTCCATAACTTAAGATAGAAATTATGATGTAAACTCTACAAATAGTATTACGCCGAAGTTCGCCTTTCGAGATATGCATATTCTTTATAGATAAGGTTTGCAATGCTTTTGAGATAATTATGCCAAACTATTTAATGACAAAGGAAAATCTTTTATAATACTTTCTACTCGCTGATACGGATCAATTCAAACTACGACGTATTCGTACGTACGTATCAGACAGTAGGTACAGCTTAATCAATTTGAGATCAAAGTTCAATAATAACTAATAAGTAATCAGATACTGTACCAGCGATGAACAATAGAAATAAATATAGTTCATAATAATAATTAATTTTTATTAACTGATCAAGTTCTCCTTTGCCTTGCTTGCAAGTAACAACGCAGTCAACTTATTTTATGATATTACCAACCTAACAAAGAGAAATATAGAAAAGGATTCTTAGAAGATTGTGAAAGTGATGGTATGAGTGTAGATGGACGGTAAGGGGTGCGGATAGGGGGAAGGGAAAGGTCAGAGGGTAGAGGGCAGGTGGATTGATGATCCAATCTCAGGAAAGTAATCATTCCATAAAGTTAATGCTAAAGCGATGAGTGTATAAGATATTACGAAATGCCTAAGAAAATTCTATAGGGAGCCATTACTGACAAAAATTGCCATATTCAGGATGGTTATTATTATTTAACGTACATAATGGCTACTGGTTATTTTGTTACACAATGTGAAAATATTCTATGAACATTTTTTAACAAAATATAATTTTTTTGTTGAATAAGTTTTCAAATAATGTTTGCAGAAACACTTTTCTTGGCAAACAATTCCGTTAACCGCTTTGATGCCAGTAAACAATGAATTAATCATATTCATCCTAGACTTGCAGAAAGGTCAATAGATGTCGCATATTAAATAAAATGGATAAAGATTTATCCAGACACTATCTAGATAGCATTTAATTCGGGTTTGAATCTTGCAATCATACGTAAAGAAAGCACACAATAAAAAGTTGCTAAGAAAGTGAAGATAATGTGGGTGGCTTAGTCGAAGTATGATAGAGTTAAAAATGACCGAATCGGATATCAACACCTTGGCTCAGTGGTTAGCGCATTTGCCCGGAAAGCGAAAGGTCCTGGGTTCGAGTCCCAGAGGTGTCAATATCTTTTTCTGATTTTTCTGTTTCTAAATTGTCGATTGAGTTTCACCAATATTGTCTTCATTTAATTAAATATTTCAATTTGAGGTTTTACTCATAAAGTAAAAAAAAAAAAAAAAATTAATAGTTGTTCTCAGGATAGTCTAGAACTGCTAACAACGATTATGTACAATGCATTTCATTAGTAAGATTCAGAATATCATTCAATTTATCGGTTTCGTTTTGTATTACATATTTATTTTGCTGTTAAGCCATTTTTGCGTATCCCATTAACTGACAGAAATTAAAGACCAAGATACCCAGACTTGGCTGAACTATCCGTAGATATTTCTAAATGTTATATAATATAATTGAATCATTCACCTACGTATGCATCTACAATATGTGCATAAATGTAGATGTGTTTGCGTGTGTGTGTATACTTGTAAATGTGTATGTATGTATTTACTAATAATTGATTTTGATCCTCTTTGTTTTATGTACCTACTTGTAATTTAATTTATTATTATGTATTACAACTTACAGTCATACTAAGAATTTTAATATGAACGGTATGCTCACCTGTAATTGGAATCATCGCTTTAACCGTATTGAAAATGTAAATTAATGTAATAATTATAATGTGATGTTAGCGAGCCAATGTAAAAAAAAAATCACTCATTCAAAATCAACTCATTTTTTAACTTAGTGGGATTTGAATCCACGGTCTCCCGACCAAAGGTAAAATGTTAAACATCTACAAGTGTAAGGATTTTTTTTATACATTAGCTCCACACAGGAGGCCCTGAAGAAAATAATTTCCCTATGTCTTAGAGGAGTGTGGAGGAGTTATTGAGGAAATGAAGGAGAGGAAGTTCTGGGAAAGAAATAGGTATGAGAGGTATATATGGTAGGTAGGAATCTGGGGGTCAGTGTGTACAGGAGCGACGTATGAATCCATCCCTCCAACTGCGTTGCAAGGCGATGGGTCAAGTGATTCTGGCTGGAGAGGTCAAAAAACCTCCTTCAAGCAGTCTCTCTCGATCCGGCCCGCCACGTAGCAGATGGACAGACGCATCGGCCGCCAAAACCTGGACAAACCTCACCTGAGATACCCGCCTCCCAAAATGCATATAAAATGAATATATGGTGCTATCCTACCTCTGTCCTTTCCCCAATTCAGACTTACTTCAACTTCCAATTTCCCAAAATAAAGGGGTAGCTCCATTTACAAAAAAAAACGTAATACCACTTTTCCCAAATAATTAAGAGAAATTTTCAAGTTTCCAAACGAGTGGCTTCTGAAAATCAATGAGGTCCACATATTATCTTCATTAATCATTTTCAATAATGAGTAATACAATTGAAATCATTTCCATAATAATGCAAAATTTCCGTGTGTTGCATAACTCTAACGGCCATTGTTTATCAGTGCACATTGTAAAGCATCTAAATTCTACAGAATTGCTATAATCTGATGGGATTATGGCTGAAATCGGTTCAAAACTTCGCGCCATTCACTGCCCATAATTTGGTAATCATAGGAACAAAGCTTCATCCTGCTGCAATGCAGTGGACGGAATTTACGAACATTCAAACTAACTTAGTTGTACCGATAAGAATGGTTATTAATAAGTTTTTAAAGATTTTTTTTTTAATATTTTGAAGTTAAAATTTTACTATTTAATATTCAAATATCTTTGTTCAATATTATGTGAGTATGCAAATATTACTTCGTGCATATTTAGTGTTCTTCGTTTAATATACAGGATTAGCTTTTCAACTGAAACTCGTCAACGCAAACAGGATTTTGAAAACGTGGGAAATGTTCGTTTTTTGCACCTAATCACCCCATCTCATTGAGCCAATAATGCATTGAGTTTGTTAACAAATGGAAAAATAAAGACGTAGGTGACGTAGGTGACGTAGGTAGGATTAAAAATCTTCCTCCTCACACGTCTTGTATGAAAACGAAAAAGACAGAAGATATTAGAATAGAAAGTCAGTTTCTAATCATATCCCTATATATAAATATTCCTTTATTATGGTACTGGCAGTTATAAAAACAAGGAAAAAATGCAATGCTTTATTTTATAAACGCATAGGACGAGGCAGACATTTAAAATTAATTACGTACTAACTTAATAATTTTATTGTAAAAATAATATGATATTATCGTTATAAAGTTTATATAAAACCGTCCGGGACGACTTATTTCTAGGTTTGTAACAGTTCGAATTTAAATTTCATCGCAACGATATGGGACAATGTTTAATATTTGTAAAATTTAATGTAACTAATTAAGTTTTAGTTCGACAGAATTTTATGTTTCTATGTATTCAGGCATACACTTTCGACTGAAGAAAATATGTGCAAATAAATTTCTCGCGTTTTATTTCGATTCCACATTTTAATTAATAAAATATATTATGCATAGGATTCATCGATGTACCCAGGTACTTTTTAATGCTACGTTTTTAATACAAATATATTCTATTTTAAAGGTTTAATTATAGAAGAATGGTCACAGTCAACAATCAATATTATAAGAAGCAAGTAACGACGACGTATGTTCTTTTCGAATGTTCCATGACGACGTAGATACGAGCTCTGCCTGGGAATACGATAGTCACCTTGAAACTTATAAAATAAATTACATCCAAACTATTCAATATATTTCTCAGTTTAATTCCGAAAGCAATTTCCCTCCTAAAATTGAACTGCTTATATACAGTTGATATTTGAGAATACTCTTTCTCACTATATATTATAAAGAAAATAAATTAATGATAACACTTAAACTGAGTAAATTGTATACATTTGAGTATTCTTTTTAATACTTTGTAATTTTACCCAACAACTGGATCAAAAGGAGATATTCCATACCAAGCGCAAACACCGGCAAGATGAAAGCTTTATTTATTTCCCGACGCAATCACATCCTCGTCATCAATGTACTTCTTGGCACACGTTGGTATTTATTTAAGGCTTCCGTCGTGACTTCCATTTATAATTGTCTTCTGCTTTGTTTTGCGGTGGAAAATTTATCTCAAACTGTCAGAAATTCTTACGTTTTTAACGAAAAATCTCTTGTGTTTATAAGTTGGCAAGAAGAAACGTAAAATATGCTACAGAGCACATACTCTCATAATATAATCATACGTAATATATTATCTTCATGTACTTGTTCGCATATCTTGTTCATCCTTTACATTATATATGGTATGTACATTGTACATGTAAGTCATCATTTTCTCGTATGGTACAACTCCCGCGTATCATGTTCATAATGTCGTTACGGGACTTGGATGTTTGCCAGAAGTTGGTAGGAAATGATGCAAAAGCAACCAAACTCATCAAATTGAAACCTTGTAAGAAAATCAATCACCACACCGTCAAATTTCCTCTAACGTATGTTATTTTATTTTTACTATCTTTACTAAAATATTGGCGTACAAAATTTCAGGCTAGTCATAATGGCCTAAAGGGATTTGAAAAATGCTGCCTATTTTCTTTGATTGAATGTGATATGCGAGTATTTTTTTAAACCCGTTTTCATAGGAAAATATAAATATAGTTAGAATGTATAAGTTGAAGTGAAAACGGGACTAATTTGAAGGGAAACAATTGCCAATCTCTCTATAATGGCGTCGCGCGGGATAAGATGACGTAAGAGCCGAACCTTTGCGTTTAGATCTTTTGTTTTTTAAATCATTTAAAAAAATTGGAATTATTTGTCAAACCTAGTACTATAGAATCAGCGTTTGTTGAACATTAAAATTGTCGTAAAATTTTTACAGGAAATTCGTAATTAAAACTCTATTACCATTAAGAGGAATATAAACGCAAGAAATATTTCGAGTCTCATGACTTCAAAATTTGAAATCGAGCGTCTTATTTGCACGAGGCAAGAAAGCGAAAAAGTGGTTTTTATTTATTTTGTGTATATTTTATAAGAATGAAAAAAGTTAGAACATACAAAACCTCAAAAATAGTCTTAGCCATTAAGGGGAATTTTCAAATATTGTTTATTATAGTTAAGTCAAGCAAAAACATTTTATTTAGTGGTTTACTCTTATATTTTTTGTTATATAATTAATAATTTCATTGTAATTCCAATACATAGAAAAGCTAGTAAAAGCTTCAATTTATCGACCTACGGTAAAACCTATTGTACTAAAAATAAACATATTATCTCAAAATTTTTACGAAAGCTTTACTAGATAAAATTAGTCTTTCGAAATCAATTTATAAGTTTTTGTGGAAAAGAGTGAATACGTCTAAAATTTGATTTAAAAATGACATATTTCCGGTTTTGTCTAGTTATTCCCTCTTAACAGATTGTTCAGCTTTCTTAGAGAATCATTAAAAAAATATATGTATATGTGTACATATTAAATTTATCCCTTGATTGGAATTAAAATAATAATCTGAACTCAATCAGACTATTTAAAAAAAATGACAATGCGAAATGTTTTGTCTTAGACATAATTTAATATTATTTTTCCTCGGCTCTGTTGGGTTTCTTTATGTTGATCACGGCCATAAAAACTTTTCACTATGATCTTCTTACTCTCCCTACTTGCATTGTTAGCCCCGGGAGCGCAGGATAATAAAAAGGTGTTTTGATAACAGGCTTGAAGGAAAGTGTCAGGAATTTTTCTTTGATATAAAAAATTTACCCTTGCTTTCGTGTTCGCCTGGCAGAAAATTTTCAAAATACCTCCGAAAGAGAAGCTCATTTGTAGTAAATGGTTCTAGCGAACATTCACTGTGGCAATTTCTTGAAAATTTTTAACAAATGTATTTACATTTGAAAGAGCGTCTGGAAGAAGCTTTCTTCCACGTCTGCTTATAATTGATGCTCTTTAAAAGGAATCTTAATGAGCTGAAAAAGGATTGTAAACACGTATTATGTATATTGAATAGAAAAAACAGTTGATTAACATCATGTTAACGTACATACTATAGAATGATTATATAATTAAGAATTAGGTTCTCCAGGCCAATGGTATCTATTATTTTAGTTGAGTTTTTTGGGTATTATGAATTATATATGAATTATAATATATATTATTATGTTATTTGGGTAGACGACAATATACCCTAAAATGTATTCAGAATCTTAACGACGTAAGTAAAGAAGCCGTGTATACAAATTGCGACTCGCGACCCGTGTATTGGACGGACCTTCTGTCGAATTTGCTCTTTCAAAGAAAAGAAGAAGAAGACAAATAATATGGGAATCTTAACGACGTAAGTGAAGAATGCTTCTAAACAAATATACCCCCGCGGCATGGCGCATTAGACGAACGTACGGTCGAATTCACCGTAGCGAGCCTGGGGATTTGACCTTTCCGCCGCGTTCATTTTAATTAATTCTGAAGAACTTGTTACAAATATTTAAGATGTTTCTAAATGAATACCTCCTGAAGTTATTAATTCATCGTCTAGAAAAATAAAATCCGGTACCGCTAATTTATAGTTGAAAAACTGCTTATAAAGTTTTAAAATAGTTGTACGTAACGTATATTAATGATAAGGTATTGTTTTTATAAATTTTTAATATAAAGAACTTACGTACCCAGGTATCGGTTGGAGTAAAAAAGTTATTACAGTTACGAATTCGCCAGAAATGATTAAAATGTGAGTTTTGAGTAAACAAAAATTATTAGGGTTGTGTACCGCCTTAATTAAATATTCTATCGCCCTTTATTTCAATTTGGTGCATTAAAAAAACACTTGAAGTCCGATATTTTTTAATACATCATATTATATAATAAAGCTTAGACGTTTGGGCATGTAGTACGAACGATAATATGAGAGGTAGAATTAAAGTAGAAGAGATCGGGAAAACCCAAGGATAATATGGCACGATCAAGTTAATCAAATCATGTCAAGGGTCAGGAAATTTCCGTCTTAGAACAGTCAAATTGGAATATGAAGCTGTAGATGTCAGTGGAGGTCCGTGAATTTTCAGTGAGCTAGAGTTCTAATATTGAAAAATACGATGTTATTCATGCAGTGGTAGCTGAAAATGATTTTTTTTTTCGAAATTTATATTTTTGATTTGAAGATTTTCAGGATTCTTTCAGTTTGGGGATGCGGCGCAACATCAATAACGTCGTATTTTTCAATCTTAGCACTCTAGCTCACTGAAAACTCGTAGACCGCCACTGGTAGAAGTTTGATTTTTTTGTCTGTAGATTCATGGAAAAGACTTTAATTTAAAAATTACAAACGCTATTCGAAATATTATTTTTTTTTATATTAACTTCACTTCAGGAGGCCCATAGATTTTTTTTCTCTAAGGACCAATACCATCTTTCGGGATGCTGTGTGGAGGATATTTTGAAGGAAATGGGTATAAGGGGAGGGCAATCCGAGGGTCAGTGTTTTCAGGAGTGACGGTTGGATGAATCATCCTTCCCTCTGCAGTGCTAGCCGATGAGTCGAGAGAGAGTCACCGGAGAGTCTTCAGAGTCATTCAAATCGGCCTCCCCCGATCCTTTTGTTCTTTTGATTGATCATTTTGTATTTTGAAAAATCCACGCATCTTTCTAAAGGATCTACCACCTTCATCTCGGTGCGTGGTGCGTGTATCCCATCCATTTCCCATCACAAATAATACTCGTTTTGGCAATCAATCATTTAGCGTCGGCGATGGAGGAACATTACACCAAATGTTCATTGGATTTTCATCAAATTCTTTTACATTTCTCCAGTAGTTGCAAATTCGATGAAAATAAATCACGTTTTATACGCCACAATAATCAAAAATAATGAATAAACCAGCAGATTTACAAACTTAAGCTATCATTCACATTCAAAAATACATATTGGTATTCCTCGGATTAAAAACATATTATTATCAAAATGGTTTAAATTTATTAACAATACTGTGTGACGAAATAATATATTTTTTATTAAATTAAAATAACCAACCATGTTTACATCACTATTTTTATTAACAACCCATTATCAATATGTTTCAAAACCAAATGTTTCTTCATCAGGATTCATGTAATAATGAGAGTATTAAAAAATTACAAATGAAACATGTCTTTCATTATATGTGTATACAAGATGTACAGAGTGTACGGGGTGCAAGAAATTTGTAGCAAGAGTTAAGAGGTACGCAGGCTCAAAAAGGCAACTGTTTGGGCGCACTAGCGGCGTTTTCTTCAAACGAACGAGAATTCTAGAGCATTCTACTAAATTTAGGCGAACACACCCGGAGCAACCAAAGAATGCTCCATAACTGTAAACATCAAAATAATTTGCAAGAACAAACTAGAATGAGCCTTTGTTCGTTTGGTTTAATCCCACCTTTATAAACTGAATAATATTTTAAGAAGCTTTCATTGAACCTTGTCCTTCAGGCAGTTTGAGCCATGAATGATATAAATAGCCAATGAATTTGTTGGTCTATAGTCTATAGAATGCATTGCACCTTGTAGTTCGATAGCTTGGCAAAGCTAAGCATATCAAATGGCCATTACGGGTAACGTGATCGGTTGACCTGATATAATAATAAAAACGCGACAATTTATAATGTATTATGTTTCTATGGCCCCGTTATTGTAAAATACTTAAGTTGCTTGTTTGACGATTGGTTTAGTTAGCATTTTTGATTAACCGATCGAAGAATGTTTACCTCTAAGTAAACGATATTGAATATAGATTTTCTTTTCGACTAGCTTCTTTACGAAGAGCTTCACACAGGAGGCCCTTAGGAAAAAATCCTATGTCATTTGAGGATGCTCTTTTCAGGGAAATGGTTTATTAGGGAAAGGAAGGAGAGGAAGTTCTCGGAAGGAAAAGGTGTAAGGGGTGGATAGAAATCTGGGGTTAATGTGTCCAGTAGTGACGGACGTATGAATTCACCCCTCTCACTGCGGTGCAAAGCGATAGGTCGAGAGTGCGGCTGGAGTCTAGGTTAGGTCTCGCTGAACCATTCTCTCACGATCCGTCCCGCCACGTTTTAGATGGGCAAATGAATTTGCCGTCAAGGCCTAGACAAACCTCATTCCATGAACCCGGGCAAGTGACCAAATGTAGCGAATTGTTTGGGGGTGACCTATGGCAGGGGAGTTGGTTATCCCATAAATGGTTCCAAAATTCAAATTACATTTATATCAAAAGTAAAGTTCTATGAATAAACATATATCTTAATATATATATTTCTTCTGTTCGTGTGTGTTCCTCCTAAACGGCTGGACCGATTTTGATGAAATTTTTTGTGTGGGTTCAAGGGGATTCGAGAATGGTTTAGATTCACAATTTGGTCTGTTTCACAAAATTCACAAAATGTTCTTTTAAATAATTTTATATTTTCCGGCAGACTGCGCTACCATCGCAGTATCGAATATTCAATATTATTCTATTTTAATTTTAGTTTGTCCCGACATTTGTGTACAGGACAACGTCTGTCGGGTCTGCTATAAATAAATAAATAAAATTGTGGAATATTCCAGAACACTCGAATGTTGTCCTGAGCGAAGCCGGGTAACCCAGCTAGTTTACCTATATAAACATAAATAAACCCAGGTTTCATAAATTCAAGAAAAAATCACGCGCAGTGAAAAAACGTGATTTAACGTCTCTTTGAATTAACTAACCATTGTTCTCCGCAGGGGTAGGCAGAGAGGATGGACCGCCAACCAACTCGGTCGTGGCGTACACTTCTTGCTTCAGTCACATTGATAAATCGTCTCTTTTGTCATTCTGACTCTTGGCATGACCCGACTCAATTATTTGATTCGCTTGATCGCGCCATGGCTTCCTCGGCCATCCCGACTTCTTCTAACATTTAATTTGCATGTATATTTACATCCCAGTTCATACAATAAATAACCTTTAAAACCAATTCAAATATTAAAAATCTGTGAAGAATATGCAAATGACCACAACATGATGTACAACCCCAAGAAGACGGAACTAATCGCATTCCACCATGAAAAAAATCTCGAGAAGATGCTCCCCGTACAACTCAATGAGGAAAACATAAGCACATCAACGAATGGAAAATACTTGGGTAACATCATCACTGAAGACCTCTCGGATGATGGTGATATTGGACCACAGAGGAGAAGTATCAGTGTATTGTCCAATATGATTGCCCGAAGATTTTTCCAATGCAGTAACCATGTAAAAAAACATTGTTTTTTTTTTTGACTTACCAAATGATGTAAAATTTATTTATTTATTTATTTATTGTTGTTATACGCCCATAGGGGCTTTTACATTGTTCAATGCATTTTGCACTAATCTATATACATGTGAAACATGGTGTAACTACCGAACCGGCTGAAACGGCTCCGGATCCAATAAATGATGCATGTAGAATTATATTTGGATTCAGAAGATATAGCAGTGCATCGACAATGTTCACTGAACTAGGATTGCACGGATTCGCCGGTCTAATGAGACATCGGGTCATTGGAGCCAGGATGCGGCTAATGACTTCCGACAATGCAGTAGTGAACGCAGCGTTCCAGCAACCAACCCCACTCCTGAGTGAGCACTGGGCCCGAGCTCACCCCAGACCACGCTCTACATAGAATTGATTATTTATTTATTTTTTTATTTTTTATTATTTTGTTTTTTTCCTATTCTATGTTTTAAAAAAAATCTGTTGTATTAAAATATGTATAATTATATAAATATGTACATGTGTATAATTATATAAATATAAATATGGGACGTGTGGGATTACACTATCCTCCCCTCATCCTGGAATAAAAAAAAATTAAAAAATTTTCACTCCTAACTTGCGAGTATAATCGATTTGAGTTATTTTTACATAAAATGGGTTTCCTATTAGGTGAGGTTGATACTCGTAAACCGTTCACGATTTTTGTCACAATTTTGAAAAGGGTTGGCTAACGACCTTACCGAAACTATCAATCAAAACTAAACCAATTTATAGAAGTATTTCCACTGCAACCCTATAAAGGTAAGCTTTCATTAACGAAGCTAAAAGGGTTCCGAAGTTTTAGGCCTTCATAGCTAATGGGTATTCGAAACTATTTGGTCTTTTGTCACCAGTAGCTATATAATAATTTTGATAATTATCATGTTCATAAAAGCGACACGGTGATAATAATTATTACATATTTGTAAAAAGCATTAACTTTGTGGCTCGCCATAATTTACAATAAAAACACATAAATTTGTTTTAGACCACTTATATTCTAATAGACCACTTATATTCTAATATAGACCACTTATATTCTTATAAGAATATAAGTGGTCTAAAACAAATTTATGTGTTTTTATTGTATAATATTTATTTTTAGTTATACATTACCACTTTTTTTATCTTTTCCTATATTTCAACAACCTATTTATTAATAGGTATGTTTTTAGGTTTTCACGGCCAAAAAGTATTTTTGTTATTGTTTTTGGGGTGTTATGCCGTGTTTCGCTACCTCCTTCTTTAGCCAACGTTTCGGACAGCGTTACAGGGTCCATCATCAGGGCAGATGAGTAAATGATATTGGTGAGAATATCATTTACTCACCAATATCATTTACTCATCTGCCCTGATGATGGACACTGTAACGCTGTCCGAAACGTTGGCTAAAGAAGGAGGTAGCGAAACACGGCATAACACCCCAAAAACAATAACAAAAATATTTATTAATAGTTTTTTTTCCTTTTGAAAAGTTGAAATATTGATTTATTAGTAACATTAACTTCTTTCGGCTTTTGCATAAGAGACATTAAAATAGCGTAAGTTATAAAGAGCGTGAGCGTGCAAAACAGGAAAAGATTGTAAATAGTAGTTAAGAACACGTGTAAATAATAAAGCAAAATGAAATCCTGTTAGTAATACAATATTGGAATGCCTAAGAAAGATACATACTAAATACTTATCCTATTAATTAAAAAATAAGTAAGTAACTTTAGACCAGCGGTTCTCAACGTGGGCGATAACACCCCCTTTTGGGCGTTTAAGACCTTCAGGGGGCGGTAGAGGACCCAGAGAAAATTGGGGGGGCGTTGAGATGGCCCAGGGGGGCGTTGGCAGGTAAAAAATATGGTCTAAAAAGATAAACAAAACACGCTAATCACGTACTAATAAAGCAAAGTACACTTTAAAATTGATTATTTTTTGTTATTGTGTGTATTGTAATCATTTTTATCACGTGTGCGAAAATTTACATATTTCGATAGTTCGGGAAGTGGATGAGAATTGAACTGAAAGATTCTATTACATTCAGATCTACATTAATTTGGATAACATGAAATTTTTAAATTTTTTGATTGGAATTAAAAAAGATAAAACTTCCGATTTCGCGTGAAATGTCTCATATAAATTTAGGTGAAGTTAATAAAAGAATTGTTTGTAGCTATTAAATTATAACAAGTTTTTTTTACAGTATTATCTGTGCTTGCACTAAATTTAGCTTTCTGAAACAGCTATTGCACGTTTAAATATAATCGTGGCAATAGCTGTTTAAGATTCGCGACAGATAGTATGTAAAAAAAATTGACTTTCGGGACACACAGAGAAACCCATCCCATTACGCCCCCCCCCCCGTTGTGGTAAGTACAATCGTGAAAATAGCTCTTTCAGATTCACAACGACAGATGGTATGTAAAAGCAGTTGGGGGGCGCTGGAAAAAAAATATTCTCAAAGGGGGCGGTGGGCAGAAAAAGGTTGAGAATCTATGCTTTAGACGAATATGAGGTAGACATTATTTACATATACCTAATGAGTTATATTTCAAGTTGAAAAGATTTCTAAATGAGTTGTTTACCCAAGTAAATGACAGCTCTGATTTTTAAATTTTTTTATATGAATACAGACAAGAGTCCCAACTGCTCCCATCTGGAGCCTGTGAGACTATGGCATCCCCAATTGGGGTATGTTGCTGAAGGTAGTGGGGAGGGGAAAGAGATGGGAAGAGGAAGGTGGGGAAGTACCTGGCTATTCAGATCTGGTCACCAAACACGGCTAAAGTTTAAGCAACGTTTTAATTCTGAGTGGTGGTCTTACACCAGGGCGATACTGAGAATATCTTCCACTCTGATGATCGTGTAAAACAGCAAAGAATATAAAATAGAAGTTTGAAGCAATTTGGTGTTTTTATCGTGATAGTGAAGATATCGTGATATATTAATGTTTGGGTTTTAATTTATGCCTTCTCGCACTTTCCTCTTAAGCCTACTTTTCAGACCGGTTACGGAGTCCATTCTCAGGGCAGATGTGTAGATTGTAGTGAAGTTTGTATTTCTGCATGTAGAAGTGATACATTCGTTAATACTCTTGGGACTGGTATTACCATAATAATTACTTAATTATGTCGTGGTTTTCGAAGTTAGTTTTGGTGTAGCCGTCAATACCGAATACCTATCTAAAACTAAAGCTTTGCCCCGTCGTCTCTATTAATATGAATGGGATTTTGTGGATTAATATTATCAGGATATTACTCAACGATATTAAAACGATAATACCCAAAAACTAAACACGGTAATATTTTTGGCCGTGATAATCTCAAATTATATGATTATTATGAAATTTTAGATATGTACTTTGCAACAAAGCTGTACAATGCACTTCCGGTGGCCACTTTATTTGAAACAGGAAAAATTAACAGGAACATTTGAAACAAGAACACAAATTATTTGAAATATATTTGGATCATCAACCAAAACAGATAAAACATCAGCGATTTTATTAAATCTTATTTTCAAATCTGTATTCCCAACGGTACGACGATGATTTTCTATCGTCTTTTATTTAAAATCAAATATTGTTTTTGTTATTTTTATTTCTGTGTAAACTGCTTTTATTAAAGTGCACCTGCTCTCAACACAGGAGTTCCTAGTAAGACAGGCACGGTACATTACCAATGTGATTTAATTTATAAAGTTGAATGAATAAACAATTAAAATAATATATTAGTATATTAGATTGAGGCGGGAATGGGTACCGCCGCCCCAGGAACCTTTATTGGATAACCAACACCTCTGCCATAGGTCACCCCAAATGGTTCGCTACGTTTGGTGATTTAGCAGGGGTGTCCGGGTTCATGGGGTGAGGTTTGTCTAGGTCTTAGAGACAGATGACCAGGACACACTAAACCCCAGATTCCTACCCATCTCTTAAACCCTTTTCCTTCCCAGAACTCTCCTTCCCTTCCTTTCCTCAAAAAACCCTCCACACAGCATCCCCAAAGATGACATAGGCCCCGAGGGAAATTATTTTCCTCAGGGCCTCCTGTGTGGAGCTCATGTAAAAAAAAATACCATGTTAGTAATATTTTTTTGTAAGTTATTTGAATCTTAATATCTAAACGTTCATAAAGTGCTTTCTTTTGTAGGTCGACGAGTTCCCACCGCCTCTCTGCCTGCCCTGACGGAGGTGTTGAGTACTGTCAGAGCTGCTTGGAGTTCTCCCATATCCCTCATCACACGTGCTTATCGGTGAGTTGTACAGTCGTATTCTTAATACTATTGAAATGTATTCGTATAATTTGCCTCATTTTATTATTTAAATTAAGTAAGCTGGGAAAACATGCAGTTTTCCGCTCGGGGAACATTGCATGCAATATTATGCAAAATAAATTGGAACATTTCCCTCATTTCCCTACAGTCTTTTGAAAGTTGCGGTGAATATTGAATTCTAATTAAATTAACTTGCAATCTGCGTTTTTATAAAACAGTTAAAATTGAAAAATGTCGTAAAACCGTTATATTTATGAAACTTAAACTTCCGAATGTCGATTTTAGATATAAATAAATAAAACTGAACTTTTGCACAAAAAATAATTTTTTTTCAACAAAACGTTCTTTTTGGCAAAGCCCAAAGTGTAAGTGTTAGTGTAAAGGTATTTTGATTTAACCCAATCAAACAGTGCTGATGAAATTTGTGCCTGGATTTTCCTTATATTATTTTTTTTCCTTCTGCCTGCAACCTCGTCCTTCCTTCCTTTTAGCATTAAGCCGCCGCTACCCGAATTTCTACCGATTTCTTATATACCTCCCTTAAACATTTGAAGTTTTTAACCGCTTAAAAAAATATATGTTATTTTTTAAGATAATACCTAGACGCTTTCTACGCCGAAACGCAAATTGTATGAAATTCCCTCGATAGAAAAAAATCGCAAGGTATCCTCCGAAAATTATTAAAAACACGTCTGTTTCTATAATTTTACAAGTTATAGTTGTGAAAAAATTCACAATGTTTCTTTAAATGATACTTACGACGCCTTCCACGAGATTTTTGCTCTATTTTAAACGAGTCATATTTTATTAAACATTTTCACAATTTTCGCTTCATTTTTATCATTTAAAATATTGGCGCGCTCTGTCCAACTTTCGTAATTACATATCTCTCCATCTTCTTATTTTTGAGCGGGAAAGCGCCGCCTTAACATAGAGTAGGGAGACATAAAAATATGAAAAACGATCTCACACCAAGTATTCGGGATAAAAATAAATGACAGAAACTGCACCAGGAACTTTCTTAAAATATTCATACATATTCCGCAAAGCTGCTGTCCTCAGTTACAAAAATCATATAATAATTCATATCTTTGGCAAAAGTGAAGTCACCACAATCATCCGCCTTGAGAAGAATTTCACACGATTTTCCACTTTTCCTTTCGTGGAGAATATTTCTTCCATCGAAGAGAAGTAGGGGTGGAGTCAAAATAAGCTACAACGAAATGAGAACCCTCAGGCGTTGGTTTTGTCGTGTTTTTCAAAGACCGGATCGAATCCGTTGTTTCAATAAACTTTTCTTTTAGTTTATATTTTGAGTTATTGTACTCTTCTGTATTCTGCTTGCAGTATATATATATGTAGGTTTGTAACTAAGGGGTGACTGCGTGTTTTTCTAAAAAAATTCCTCGATCTTGAAAGCCACCAAGCCTTTAAGGTCGTAGACAAAACCATTTTATATATCACAGCATCTTGATTTCGTCTGTCATTTTCTCATCTAGCATTTTCCTCACCAATGCCTCCCAGTAAATGATTATATCTCCGTGTTTTGGCTCTGGCCGAGTCTCGGGCCATAAAGTGGATCGTAAAATGTTCCCGAACTTGTAAATTCCCCAAAATGACTTCTTTTCTCGGCTCGGGGCGATACTTTAATGCCGAACCTTCATTAGGGGGTTAACGGGTGTAGAGCTTGTTCTAGGTGCCGTTTAACCGACCAAATGTGATGTATACTTCAAGTAAAAACTTTTTTTGACGGTATTTGAGATTTTATACATTTACACACCTCAACTATAATGGGCTGAACTTAAAATTAAACCAACCATGATTGCTTTACTTTTATTTTTGTTAATATGGAGACGGCATGCGTAACTCCCCCTTAAGACGACTCACCTGATTTCTTGCTTTTATTTTGTAACAAGTACAGACAAGACAGTAATCAATGGGAATTTGAGCAAAGTTGATATTTACTAGATAACGAATCGTTTTTACGACTCGCTCCTTAGCCAAACACCTGGAGTATCGAATGATTTGCAGAATTTTGTGTTTCTTAACTCCTATCGACGTTTTACGAATGAGTTGTTTTTTCGTCCTCCTCGCACTCCTACTCGCACTCCTAACCTAAAGCGACATGGGTCCCGAGGAAAATCGCCAACGAATCGAAAACCGTCACTTTTAAAAAATTTTCAGCAGCGTCGGTCGGTCGAATGGTTGAAAAAGCAACCTTTTTTTTCATTTTCTAGATTCTTGTGCCTTGAAGAGGTGAATTATTTAAATTTACTGAGTTTAAAGCTAATGTTCTTTGTACAAATAGAACGGCGTCATTTGCGCCTCGCAATTTTTACCTTATGTGGGTATTTAAAAATATTACCTGGCTATTACAGACTTAGAGGTCTTGTATTTCATCGGTAGGTAAAAATTGTTACCTAAAAACCCTAATAAAATTGCATGTTTTCATTATCATCAATCTCCATCAGCAGAACTAGCAGGACTGGCAGCCGATGGCAATAATACGTGTCTGTTTGCGTTATGCTGGGAGTGGGAGGGAGGCGGTCATGTCCTTTTATTTGGAGTTCTTCCGCATTTGCCTTCAGGGAATGAGGAAACCATGAAAAACCTCATCCAGGAAGATTCGGCCGGCGGTCAACATGAAACCGATCGGCCTTCAGTGATATCGGTGTACGATATCCTGTATTGTGTGTGTGTGTGGGGGTGTATATCTGTTTTTTTTTAATGTAAATATATACTTTATGAGACTTTAGGGGATAAACATACATATACGTACAAACTATACAATATTATATAAATATATACATAGAAATATAAATATACGTTATGGGGTAAGAGGTCTGGCGGTTAGGAATACCTACTACTCGCTTATTCGTCCGCGTCTGAATCTGGTTCATACCAGATGTGATCAAAGTCCATCAGAATGTGTTTGGGGAGTCTGTGTACGTACTTAAAGGTAAAGTCTCTAGGAGAATTGTATTGACCGATTTCCTTGATGAGTCTATTTTTACCATGTCTTAATGATTTGTTAAAAAGCAACCAACTTAAACAAAGGCACCATTGGTTTTGCAGCAGTACGTGAATAGGCCGGGTCTGCAATCCCTGAGCATGAGCAGCCTTGACTCTTCATACATTCAACACCCACTCCCAATAGCTGCATGTGCCGCATGAAGTGGCAGTGTCATGTTAATAAATCCCTAAAAATACCCTCAGTGTTTTTCTATTACCCAGCCCCTAGAGCTTGAAACCATCCATTAACACTTTGGCTAAAAATTGTCAAAATAAAGGTTTTTAACATGATAAATCTCATACTGATAATTTGAGCTGTGAACCCACGCATTAGTTTTGAGATTTTGTCATCAGAGATCACTTCAGTGGCGTCCTCAGCGACCTCCATAAACAATAATTCATCACAAAAAGGCGTAGGTTTTTTATTACTGAATTAATAATTAGGTTCATTGTTTTGTCTAAATGTACATGGTGCGTGCCAAATGAATATAGAATGTTATGAGAAATGGGAACATAGAATGTTCCCATTTCTCATAACTGATAATTTTCATAATTATTTTTATACGCGTATCTAGCTTTGCCTATTTTGGCAGAGATAGAAATTTAAGTATGTACTTAAATCTTTTGCTTGCGAAAAAAATATGAAAGAGAGACGCCTATTCATTTTTTACATAATACATTGTGAACAAAAAATGATATAACCTCTTACGAATAGTTTCAATTAATATTTACCCACGGTTCATTGAATCATTCCATTGAGTGTACAGTTGTACAGGCGTGCCGGAAAAGAAAATATCTTCTCAGAATCTCGGAAAGTAAATTCATAATAATATTTTCATCAGTGATATGCGCCGGAGTATTATGAAATCGTCTGTATTATATTTTGTCGGAAATAGGTGGATATCCAAAAAATAAAAATAAAATAAAGGTCATTGAAGAAGAAGATAACACTTATAATCTAAATGAAAATATGAAAGAGAACAAGACAGAGAAAAATAGAAAAAGACAATGGTCGCAACTGGGACTCGAACTCAGACCTCTCGTCTAACCGGGACGTGCGCGTTAACCAATTTCGCTATTGCCACCTTCTGTCAAACCGTCATATTTATCAATCTCATATTTCAAATATTTTAGAATTAACAATATTATCTTCAACTAGTTTTTTTTCCATATTATGGGCAACTACTCTTTTTATTGGAACAATCATTCTAAGAATTGGTTTGTAACCTGAATAGCGTCTCGGATAAATGTATCCGAATTTATTCATATGGAACTATTGACTTTATGAAAGTCTAAATGAATATTCAATTTTTTATAAGAAAAACTCTATTTTTATAACTTAGACCATTGTCTTTTTCTATTTTTCTGTGTCTTGTTCTCTTTCATATTTTCATTTAGATTATAAGTGTTATCTTCTTCTTCAATGATATATTAAGTTGATGGGTATAACCTTCAAAAGTTATAAAAAGAGAGTTTTTCTTATAAAAAATAAAATATAGGTACTTATTTTCTTGTGTAAAAAGATTTTAATCCAGAATCTTTCAATTAAATGCCTGTCTTCTTTCGGAAGAAAATCAAAATAAAAGCGTATCAGTCTTTTTATTACCAAAACTTAATTTAGTAAGCATCTGGAGTCTTAATCCCCCAGGCCTCGGGCTTTTCATCTTTTTGTTGGAAGGTCAAAATATTTCTGTTTTGTAATAAAATCCACATAAATGGAATATTTCTGAACGCATCCGAAATCTAAAAACTGTCTTGAAAGGTGATGAAATACACTGTCAAATTTTATAATTCGAAATTAACATAATTTTTTTTTTATATAAATTTTTTCAATGCAAACATCACAAAGTTTCACCTTGAGTTTCTTCTAACTAAAATTACTGGTAACGAAAAAATAAAAATTCACACATATTTTATTAGGCATATACATATTATAAATATTATTATCAACTTACTTTTCTGTCGTTTCATGTAAAAATAATTACTTAATAAAAAATTCAAGTTTCATAATTTTTTTTCAAATTGCGGTCGGTATCTTTCGCTTCATAAACGTGTAAATTTTCTTTGTTTTGACTTTTAGATTTAAAGCGTGGTGTTTTCTCTTACTAACACCAATTAGATGAATTATTCCCAAAGTGGTCCAGGTGGACCCCTTAAGGTCCACGGGAGACCCGACGGGGGTCCACGTAGGCGTGATAAAGAAAAGGGGGTTCACAAGTTGTAAGCGGGGGTCCACGAACTGGTTTCGATTGAAACCCATCCCGTGCCCCATATTCAAATCCCACCCTACCCCCTGTATCATATCCCATTACGTCCCCTCTATAACAGAGCGACTGGCGCACAGCGCACGTTGTTGTACCGGTTATGCATGGGATCTAAAACGCCCAGCTAGGCAAGGGGGGGGGGGGGGGGCGTGCGTGATGGGATATGGGTGTACTGTACTGGAATGGGAAAATACCCACATCCCATTACGCCCCCTCCGTCGTGGCAAATATAATCTCGAATACTGGTCCATTTTGCCTCCGTTTGAAAAAGTCGTAAATCCGGCACTACTTAACAGACCACACCTCGCCATTCAATGTTCAGTACTACCGCGTGTCGAGTTTTGGAAATATGGTAGAAATATACCAGCAGGAGGTCCACCGTGACCAGTAAAATTTTGAAAGTGGTCTAAGAGAAAAAAAAGTTTGGGAACCTCTGATTTAGATCATATTTCTAACCATGATAGTAAAGGAGACAACGATTTCTATGAGACCTATTGAGTTGTTCCGAAAAGTGAACAAATCATCCTGAGCGATTTATTAAAACACAAATAAATAATTAATAAATGATTGAAACCATAAATTTTCCAATATTATGTAGCGTTGTATATTTTCATAGCAACCCTGCGAAGAGTAGAAAAGCTAACGAATGAGATTGGATATACTGATCTATTTTTTACACTAAAGTAAAATATATTACCACCGTACATTTTTATGATGCCTCTACACCTTCATCCCAGAATTATATACATTATATATCTGGATATGTATCGGGTTAGCAATCTGCCCTCATCAGCAAATAATATGAAATATTTTATATAATACGCAACTCCCCCACCTTGATTGCTCCACATCAGCGGTTTATAAAATGTCTATCTAAAATCATTTCATATAATATCTACCTAGCAGTGTGTTCAATAGAAAATTCGTTGCGTAAAATTTCCCATGAAAATACTCGCACACGATCGGTTAATCGATGAGTGCTTTATTTCATAACGTGAATATAAAATGGTGTACCTACATAAATGAACAGGCGATGTAATAATTTGCGTTTAACGAACATGCTATTGTAATCCTCTGGGGGAAACACATTACTCATTACCTGAATTCCCACCCCTGGGCTAAATTCTGTAGTAAATCGAGGCCTTCCTCAAAAACAAATTTCGGTTGGTAAAACGGTGTTTTATGAGTCAAGTATCAAACGGATATTAAACCTGGAAAGTGGAAACCATTTATTATGCAATAACGTTGAGATAAACTCAAGTATTGCACTGGAACTGGTTCCAAAAATAGCCGGTTCCTTGGAGCCACTGGGACCCAGTGACAGCTAGTCACCGGGACAAAGTAACAGGCAATGACGCCGTATATAATATATAGCCGTGTGTTTTCGCTATTTGTTTTTGGGGTTTTATGCCGTGTTGCGGTACCTCCTTCTTTAGCCAACGTTTTGGACAGCGTTACAGTGTTCATCATCACGGCAGATGTGTAACTGTGTAAATATAAAAACGTATTTATAGCCATGTGGTATTATTATTCACAACTGCCAGTTACAATAATAATCATACTACCGTCAATCTCTCCATATACCGAGGGATACACGAAATTACAAATCCAACAATACGTACGCCCGCCAGGCGACGCTAATCACACTAGCTGTTAACATAAGTGGCGCTATCTTTTGGCATTGATTTAATTCAGTTCTATTAGAAAATTAGATTTGTGTACAAACTCCACGTACGAAAATAGTTTTGCGTAAGGCGCGTCGTCAGAGTTGTATTCTTAGCTCGATTCTTAAATTTCAAACGTATAGTCGTTAGGCTATTAATAGTGTTTGATGATGATACGTAACTCCGCTCTTCTATAATTCGAAATTGTACAATGGGCATGAAACTAAAGCTTTTTATTAGTACACAAATTGGTCAACTTTACGTAACGCGGCACCGTTTGGTGATTTTTTTTATTTTTTTTTTATATGAAATACCGCACAAGAGTCCCAACTGCTTCCGTCTGGAGCCAGTGAGACTATGGCATCCCCAATTGGGATATGTTGTGAGGCTGAAGGTAGTGGGGAGGGGATGGAGATAGGAAAGAGGAAGGTGGGGAAGTACCTGGCTATTCAGATCTGGTCACTAAACACGGCTAAAGCCATTTTAAGCAACGTTTCAATTCTGAATGGTGGTCTTACACCAGGGCGATACTGATAGTATCTTCCACTCTGGAACGTGCCGCAAATATACTATATATTATTTTAAATGAATAAATTGTGAAATAACACCAATTAATCAAATAAAATTTATTTGCGCACGCCGGGTTCGAACCCGCGACCTTCGGATTGTGAGTCGAGAGTCTTGCCTCGGGACCACGGAGGATTAAATCACATCAAGCGCTTTTTACTCTAATAATTGCATGTAGTCGCTAATTCTAAAAAAAATTCACGTTTTCACAGCCAGTTTCTGAATAAATGACAGGTCATTCCTAGGGTATGGATTCAGCTAGCACGTTAAATGCCAACATACAATTATTATAACATACCGAATCATTACCTAGGTATGTTATAATGCCTATACCTAAGTAGGTATCATCTGTATAGTAATATACCTGGTGATAATATTGAAGAACATTGATGCGTAGGAGAAAATTTTGTGGTTGGAGAAAGGATTATAAAGTAACTTTGAATACACTACTTTATTCTTTACTTGAGTATGCCAATTTATTAGTTTCGGACGTGTGCCTTCACCTGGTTTTTATATTACCCTGCTATGAACTCTAGTTAAGTGGTGTATACAAAGATATAAACTACAGGTAGTTTGGTATGCTTTGTAAATAATAAAAATAAGTGCTCAGTAAAACAGAAAAGAATGTAGGCCTCTGGGTATTTCTCGCATATTGTGAATTCCCTGGACATAACGAATAGCTAACAGTCACGATAAGAATGTCTAAAGACAGGTAAAATAACAACGACATAAAAAAATGCTAACTGGGGTACTTTTGGCGCACGAAAAGAAAAATTAATTAAAGGCTTAAACTGATTATATATTGTAGAAGAAAAAACATTTCCATGCCGGCTTAGAATAAAGTCAACTCAACACATCTTTGAAAAGTCGTTAAAAGCTTTGATTTTTTTTTAAAAAAGCTCATAACCTAACCTAACGTAACTCATTTAACCATTTTTTTTCATCAATTTTAATGACTTTTCAAATGAGGTTCTGAGTTGCCTGGTCACCGAAAAAACAACGCCACAAAACGTGCACTGGCGAAAAGCGAATCTCTTGTTAGAGGAATCTCCGAAAATGTTTTGGAAAAAGCACACAAGTACAACAGAACTGTATTCTTGCTTGCGTAATCAAGGGTCCAGGTGTTCTTCTTTTAATATGCACTACGCAGAGCTGTCATTTTTTTAAATTATTTTAGAAACAAAAAATACATATATTGTCCTCCACGTGCAAAGTCGTATCTTCTCCAAGCATAAATTTTCTAATAAAGTGTGTTTATCGGAATTGGCATGTTTCTGTATCTGTTAGTAATGAAGTTAGATAGAGTCTAAGAATTCGTAATAAATTGTACAGCACTCTTGAGGTGATTTTTCTCAAAAACGGGGCTCTACAAATTATCCAATTATAATTATTATACTATATTTTACACGCGGCTTCGCTCGCATGGTATTAGGGGAAAATTACTGTAGCGCTTGCACTTATCACTTATAGCTGGTCTCCGGCATGCGTTGCAATGTCATTCAAAGAAATAAATTGATTCTCCCTGCATGTCCTTTCCCGTGCGTCCCCGTTCCCTTCCACCTTCCCCCTCCTTCGTCTCTTTCCTCTCCGCGAACCCCATCTTCCCCTGCCTTTCCTCCCTGCCGCTAAAAATCAATCGATCAAATCGTCAATTCGTGAGAAACAGTTTGGATGCAGGTGAGTTCTCTAGTTGTTGTCTTGTATATTCTTGTCAATTAACATTTGTATCTGTATTTTCTCCTTAATAAATAAATAAATAAAAATACATGAAATACACACATTTTCATTTATACAAATTTCATAACGCCAGAACTTACCATTATATACAGCCTATGTTATTCGCTGTTAATGTAGCTTTCTATTGGTGAAAGAATTTTTAAAATCAGTTTAGTGGTTTAGGCGTGAAAACGCAACAAACAAACACATTCACTTTCGCATTTATAATAATACTCGTAGTATAGATAAAATTAGTGGTAAACAGTTTTTAATGTTTTAGATAATTACAAGGATCGATCGTCCCGTATGTTTCTGGGAGATTCCGGAAATCTTTGGTTAAAATGATGCTTGTTGTGTACATTTTTTATGATTGTGATTTGAAGTAAAATTTGGCAAATGTTTTGCAAAATTTGTAAAATATATATTTTTTTTTCTTTATTCATTGCTTTGATGATTACACAGTGGATTTTTCAGTGCTAGGCACATACCCGTGTTATAGTGGTCGATAATTATAATTGAAAGTTATTTTTTTTTTAGTTGATATCTGCTGCCTTAATTGAAAAATGTATGTATGAAAAATGTAAAATTTTCAAAAAAACGGTGTTTTTCACTAAAGCACCTGGACAGTGGGAGGATTTTTTTTTAAACCCTTTTCCACACACATCGAATTCTTTCACATGCATATATACACAAATGCAACGTGGATACCGGTGTTTCATCAACTGCACCATGTTACATTAAATCCAGGGATAACAAGGGATTACTGCACGTGCGAGTACGGTGTAGTACGTTGTGCGGTTTAACCCTACCCCCTCGGCTATACCCCCCGTCCGATATATCCCCTCCCCACGTAGCAATGTGCTAGGTCGGGGGGTCACTGACCCACACAAAGGGGTTGTTGAAAAACTTACATAATATGTTACGTAACTTAATTAATGTTCAAGGTTGTTGAAACATGGTTCAAAGTGGTATTTGTGTTTAATGTTTTCACATGATTATCAATTTATTGGAGGTACAGTAAAACTTAAATATAAATCAGACATTTGATGTGCATGAAAACGCAAAACACCGAAATTTCCATAACTTATTTCACGAGAACATTCTTGGTCGACTCACGAGACAAGTAGCTTTGATATATCTATTGCTTACTGGGACCCGGTGGTCTAGAATTTAATTTTTTTTTTTTACACTATTTTGAAAGTATTATCCGTTAAGAATATACTTTAAATTTTTTGTAATGGTATCGACGATATTTAAAGTTCTACAGCCCATTTAGCCGGTCAGGGCAGAAGCAGGTAAAAGGGCCGGGCGAAACTTCAAACTCATTTATTTCAAAACTACTTTTTTTCTGCATGGTGTGAGGCAAAAAAAACTACTCAGCCGATTCGTCTCAAATGTTACTATGTTATTTCGTACACCAGTACCTTTTGCAGGAACTAAAACAAAGTTTTTACGTTGAATACTTCTATTTTTTACATACAAAATATAATGAAAAAGCAGTCTGTTTTCTATATTATTTAATTTATTTCAACAACGCGCCATTTTGTCAATTTTTTAAATTTATTTTTTATTCTAGTTCCTACGATAACTACACTCATACTGATCATAAATATTCTTGTTTTTGTTTACGGATAAGTGAAAGAGCCAAAACTGGACCCACCACCAAGGTCCGTATTTATGATGAGGGCAACTTCAGCGCAGTTCCTTAACTACTTAGAATTTTAATTTTTTTTAATAACAATATTTTTGTGTACTATTAAAGTCATTTAATATATCTATAAAGTTTGAATGGCATTGTTCACTGTTTTCATTTAAAAAAAAATCCTAAAAACTCGTCGAATTTATGGGGTCTAGACCACCGGGTCCCTTTAAGTTAAGGCCCGGTAGTACCCGCTTAAAAAGAAAAAGAAGGAGAGATATGTAAATACGAATGTTAGAGGGAACGCGCTAATATTATGGGGTCTAGACCACCGGGTCCCTTTAAGTTAAGGCCCGGTAGTACCCGCTTAAAAAGAAAAAGAAGGAGAGATATGTAAATACGAATGTTAGAGGGAACGCGCTAATATTATGGGGTCTAGACCACCGGGTCCCTTTAAGTTAAGGTCGGATAGTGCCCGCTTAAAAGAAGAAGAAGGAGAGATATGTAAATACGAATGTTAGAGGGAACGCGCTAATATTAAAAACAATAATACTTAAGCGAAAATTTTGAAAATGTTTAATAAAACACGTCTCGTTTAAAATAGAGCAAAAATCGCGTGGAGAATGTTTAAAGTAGAATTTACAGAAACACTGCGAATTTTTTCATACATATAACTTGTAAAATAACTGAAAAAACGTGTTTATAATAATTTTCGGAGCATACTTCGCGATTTTTTTCTATGGAGGTAATTTCATATATTTTTCGTTTCGGCGTGGGGAATGTATAGATGTTATCTTCAAGAATAGTATATATTTTTTAAGAGCTTAAAAACTTAAAGTGTTAAGGAAAATATGTAATAAGCCCGTAGAAAGGTCACCCCAAGTGGTTCGCTACGTTTGGTGATTTAGCAGGGGTGCCCGGGTTCATGCGATGAGGTTTGTCTAGGTCTTGAAGGTGGATGACCAGGACACACCGAACCCCAGATTCCTACCCACCCCTTAAACCCTTTTCCTTCCCAGAACTCTCCTTTCCTTCCTTTCCTTTACAAAACCCTCCAACAGCATCCCCAAAGATGACATAGGCCCTGAGGGAAATTATTTCCTCAGGGTCTCCTGTGTGGAGCTCATGTAAAAAAAAAAGAAATGCAGGAAGTCGGGCCTTAACTGTTTACAAACAAGACAAGACGACATATCGTGTGTCCGATACTTTCCAAATTTTAATCAACAAGAGAAAAAAAGGGTTGAATGTTGGGCTGAAATAAAAAAAGTAGTTAGTTGTTTTTCAAACCATTTTTATCAAAGAAACTAACAAATTCAAAAGTTCTGCAATCTCGAACATGTTTTGCCTAACAATATAAAATTTTCTATTCCTGCATTTTGAGAAAATATTTTCAGGAAATGTTAGAATAATTTATTTTGCACGTGAGATTTAAGTACATTCACGTGTACCTTAACCAGGAATATGTATGTAAAGCACGTACTCCCTTTCCTTTCTTTGTGTCAGCGAATATAAATGGAATGATTCGTATTAGGGAACCAATAACATATAAAATTTATATGGACCATATCTTACTAATATATTGCTATCTCTTTGGGTTCAAACAAATAATATTACCTTTTCATATATTTGTACGAGAATCTCACGCCCGAGGACATTGCGTCCTCGTAAACATCTATATTACATAACATAAAGTTGCGTATACATTTGCGAACCGAGACGCGAGCCGGACCACGAATTATAGGAAGAGTCGCAGATTTGGTTGTATACGCAGCCTTATATTTATTTCTTTCAATTTTAATTTTTCTTCTTTCGCTAAGTAAATTTACCCTCGATAAATTGAGAAATTTTGTTGTAATTATTGATATTGTATTTTAATGTATAATTTAAAAATCTATAAATGATACATTAAAAATTAAGGTCAATACTATTAATAATATTACTATCTTAAGTCTCCATGGCATTGAACGAGTTTACAAGCTACTATCTGGGAAATTCACTATCTGTTAATAAACTCGCTCAGTGTCATCGTATTACTTGCTAACTAGCAGATTGTGGACAATCTACGAAAAAAGTTGAAAGGTGGTCAAATTTACTCGCTACTCGCCCAAGATGGCGGCCCACCAACAGCTGATTTCGTAACTGTCAGAATTAGTTCGTGCGGGAGCTGTAATTCTCGCTAATGGCTAGAGTGGCGCTAGCTGCGAGCTTAAGTTTTTTACAAAATGTCGGCCGAATTGGTTCGCGCGAGAGTCGTTATTTTAGCTGCAACTGTCGTTACTGAGCGAGTAGACAGTTTTGCGTGTCATCGTGACAATCTCACTCGCCGATAATTTTTTTTCACCCGCTTTTAAACTTACCGGCTAGTAGCTTGTAAACTCGCTCAATGTAATCGAGGCTTTAAGGTCTACCATTGTATTGAACCAAATTATTTTTGAAATGTGGAGAAGAAACTGGATGTTCCTCCCATACAAATTTGAACGGAAACAAATGATCCAATTAGCCGAGTAGCCCAGAGTTCCATCTCACTTAATTTGCCTGACATCATAGAACTCCATCCCATTTGATTTTCGTAAACACAGTTTTGTATTGGAAATTTAAACCTCGATTAGGCAAATATTTGGATCACCCCCAAGACACTTCTTGTGTTAATCTTTATTCTAAGCTTTCAATGCATTTTCCAAAGCATTTAGCGTTACCTAAGTTTACACCACAAGATAGATTTAATATTTATTTCGTTTTAGGTACTTAAATTTATTATTGTTCAGCTGTCAAAAAGCGAACCGGTTTTACTTCGGTACGTTAAATTTGTAGTAAATAAAAAAAAAAATAACATTTTAACCCCCCTTACTAATAAACGTGTTTTAAATTTGGCAAAACTGATAAACAACCATTTACCGTACATTGATGAATGTTTATAATTTTTTTTCGCCAATTACCCTACAAATAATACGATTAGTACCTGTATAGGTATTCCGGTTAACTACAAATATTTTATCGAATTATAAACCAATTTCGATCAACATGCGAAACGAATATAAAAGTAATCCAACAACTGAAGCGCAATTAAAGTTTTTTTAAACGAAAATCAAGTATGTAATTGATATTGCTTTATAAGAAACGTAAAGGTTATGAAATTTATTATTTAAACATCTCAAATTTCCTGGATTCTTTTTCAGCATTGATCCATTTATTTTAGTGATGAATTTTGCTTACAAAAGCTCTAAGAATAGAGACGAAGTATAAATATATTATAGAATAATCGATAAAGGTGAAATCGTATTCGAGTTTTCCAAAAGTCAAAGTTGAAATATTAAAGATGCGGCCTACAAATAACCTAATATATCTTCTTTGTGTGTGTAAAGTTTTGCATAAAAAATATTCTCCTGTGTTGGAAAAAGCTTTTAATATTTTAAGGTATCTATGAATAAAGTTTCTAGTAAGGGTATCTATACAGGGTGTTAAGGGATTCCTGATATTACTTGGAGTAAAAAATGTAAATTAAATTTTGGTCTCCGGTGACCTTTTAGCGAACTTTTTTTTTTTTTTAATTTTTTTCTTCATAACCAAATAAAAAAATTTCTTCACTGATCCCTCAGTTGAGCAACCTCCCAACCTCTAACTGTATATTATATGTCTATTATTTTTCTGTCTTTGTAGAAAAAAAAATGTCTCCGGAGATCAAAATTTTATTAACATTTTTTACTTCAAATAATGTCAGGAATCATAAAAGTAAGTCAAGTACATCCCTTAACACCCTGTATATAAAGAATACGTATGTAGGGAGATGACTATTATACGAATTTGTTCCAGTTTCAATTTCTTTTCTTAATTAATTAGTTTTCCACGAATTACACTTATTTTATCATTTAGAATCACATCAGTCGACCACGATATATATGGTTCTGGATTTCTGTTTCAGTATTCGACAACCAATGACACAAAATAGTAATATTGTACCAACACAATGATTGTAGGCACTTTTTTAAATACTTTAAAACACAAAAAATATCTACGTAATACGACACTGTGATCACATTAATATGAACTTTATTTCAAGATTATTATTAACATCAGAGTTGTGCCCAGACAAATCCCGTTGTGTAAAATCGATACTAAAATTACATCCGCACAAACTTGCCTAAACGTCTTTGAAAAAATTTGAAAAATATACACAAGTAGAAATAGAAAAAATAATAATTAACTTACGAGTATCCGCGAGCCCTGCTTTCGACCACATCGTGGTAAATTTATTAAAACGAATTTGAAAATTATTACCAAAACTTACAAACATTATTAATACAAGCATACAACTAGGAATTTCGACTCGGGAAACAAATGTTTAAGATGAAAAGCTTTCGAGAGTATATGCCTGTGGAAACAAATAATTTTTTTAAAATATTTTGGCATCCAACGAACAGTAAAATAATGGTTCATAAATTATCTATCTCAACGATGCCAACATGTATACATTAATTATATATTGTGCGAACCCATCTATTCAGAATTTCAAATTCTTCAAGGAACAGTTCAAGGTTCATTATTGTTTAGCATTTACATAAATTCAGAAAATTGGAAAATAATATTTTTTGCCGATGACATCGTCTTGATTATAAAAAAAACCTGGGAAGAAGCCTATCGAAGCGCAATTATAGAAACAAACAATTTGAAATATTGGTTAAATGACCAATATCTACCAACTCGGGCAAAACTTACTTCATAACATTTACACTAACGGACGAAAACTTTCAACAATAAATTCAAAAATTATAATTCATAACTCTTGAAAAAATTTATTGCAACTCTTCAAAATGCTTAATACTGACACAAAATAATCATTTGAATTATATAGGCAAAATGCAGCATTAAATGTACAGAACACATAAACTTTGTTACATTTTCCCTTTTAAGAAATATTCTCCAAAAACTCATGCTTTAAGAGGTTTACTACGCGTTAGCCCAATCAATTCTACAATATGGAATAATAGGCTGGGGAGGGGTATAAAACCACCTTGTAAAAACTTTAGAACAATATATAATTCCAGAATCATTGCGGTAATATATACAATACGTGACTCTACACAATTACCCAGATCTAGCAAACAAAATACTCACCAATAACCACAACACAAAACAACTGTCATCCAAATACAGCCCTCCCAAACAACCAATACACTCGTTTAATATATATAAACTTAATAAAAAAGAAATTTCTGAACTTATTTTATCTCTCAAGCAACATTGCGCTCCGGGCCCGGATAAAATCTCAAACCAAATTTTGATTAATCTGCATGAACATATTGCTTTACCTCTTCTGCACATATTCAATCAAAGTTTCAGCCAAGGGATCGTTCCGGATAAACTAAAAATTGCCATTATAAAGCCAATTCACAAATCTGGAGACAAAACCCTAATTTCTAACTACAGACCTATCTCACTACTAAATTCATTATCGAAAGTCCTGGAAAAAGCAATGAAAAAAAGACTATTAACCTACCTCGATAAACATAACTTACTCTCAAATTGTCAATTCGGTTTTCGAGCTAAAATGAGTACTGAACAGGCTATATCTGAATTAACTAATTACATTGTTAAAAACACAGATGAAGGAGCCAAAGTAATCGGAGTCTTTCTAGATCTGGCCAAGGCTTTTGATACTATCTCTCACGACATTCTGTACGAGAAACTTAAAAATAATGGTATCAATGGACCGCCGCTCGACTGGTTCATTAGCTATACTAAAAATAGAAAACAAATAGTAGAACTTAATAAATGCTACAGTGATCCGGAAGAAATCAAGTATGGTGTCCCTCAAGGTAGCGTCCTAGGTCCTCTTCTATTTCTCATTTACATAAATGAACTTACCGATATTAAAATGGCGTCTATCGAATATAAGGTTATCAGTTACGCAGATGACACGGTAATTCTATTCAAAGCTCCAAGTTGGGAAAGGGCATTCAAAAGTGCGGAAACCGGTATGTTAGAAATAAAAAATTGGCTCGACAATAATTTACTGACCTTAAACATCTCTAAAACAAAATACCTAACATTCAGCAAAACCAGTACTGGGCAACCAAAAACCCTTTCGCCTTTATACCTCCACCCTTATGTTACCTCAAACCATCAAAGCGAACAAATAGAACATACAGATAATGTCAAGTATCTAGGCTTAACAGTGGACCATAAATTAAACTGGGAATGTCATATTAACTTACTCATAAAGAAAATCCGAAAACTATCATTCATTTTTAAAACGATAAGGAACATCATGTCACCAAAACAAATAAAAAATGTTTACTACGCTCTATGTCAAAGCCTTTTAACTTACGGTATTTCGGCCTGGGGGGGAGCCGCTGACAAGTACATTAAGCCGCTTAACTCAACTCACAAAACTTTAATTAGGATCATGTTCAAAAAACCCTATCTGCATCCAACGGAAAATCTCCTAATTACAAATAACATACTAGATATAAGGAAACTATTCATTAAAAAGATCATTCAAATTAACTGCATAAAATCCTCACCATGCCACGTAACTCACCCACAAAATACAAGAGCAAAAACGCTTAATCAACTTCTTGTCCCAAAAATTAAATCAACCTTTGCCAAAAAGCACGAATCCTACCTCGCACCTCTCATTTACAACACATTCCTAAAAGAAACCTCTTTTTGCTTGAAGCAAAAAAACCTAAAAGGGTTTTATAAATATTTCAACACTTGGTTACTACACAAAAAAAGGGAATGCATCACCAAGTTACTAATAATCCCATCTTAGTCTAATCCTGATTCTCTATTTACATATATGCGATATTTAAATTTTTAGAGATTTATGCTTTCTTATTAATATTGCTTATGTTTTACCCATGTCTAGTTTAATACTTTATATTATTTTGCTGAAATGTTATTGTTTTTAGATGCTAGCTAAACTCTCAAATTTAATAAAACTGAATACTGCATGCATGCGTATACGTTTGTGTATGTATGTGTGTATGTATGTTATGTTTGTGTGTATGTGTTTATATAATTAATATGTTTTTATATGCTAATTGTGTATTAATATGTTCATGCACGCCTATTTATGTACCCGTCTCAGAACAGACATCGTCTAGTGAGACGGGTTACATACTTTTCTTGTATTATATTTTTATTGTAATAAACGCCCGGGTTGCCGGCAATTAAAAAAAAAAAAAAAAATTCTAAGTCCACCCATAGTGGTTTCAAGTGACAACCCCATCTGTTATGTAAATGTAAGCATTATGAAACTTCCAATTTTCCAAAGTGACTAGTTTTAAAGTTGACTCACTTTTCCTTACTTTCCCTGACCTTCAACTCCAGCCATTTTCTAGCGTCTGTTTTCGCACCAACTTGGCCTACCCACGAATATAGAATTGTGCGGATCTCGCTGTGATTTTTTTTCACTGCTCTATTTACGAAAGACAAGGATACGTGTAAACCTGCTATAAAGCAAATATTATTTAAGGATCCACTATTCGAATTTCAACCGATTTCTTACATATCTCCCTTAAGCATTTGAAGTTTTTAAGCTCTTAAAAAAATATATGTTATTTTTGAAGATAATATCTAGATACGTTCCATGCCGAAACGCAAATTATATGAAATTCCCTCGATAGAAAAAAATCCCAAAGTATGCTCCGAAAATTATTTAAAACAAGTCTATTTCTTTTATTTTACAAGTTATATTTGTGAAAAAATTCACAATGTTTCTTTAAATGATACTTAAGATACGTTCCACGAGATTTTTGCTCTATTTTAAACGAGTCATATTTTATTAAGCTTTTTCGAAATTTTCGCTGCTATTTTATGACTTAAAATATTAGCGCGCTCTGTCCAATATTCGTAATTACATATCTCTCCATCTTCTTCTTTTTCAGTCGAAGAGTGCCGCCTTAAGAGTAGAGGTTAAAAAAATTATGACCTCCTTGTCAAAGCGGTGTTATCCAAGGCTTTACGCTTGGTCTCTTTTTAAAATACATTTTTAGGGGAATGCTGTACAAGAGTTCCAATTGTTGAGTCCAGAATACGTGGGTTTATGAGATCCTCATTTATGGTAAGGAAATGTCGAAGGGAAGGAGATGGGTCAGGTGTTTCAAGAATACTGTAATAGGTAAGATACTCTCAGTATGACCATGATTCAGAAGTGGAACATTGCTTGAAAAGTAACCAGATCTGAATAAACACATAATTCCTCACCTTTCTCTTCCCCATCGTATCTCCCTCCCCACTAATTGGAGATGCCGTGGTCTCACTGGCTCCATATGGTTGGAAGCATTTCGAACTCTATTCGGTATTCACAGATTTTTTGTGAAAACTTATTTAGCACCGTTGTGATTTGAAACTCGATGAAACGAAAAATAACGACACTAAAAAGAGAGAAAAAACATACATCTAAAGGATTTAGCGTGCGAAAGAATGAGGTATGTATAATCGGTCTCCTCTTTGTGCGGTGTTTGACAGCCTCCCCACCCTTGTCTTCTTTAGTTTTCTGAAAGTTCCACTTCTACCGTGAGTGAATTGCACACTCTGATTTTTAAAAAATAGATATCAATGTAGCCACTGACTTAGTAACTTTTGATTTTAGTCCATTAAGCATGCACTTTATCGTATTTCGTTTTGTATTGGCCTGACTTTTGGAACACTAAACACGCCCATACAGCATTTCTTGTGTTCTTCTTTATACCGCCATTCCATAAAATCGGAATAAAAACTTCTCATGAAACAAAATTCTGGATATGAAATTTAAACAAAGAATTGTCAGATTTTGGATCACGAATTAAGCCCACATACACCACATCCCTGTTGTTCTTTATTCTACGAGGTTTGTTTGTCCGACTAGCGGCCTCCGTGTTTATCCAACCCTCCGCCATGATTGATTCCAGCGCCATCGCCGTTATGCGGAATTAATGCGAAACTTATTCCTGGCGCGTTCCGTCTCCGGTAGATCAACCTTTCTACTGTTCAATAAAACTTTCCACCTATAAATAAAAATCTAGATTGGTACACCCTTCGTCGGTAAATAAGAGAATGGAAATGGAAAAACTTATGTTTTATTTTGTTGGAATGGGTTGCATACGAAAATTATTATCCACGAATTAAAATACTACAATTTTCACAACCTAATGCCGTAAAGTTTAAATAAAGTGAGGTAGGCGTGTAATGTAAACTTTTACACCCGTCAGTCGTCACATTTCATAACCGTGAAATCATCGTATAGGCCAACTTTCAGCTTTTTATCAATTTATGATCTTTCGTCAAGCATATCATCAAAACATTGGAATGAAATACCACTGTCAAATCGAATATCGACATCGTTGCAGTGCTTCAAGAAATTCTGGGGCGAATGATTGACTGCACAGTCAACCGCACAACATCTTCATTGATAGAATTAACAATGAAAGGAATATCTACTTGTGTTTGTTATATTATTTTTTGGATTTTAATGTTATTTGATTTAATTTGAATTTTGATTGAAATGATTTAATTTCAATTATTTATTATATGATTTGATATTTTTATTTATTTATTTGTTTATTTAATATAGATATATAAGTGTACAGTGGTGTTATATAAATTACATACCGGTTCAGAAATTATTTAAAATTGCAATCTCACCAAAGAAGAAGCTAGTTCTTGTGCTTGATGAGCGAGTTACACTAATTATAACAGAAATAGAATAACATTATGCAATAGGTATGTATATAATAGGAACAATTGAAACTTCTGGATCATCTATATGTGTAGGTGTACATTGTACATACATAGGATACGGTTACATACTAAAATATTGTGCACTTAAGGGAAATTCGAAAAATCTAAATAAAATAGAGATGAATATAGATTGATAATAAATAGAAAGAAAGAGAAAAACAAGTCATTATTTAGTTAATTATTCCTGATGAAGTATAGCTTCAGTTTGAGTTTCAGTTTATTGGTGTCTTTGGTTTTTTTTTTTTTATTTCAATCGGAAGGTTGTTGAAATACTTTATTCCTAAATAGATATAATTGTTTGGCATTAGTTTGGTATTAAATTTTGGTATTTTGATGTTGTCTTGATATCTTTTTGATTGGTGGGTTTCAAATTTTTTGATGATATTATCTTTGTAAATTTGGAGAATTGCATTTTTCTTGAAGATATTCTCTACTCGAGGCACCGTGAAATCTGCAAAAAGCGTTTCTGTTAGATATGTGGAGGGTTTCTTTAGGATTACTTTAATGATTAGCTTCTGGATCACTTTGATCGGGGTTAGAATATTGTTGTATGACCCCCCCCCCCCATCCAATAATTCCATATTGAATAAATGACTGGATTATTGCATAGTATACTCTTTTTAGATTGTTGAGTTTTAAAATATTTCTTAATCTTATGAATATGTATATATATACACTTTCTGATACGCTTAACCAATTCACAGATATGGGTCTTCCACTTCATGACTTGTTGTATGACTTTTATCTAATGTGGTTTTATTTGTTTTATTTCCTTAGTTTCAAAGTATCTGTCAAATTAAAATCACACTACAAATCATGTAAAAGCCCTCTGGGCGTCAAATAAATAAATAAATAAATATGTTGTTCTATTATCACTCCGAGATATTTAATTTCTGATACAGATTTCAATGTTGAACAGCCTTATGTATATAATATTAGAGGCACTGCTGAAAACCAGCTGCATTCCGGGATAAATCCTGAATATATAGCTGAGCAGTAACCCATTTGTCAATAGAATCAACGTTATAAAAAAAATAATAAATTTGTAAAAATCAGTTGACAAATAAATGTTTATTATTATTATTATAAAACGGACCGAGAATCGACATTAAACAACTCAAATGCCGAAAAATTAAATTGGCGCTAATTGACAATCTGATTGACAAGTGACGAAAATTGGGAACCACTCAAACCATGTCCAAACCAAAATTTATTGTTATTTTCCATTGGTATTACATTACCATAAGGAGTACTCACATAGATAAGGGAAACAAAGGGAGATATCGCATATTAGCGTGCCGATTGTTTTCAACTATTAAAGCGACGCCGACGGCGACAATGAAAGCGTCTGGTGTGTAGGTAGAACCAAAGAATTTTATTGGAAACTAATTTTGGGAGGCGGTTGTGGGTTCCGCTATTATTCTATTCATTGAATAACCAACATCTCTGTCATAGGTCACCCCATCAGGTTTGATAACGCAGCAGGGGTGCCCAGATTCAGGGGTAAAGTTTGTCTTGGTCTTGGCGGCGGACGCGTCTGCACACCTATAGCGTGGCGGCCCAATCGGGGGACAATGGTTGAGGGTTGAACTTTTGACCTATTTGAGATATTTTGTGATGGATTCATACGTCCGTCACTCCTGAAAACACTGACCCCCAGATTCCGACACAGTATATCTTAGAACTTCCTCTCCTTCATCCTCCCCACATCAACCCCTAAGATCACGTGGGCCTAGAAGAAAATTATTACCTCAGGGCTTCCTGTGCGGAGTTGATGTAAAAAGAGTCATTATTGAATACTTTGTCTATATTATCTCCACGACTGATAACTGAATCGGAGGCTTCATAGTGCCGCCAGCTTGTCGAGGCTATATTTGTTTGAATTTGTTAGCGCCCTCGCCCACAACTTATAATAGAAGCTTCTCTTTTATTCTTCCTACAATTTATTGAAAACCTCCGCCAACCTGGGCGTATTATTTGTTACTAGGTGAATAGTTTTCTGGAAATTTATGGGTTCGTTTAATTAAGAATAGGAATTGAAGATAGTTATTCACTGCGGTTATAAAATAATGTAGCATTTCATTGGTTCACTTGCCGGTTTCCCGCCAGATTCGCATAAGAATAGCGATAAAAACGTATTAAAATAAAATTTCTTTTCGTGTGTTTTTTAAATTTTAACCAAACATTAAAATAATTTCATTTGTCCTTTAGGTGAAAAATTAGAATATTAAATGGGATATGCATTTTAAAGATGCTAAGCCAGCAGTCAACAATGGAGTGCTGGTACCTAAACTGATGTACAGCAGTGACACATGGAATTGGCAGAGAAAGGATGAAAGTAGCTGAATGCTGTAGAAATGAGACTCCTGGGAAAAGTGGAGATTAAATAAGAATGCAAGGCTGGTTGGTAAGCGAAATGAGTAAGATTAAGAAAAGGAAGATTAAGGGGTTTGGGCATGTAGAGCTAATTAACTAATAAAGGAGTGTAAGGTGTAAGAATACGATGCGAATTTGAATGTAGAAAAAGTCGAGGACGCCCGAGAAAGACATGGCACGATAAAGTAGTGAACCAAATACTTGAGTCGGACTATGTCAAGATTCAGAATAACAGAAAGATATATATGAATGTGATTGAAGCAAGGAGTGTGTGCCAAGACAAGAGAGTTGTTTAGCGTTCACATCTCTGCTTACCCTTGTGGGAAAACGGCGTGATAGGTAGTATTTTGTACATTTTATTTACAACTGTATCATGGCTCTTTTTCCTCTTGAACAATTCGATGCAGTGGCGTAGCGGGGTTGTCAGCCACCCGGGGCGGAGGAAAATTTCGCCGCCCCCTTATTAATGTACTTTAATTTAAAAGACTAAAATATATAGTAATTGTAATGAACTTTTCCACAAGAAAGGTCATCATTATTGTATATTGTACAAGTTACAAAATAAAAAAAAGTTACGTTTATATATGTTTTACAATTCAATAAATAATAATCACATTTGTTACAAAAATTCTTTTACGTACAGTTGTCAAAGCATCACTTAAGAACTTCGCTTCCCTGAAATCATTCACGCTGAATATTAGTCATAGTCATGAACAATCCAAGCACAAATTAAAAAAGGGGAATTCCTGAAATTAAGTACAGACGGTGTTGCCAGCCGCTACAATGAGCAAGATGTCATTATTATATATTCATTTAAAGAAAGTAATGAGAATAAGTAACGAAAAGTTCCGTGCTCATTTCAATCGGTCTGAATCGTAGGTGCGACAAAAATATGAAATGAGATAGTTCACATTTTTACCAGGTATTATAATGATTTATTGTGAAATTTTGCCGCCCCTTAAAAGTGCCGCCCGGGGCGGGTCGCTCCCTCCCCCACCCCCCTCTACGCTACGCCACTGATTCGATGTCCTACTTCTAAAAGAGGACAAGTCTGAAATTACAGACTTTGTATTATTGATGCAATTTCCTTGCGAATTGTTCTCTGTTTCAATCAAGATACAACTGAAAAATTGTGTAGTTTAGCAGGGAAAGCACATAACGCAAACAAAACTTTCTGGATACAAGTCGAAATAGTGTTTATTCTTTATTTATATAAAAATATAAGAGAATCACAAGTACTTATAATAGGTAAGTATAAATTATTCCTTAATTTATGAAATTTAAAAAAAATGTGGTACAAGTTTGGTCATTCACTAGAGCCATCACGAAAAGAAAAATGTTTAAAAAAAATCAATTTCTAGGAATCTGTGATTTTTGATATAACTATGAAACAGGCCTCATGGCATAATTAGTGTCTTGTCTTATGGCTGAAAATAAAATGATTTTTGAAGCTCCATAGCTGACAATGGATATCATGTTATAAACTGAAAATAGTTGCATTGCTCAATAAATTCCAAGCGGAGAAAGATATAAATATTTAAAAAATATATTTTTTAAAAACCATGACGCCAAAGCTCACAATTGATGAGAACTTTACTGCACCAGGTAAAATTTATTTTTCACCATGAATGTAAATTTTGCAATTTTTTTTGGTTGTTTTAGTTAAATATTCTTAGGACGATAAAGCAGAAAGTACATCCTCTCCACCCCCGAATTTATTTCGCAAATTTATTCACCATTATTAATTCTTCGCTAATTATTGTACGGCGAGGCCACTTCGTTTCGGAATAACAATATTAATTTATGGCTGCCTTTCAGAAATAATTTTCAGCTGTTGAATATTCAAGAATGAGGTTGTACCCTTACCAGCAGGAAGTGGATGTGGAGAGGCGCCGCGGTCGCGCCGGGTGGAAGGAACTTGAACTAAATAAAACTTGAATCGGTTTTGGAAAAAGTTTTTGTTTTCGGGAATAACAAACTCAAGGACTTCCCGAAATGGTTGAATCTTAGAATAGAATTTATCTTGTCCGATGTTGATATAATAATAATACATTTTAGAAAATTTGTCGAAATGTGTTTGTTATTTAACGTTTAAAAAGTTCTTAATTTTTTTTAGTTTCCTAGGAAATGTGAAATAACTAAAAAATCCTGTAATTCTACAATTATAAAATCTACTGAAAATATTATATTAAATAAAAATGTAAAATGCTAAATGTCTTTAAAAATGTCAATTCTGAAAATATGTTTTATTAGAATGTAACACAATAGCGAACGTAATAATTGACAGCTATGTGACGTCATCCGCAGCCATGGCACCGCCTAACGAGTTTTAACGAGTAATTTTTATTCTTAGCATGAAAACATGCTTCATTTACATTAAGAAATTTTTAATGATGTGGTGTTTTGCTTTCAATAAAATTAAAAATAATGTTCAAGAATGTTTTACACTTAATCCAAATTCCAAAATTAAATATCTTGGTGTAAATTATTTTTAACATTTTAAATGGAAACACGTACTTGTGAACTTGTCAAAAGAATTAGGGAATGTTTTTATATATTTATAAGACATAGAAATATTCTTAGACCAGACAACCTAAAAATAGTTTATTACGCAATTGTTCAATATATATTACAATACGGTATTATAGGCTGGGGAGGAACATTGATGTTATTTTAAATCCTTTCGAAATAGTTCAAAGATTGATAAATAAGGTTATCTTAAAAAAAGCATCTACATTTTCTACTGAAAAAATCTTTTCAATATTCAATGTACCTACAATTGACAAAATATATAAAAAATATTCAGTACCTACTAAAAGCTTTCAAAGAATACAACAAAATAACTTACATTTCAATATATCAGCAAGATATCAGAAAAATATTAAAATCCCAAAACTTAGCACATTCATAATACCTAACTGTATCTAGGTATAACTTATTTCAACAACCTCCCGTTAAATGTAAAAATTGTCGAAAATAATCATAAATTCCAACGTCAATTCAAAAATTACCTGAAACTACTTTAAGAGTTAATTTCCATTATTTTTATTTCTTTTAAATCTTGAAATCTATTTTTGATAATTCTTGAAATTTTTTAACTTATCTTTTTTTTTATTATTTGCAACATTTTATTATTTACTTACTTACATGATTACATATAATTTAACATGAATTCCCTCACCGAACACACAAGCCTTGTCTCTTTATAGTGAGGAAAGGTTTTTATTATTTTCTTTTACAACAATGTAAAACACGTAAAAAAAGCTTTACTTATTGCAAAAACATACAAATAATTAATAAATAAAAAATGTTATTAAGGGCAAATTCAGCTAGGCAAATTCAATAAAATAATTTTTCAATTTATGAACGAGTATTTATTTCATCATCCGATGTTTTCATAAATAATTCATAAAATGGTAGACGTCGACCATTTTAGACCAAATTTAAATATGGAATAATAATTAGTACTCCCACCCGATTGGAGCAGGAATGTGACGTAGACAGTCCCCCCCCCGGCTGTTCCCGCAGAAGGCTGTCGGAAAATGTTTAAATGAATATTTAAAAGTGGAAAGTATTTAAAACGTTTTGGCTCATTATACGCCCGAGTAATGTCCATTTAATATTTTTTTATAACTTTGCGATTAGGAGGGAGAGGAATGTGACTTGAGGCTAATGATTAATGGTCTACCTAAGGTAATTTAATTTGCATTTTTTTATAAAAGAATTTTTTATGAAACCATCAGAAAACTAAAGTAGACAACAGGAGTCTACGAAGCCCCGCACAAAGAGGAAACCGATTACACTATCAAATTCTCTCGCAGGCTAAATTCTATAAATGTATGTGTTTGTCTTTTGTTAGTGTCTTTTTTTTCGTTTCATCGAGTCTTAAATCACAACGGCGCTAAAGAAGTTTTCACTTCAAAAAGTCCATTTATTCGGTAGTTCCTTCTTAGGCCGCCTGCAAAGTAAATGTGTCAAGTTCAACTTGTATATATAATATTATACTATATAAGGAGGTATGAACATTCAAATATATTTCGAAATAATAAATATTTGCTGTAAGTAATTAAAACTTTTTTATTGTTATTAGTATGCATTTTATTATGAACCTATTTCTTAATCTGTTTTGAATAATTAAAAATACTCATTTCTGCTGTGTGTCAGTAACTCTGGTTCAATGAACGCTTTGATTTGCTTTGAATTTAAGTGTCATCATTTCCAAAATTGGTAGTATTTGTTTGGAGAATTCAGTCAATCGATAAAGTTCTTACCTGCCTGTAATACAATATTTTCAACAGAAAATTATTTTCATTACCATTTTCAAAATTGGAACTGAATTGTCGAGAATTTACGCCGTGACTTTTCTTTCAGTGTCTTACAAAATATACAAACTAAAGTCATTTTTTGCAATTGAAATATGAAATATACACATGATAAAACAAAAAGCTTTTAAAATAAACGTTTGTATGACAATCATTTGGTTTTGAAAAGGGAGTAGGTCGGCATCCGCCGCACTTGACTGTCGAACTCAATTTTTCGGTCTGCCAGCCGAGCTTTCTCCCACCACCCCACCCCTACTACCAGACTATATTAATTTTTGTCAAATAATATAACTTTTTAGGACATTTTCAAATTCAATCTGTTGCTTACGAATTGAGGATTATCGTGTGTACAAAATGTATAGCATAAAACGTACTGTTCTTTGTTCTGGTGGTGGGTTTATTTGGGTTAAGTGCTGTCTAGACGGTCATAGATAATCATAACTACATGTAGGTATCTAATCCCAGGCAAAGTGTGCTGTGGCTATTTTCGTATTAGGGTAGGGGAGTAAAATTATTGTAAAAAATACATTATCAAATTTTCGGATATCAATTTTTTAAAGAAAATTATCAGGTTTTTGGAAGATGCATAGACAAATGATATTCTATCTAGTGTCACCTTAATAATTCTTTATTATAACAACTTACAAAAGTTTTAATTTTATATTTTTTCAGTACCTATATAAAACTTCTCAGAAAATGTTCCTAATGTACTCAACTCGTAGATAATTTATTGATTTATTTTACTGTATTTTTATATAATTCGAAGTGTGTGTTGTACTCGTATAATACAACTAGCTCATGTCCTTTCATGAAATACACACATTTTCACCTATACACATTTCATAACGCCAGAGCTTACCATTATGTATAGCCCATATGTTATTCTGATGTATGAGCTACATTATTGTAAGGTTTCATTAAAATCCATTCAGTAGTTTTTTCGTGAAAGAGTAACAAACACACATACATCCATTCAAACTTTCGCGTTTATAATATTAGTAAGATATTTCGTTTAAATATTTCACAAATCTGCCAACGACCAACGGTGTAACCTTATTATAATAAAAATAAACACTTCTAAAAAAACATAGCATTTTAACATAGCTTTACTAGATAAAGTAACAATCTTTAGAAATCAATTATCTTTTTTTAAATAAAAATATGTTCTTCGAATATTAGTGTCAATAATACGAGGAGTACATTTATTACTCTATATCAGGGTTTCCCAAACTTTTCCGCAACGGAACCCTTTGCAAACCCGTAAATTTTAATGGAACACCTAGCTTATTTTTAGATGGGACAATTTCTAATGGCAAAAATTAAATAAAATGTTTTAGCACATTATTTATAATTTATCATTTATATTAATTTTTTTGGTTTATGTATAAATTCATTAAAATTATTTAAATTCAATTTTTTTGTTTAAATATTTATAATATCAACGAAGAAATGGAATACAAACAAAAAAATGGAATAAATAAAACACATAATGATTTTGATGATTTCGAGTCCGTGAATTGCATTTCTTCTTGATATCAGGCACAATACTGGTAAGTTGGATCTAATATCTGGTGTGGCGTCGAGCCTGTTCCTGCATTTTGATTTCGTTGCAGCATAATTAGAAAATACATCTTCGCATAAATAGGTTGTAGAAAACGTAAGTTACTACATAAATTAAGAACTATTCGAAAAAAAAAATTTAAATCATAATTTCTTGTGAATAATATCAGTAGTGATGCAATATGAATACGTGTACACTAAATTAAATGAAATTCTTCCGACAAATTGTCGCGGAACCTTTATTCAAGTTCAGCGGAACATTGGTGGAAACCCTGCTCTATATAATTACGGTAGCGTAGAATAATTATTGTAAATAGCTTCATATTTCTAATATACTGACTGTATTATGAAACAAATAACAAACCAAAAGGTAAGTAAATCACTACATGTGTCCTTAACGTGAGGTAGAATTTGTTTACAGTTTACACGGAGAGGATGGAATGGGTATGTGATTTTATAACAGGACCCTTATATTATGATAATTTATGAGGTTTCACACGAAGGCTCGTATTCTAATGAATTTATCACAGGAATATCACGTTATATTGTCAAAACGTGGTTTTTGAGTCAAATTATTTACTTTAGGAGGCGGGTATGGAGAACTATTTATTGGATAACAATACCTCTGCCGTAGGTCACCCATACGTTTGGTGACTTAGCAGGGGTGCTCGGTTTCATAGGGTGAGGTTTGTCTAGATCTTGGCGGCCGATGCATCTGCCTGCCTGCCGCGTGGAGGGCAGAATCGAGAGAGACTGGTTGAGGGAGTCTTTTATCCGCTCCAGCCGGATGGAGAGATGGATTCATACGTCCGTCACACCTGGATACACTGGTCCCCAGATTCCTAACCTTCCCCTAATAATCTTTTCCTTCCCAGAACTTCCTCTACCTTTCCTTAAAAAAAACCCCACAGAGCATCCCCTAAGATGACATAGCCCATGAGGGAAATTATTTTCCCCAGGACCTGCTTTGTGGAGATAATGTAAAAAAAAACGAAATGTGAGGTTAATTATTACAAACTATTGTATTGGATATTAGAATGCAGAATAAACTTCCAAAATGTGAAATCTGGCGTCATAAAATTTGCACAGATTTTAGTCTGGAATGAACTATTTTAATTAACTTACTTAAATATAGGGTTTTCCAATAAGGGGTGTTATTTTGATATTCAAAGAAAAATAATATATTGATTCCGAAGTAATCAATATTTTTTTAATAATCAATATATATTATAAAAAAAATTTTACTACAATGTGCGTGCCGCTAAAACTCAGAAATAAGTCCATCTCAAAAATGGCATTTTTCTTTGAATATCAAAATAACACCTCTTATCGGAAAACCCTTTATTATGCTAAAAAGTTATTAAATTTAATGCTTTTCTTCACATTAGCTCCAGCTATATTAGCTGAAGGCCCTGAGTAAAATAATTTCCCTCAGGTCCTATATCATCTTTGGGGATGCTGTGTGGAGGGTCTTTTTAGGGAAAGGAAAAAGGGGATGTTCTGAAAAGGGAAAAGGTGTAAGGGGTGGGTAGGAATCTGGGGGTCATGGGTCGAGAGAGACCGGCTGGAGAGGTCTAGGTTAGATCTCAACTAATCTCTCTCGATCCGGCCCGCCGTGCAGCAAGTGGGCAAATGCATTGGCCGCCAAGACCTAGACAACCCTCACCCTATGAACCCGGGCACCCCTGCTAAGTCACCAAACGTAGTGAAGCACTTAGGGCGACCTACGGCAGGGATGTTGGTTATCCAATAAATAGTTCCCGGGGCGGCGGTAGACACATTTGTCCCCCAAATTGAATGCTTTTAAGTTATTGTGCTATGAAGTTATTACGGTGTTTTAAGTAAAGCTTTATTTTTCTGCATTCGGTCTTTCACTTTGAAAGGGTTTCGTTCTGGACCGTTTATTTTTAACACGGATTTACGTAGCGTTTTTATCTTAGCGTTATTTATATTGTGTTAAGTTGAACGTCGAGGAGTTCAACCCAACGTTCTGCATTCAGCGCAATTTAAATGCAACGAAAATTTATTCGCTGAAAAGTGCAGCAAGTGAAGCGAGAAAATACCGCTTTGCTTCTAAACGGAGAAACATATTTTCACTGGTAAGCAGGGCCGCATTTCAGCGGTGACCGAATAACTCAACAAAGTAGCACTTCAGCACTCGTTTGAAAAGTCACTAAAAGTGATGAAAAAAAAGGTTAAATAGGTTACTTCAGGTTAGGTTATGGGCTATATAAAAAAAATATTAGAACGGTCTTGGCCTATGGATGTGAGGCGGGAACGTTGACTGCAAAGTCTGCGGAACAGCTAGAAACCTTTGAAAGAAGGGTACTTCGAAGAATCCTAGGAGCGGTGCGAGAGGGAGAGGCATGGAGAATCCGCCACAATAATGAACTCTATGACATCTACCAAGCTCCCAGACTCTCTACCCATTTAAGGCTTCAAAGACCGGGCCGGACCTTCATGGGCCGGACATGTGCACCAAATGCCAAGCACACGAGTACCGAAGAAGCTTCTAACAGGACACCCGGGAGGTAAACGAAAGGCGGGCAGACCTAGGCTGAGATGGGAGGATGATGTCAGGAAGGATGCAAGGGGACTACTCCATGTTGCAGATTGGAAGACTACGGCCGAGGACAGAGGGCGGTGGAGGCTTATCCTGAAGGAGGCCGAGGCTCGAAATGGGCTGTAGCGCCATTGAAGAAGAAGAAGAAGGTTACGGGCTATTTGCTGAGTTGTCATGGAATTAATTTAAGCGCAGGCTACCAAGGCTTTAGTCCCTGGGCCCGCACCACAAATGCGGCATGGATTCATGCGAACGTCACACCTGGATGCACTGGACTCCAGATTCCTAACCTTCCCCTAATATTTTTTTCCTTCCCAGAACTTCCTCTACCTTTCCTTAAAAAAAACCCACAGAGCACCCCCTAAGATGACATAGGCCCTGAAGGAAATTATTTTCCTCAGGACCTCCTTTGTGGAGATAATGTAAAAAAAACTAACTAACTCCCGTACTGGATATTACAATGCAGAATAAACTTTCAAAATGTGAAATCTGGCGTCATAAAATTTGCACAGCTTTTAGTCTGGAATTGGATATAGGATAAAGAACGTATGTTTTATGCTTTTTTTATGCCGTCACGGTATCGTAATCGTGGATCGTCAAGGTAATAACAAAAGCGCTGAATGGTTTCTTCATCAGGATAAATGTTACATATACGTAACATATATGTTATGTAACATATATGTTACGTATCCGTAAAATTTATCCTGAATAAAAAAAATTGGTTTTATAACATGGCGATTATTTTGATTAATTAGTGGCATTTAAAAAGCTATTTAATTTAATTAAAATAAGAAAAAATAAAACGCCTTCCTTTAAATTTCAATTTCATCTCACTGCATTATTTACTGTTATCTTAACATTCAAAATTCTTGTTCAGTAAATCATGTAAAAGCTGATCAGGGCGTTTTTAATATTAATAAATTAATAAAGAAAAGTTGTTTCAGCTATCTTAAATAAAATAAGCACTATTTAAAAAATAAGTTCATACTATTTCATAGTAAAGTCAATAATGTCAAGTAAATGGTAAAATCAATACTACTCTTAGTTCCAATTGCTACCGGATCAATGCAATGCCGTGTTTTGCATTGCATGCAACTTATCGCCCCGTTTGCCGTATTGTAAACAAATACACTAAGGACGGCTTGTTTCACAGAATTTGAACAAATAATTAATTTTCAAAATCAATTTTCAAGTTCTGTAAAGGTTTTTTCAGGTTCTGTTATTATATCTTTATCGGCCAGTTGTATCAAAAACTGAAATAATAGCAGAACTTGAATAGAGTTTCCACAGAACTTGAAAAAGAACTTTGAAATATGATGTATTGTTCAAATTCAGTGAAATAACCCTTCCTACGCCATTGGTAGCATTGTTAATAATTCAGGTTTTAACTGGTATACGATTCGTTTCATTTTTCACACATCATTTCATCAACTTCAATATTATATGATATGGTAAAATTTTCTACAATTTAATAATAAACTTACATTTAATAAACGTTTTTCTTTAGGTTTTTAGTTAGATAAAAGCGATTTCAGGCAAGCTAATTAAAAAAAAAATTCCAGGGGCACACCACCGTTTTACTGAGGGGGTTATGTATTATCCCCCACACCCCGGTAGGATCCGCACCAAATGTTCAACCTCATATTCTAAATATGGCCCTGTCAGAAAGCCCTAAGATATGCAATATATTTTATTTATCATGTTAAATAATACCTAATACCTTTTGTATTGATTTCGGGAGTAGGTTTTAATTATTTTTATGAATATAATATCCTAGAAAAGTGTCAGATCTCTGATTCTGTTCCCAGTGTTTGCGCGTTCAGTACAGGATTGTGCAATCAAATTTGGATCTCTTGAAATGGCTTGAATCAATTTTGAATCTCTTGAAATTTCAAATGTAGCTTGAAATGGCTTTAGTTTTGCTAAGTGGTCACCTATTCTGAATAATTGTCCCTTTCGTATCGTCCTTTTTTTACTCCTTACCCCCCCCCCCCCCACTATATTCATTCTCAAAATACACCCCAAATAATGGAAATGTCATAGATTTACATGCTTTGGGCGGACGGCATTCTTGGGCTGAATCACATAAAAAATATGCAAAGATATACATTTCTGGTTATCTGGATTACTGTCTTTTTCGGTTTCACATATTATAACATCATTCTTACAATATTTTCAATCTAATATATAGTAGGTACAAGCGGTGGCGGCTCAAATCACACCGGTGCTAAAGAAGTTTTAACTTAAAAAAATATGTTTTAGGCTACGACACCAAAAATGCATTTTTTTAATATTAGTACTCTAATACATCCAACAGCCACTGATATTTTCGTCCCAAGAAAACAATACTGCTGTAACCATGCTAACTACGAATAAAATAATTTTCATCTTTCCATTACTTCCAAGAATGTTTTTTGCTGCGTCGATCGATCTACTTTATATTAGTACTCGCACTACATAATGGTACAATCTTTGTTGACTGACCGTAGCTTCGTGTTAACTCGATCGTTTTGCATTTCATCCGTTTGTACGTTCCGTGTCGTTTTCAAGATGGTGGCCGTTTTAATGGTTCAATAAAGATTTTGTAATGTGAAATCGTCGTTATTTCGAATAAAATTTTTGATGTTATAATAATATTGCCAACATGAAACTTATGTCTTTTTCATCCCACCAAATCTGGATAACGAGGGAACAAAAAATGATCCAGTTTTATAAAAAAATATCCAAGTTCCTACTTGCACGAAAATAAATCTGCAGGTTCTAATTTAAATATATTACATATACATATAATATATAAGTATCATAAATATATATCCCATTACGTGAAGCATTTTCTACAGTGAATTTTTTAAAAGAGGTGTAATAAATGGCGTGTCGCGGTCCACACTTCTAAGTGACTTATGACCCGAGCCAGGGTTATAAATTGCCCCTATAGTATTAATGCCACCGTTAAAATAATACAATATAGTCATAAATTTTGCACATTTTGCCGCTGAAAGATATTGTAGAACTGAAAAGGGACGTTTTCTTGGTTAAGTAAGTACCTGTACCTACTTATGAGCTTGCATTATTAACAAGTCGGGTACGTTCGTCTGGTAATATTTTTTTTTTTACATTAGCTCCACCCAGGAGGCCCTGAGGAAAATAATTTCCTTCAGGGCCTTTGTCATCTTAGTGGATGCTGTATGGAGGGTCTTTTTAAGGAAGGGAAGGATAGGGAAGTTCTGGGAAGGAAAAAGGTATGAGGGGTGGGTAGGAATCTGGGGGTCAGTGTGCCCAGGAGTGACGGCCGTATTAATTCATCCCTCCAACTGCGGTGCAAGGCAATGGGCCGAGAGAATCCGGCTGGCAAAAGGCCTCCCTCAACCAATATCTCGATCTGGCCCGCCACGCACCAATCGCAGCAGACGCATCCGCCACCAAGACTCGGACAAACCTCACCCCATGAACCCATGATCTACGAAGTCACCAAACGTAGTGAACCACTTGTGGTGATCTATGACAGAGATGTAGTAACGGCAAGGCAACGACAACGGCGCGCGGCGTCTCGTTTCTTTAAAACGAGTGAGGGAGATAAAAGAAAATGATTACTTTTTTCCTTTGGAGGAAGCAGACATACGTACATCGTTTGCCTCACTATGTAATAATTAGTGTCTAAGAAAGAGCTGCACCATTATTGTGATAAAGAACGCACGCTTATTGCCTTTTTGTGCCGTTACCGTGCCGTTACCGTAGGAACACTAAAAGCAGCCAGAATCATGGGGTTTTATACGTAATTACATTACACCTCGATAATAAAATAGCAAGATTTTTATTGAAATTGTTATCTAAGCAAATATCAATTCATCTCTGTTAAAAGAATGATAATGCTGTAACAGAGATAAAAAAAGAAGACAGAATTAAAAAACCCATAGTTCTGGCTGTTTGTTTTTAGGATCAATTTTTTTGTAACGTAGATGAAACATTGAAACTTTCAGATTTTAATTAGAAACTGATATTGTCATGATAATAAATGTTTTGGAGACAATTTCATAAAAAAGTTTTATTAAACTTAACAAATTCGGATGAAATAAGAAAATAATATAGTTATTACCCTAAACAGAGAACATCTTGCGTACGAACTTTCAAACTCTCATTTGTTCCTTTCAAAGTTGTCTAAAGTGATTTAGATATTGTAATCTTGATAGTGCCACGTGTCCTTGGGACGTCTTTGAAATCCTACATCTTTCACATCTACCTTTTATTTTATTTTTTTATTAGGTACGTCTTTTTCTAAACAAGTTTTACAAATTTTTAATGAATATGCTCAGGCTGGTTTACAAATACTTTATTTTATCAATAGGTATATTTTTCGATATGTTTATTTCGGTAATTTCGATTGTTATATTATTAATGTTTGACAGTATTAAATCAGCTTAGTATTGATAACAAAAAAGGGATTGGAGAAGGTTGGTTTTAGATTTAGATGAGTTGACTAATTATTTCAAGAATTTTGTGGATGATATATTTATTTATTTATACGTTTAAAAATGTTTGTTTTTTTATATATTTTTACTATTTTTTTGAAAATAATGTGTCCTTCCTGGGGTACCAAGGTCACATTGTACACCGTTACGTGTTTGAATTGGTGACCGGACAACTCGGAATGAAACCAACTCAGAACCATCTCAGATAGTCATTTAGAGTGATAAAAAAATGGTTAAATAGGTTACGTTAGGTTAGGGTTATCAGCTAATTTAAAATTATTTTTTTCATAGCTTTTAATGACTTTTCAAGGAGATGTTGAGTTGACTTTATTCTCAGTTGGCATGGAACCGTTTGAATTATAAGTAAGCAACTAGGTTAAAATATTAAGAGAGGAAAATTATAAAGAAATAAATATCCTGAAGGAAACACAATACATGCTTTAATCTTGCAAAATTGTTTCTTTATTCTTCCTTCGCATGTCCATAATCCATTTCTTTTACATGCTTTTTTTGATGTCGGTTATTTTTTAATGAAAGAGGAAATATATTAAACTATGTTATAGAGAAAAATTGTATATTTCTTTGTCCAAAAGTAGTTTTAATTGTAGGTTGATGGAATGTATGTTGTAATGTGGATCTTGTGAATCGGCCCGAGTTCATTTGTAAAGTTACCCTGGTTTTTGAATGCGTAAATTAGAATATCTTTTGTATACAATTGTTTCAGTGACATTAAGTTCAGGGCTTTAAAACATCCGTAGAAGTTCTGATGGAGACTAAGAATAATTTTCAAAATTGCCTTTTGTGCTATGAGGACTGGTGTTATAGTGGAATCGCATGAGCTTTCCCATCCGATAAGATTGTAGATGAGATTGGTTAGTCGTTTAGTTAAAATTTTGAAGTTTCTTTGTCCAAATATTGTGTTTGTTCTAAGTGTGAGAATTCTTTGGTTTTATGCCACCTGTTTTGTGTATTTTTGAGAAATTTACTTGCATTGTTTTTAAAGAGATGAGGTTAAAATTGTTTTCCTGTAAAATTGTCGAACATCTAGTAAATACAATTAGAAATTTGTTGAATGCATCTACAATGCTTGTTACTATGGGTAGAACTTTTAATTTGTTTTCCTGGTGGTATTTTCAAAGATTTTTTTTCTTAAGCATTCTATTTGAGATATATGTATATCAAATATTAAACGTGAGACCAAGGTATTTAACATGGTCTGTTCTATCTATTCAAAGGCATCGACAGTACACAATGTATAAATTTATATAGGTCCATCATCAATAGGTACACGAACAGTCCAACAGTAATTGTTGTGTACACCAATTTAACGATTATTAATACTAGAAGTAATGTGTTTAATTGTGTGGTGTTTAATGCTAGGAAATTGGAATCTATTCATTTTTAACTGTGTTAATTGATTACTCAGCCATTTTGTATATAATCTAAATGCCAATCAGAGACAAAATTGATATTATATCCTCCAAGCTCTTCAATTCTAATTTTACGAGTAGTTAGTACATAGCTTGGGATTATACATCCATGGGAAAGGTGAAGACAAACGGTTATTAATCTTCGTACAATTACCCACCTTTCTCCCTTTCCCTTCAGGATCGAACTCCCTTAGGGACAAACCCCATATTTAAATGCTACGCCCTTGACGTGTAAGATCTACAACCAAAATTCTAGAGCTGTAAGCACTCGTATTATGCATTTTTATCCTAGTTTCTGTTTGGATTTTTTATGTCAACAAAACTATTTTAAGCTCGTAACAATTTCCGTCATGAGATATGGAACTGTCACACGAAATCAGGCAATATATCTATAAAATTTTGCTCTGTTTTGGTTATTTTGTAGAACAATTTTTTAGAATAAAACCTGATACAAGAAGGTACTGCTAGGTATTTTAGCGTGCTAACTGTAAAAGCATTATGAAACGGTGGTGAAGGCGCTGACAAACGATATAAGTATAGAAACCTAAAAACAACGCAACGGAATTTTAAATTGCTTTGGATTAAAAATAATTAGGAGTCCTTTACAGACTTAAATACTACTAATTGGCTTTCGTTTGCGTCACCGAGCTGAGCTTTTATGTTTAAACGGTAGAGCTTGCGTTGTTAACTCTATATTTGACCTCCATATGTTGTATAAAACACCTTAATCATTAAAAAAACTCAAAGCTTACGTCATAACAACCTAACAAAAAAATCTACGACTAATCTGCCTATCTCTGCGAATAAAAAGGTGATGGTTAGTTATTAATTTTTCGTATGACTTTTTATGTAATTATCGTACAAGAGCTTCAACATTCTGAAGGTCCTCAGTTATTTTGAATATGTTATGAGGCTGATTGTGGCGAGGAGAGAGAGAGGGGCCACGATGAGCAAGAGGAAGGTTGGGAGAACTTGACTACTCAGATCTTGTTTCTAAAGACAGTTACAGCCACAAGCAATGTTTCTTTTAGTTCGAAATTCTGAGTATCGACTACTTTGAAATGTGGTACAAATATTATGAATACATATTATTGTATTGAAAATAAAATGCTGTAAGAAGGAAAAATGAGCTTAAAAATGGTAATGAGCTTAAAATTTTTCTATTTATGTTACGGCATGTAATAACAACGTATCATTATGTAATTTTATAAACTTTAGAAATAATATGAAGTGATTATTAGATTCTAAGAACTGCATATAATCTCGTTGGGTAGACGCTAACTGCAGTTTCTCGGTTCGTTGCAGCCCATTGCATCTGCATTTAGAGCATTAGTAATCCTGTATAAGAGATTAAATCAGTGTGACTCGCATTGTGTTTGCAACAAAAGAAAACTGTAATCTGAGCGCTGAACACAGACACATTAGGAGTGTGACAAGCAAGGAGTGCAGCGGAACGGAAATTAAAAGGAAACACGTCATGTTGTAAATATGTTGTAGTCATTTTGTAAATTTCATCATTATTAGTATCTAAACCTACACACTAAAATCATAACTTTCATTGGCTCCACCGTTTTGATCATAGCTAGGCGACAGTCGGCTCCGATCTCCTTTTGTTTCTATTGTGTATAAGTGCAGTAAGGTTTTGTATATTGTCAAGATGATGACAATAAAGTTAATTGAGACCTCGATAGATAGTCTTAACTTTAAGTCGGGAGCATCGCAACTTTACATATTTTGGATATAAAAACAAATAAGATTTTTAAAGGTACTTCTGTTTTACCATTATTATACTAAATTAATTAACTCATTTGTACAACTTTTCATTATAATGACACTACATATCTATATATTGAACCTGCTTTAATTATATCCTTAATGTCCAGTTTGTTATGCTACATATTACATGCTTATAATTATATTCCTGAATAACCTGTGTCTTTAATAACGTAAAAGCCTTCAAGGCGTGTATAAATAGATAAATAAAATAAAAGATAGTTCGGTCGTTAGTTCGGTTCCGGTTCCTACTTTGGCTGCCTGCAAACATAACTGTGTCAAGCTGTAATAGCAGTTGCTCCCCATTTGCATCTCTTCTGAATTATTTGTTATTGACATTTCGGGAACCCAAAATATTGAAATATAATTTCTTACAAATTATTGATCATATGTTTATTGTTTACATATTAAAAAATACATGTATGAATTTAAATTAATATCTATGATTATCAAGTAGGCAGTAGACTACAAATATAGATCATAATATTATTATTATTCCCAAATCGATACTTCGTACTTAAATAATGCGTAGAATGAATGGGTTTATAAATTTGACGTTTTTTTTATAATTTTTTTATGGATTTTAAAAGCCTGGGAAAAATCGTTAAATATAGGTGCACTTAATGGCTCTCTAGCACTATAAGCAGTTTGTTTATAAGTCACCATATTAAAATTCGGAGGTATGATTTTTTGATAGTGGGCGGAAATTTCCAAACCGAAAGCTCAAAAATTCCAGAGCGCTCAAGGTTATTCAGCAGAATTATTTAGCGGAAAGCTCCAGCGAATAAGAGTGTACATTCATTAAATTTAAATGACTTTCACTATGAGATTCATATCGATCACAGGGATTGAGCGATATTATTCTCCAAGTAGGTCCCAAAATTATTGGCTTTTGTGTTCTAAATAAACCATGCAACCTATTTCACATATTGTCACAGCAAAGCTATTCTGCCGAAATCAATTTTTTCTCGAGAGAATACACCGAAAGTAGGAAAATATCATAACTTTACAATCAATATCACAAGAAATCATTGTAGAGTCCACACAATTCGACACAAACAAGAAAATCTCATGGAATGTCGTTAAAAATAAGTTTTTCGTAGATAGTTTTTTTATTTTTTTTTACGTGAACTCCACACAGGAGGCCCTGATGAAAATAATTTCCCTCAGGCCTTTTTAGGAAAGGAAGGAGAGGAGAGTTCTGTTCTAAGAAAAGGGTTTAAGGGGTGGGTAGGAATTTGGGGTTCGGTCTGTCCTGGTCATCCGTCTCCAAGACCTAGACAAACCTCACCCCATGAACCCGGGCACCCCTGCTAAATCACCAAACGTAGCGAACCACTTGGGGTGACCTATGACAGAGGTGTTGGTTATCCAATAAAGGTTCCCGGGGTGGCGGTACCCATTCCCGCCTCCCAAATTTGTGGTGTTAACAGAAGTTACTTATCAGCGTGGTTTTCAATGATAAAACTTTGTTGTTTTTTATGCGTAGGTAGGTTTATTAATTTATTCTAGTGTTGCAGGTACTCTCAGCATCGCCATTGCCTTGGTAAGAGACCACAATTCAGAATCGAACTTTGAAATGTCTTAAGGACAATTAGTTCAGGTTCTTCAACTTCTTTCTTTTTGGTTCCAAACTATAGTTTTTCTTTCTTCTCACCTCTTTATTTATGTCCCATAATGTTCCCAATTTGGTAGTGTCTTAATCCTATTGGCTCCATGCAGTTGAATTTTATTAGCTGTTACATAAAAAAAATTACAAAATAAAAAAATTTCTGAGAATGCGAAAATTTGGATCAGAATATTGTATTTTCATGGCAAATGGGAAGAACACAATTTGTCGAGAAAACGTAATTTTGCAAAAGAAAATACAAAACAACGCGATGTATTTACGTACCTTTAACGAAGAGAGATAAAAAGAAAATAAATTTATAACTACACCAGAAAATCAGGCTACTGAAACAAATAAATAAATCTTAGTCTTTTCTGTTTCCATCCTAAATATACAACTTTTTCTGAAAAACTACTTACGTGTTTAAAATAAAATCAATCTCCCAAATTCACCCATAGTTTCAGCGAGTCCTTGAGATACTTGAAACCTTTTTTCACAAATTCGAGGCAAACATAAATAAATTATTGTCACTTCTTAACTTCGTTGACAAGGATAAACCGTGTTTTCATTTGGGAGGAAAGGTTCCAAGTTTTTGTTTTTAACGTTGTTTTTCATAATCTCCTTTAGTTATTATAAATTAATATTTAATACCCGAAGTAAGCCAGCAACCCTTTTAGAATGAATTCTCTTACGCAACTCGCCTTTGTGTGATTTTTGTATCGAAAAATAAAACTTTCCAACAAAGAAAATTTTGCTTAGGGTAAAACCGCCGTCGCGGGTATAATGCTGGTGCTAAAAACGTATTTACATATTGTATTACGTTATTACGATATGCAAACCGTATAATAATAGGTTTTGAAAGCGAAATTAGTTCAGAGGCTCCATTATTTTATTTTTATTTCATTTTATTTTATTTGATAAAATACGCTTCTGTTTTTCGTGTAAAACACAACTCAATTATTGCTCCACACTTTAACTACTGCTCAACTATTCTTTTCCTTTGTAACGAACGGGAATAAAATAAGTTTAAATTCTCCAAAATTGGGCAATGAAAATGATACTTCGGCGAAGCAGATTTTCAAAAATAAATAAAATGTTAAAGGAAATAAATTGACTAACTGTGAAACAGATGCTGACCTTGAATACGACGATATTTATCCATTAAATAGTAAACAACCTAATTATTATATACAATAAGAACATTCACAGACATAACACAAAGACGTGCAAGAAAATCAGGTTACAAAATAAGAACAAAGCGAATACGCAGAATAATTTACTGTACAGAGGGATGAAGTATTTTATAGCACGCTACCAGAAACTTTAAAGTCCGCACTAATTGGAAGGTTCAAAATGTATTGTGGGAGCTACATCAAACTGGAAAATATATAGTATGCAATGTTATAATTAATTAGCATTTTGTAATGTACAAATTACTAAAATAAAATTAATAGATAAATAAAAATATAAAATTGATTGGCTTTTTTTTCTACCGTTATTTATTTAAATATTTCCGCGGATTTCCTGAAGGACTTAATAATACGCTTATGTTTCGTGTAAAAACATAAAGTCAAGTGACGTTTTTTTCCTCCTTTGTTTATTTAAATATTCCCTCGGATTTTCTTGAGGAAAACCTCGAGACTTTTATTATCTTTGGGGATGGAACCTGGGCTTAAAGAGACCCATGTTGAAATAGGGAGAAAATACGGAACCCTGCAAATAATTTCATAGTCGAACTGTGACCACAAGAAGTGTAAATCGTGTACCGATATATAAGAGTCGCAGGGATCAATATCGCTATTTCCTTTGAGTATTCATTGAAATACCTTCATTGAAATACCTGTAGAACAAACACAGAATTTCTACTTCTCTACTTCAGGTCTATTTTCTTGTGTGTGTTATGTATGTAAGTGTTAGGTATGGAGGTACATCCTGGCCCGCCTGGCCGTATTTAATATAGTCTTGTCTCGGCGCCATCATCTGTTCAAGGGTCATAAAGGCCGCAGTGCCTGGCGGGGGTGGGTGGGGCGTGGGCGGGCGGCACGCAATTTTCATTTTATACTTTTCACAGCTATTTGAGTTTGACTGCAAATAACTTCAAATTTAAAATAGAATTTATTTTTTCAAATTTTTGCGCCGATCAACATTCAATTTAAAGTTGAATGAAATAACGCAGAAATGAAAAAAAAAAATAAAGAATTGTTTTTGAAAATAGTAATTTTGGAAAAGAACAATTTGCAATACATTATTTGTGAGATTTTCACGGCCAAAGTATTATCATGATTTGTTTTTCGGAATTATACCGTGTTTCACGACCTCCTTCTTTAGCTAAAGACACGTAACACGGCATAATACCTCAAAAATAAATTACGATATCTTTCTGTACATATCACTTTGACTGCAAACATTCCAACTGGTTTCGGTGTAACCGTCATTCGTCTTTTGAATTAAAACAAATAACTGTAGGACACAGCTATCAAAATTATTCGATTAAATTTTGGTCTACTGATCAACAAATTACATATTTTAAAATGTACCTAACTATGCAGGTAGCCAAAAAAACAAAGTAACGAAAGGACGGCAGCACAATTTGCACCGTATACCTAAGTATCGAACCCCGAAAATGTATATTAAATACGGGACTCGGGTTTTTTGATAACCTAAAGTCAAGTAGGTTCTAAAATAATGAAATAATTTTATCAAAACATTATTTATGCTTTGCAAGAAGATGAAACATTTTTCTTCGCAGAATATTGCGTTACTGTGTTAGGCATTTCGTCACCTCAGTTGGACAATGCTCTAACAATTTTTTTTTCAAAAACGACCTGTGAATGCAAACCATTTTATTTGCTCATTTCTACGACAAAAATAATTTTCAGAGCCATATGTGTTGTATTTCCGTAAATATTATAACATGACAAAGTTCTAAGCTGTAACATCAAGTTTTTAAGACTTCCATTTATTTTACAAGTTTCTAACGTCACTTTGAAACTTAGCAATTTGTTTGTATCTGACATTTGATCGCTTTTACAAGGCGCAGTGTAGTTCATCACTTTAGTTGGATTTTATCTTCGCCTTACCATGTTTTGAGGTGTCCAAATTTGCAAAGACGAATTCTCATAATCTATTTAACAATATCTGATTTTGATTTTTAATCTGATGTAAAGTAGTTTAACATGTTTTACAGAAAGATTTCTTATTAGAACGTTGTCCCATATTGGAATGGCGTTTGAAAAATGTAGTTATAACCTTACGGAATGAATTATTATGGCTTAGCTGGTTGCGCACGATTCCATCGGCACCTAGAATAAAATAGTAAGTATACGTCATATTAAAATATTTGCTTTTAAAATATATTAAACTAAACTACTTTACACAAGAATCAACACCAAATTCAGAAATTGGTAAACAGATTAGGAGAAATTGTGTTTGCAAACTTTGACATCTCATATCTCGGAACAAGGTTGTTATATTGAGATATAACCACTTTTTACTTTTATTTTTATATGAATATCGCACAAGAGTCCCAACTGCTCCCGTCTGGAGCCAGTGAGACTATGGCATCCCCAATTGGGTTACGTTGTGAGGCTGAAGGTAGTGGGGAGGGGAAGAGATGGGGAAGAGGAAGATGGGAAGTACCTGGCTATTCAGATCTGGTCACCAAACACGGCTCAAGCCATTTCAAGCAACGTTTCAATTCTGAACGGTGGTCTTACACCAGGGCGATACTGAGAGTATCTTCCACTCTGGAACGTGCCGCAAATATACTATATATATATATTTTTTAAATGAATAAATTATGAAATAACACAAATTAATCAAATAAAATTTATTTCCACGCCGGGATTCGATCCCGCGACCTTCGGAATGCCAGTCAAGCGCCTTACCGCTGGACTACGCCGGCCGTCAGGTATAATAAAAATAACCTAATTACATTATTTTCTGGTACGATTTCATGGCTTCGTTAAATTATCTCACGTGAGAAACAAACAAGCAAAAGTGAGATGCTCCTGTGAGGCGAGACGGCGAGCATATCTCCGGGAGCATATTGTGTTAGAAGTTAGGTAATTCTTCACATTCCGTGATACGTCCCCATTAGCGCGAGCCGCTTATACCAGTAGAACTGTACAACTAGTAGGACTCTACGTGTACGTGTGCTAACGTTTCGCTTATTTAAGAGAAATTATGTAATTAAAATCCACACTTTTCTGACACAAACACACGTCGGAAAAAAATTTTTTTATCTTGATCGTCCGATGGTTTGAACGATCACGCAACTATTCCTATTTGTAGACGGTTTTCCTTCGCTGGTGGAAAATACGGTAGAGTCTGAACCTACTTAACCCTGGTAGTATACTGTAGGGCAGTGCTATGCAATCGGTGTGCCACGGCATGCTTGTACTTCTTAAAGAAGAAAAAAAACACAATTTAATGAACTATAATATTATAAATAAATACTATTCTTCATTATCTTTGCCCAAATGCCGAGTTAAGAGGACCGGCTGCGCGGCCTTTTTCATTCAAAACTTAAATATGGATGGATGAATATCGGAAACTTAAATATGAATTTCATTCAAAATTTAAGTATGGTCAAAGGCGGCGGATGTGTCTGCCCACCGGCAGGCCGGATCGGGAGAGAATGGTTGAGGGAGTCCCTTTGACTTCTCCAGTCGCCCTTTCTCGGAACATTGCGTTGCACCGCAGTGAGAGGGATGGATTATTACGTCCTCCTGGACACACTGACCTCCAGATTCTTACCCAACCCTAATATCCTCTTCCTTCCCGGAACTTCCTTTTCTTCCTTTCCTAAAAAGACCCTCTACACAGCATCCCCAAAGAAAGGCCCTGAGGGGAATTATTTTCCTCATGGCCTCCTGTGTGGAGCTAATGTAAAAAAAAAAAAACTAAGAAAAAATGTGCTTATTTTTATCATATTTTGTTCTCCCGTAATAAAGTATTTCCACACCTTTTTTTCTAGAAAAAATATGATAGGAATTTTAGTATGTTTTTATGTTGAAAAATAATTTTTCTATAGCGATTTCAAATGTGCCAATTTTGATTTGACGCCAAAACGGCAGGCTCATTTTTGTTCGCGAATACAACGTTGTTGACGTCACATCGGCCAACATCGGTGACAACCGTCTTACCATCCAGCAGCGTTTTGTACGTCATAATGATGTTGTTGCCAGTTGGAACCATGTTGGTCTATTTTAAATTCAGAATACCATTATTATAAAAGTTATCTTGTTCTAATGAACTTAATCGCTTATTAAAGCAATATTAAAATTAGGATTTTTAGTACGATTACCTGATTCAGCAAAATAATCGTTAAATCCTCCGCACATTTTGAACGGTATTCGCAGTCTCTGAAAATACCCCATTTTCCCTATTTCCAAGGTACCGTGTCATTGGTACAGCGGATCAGTGAAAACATAAATGAAGCATACTAATTTTGGTTGTCTGTAACGTGCGATAGTTATTCCTGCTTGAATCTGGTTCAAAGAACTAAATTTTGGTTTAAATTTAAGTGTCATTTTAAAAATTGGGAACTGCTTCTGTATCGAATAATTCAGATAAGCTTTTAAGAAGACCTACCATATAATATAACGACCTACCGTAAAATATTTTATCAGAAAAAATTTTATTTCTTTTTCGAAATTGAATTTATAATATCCCATAATTTTTCACGTGTGTGCGTGCACTAACAATAAAACAATAATAACTCATGTGATTTGAATTACGAAATTTCGTGCTTCTTGACAATCGAAATTAATGCAATTTATTTTTTGCACTTTTAACATATTTTTACTTTAATTCTGAGAATTGTCATCAAACTGTTTGAGAAAAGGTTTTGGAGCACTTCCGTACAGTACTTACCCTGTGCACACACACTTACCCGGTGGTATAAGTGTAGGTACGAGGTTATCTGTGTGAACTGTTCCGAAGGGTGAGGGGGTGGGGAAGGTCGATATGGAGTGACCGAGAGTCATTCACCGCCCGCGGGTAATATTACTACTAGGAGTAAATCAAACTTTAATTTAATGAATTTTCATGTCAAACTCCTAACATCAATTTATTTATCGCTGTTATGCCATGTTTAAATTATTCAACCGTTAAGTGGGCAAGTCGTTACCTTGTGCTGAGCCAATAATCAAATCAATAAGTTTTAACTTTCTTTGTTCTTGGTACAACAGTTGTTCGAGTCATTACACCCGACTGAATTGAAGCCTGTTAGAATATGTACATTAGTGTTCCTACAGATAGGTGGAAGATGGAATATTTTATTGTATTTATTTCTTGCCAGGGATATATATATTTTTTTTTGTTTTTATTATTTATTAAAATTACAGAGAACATTTTGTACAATAAATAGAGTAGACCCACAAAGCTGTCATATGGCAGCTTGTCTGCAGGTTCTAACAATTTAAACATTCTTAATATAATATCTAAGAAAATATTTGTAAATACATTTATAGTTTTAAGGAAACATTAGAATTGATCACATAGTAGTATTAGATAATTTAACTTACAACTATAAATATATAAGATATTTCAATATACCTATCTAATAAAAGATATGTAGATAGCTATATTAAGATATTCAAAGATACATGGAGTTTTCGTTCATTAACCATAGTTTTATCATTTTAGGACTTAGTCTCTCATTTTTTTCAAATTTTATGTTTTTATTGATTTTATTGAAAATCACTGGTATTAGATATTCAAGAGTACGGCTTCCATATTTATTTAATATTCGAGGAGTTTTTAGGCCCTTTCCTTCTCTAAATCTTGTGGTATGTTTGTGTACAAGTAGGTGTTTGTAAGGGCTTTCCCCCAAATTATCCATAATAGTAGTGAACCAGTGGAGACCTTTTATTGTAAGTAGGCTCTCTGAGCCATACAGTAATTTTAAGTTATGTCTCTGTTTGTAAATCTTAGTTGTGACAATTTTTTTTATTATGGCGGTTTGTAAATTTTCAATATATTTAATGTAAGTAGTGCTTGCATGTCCCCAAGTTCGAATACCATATCTAAGGATGGATTCGACCATAGAAAAATATATGAGTTTAAGAGTACAATGAGGCAAAATAAATTTTAATTCTAGATTACAATTCGTAGGTTGGAGGTAAAGGTAAAGGAAAAGAAAATGAGAGAAATAGAAACAATACAGAACCAAACACATGACAGGAAAATTTCATGTTTTAATTTTTAAGCGTACTCTTACTTAAAAAATATTCTTATAAAGTATAACCTTGAAACTTTTAGTTATTTTGGATGTTTTTGTACATATCTGGAAGCGAATTATATATAATGTTAAAATATTTAATTAAAAAAAACTTTATTTAATGACAAACATATAAATGTAAGTATTAATACGAAAATAAATTTAAAAAACGGGTATACAATTAGATAATTTAGAAATTTTAGAAATTAGAAAAAGTGTTAATAGTAAATTAAATATTATAAATAACCAAACGTTTTTTAAAAATAGCCATCTTTTTAAATTTATTTTCGTATTAATACTTATATTTATAATAATTTATTTTGTTATTTAGACTTCTTGTTTTCTTTAAAGATTTTTTATCATGTTAATGTAATTTTTACCCATTCTAAAATAATTTTTATATTTTATTTTATATAATTGTTTTTTATGATATATTTTAGGTAATTAATCATCTCTCCTATCTAATATTTTGTCTATGTTCTAATTAGTCTATACTTGTTTGTCTTTTGTTATTTTTTATTGACTTATTATCCTGACGAAGAAAACATAGTTTTCGAAACATGTTGATATTGTTAATAAAATAGTGGTGTTACACAAAGGTATTTGTTTGTCATTAAATTAATGATGACGCCACAAAGTAAATATGCCTATTTTGAAGAAATAAAAAAAAACTTTCTTCAGAAACCAAGATTTTGTTTGAACGTGTTTGTTCGTGTGGTATAACTGAGAAACGTAAATTGCATAAATGCATTTGTGCTCAAGTTTAAGTTTAGACTAATGAAATTCAATATAGACATTAGAATGGACAGTCCTGATTGTCTGGAATATAATTGTCCTTTCCTGAAATTCCTACCTACCTCCCGCTACATACCTCCCACTACCCACAGTACAAATCAGTGTAGTGACAACCTTCAACAAGTGCAGAGTTAACCTTCGGCAAATAAGCAGTGTATCATTATGAAGTTCATATTTTCGAAGTGCTAATTACATGTGTATGCAAAGACTTCAAATAACTTATGTTGATCATACCATCTGTACAGTTTGGAACATTTTATGTGAATTCTTATGTGCACATCAACCCAGCCCGCTACATTAACTACGGTGAGTTTTTACGCCATTCCTATTTTCCCACCTATCAAAGAAAGTTCCTAACACTGATTTAACTAAGCTCATTGAATTTCATATACCCACGAGAGCCACTCGTTCTACAATCCTTTTTAAAAGCTACAATAACCGGACTGAGTATACGAAACATTCGCTTTTACCTAGATAAGTTACTAATAGATATGCTGATGTGGCAGATCTATTTAAATGCACGGAAGCTAGGTACAAGAAGGCTATACTATCAAATATTTTCAATCAGGATTAACTTTATTTGCACGAATTTTATATATATCTCTGTTGTCATTTCTTAATCAAAAGCCACAAATAACTGTTGTATTCTTTTTTATTATTTCTTATTTAACTATGATTTTATGATAGGTAATCTGTGTTTATGGTATATGTATACCGTGTATATTAAATAAATAAATATGTACATCGTTTGTGTGAAAACACTATTAAATAATATATGATGCATACCTACCTTTTTCGACATTTTTATCTTCTAATCCCCTAACTAATAAAGGTAGTTATTTCTTAGCAGGGGTGCCCGGGTTCGTAAGGGTAAGGTTCATCCGAGTCTTGGCGGCGGATGCGTCTGCCCACCTGCTGCCTGACGGGCCAGATTGGAAGAGTCTCGAGGGAGACATTTCGACCTTTCCAGCCAGACTCTCTCGACCCATCGTCTTGTACCGTAGTGGGAGGGATGGATATGTTCGTGGATTCCTGCCCACTCCTCATATCTTTTTCCTTCCTTGAACATCCTCTCCTTCATTTCCCTAAAAAGACCCTTCACAGAGCATTCCCAAAGATGGTGGAGATAATGTAATATTAAACAATTGATAAATAATTTACCCTTTATTAATGGTTGTTTGTCTGTTTTGTAAAATTTAAAACACGTTAATTAGTAGGATCCTTAGTATTTCTCTAGTAAATGCAAATTTTAAAAAAAACTTACTAAAAATGCCAAACTTATGAAAAATTTTATGGCATCTAACTAAAACATCAAATAGGTACCTACTTTGATGTTTTAGTTAGATGCCATAACATTAGGTACCTACTTTGATGAAATCATTATCCTCACAATGAGTATTTCTAAATAATAGATAATTTAATAAATTTCTAAATATATAATTTCTAAATAATATTTCCAATAGGTACCTACTTTGATGAAATCATTATCCTCACAATGAGTATTTCTAAAAAATTATAATAGTTGTTGCCTAATTTATATGGCGACATTTTTGTAAAATAAAACCAAAAGAGACCAAACAGTAAATTTTCCAGAAACTTGCTTTGAAAAAGTCACCAAGACACGTTTTTGAGGTATTGCGAATTTGAAAGATAAAATATGTTACATACACGTCAAAATACGATTTTAAAGTTTATGGAACGGAAATTTAGAAGTTTTATCTATCCGCATATTAATAGAAAAAAATATAAACCTAAAAATCTTGGTTTTCTCTAACATTAAAATTTAGATATCTCAAAACTTGTCCTTGTGGATTTAACTGAAAGGCGAGGAAATACTATCCAGTTTCAGTGGACATGGTGCAATAATTTTAGACGTAAAAGAAAAAAAATCCTCGCTGACAACAGGCAAAGATTACCGTTATTTATAATACCTATATCAATCAAAAACAATTCCCCAGGCCCCAGCTTTATCAAATAATTAGCACAGGATTTATAGCACCATTCGCTTGCATTAATATGAGGTGCAATCAAACTGTGAAAGCGTTTAAATAGCCGTTATCAGCGCATTTATTTATTGTTATTGTGTATATTACTTCGATGCCAATGCCTCACATCCATAAAAATAGATGAACACCTCGTATTACCGCGCCATGATGTGCCATGTGGCTTAACGACGTACGTGGCGCCTCCCTAAAGCCAGACAAGCAAACGCTACAGCACAACTGCAGGTCATGTTGCGGAAAACCCGTTTCTAGGCGCAATTTCATGGAAGAGCACGAGGGATCAATGTTTAATGAGATTGAAACGTATGTCCAGTAGATCTCTCTGCGAATATCACGTTCGAGGGAGGTTTTAGGGGGATTTCAGCTCCCCTCTACTGTTTAATTCCTTTCGTTTGTTCAACCACCGTTCATGGGGAAGGGAATTCAATAAACAAACGTCCAAAACCCATTTGAATTCATTAAAATCGCTCTGCTTTTATGAATATTTTCGATGAGTGCTTTGATTAAATAGATGACGCATAAAAGTTTTATCTGCAGGCACCGGTGGCATCTCTATTTGAAAATTGTTGTGAGGCTGTCAGAAGTGAAGATAGTAAAGGGGATGGTTTAAGAAGTTCATTTATTTATTAATTTTATTTTAGTAATTTGCACATTAAAGTTTACAAATTGCTCATTAATTATAACATAGCATTACACATATTGCATACTATATTTTTCCAGTTTGATGTAGCTCCTACAATACATTTTGAACCTTCCAATTGGTGCAGACTTAAAAGTTTCTGGTAACATGTTACAAAATTTCATCCTTTTGTACATTCCAACTATTCTGCGTATTCGCTTTGTCCTTTTTTTGTAGACTGATTTCCTTGCACGCGCGTCCTTGTGTTATGTCTGTATGTGTCCTTGTTGTATATAATTTTGTTTAATAAGTATTTTAACAGGTTGTTTACTATTTTATGGATAAATATCGGTGTTTCAGGTCAGCATCTGTTTCACAGTTAGCCAATTTAGTTCCTTTAACATTTTATTTACTTTTTAAAATCCATTTCGCCGAAGCTTTTCCTATTTTGGAGAATTTCAAACTTGATTCAGTTACTTAACAAGTCTACGGTTATAATATCGATAACGTATAGAAAATTGTGGGATTGAGGGAAAGGAGATGATACGTGGCGGGAAGTACCTGGCTATTCAGATGTGGTCACTTAACACAACTAAAACCATTAACTTTCATGTTGTGTATGAATTTTGCACTATGTTAGAGGATCGTCAATGTAGATGGGAGTGGGCGTAAATGGGAAAGAGGAAGATTAAGAAATACCTGGTCATAACAGAACTGATAACTAAACATAATTAAAGCCATATCAAGTAACGCTTTAATTCTGAATGATAATCTCCCACCATCTTCCGAACAGGCCCTCCATTGATACGCTTGGCGTAAATCTAAGTGAGCAGCTCAGATATGGGGGCTCCATCGAAGCCAGAGTAAAGTTAACCTCTCGAAAACTGGGCATACTGTACAGGGCCCGCAAATACTTTAATAGTACACAACTGCTCACCCTGTACAAATCACAAGTGCGCCCCATGGTTGAATTTGTCAGCCACCTCTGGTCTGGAGCTCCAAAATACCTGAAAAATACCTTCGACTCTGGGCAGAAACAGGCGGTCCGTTTGATAGATTCTCCCATCTTAACAGACGGATTGCAATCTTTAGAGCACAGGCGTCGGGTGGGAATGCTATCCTTGTTCTACCGGTATTTCAATGGAAGATGCTCCGAGGAACTAGCGTCATTGATCCCTTCGGCACCGGTGCATAATCGGGAAACACGCCAAACGCGTGCCCAACATATGTACATGGTTGACATTTGGCACATGAGAACATTTGTTGTGCAAAATCACATTACAAAACCTAACCCATTTCAGTTGCCGCCGCGACTGAACCGGTATAGTATTTGTAAGGTGATTTTGCATAACAAACCCTATTTCATTTCAGTCACCGTCGCGACTGAACCGGTATAGGTTTTGGAAATACGCCTCCGGGGTGTGTTTTTTTTATTAATTATTTTTACTTGATGCGAACAAAAGTGGAATGACAATAACTTTTATAATACATTTATTTAATGAGATGTGAATTTTTATTTATTATCAGTAATTTTAGTTTGAAAAAACGTAAGGTGATGCAATTTTAAAAACTTTTTTATGTTAGCATTAAAAAAAAATTATATTTAAAAAAAATATGTTTGTTTCTAATATTAAAATTTGAAAGCATATCACCTTCCAAAAACAGTTTTTAGTTTTCGCATACGTTCCGAAATATTCCATTTATTTGGATTTAATTGCAAAGCGGAAATAATCTGCCCATCTTATAGAATATGCTCGAGACCTGAGTGGTTAACTTAACTTCGAATAACACTCTCGACACAGCACTCTCGTCAAACAAACTAATTAAACTGGGAGTCTAAGTCGGGAGTCTTCCAATCAAGGTGTCAGTCACGTTTGATGTTTTCATTCAGATTAGGTAAAACAATCGAAAGTACCCAAATAACTGAAAAATGTAAATCACTAATCATAAAATAATATTAAAATTAAATACCCAAGTAAATAAACTATTTCAAAATGTCGTACAAAAAGAATTACTTACATACGATAATTTGATCGTGATAAAATAGATTCTCAACCTTTTTTTGCCCACCGCCCACTTTGAGAATATTTTTATTTCCAGCGCCCCCTAACTCGTGAATCCGAAATACCAATTGACCACAACGGGGGGTAGGAGGGCGTAACGGGATCGGGATACCACGACGAAAGGGGCGTAATGGGATACCACGATGGGGTTACATTTGCCACAACGGAGGGGGTGTAATGGGATAGGAAAATATTTTTGTGTAACTATTTGTTAAACGATTCATTATATTTGAACAATACAAGTGTGCACAGTTCACCACGGCAACAGTTCACATAGATGAGAAACCTTCAGAAAACTAAAATAGACAAGAGTTGGAAGGCTACGAAGCACCGCAAAAACAGGAGACCGATTATTTACGAAGCACCGCACAAAGAGGAGACCGATTATTCTTTCAAATCCTGTAGACCTATATGTTTGTCACTTTTTAGTGTCGCTTTTTCGTTTCATCGAGTTTCAAATTATAACGGTGCTAAAAAGTTAACAAAGATAATTAAAAATATGTGCGGTTCATACGCGGTAGAAGTGAAACCTTCAGAAAACTATGAGATGAATGCAATCAGGAGTAGGATAATTGTAGGGTTTATTTACTATAATATTGTTACAAAGTTTAAAGATTATATTTTCTTCTACGAAGCATCGCACAAAGAGGAGGCCGTTAGGCCACGAAACACTTCACAAAGAGGACACCGACCGACGTATATGTTCGTCTCTTTTCAGGGTTGCTCGTTTCCGTTTCATCGATTTTCAAATCACAACGGTGCTAGCGAAATTTTCACTTCAAAAACTGATACGATGCACAAAAATAAAAACTGCAACCATGGAATTCCTTAGTTACAATTCGCAATAAAATTCTTCACCCTTGGGCTATAAATACGCCCCTTCGTTTCCTGCATACGCTTTATCGTACGCGTATGTTTAATAGGGCTATGAAAAGTCTGTAAACCCAAATAAAACCTTGAAATATTACCACTATCAGATCCAAACGGATTATAAGTTCATTTTAATATCGTGGAAGCTTTATTAAAAGGGGATAAAAGCTTTAGACAGCAACGCCACTCGTAATAAATTTTGATTTCAATCTATTTCAAATCCCTTTCATAGTTTAAATGATTTATTTGTGTGTTTTCATTTCGATGTTGATGAGAGCACTTTGATGTTAATGAAATGGATGTTGCTGTTAATTTAAAATCGCGCATTTTGGTTGACTTTGGTAATTATTATTTACTTGCGCAGACCCACGGGAAAAATCACGGAATATTATACATAATTGTAGGATTTGCGAAGCTGAATGTTTATGTAAAGAACACACAAGGATGCAGAATGATTAAGGAAAAATATTAATGAAAATATACTTAAAATTTATAGGCAAGTATTTTATCGCTGCATAAAGCATAGTTCCAATTTTTAAAATGCAATTGCTCTTGGAAAATTATTTACCTCAGGGCCTTTGTAATCTTTGGGAATGCTATATAGATAGAGGGTCTTTTTTGAAAATGAAGTTTCGGGGAAGGAAAAGATATGAGGGGTTGATAGGAATCTGGGGACCAGTGTGTCCAGAAATGAGATATGAATCCATCCCTCCCACTAAAGTGCAAGTCGTTGGGTTGAGAGAGTCCGGCTGAAGATTTCAAAGGGTCTCACTTGACCGTCCTTTTCCGATCCGGCCCGCCACGCAACTGGAGAGCAGACGCATCCTCCATCAAAACCTGGAAAATTTTTGCCCCATAAACTCGGACACCACTGCTAAGTCACCAGACAAAGCGAACCACTATGGTTATCCAATGAGTCCGCCTCCCAAATTGTATTTTTTTGTTATGTATATGTATTAAGGGTGGGTACTTTATAGTTTGTCTGAATTCTTGACATAATCAGTTCCAATTAATAAAAATGATATTTAAATTCAAATCCGAGTTTTTTTAACTCGCAGACAAACCTACTTTCGAAATTAGTATTTTTAAATAATTCAATTTGTTGCATTTTGGTCAAACATATTTCCTTTTCTTTTCAAATGAATGAAATGAAGTTCTGATGGATTATTTATTACGATTGTAAATGGTAAAAGAAATCAGAGACGCCTGAGGAAGTCATCGATTCAGTAAATCCAATACTTAAGTCGGGCCATGTCAAGAATCTGAATCAGAATAGCACGTACGGATGTTGAGCATTTGCATAATCGATAGCCATCGTAATGAGTAATAGCTGTTTTAATGTAAATAAATAATCTGCCACAACCTTAAAATCCTTTATTTTATAAATAGGGTTTTACGTCCGACGTAATATTCGAGTAGCACATTTTTCACGATTTTATTAAATCACGCTTCGGCTCACATAATATGGTTTGTTTCAAAAGCAGCAAGAACTGAACTGAATGTTCTGTCAGCCAATTTCCCAAGAACACACTCCCCAAGGACATTCCGGAACTAGACAGCCTAACGAACTTTAACCAGAATTTATTCCCGTTTCCTGGAAAAGCTCTCTGACGTTAATGATAATCTTCTAGTACTCAGTTTTGAAGCCAGATATCCGCTTATAAATATTTAGTACTAATTTACCGGAATATTTCAAACCATCAGACGTTTCAATGTAATTACAATTTGGATTAAAAATGTACGAAGTAAAATGGTTCCAACTTACTAACTCGATGATTGAATTCGACGAAAACGATTTATATGAAATGCGATTTATTTGTAATTGAATATAGGATGTGTATTTGCGCTTCGTTTCAGGGTGAAAGATTTTCTCAGTATCACTCTTTTTTTTACATTAACTCCACACAGGAGGCCCTGAGGAAAACAATTTCCCTCAGGGCCTATATCATCTGAGATGCAGTCTGGAGGGTCTTTTTGAGGAGAGGAAGGAATGAACGTTGGACTTGGAGAGACCCATGTTGTAGGAGGCCGCGCAGTTGAACACAAGAACGAGTCGAAGAAGCGACCCATTCAAAACAACAAACCCTACTCCATTTCAGTCGCCGCCGCGACTGAACCGGTATAGGTTTTGGAAATATGCGCCCTTGAGGCCTCTATCTAGTTAAATCCATCTCTAATCTAGTTAAACGTGCCACATCAATATATTGACTTTTCTGCAGGTCTACGATGAATATTTTTATTTATTTTTGGAATAACTTAATGAGTAAAACCTCAAATTGTAATATTCAAACCCGAACTAAATGCTATCTGGATAGTGGCCTGGATAAATTTCATCCATTTTTATTTTTAATATGCGGCATTTATTGACTTTTCTGTAAATCTACTATGATTATTAACTTAAGTAGTTAGTAAATCCTCAAATTGTAATATTTCAATTAAATGAAGACAATTTTAGCGAAACTCAATCGAAAATCCGAAAACAGAAAAACCTGAAAAAATATACGATCACATCTCGATCTCAGAAAAAATTAAATTTAATTAAAATATTACAACTGGAGGTTTTACTCATTAAGTTAAAAATAAAAATATTAATTACAGTCGGTTATTAAAAATATTAACCAAACTGCAGTCAACATAAATATGAAGGAATTTTGGCAGCGAAATGGTAAATAATTTCGAATGCACCAGCTTCGCCGTGGCCTGCTTTCACAGACAAAGGTTCGCGAAAGTATTTGGGTTAATGGGCTCTCAGAGAAATGGTTTCCCCACTCCCACTTTCTTTGCGAAACCTGTTTTATTGCCTGTTACTGCCCCCAGCCCCTAATGACTTCACTGAAATGACTCTTCCACCGGAGTGAACACTGAAAGCAGTGAAAGCTCTTCACGTACGTGTACATTTGTACAAGCACCGAGCTTTGTTGAAAAAATAACAGAAATGGAAAACATGCCGCTTAATTGCGACAATTATTTTAATATAAAGGAAACAAGCATAATTTTTTAAAGCATAATTTTTTAATTTTTTTTTTTTATATGAATACCGCACAAGAGTCTCAACTGCTCCCGTCTGGAGCCAGTGAGACTATGACATCCCCAATTGGGGTATGTTGTCAGGCTAAAAGTAGTGGGGAGGGAAAGGAGATAGGGAAGACGAAGGTGGGGAAGTACCTGGCTATTCAGATCTGGTCACCAAACACGGCTAAAGCCATTTCAAGCAACGTTTCAATTCTGAATGGTGGTCTTACACCAGGGCGATACTGATAGTGTCTTCCACTCGTGAACGTGCCGCAAATATACTATATATTATTTTAAACGAATAAATTGTGAAACAGCACAAATTTATCAAATAAAGTTTATTTGCCACGCTGGGATTTGATCCCGCGACCTTCGGATTGCGAGTCAAGAGCCTTACCGCTGGCCGTCAAGTATATTGTGTTTTGAATATTATTTGGAAACATATCAATCACGTTGCTGTTGTGAAAATACTTAAGCCTCTAAGGCCTCCGGCCTATTTTGTCGGAAGGCCAAAATATTTCCGCTTTGCAATAAATTCCTAGTAAATGGAATATTTCTCAACGCATCCGAAAACTAAAAACTGTTTTTGAAAAGTAACGAAATTTTACAAATTTAGACACATAATTTTTGAAATATTAAAATTTTGAATGCAAACATAAAAAAGTTTTAAAAATGGCTCGCCTTACTTTTTTTATTACTAAAATTACTGATAACGAAAAAAAAGCACATACACACACACACTCATGTTTTTAGGCATGTATTATATAAACGTTATCGTCAACTCACTTTTTTGTTGTTTCATTTGAAAATAATTAATTTAAAAAATTCCCAAAGTTTCATAAAAAATTTTAAAATTGCGTTCGGAAACTCTGGTTTCATAATGGTGTAAGATACATTTATATTATTTTGTGATTAACTTTCAGATTTGAATATAAAGCGTGGTGTTTTCTCTTTCTAACACCGTTTTTTTAATCACATTTATAACTATGATAGTAAAGGAGACACAACGATTTCTATGAGACCTATACGAGTTGTTCTGAAAAGCGAACAAATTAGTCCGAGATGTTAAGCATTTTAGAATATACATAAGAAGCTTAATTACAAGTTTATTTTTGGGTTTTTAATAATATTTGAAAACATTTCAATCACATTGCAGTTTTTAAATTCTTACCAATCATCACGATGATTTTTCTAAGGTAGCGCAGACCGAACACATAGATTTTTAATATAAAATGCCTACGTTACAAACACCATAAATCCCAGCCCCTAAAATTGTTTGAACTTAATTCCACACCTGCTCAAATACTGCAGTGGCTCCGACGTTATCGATTTTACGTTATCAGCATTATTAAAGCCACCATTTCACTATAAATGATTATGAAAGTCTTGGAACTTCTGTAACCGCTGAATACATAAAGCTTTAAGTACTATTTCCCAATAAAATAGGACACTTTGTCCTAAAGGATTAATTTTATTAATATTGAAGCCATTTTATCATTCTTCCATATTTCAGTAAGTTACAATTTAAAACTAAGTAAAAATATGCCCTTAGCGAAAGGTTTGCTGAAGGATTAACCAATACTAGCATTCGCACAATTTCAATAGACTTGTCCTTGTTAAATTACACTCAACCACGTTGGTGACATCGACAATGTTGCGTTTAGGTCGCATTTTAACTAAAAGCTTCAGTTTACCAGTTTTATTAACGAAAGTGGCCGTAAGCGTTTTCATAATATTAATCAATAAAATAAGGGGTCGTCCATTAATCACTTGATGTTTTTTAGCAATTTTTTACCCCATCCCCCTCCCCTGGTGATATGTGGTGAGGTTTTAGACTAATAATTTTCAGAATATTATCTTATACAGGTATAATCTGATTAAATTTTGGAAAATTAAGCATCGTGATAAAAATGTCCAGACAGACATTAAGGTTGCAAGTTGTTTTTGACTGGCATAAAAATAATAAAGGAAGGTGTAAAAAAACACATTTTTCTTTTTCTTTTGTGGTATATTTTTGTTTCGCATCAGCCCACAACTCGTTAAATTCTTTCTGAGCTACACTAGGTTTTTTTCCCTTTTTATACTCTGCAAATATTTCTTTGTACAGTTCTCCTAGTTTAAACATTGTTCCATTGTTTTAAAGGCCTTCCTTAAAACAATGGAACGCATACGCCAAATACATGCGTAAATCGGCAATGATTTACGCATGTATTCGGCGTCAAAATCACAGACTTACTGGCGACTGGTGAGTCGAGCAGTTGTCGCAACGCGCGGGAAATCGTTGCCTGGCAACGGTGAGTCAAGGCCACGCGCCGCTGTTTGGTTTAGAAATCGTGCGTTCAACGAAAAATAAAAACACGTGATATCTCATTATATCCCCCCTACCTCCTTGTGATATTTCGTGATTTTTTCCGAACCCCTCTCCCCCCTTTCGAGCCTCACTTGATTAATGGACGACCCCTAATTGAGTTTCAATTATTTTTTCAGACGGTGAAATCACAAGACCAATAAAAAACTTTAAAAAAAAAAAAATACAATCGAGAGTCAATGTTAAAACAAAATATGAAAGTTCTATGTGTTTAAAACGACGTCACAAACAAAGAAAATAGGTCAAGATTGCTATCGGCTGATACTTACTGAAACCACCATAATATGTTAGAACCCATATAACCGTTTATCACAACCCCCGTTGACATATTAGGAGCTTGATGATGTCACTTTACAAAGTGCTTTTATATTACTCCCTTAATGTGGCACCAACCACTTACAAGCTATCACCTCGCACCGCACGCCCTGCAAACAATTAGATAACTACCTACTTCTGCTTACCATCACATCCCCCGTCCCATCCCATCCCATCCCTGCCTAACAAACTGTGATTCACACTAATTACTTTCGAACCCGAATTGCGTTTGATCCCGCGTCTATGTGTTTAGGATAGTTAAGGCGTAGAACAAACTCAGCACCTTGAGAAAACTTATAACAGGTTGATAACAGTACCTACACGCGACGTTTTACTGCTGCCAACACTTCGTGTTGGTGTGTAAGAGAGGGAACGCGGGTGCGGTCTCTTTCGGCGCGGCCAGTTCCAGCTGAGCTCTCTTTGGGAAGACACGGTGTTCGAGCCTTGCAGATTTTGGTGTGACGGAGTCCGTGAGAATAATTCGTTTCTTGTTAGTCGATCATGTTTAATATTTTATAACATTTTGTTTAGTGAATTACCATGTTTCTATTAGTGTCTCATGCTTCACATGAGGATGGCACTCACAACCAGGTTTGATATTGTAGCTTTTTAAATATGTCGGTACATGTTACGATGACGCAACAGAATTTAACATCTTTTAGATTCATGTATTCTAGAAGGCCACCCCTGAGTTAATCTTAATTTATTTATTCATAGTCTGATCTCTCTATTAGAAATTCCTATTTAAGTAATAATTTTATAAATGAATTGCACGCATACTTTATGAATAAATATTAATTGTTCTTAACAATGTGAGTGTTGATTTTAAATCTACCTTAGTTGCCTTTTCTCTAGAATATTTGCTTGATGGCGATCCTGGGACACCATTTGATCATTGTTTTAGGGTTCCAGCCTGAGCAGAGAAGTGATTTTGGTAGGTTGATATAAAATAACATATATCATTGTTACAAAATGTCGCCCAACGGCTTTCGAATTGTTCTTTTCTGCTGTGTCATAGTATCATAATGTACATTATTGTTAATATTTTACAAACTAGATCGACTCTCAAGGCGGCTTATTCCCGCGGTTTCCGTGTCTGCAAGGCCCGAACGCAGCTGCTTCTAGTAAATTCCAGTTTAATTTAAATTCATAATTTGTACATGATCTCAGCTGTTGCTCAAGACGTCTATCGTCTCTTATAATTGTTTTGATGCCCAGTTCGCTGGCATCACTTAGAAATTTTTCTTTTTTGAATAGAATTCTGGATTGGACTGCATGGCTGAAATAATTTGTTACAAAATTTTTTTAGTTGCATGTATTAATTTTTTTTTCTACCTTCCTATTAGCTAGGGATGGAAGAACCGGTTGTCACAAGGAGCCAAGCGAAAGCTAAAGAAACAATGGCGAAGCAATGCGACAAACAATCGACTTCTAGTATGGATTGTTCAACTTCACCGCCATTGGTCATACCGGTTCACAAATGGAACATATCGTACGACGGCTCTTCCGATGTTCACACGTTTATAGAGCGGGTAGAAGAATTAGCGATTTCTCGAAATGTAAGTACCATTTCACTGTTTTCTTCGGCAGTAGAACTCTTTTCAGGGAATGCGCTGCTTTGGTTCAGAGTGAATCGGAGTTCGTTCGAGTCATGGGCAGACATTGTTGTCGCTCTGAAAGAAGAGTTCGAACTCTTGGATCATGAAAGGAGACTACTAGCCCAGATCAGATCCACTGTTCAACAGAAGGGTGAAAACTTGGGTGCTTTCATCACACGGATTTTAGTGCTAAACAATAGGCTAATTTCTAAATTACCTGATGACGAAATACTGGAATTGTTGCAATGCAACATGCTTCCTCGGTACATTCAAAAGTTGTCTTTATCTGTTATTCCTGATATTATTGCGCTAAAGAAGCTAGGTAAAATGATTGAATTGGCGGACAGTCGTGCCAGTAATAGATCCGCGCCTTCTTGCAACAATAATGTTTCACCCGGCAACAATAATTTCCAAAATGTTGATTCTTCCAACAGGAGTGAGGCTAGGATGTGCAACAATTCTAAATATTCAAATCCTAATTTTAGGGTCAATAACAATGTCAATCATAATAATCCCAATTTTAGGGACAATAACAATGTCAATCATAAGAATCCCAATTTTAGGGTCAATAACAATGTCAATCATGATAATCTCAATTTTAGGGACAATAATGTTGTAAATCGCAATAATCCTAAATTTAGGGAAAATAATAATACTATTCGTAACAATTATTTAAGAAATCAAAATGTGAATTCCAGGGAGGTGCAATGCTTCCGTTGCGGTCGGCCGGGAGTTAAAGCGCCATCTTGCGACTGCCGTCGCTCAAAAAACTAACTTCTCGGGAGGTCCTAGCAGTGAACGACAAGACGTCATCGTTTGCTGAGAGCTCTTCTCGGGAGTGGTCTTCATGGCTGGCAGTTGTGAGAAAATTTTATGACAACCTGAGGACTTCGAAGCAGATGCGAGCGGCTGACAAGGACGGCCGTCCTTTCATCTCCTTCCAGGTTCTCGGTGCGTCGTTCTCTGGTCTTCTTGATACAGGTTCTCATATTTCAATATTGGGGAATAATTTCCACCATAAATTTAGAAATCTTGGCTTCACATTATCAGATTTACATACTAAATTTTCGCTTACCTCTGCCACTGGGCACTCCGTAATTTGTTCTCAAAAAATTTCCGTTCCAGTCACTCTCGGGAATGTTAAGAAAAATTTTAATTTTGTTGTGATGCCAGAGATTAAATCAGACATCATACTAGGCTGCGATTTTTGGAAGGTTTTCAACATTTGCCCTAAGATTACACATTTAATGTCCTCCCAAAATTCATCTAGCAAGAATTGCGCAACTAATGAAGTCGGTTTAGGCAATTACAACACCTTAACTTCCTCTCAACGAGTTGCACTAGATAAGGTCATACAGGATTATAACTCCTTTTCAAATAATCGTTTAGGTAGAACGGCGTTAGAGCATCACATTATTGACACAGGTGATTGTTCGCCAATTAAGCAACGCGTTTATCCCATTTCGCCTCATCTACTCCCTGAGGTACACAAGGAGCTAGATAGACTTTTGGAATTAGGAGTGGTAGAACCTAGCAACAGTTCTTGGAACAATCCGATTGTTTTGGTTCCTAAGAAAAACGGCTCTTTCAGGTTATGTCTTGATAGCAGAAAATTAAACTCGATCTCTAAACGAGACGCATACATGATGCCGTTCATTTCGGATATTCTGAATAGCTTAGGAGGTGCACGTTACCTGTCAACATTAGACTTGAATGACGCATTCTTTCAAATACCTCTAGAGGAAACGTCAAAAGAAAAGACAGCTTTTACCATTCCCAAAAGAGGCTTGTTCCATTTTGTCACCATGCCATTTGGTTTACACGGGGCAAGCTCGCGTATGATGCGTCTAATGGACAAGGTTTTAGGATCTCAACTGGATGGCAAAGTGTTCTGCTACCTTGACGATATTATTGTAATTAGTTCGTCTTTTGAGGAGCACATAGAACTTTTAACACTAGTTAAACAGAAATTACAGGATGCTGGCTTAACCATCAACGTAGAGAAATCAGTTTTCTGCAGAGACTCCCTTAGATACTTAGGTTATGTGATAGATAACAAAGGGTTACGCACTGACCCGGACAAAGTCAAAGCCATTGTGGATTTTCCTATTCCATCCTCACAAAAGAGTTTACGTAGATTTATCGGGGTTTTGTCATGGTATAAGAGATTTATTCTGAATTTTTCAATTATCGCAGCTCCTTTATACAATCTAACTAAGAAAGAATTTGCTGGGAAAGCTTTTAAGTGGAATGAACAGGCTCAAGCAGCTTTTGTTAATCTAAAGAATATATTAGTAAATGCTCCGGTTCTGTCTTGTCCAGATTTTAACAAACCGTTCACGATTAGCTGTGACGCATCTGATATGGGATTGGGCGCAGTGTTATCTCAAACAGATGAGAAGGGGAGGGATCACCCGGTTTCTTTCATCTCCAGAACACTCTCGGCACAAGAGAAAAATCACTCTACCACCGAGAAGGAACTTAATGCAATGATCTTTGCCTTAGAGAAGTTCAGGGGTTACATTGAGGGGTCACCCATTCCAGTCAAGATTATTACTGATCACTATAGTCTTAAGTGGCTAACGAGTTTAAAGTCTCCGTCAGGCAGATTGGCGCGCTGGGCAGTCAGATTACAACAGTTCAACTTTGAAATAATCCACAGGAATGGAAAGGATAATGTTGTGCCTGATGCGTTGTCGCGGGACCCATTGCACGTTGATTCTTTAGATCAGGCTGTAGTAAATTCAGATCAGTGGTATATCAATTTGAGAGACAAAATTTTAGCTTCGCCGGGGAAATATCCTGCTTGGAGAGTTTCAAATGGGAAAATTTACAAACACATTCAAAGCATGGATGCGTTACACAGAGTTTATGATTGGAAAGAAGTACTTCCCAAAAACAGTAGGAAGAGTGTAATAGTTCAGCATCATGTACCTCCTTCTTGCGCGCACTTTGGTATCATGAAGACCTTAAATAGGATCAAACAGAAATATTATTGGCCTAAAATGTCTGCTGATGTTAAAGCTTATATCAGTAAATGTCAGACTTGTCTTGGGTACAAAAGTTCAAATCTGTTACCTCCAGGTCTCATGGGAGATCCCAAGCTGGTACAGCGTCCTTGGCAAATGATAGCTACAGATTTATTAGGTCCCTACCCTAATTCGTACAAGAAGGGTTACACATACTTATTGGTGGTTTCTGACTTTTTCACTAAATATACTAAACTTTTCCCTCTTAGCAGAGCTACGGGTAGCAATATTGCTACGATATTAGAAAATGAGATATTTCTTAAGTTCGGGGTCCCGGATACTATTGTTTTGGATAATGGGCCGCAATACATATCGCGCGACATGAAAGCCTTAGCGGAGAAATTTCATATCCGTCATTTATTTTATAACTGTAGATACCACCCGCAAAACAATCCTGTTGAACGAGTCAATAAGGTATTAGTTTCTGCTCTAGGTTCATACGTTGGCTCTGATCACAGAACTTGGGCAAATTACTTACCGGAAATTGAATTAGCTATCAACACTGCGGTTCATGAGGTCACGGGTTATACTCCGTTCTTTTTAAACTTTGGCAGAGAGATAATTGTCTCTGGTAAAGAATACATAGGTTCTAACTTCAACGCTGAAGATATCACCTTTTCTAATCGTGACACCTGGGCTTCTGGTTTAGAGGAATTAAACGACATCTTTTCTCAGGTACGCACGTCATTAAGACAATCTTATGAACGCAATAAGATTCTGTATAATCTTCGTCGCAGGGACGTTCAGTACGAGATTGGAGATATCGTTTGGAGAAGGTCGTTTGTCCTTTCAGATGCTAGTAAGCACTTCTCAGCGAAATTAGCTCCAAAATTTTTGAGAAGTAAAGTGGTCGGAAAAATTTCTCCAATTGCTTATAAATTAGCTGACATGAATGGGAAGGCTGTTGGTACCTTTCACATTAAGGATATAATCAAATCAGAACGCCCCGTTTGATTCGGGAGTGGGGGTTTTTTTTTTTTTCAAAATGTGATGAAGGATTTGTGTCTACTTCTGACATTTCGTAGTGGGAGTTTTTTTTTTTTTTGTGCAAACATGACCACCACATGTTGCATAATTTTTGTTTAGTCATTGTTCGTCTTACATGTTGTCTTGTCTTGTCATAGTATTATGTAGGGAATTAATGTGTAATTGATTTGTGTCATGTTCAACGCGGAAGGATGATTAACACTTGTCCTTGCGCATTGACGTAGTTGGATATTGTTGATTTTCCTGGTTTCATATGAGTTGGGAGGTGCTTGTTCCTATCCTTGGGGAGCAATCACTTTTCAAACATTTTGTTTTCCTTGTTTTGTGTAAATTTATGGAATGAGTTTTTTTTTTAATGTGATAAGTGACGGTGTTTTGATCTACTTTCATTACTGATAATTTAAAAATTAGTTTGGTTTGATTTATGTAAGTTGATTATGTTGGTTGTATAATTTCTAGGAATTTTAGCCAAGAGTTTTCACAAGAAAGTCTCAGGAGCTGTAAAATACCTATTACGATTTAGGAATCACCCTCTTGGTTAATTTTCATATTAAATGTCATTAATCTGGTTTTTGCTCTCTTACAATGTGCTATTTTACAGTAAATTTTATTAGATTGCATGTTTATTAATTCAGTACTATGGATATTAACTATATTAAGGTGTTTTCATATCTCTAGCTCTCCTTCGGGTGTTATTTTCATGATTGATGTGGTGGGAGCTGTTCTTCGTATGTTCTTCAATTCCGGATAATTATATATTAACATTTTCGACTATAGACATGTTTCATAATCAATATTGTGACATCATTTAACTTGAGAATCTTGTCTTTTGAGCTCGAGGACATTTTTCTCGACTTATTTGATTTCTTAATATTGTTCAATTCTATTTTGTTTTACCTTGTGATCGTCAGAGGTGGCAAGGAAAAGATAATTATATTTTTTCATGATTACGCTAAATGATTTAATTAAATATTATATATTGATTTTTATCTCTATTGATGTAGTTCACTGACACCTTCAGTCGGTTATTGCAAGTTCTTAGATTTTTTAGTATAAATCTTATTGGTTTGTGTCTGGGGTGGTTAGGCTTTCAGAGTTTTTCAAGAGATGTCTCAATTTTAAGTTTGTTAATTTTTAATTATATTTCAATTATTCTGTCATATTGAGTTTAGGTTTCAGTATTTATTGATAATTTTCAGTAGTTCAGTAATTTTTACAATTTTACAGCAGCACTATAAATTCTTAGCATCACTTGTTTTTTATATTGGTAATTCTATAGCTAGGCAGTAGTTTAGTTTAGCGAATTTTCTCACAAGAAGAAGATGTGGACCTCCATGCAGTGGATTTTCAAGATCTCAAGAAATACAGAGTATTCGGGGTTAGTTATCACACCTCCTCCTCCCCGCGAGTATGTTACGCTAGCGCTTTTCAAGAGGCTCAAGATAGTTCCTGTTACAAACGTTGACTGCCAATTTCATTTCTGAAGAAGCTTCTGTTGTCGCTGGACTGTATTATTCAATTCTGGCTCAAGACTGAGATGGATGTCTTCTGATCACTCCTTCGGACCTGTCGGTGATTAGTGTTTTGGATCCAGTATTGCCAATCAACATACCCACTTGCAGCACCTGGTGAAGGAAGAGTTCGTTTCAACGCTTCCTTTGAAATACTCAGAACAATTTGGTACTTTCATCTGGACACCTATCTTCTTGGAATTACCGCTACTGAGTGGAGCGTAGAAGAGGTCCGCTACAATTATACCTCACTACCTGAAGGCATTATTCCACCTGAGATGTTTTGGTGTTTGTCATCATGACTCATCACTCTTCATCGGTCACGCTGCGTTTCCATGGACTACATTCCATAGAAGAATCCTTCAATCATTTTCTCCACCGTTTGGATCAACATTAGGCATGATCTGCAGAATGTCCATACTGGGTTTCAACGCCAGGAGGCGTCCGCCAGGAGGCGTCCGAAATTTTCTGATGAAAATTTCGCTTTTCGTGGGAGGGTAATATAACAGGTTGATAACAGTACCTACACGCGACGTTTTACTGCTGCCAACACTTCGTGTTGGTGTGTAAGAGAGGGAACGCGGGTGCGGTCTCTTTCGGCGCGGCCAGTTCCAGCTGAGCTCTCTTTGGGAAGACACGGTGTTCGAGCCTTGCAGATTTTGGTGTGACGGAGTCCGTGAGAATAATTCGTTTCTTGTTAGTCGATCATGTTTAATATTTTATAACATTTTGTTTAGTGAATTACCATGTTTCTATTAGTGTCTCATGCTTCACATGAGGATGGCACTCACAACCAGGTTTGATATTGTAGCTTTTTAAATATGTCGGTACATGTTACGATGACGCAACAGAATTTAACATCTTTTAGATTCATGTATTCTAGAAGGCCACCCCTGAGTTAATCTTAATTTATTTATTCATAGTCTGATCTCTCTATTAGAAATTCCTATTTAAGTAATAATTTTATAAATGAATTGCACGCATACTTTATGAATAAATATTAATTGTTCTTAACAATGTGAGTGTTGATTTTAAATCTACCTTAGTTGCCTTTTCTCTAGAATATTTGCTTGATGGCGATCCTGGGACACCATTTGATCATTGTTTTAGGGTTCCAGCCTGAGCAGAGAAGTGATTTTGGTAGGTTGATATAAAATAACAATTATCATTGTTACAAACTTGTTAGAAAAGTGGAAGCCTTTGAAATAAAATACTACCTAGATGTCGCCTGTTCGTTGGCAATTGAACGAAATTGAGCTGAGAGTTCTATATTTTTTCGGCAGTTATTTTGACGCTAATCAAAATAAGTAGAAATGTAAGGGGTTTCTTGATTGGGAAAAATAAATAGAGCTTGCTTGAGATGGTCCTTATCTAAAATAGCAGTCGGGTTAGGGTAGGAAAAAGCTGTCAACCTATTTTAAAAACTTTACAAAGAATATTCAAATTCACAATGTGTTAAATTAGTCAATTAAGAAATAAACAGTCAATTATATTCTACTAGCTGGGGTTCCCGGCTTCGCTCAGGACAACTCTCTAGAGTGTTCTGGAACATTCTAGAATGTTCTGGGATGTTTTGGAATTTTGTGGAATGCTCTCGAACACTCTCGAATGTTCTGGACTCTTCTAGAAATTTCTAGAGGGCAAAACTTCCAGCGCGTATATCTTCAAAAGCACGCCCTTTTCAGGTCAAAACAGGAACCTTCTTCATGGATGGGGGGTAGAGGGCTACCACACCATATAACTCTCTTGATCGTACCGGACTTGTTTCTGAGTTTTAGCGGCACGAAAACTATAGAACACTTTCTTTTATAATATACTAGCTTTTACCCGCGGCTTCGCTCGCATGGTATTAGGGGGAAATTACCGTAGCGCTTGCACTTATCAATTATCTCTCTCCCCCCTCCCGCATTCCATACAGTCATTTCCGGTATATTCAGTTTTCAAACAGCTCACGTGCCACCTAAATCTCATAATGCCAGAGCTCACCAGCAGTAAAAAAAATAATTATCCAATTTGGTTCAGTACCAACATTTCGAAGACTCATTTTTATTTACATAGATAGATATAAAAAATATATCAACATCGTTTCCACGGCAACGATTTATTTTCTGACGTTAACAATAACTCGCCTTTGTTAGCGACAGAAAACGTATAATAAATATAATATATTAATATTTATCATTTCATAACTCCAGAGCTTACCATTATATACGTCCTACATTGCTCGTACATAATGTAAATTCCTATTGGTGAAAGAATTTTTAAAATTGGTTTGTTGGTTTATGCGTGAAAGCGTAACAAACAAACACACGCAGTTTCGCATTTATAATATTAGTAAGTATAGAATGTTGATTATCATTGACAATATTTACTTAACACCGTTATAAAATAATGCTTTCAAATACTCCTTGTATTAATAGTAATACGCAATTAGAGCACACGGTAACAGATAGTATTACCAAACTACGAGCAATAAGTCTAAGCTGTTAAATTGCGTAAATAGGTTCTGATGGTGAACTAATTGATTCCACCCACATTCTGGCAACATATACGCGTTTTGGGACCGTTTTAAGATAATTCGAAATGAAACCTTCCCCCCTAATCCAATCATCCTCAGTCTCACCCTCAACCCCTAACCTACGCCCTGAAACCCTATACATTCATACTAATATTACAAATGCGAAACTGCGTGTGTTTGTTTGTTACGCTATCAGGCATAAACCAATAAACCGATTTTAAAAATTCTTTCACCAATAGAAAGCTACATTATCAGCGAGTAACAAAGGCTGTATACAATGCTAAGCGCTGGCGTTATGAAATTTATGTGTGCATTTCATATATTTTAGCGGCAGAGAGGAAAGGCAGGGGGAAGGTGGGGTTCGCGAAGAGTGAAGAGACGAAGGAGGGGGAAGGCGGGGAAGGTGGAAGGAAACGGGGACGAACGGGAAAGGAATGCCGGGAGAATCAATTTATTTCTTTGAACGCATGCCGGGGACTAGCTATAAGTGTTAAGTAATAAGTGCAAGCACTACAGTAATTTCCCCCTAATGCCATGCGAGAGAAGCCGCGGGTAAAAGCTATAGGTATATAATATATTATGAACCATGACCCTAATGATTAATACTGAATGTAGGGCTAATTATTAGCCTTCCGCTTATGTGAAAAGAAGGAGGTTTTACCAAGGTTCCTAATTGCGTGGGATTGAGCATTTTTATGAAAGGATTTTTGACTAAAAGCCGTATTAGTAAAATGAAAGTCACCTGACGTGTTGTGGAAAGTAAGCTCTTTTTAACGGTTTTATTTAACCGCTGTTTATTATTATATTATACTATAATACTAAATATGAATACAATTAAATAATATTTGGCTTATTTACAAAGCGCCATTTTCATGAAAAATCATATCAAGGGCGCTGAAACGCTTCACGTGCTAATTTGCTTAAATACATCGATTTTTGCAGTCCAACTAACTTTGTTTGATAAGTAATTACGAATGTTGGACAGAGCGCGCTAATATTTTAAGTGATAAAATTGCAGCGAAAATTGCGAAAAAGCTTAATAAAACATGACTCGTTTAAAATAGAGCAAAAATCTCGTAGAACGTATCTTAAGTATCATTTAAAAAAACATTGTGAATTTTTTCACAAATATAACTTGTAAAATAATAGAAACAGACTTGTTTTAAATAATTTTCGGAGCATGCTTTGCGATTTTTTCTATCGAGGGAATTTAATATAATTTGCGTTTCGGCTATAGATATTATATATATATATTTCGGCTTTCTAGATATTATCTTCAAAAATAACAAATATTTTTTTAAGAGCTTAAAAACTTCAAATGTTTAAGGGAGATATGTAAGAAATCGGTCAAATTCGGATAGCGGCGGCTTAACTCGGTTTTTTACCGGTCAACAAGGTGTTTAATTTTGAATGGAGTACGTTTTTTATCATGGGTACTGTAAAATGTAGAAATAAAATATTATTGGAATCGTGGAAAAAATTTTCTCCTTCATCTTATCAACCTGAAAAACTCATTTAAAAAAGGAGTTATTTATATTCTATGTAGGTCTACAAATTAAACAAATTTGTATTAAATTTGTTTTTGTAATTAAAAACTCTTTCATAAAAAAAAACACAAAAAATTGTTTGTACGGTGTTTAGTTTTTAAAAACGTTATTTGTTCCTATTATTCAAATGAAAATTATAAAATTATTGTTTTTAATAAAGATTTATAGTATTATTTTTTGTTTTAAATTTTATGAGTAAAAACTCAAATTGTAATATTTAATTAAATGAAGACACTATGAGCGAAACTCAATCGAAAATCTGGAAACAGAAAAATCAGAAAAACGCACCTCTGGGACTCGAACCCAGGACCTCTCTGCTTTCCGGGCGAGTGCTCTTGACCACTGAGCTAAGGTGTCGATATCTAATTCGGTCACTTTTAAATGTACCCTACTTCGACTAAGAACCACCCATATTATCAATAATATGCGTTAAGAAAATGAAGATAATATGGGTATAATATGAAGATAATATCAATAATAATATGCGTTAAGAAAATGAAGATGATATGGGTATAATATGAAGATAATATCAATAATAATATGCGTTAAGAAAATGAAGATGATATGGGTATAATATGAAGATAATATCAATAATAATATGCGTTAAGAAAATGAAGATGATATGGGTATAATATGAAGATAATATCAATAATAATATGCGTTAAGAAAATGAAGATGATATGGGTATAATATGAAGATAATATCAATAATAATATGCGTTAAGAAAATGAAGATGATATGGGTATAATATGAAGATAATATCAATAATAATATGCGTTAAGAAAATGAAGATGATATGGGTATAATATGAAGATAATATCAATAATAATATGCGTTAAGAAAATGAAGATGATATGGGTATAATATGAAGATAATATCAATAATAATATGCGTTAAGAAAATGAAGATGATATGGGTATAATATGAAGATAATATCAATAATAATATGCGTTAAGAAAATGAAGATGATATGGGTATAATATGAAGATAATATCAATAATAATATGCGTTAAGAAAATGAAGATGATATGGGTATAATATGAAGATAATATCAATAATAATATGCGTTAAGAAAATGAAGATGATATGGGTATAATATGAAGATAATATCAATAATAATATGCGTTAAGAAAATGAAGATGATATGGGTATAATATGAAGATAATATCAATAATAATATGCGTTAAGAAAATGAAGATGATATGGGTATAATATGAAGATAATATCAATAATAATATGCGTTAAGAAAATGAAGATGATATGGGTATAATATGAAGATAATATCAATAATAATATGCGTTAAGAAAATGAAGATGATATGGGTATAATATGAAGATAATATCAATAATAATATGCGTTAAGAAAATGAAGATGATATGGGTATAATATGAAGATAATATCAATAATAATATGCGTTAAGAAAATGAAGATGATATGGGTATAATATGAAGATAATATCAATAATAATATGCGTTAAGAAAATGAAGATGATATGGGTATAATATGAAGATAATATCAATAATAATATGCGTTAAGAAAATGAAGATAATATGGGTATAATATGAAGATAATATCAATAATAATATGCGTTAAGAAAATGAAGATGATATGGGTATAATATGAAGATAATATCAATAATAATATGCGTTAAGAAAATGAAGATGATATGGGTATAATATGAAGATAATATCAATAATAATATGCGTTAAGAAAATGAAGATGATATGGGTATAATATGAAGATAATATCAATAATAATATGCGTTAAGAAAATGAAGATGATATGGGTATAATATGAAGATAATATCAATAATAATATGCGTTAAGAAAATGAAGATGATATGGGTATAATATGAAGATAATATCAATAATAATATGCGTTAAGAAAATGAAGATGATATGGGTATAATATGAAGATAATATCAATAATAATATGCGTTAAGAAAATGAAGATGATATGGGTATAATATGAAGATAATATCAATAATAATATGCGTTAAGAAAATGAAGATAATATGGGTATAATATGAAGATAATATCAATAATAATATGCGTTAAGAAAATGAAGATAATATCGACACCTTAGCTCAGTGGTCAAGAGCACTCGCCCGGAAAGCAGAGAGGTCCTGGGTTTGAGTCCCAGAGGTGCAAATATCTTTTTCTGATTTTTCTGTTTCCAGATATTCGATTACGTTTCGCTCATAGTGTCTTCATTTAATTAAAGATTTATAGATTCGTTACTTTGGTACCTTACTTTTCTTATTTACATTCTTAATAAAAAAGCTTACGAAAAACATGTTTTTCACGTACATATACGTAAAGGCCAGTACAAAATTAAACAATGCTTTTTAAACATTTTTGCTGCGTTGGAAGAATCTTCATGCAATCACATTAGGCGGTTTAGTTGGATAATTTCATCATAATAATGTGACCACTCGCCTCTTTCAAGTCCTAACCTAACCTCCAAGCAAATCCCCGCAAGAAGCGATGTTATACGGATAAGAAATAATAAAGATATTACTTTCCTACATTCGTTTAGTACAATAATTTTAATTGTAGATAAAGATGGTTGTAATTTATTTACTTATTAACGCCCTTTTTGGGGGCTTTTACACACGAATAATAAGAAATATACAGTATTTATTGTACATAATTGAATTGCCTCAGAAACAATATTTTATATTTGTTAGATAAATTGAAGATGTCTACTGACTTGGTATAATTATTTCCCTCCATTAGTATTCTGGGCAAAGAGGAATACATGTGGTAGTCAGCCCCAGAATTTCTGCACTGAAATAAATCCTGACTTCTGGTATTACGTTGTGGTATCCGGAAGCTTATCAGTTCAAGCAATACCGGACTATCAACTAAATCATTTAGAATTTTATATAAAAATACCAAGTTAGTGAAAATTCTTCTGTCCGACTCCTTGAGCATATTCATATCATTTAACAGTGTTGTAGTTCAACATAATTGCTGGAATACCCATTTAAAAATTTAGAAAATGTAAGAATTTGTTTTGTATTCTTTCAACAGCTTAAACATGTATATTATAATGACTGACTTCTAACATAAGCAAAATATAACAGTTTAATACACTTTATATTGTTAAAATTTCTAGTTAGCCTAGTTATAAATCCCAACATTTTTAAGCCTAGTATTATCGATCAGTCTAGTATGATCGATGTTTTCCACCACCTATGAAATAAGCGATTTCTAAAGAAATATCTACCTACGAAAATGCCACAATTTTTAAGATGCCTTTTAAAATTGAATAGAATCTCCTCCCTGTTTTCAATTTGACCCCTGCCAAACCAAACAATATCCCTTCCAGACATGTGTCCATATTGTCCCCCCTCCCCACCTCGGTTCCGCCTGTACAACGAATAATTGATTTTAATAATATAGGAGACGCCTTATTTTTACCTTGTTTTCTTCATTTCCCCCACGGAAAAACAAAGAAATGAAGGTTTTCCGCCTCAAACTACCACGTTCATTTTATATGCATGGCGCACAGCCCACTAATGAAAGATTAACGTGATTATTTTTTATTCGTTCAATAATATTATTGCATTGTACGTAAATGCCTACACCTGGCCGTAGCAAAGTCTTGTTTTAACTCGATCATTTGGTATTTCATCTGTCTGTAATTTATTTTTTACGTTCCGGTTCAAAATGGTGGCCGTGTTGGATACTGCCTTTTTATCCCGCCGAGCTCGCATATGATCGTGATTCCTACAATTGCCCGATTTTACGAGCTGTTATAACTCGGTCATTTGGTATTTCATCTGTCTGAAAATTAGTTTGTTACGTTTCGGTTCAAAATGGTGGCCGTGTTGGATACTACCTTTTTATCCCGCCGAGCTTGCATATGATCGTGATTCCTACAATTGCCCGATTTTACGAGCTGTTTTAACTCGGCCATTTGGTATTTCATCTGTCTGTATTTTTTTTTTACGTTCCGGTTCAAAATGGTGGCCGTGTTGGATACTACCTTTAAATCCCGCCGAGCTCGCATATGATCGTGATTCTTACAATTACCCAATTTTACGAGCTGTTTTACCTCGGCCATATGGTATTTCATCTGTCTGTAAATTTGTTTGTTCCGTTCCCGTTCAAAATGGTGGCCGTGTTGGATACTTCTTTTTTTTATCCCGCCAGAGTTCGCTTGATCGTGATTCCTACAATTACCTGATTTTATGAGCTGCCAAATCGAAATAATCAATGTGATGGTACCTACCGGCCTGAAGAAAATTTGAAAAAAGAATTATCATCGAGATAGGACATTTCTTTGAACAAATTGTACAATTTAAAAGTTTAAAAAATTGTTACAAAATATTAAATAATGGTTTATAATAATAATTTGTAGGTAGGTATTTGTTCCTACTAACTTACAAATCTTACGATTTCAAAGAAATTTTAGTTTTTGATTTAATATATTTAATTAAATGAGAAAATTCGAAACATACTTTTCCAATTTGTATCATATTTGTAGTCAATTGAAAGTAAACATTTTTTTTATTTGAACTTTCGTTTTCGAGTAAATCGAGTCTGAAGTTGGAATTTGATTTTTTTTTTAAATCGCTTGCTACGGGGCTATCAGCAGTTTATGTATTGCCTTTTAAAATGCGTCGAAACGTACAACCAGCTCCAAAAGTTTTTAACTCTAAAATTACGAAAAAATAAGTTTTTTCGGGTTTTCTACATGATGTGGATTCTCCAGTATCCCGTTTGTATTACGAGTTTCCGGACACTGTATAATTCAGAAATAATATTTTTTTAAGTGAAACTTCTATAGCCCCGTTGTGATTTGAAATTCGGATGAAACGGAAATGACGCAGTACAGCACCTACGGTGCGGCAAACTGCTCATTGGCCGCTTTGATTAAGTATGATGTCACTTTTCAAGGCTCCTATTGGTTGAGATATGAAACAGAAATGACCAATTACATTACCAACACTGCGCTCATTAGCCGCTTTGATTATGACCTTACATTTCAAGGCTCCTATTGGTTGAGATTGTTTTGATAAAGTTTTGCTTCTACCGCGTGTGAACTGCACTTGTTTTTTTATACCAACCTAACGCAAACTATTTAAGCCGCTGCTATCCGAATTTCTACCGGTTTCTTGCATATCTCCCTTGAACATTTGAAGTTTTTAAGCTCTTAAAAAAATATATGTTATTCTTAAATATAATCTATACAATCTTCGCGCCAAAAAGCAAATTATATGAAATTTCCTCGATAGAAAAAATCGCAAAGTATGCTCCGAAAATTTTTATTTTCAAGCCTGTCTATATAGTTATATGTATGAAAAAAATCACAGTGTTTCTTTGAACGTTGTTTTAGACAACCCACACGAGATTTTTGCTCTAATCTAAATTAGTCGTGTTTTATTAAACATTTTCACAATTTTCGCTTCTATGTTATCGTTTGAAATATTAGCGCGCTCTCTCCATTCGTAATTACATATCTCTCCATCTCCTTCTTTTCGTGCTCGAATACGGGGCCTTAACCAATTTTTTATATATTTTTTTATCACTCTAAATGACTTATCTGAGATAGTTCTGAGTTGGTTTCATTCCGAGTTGTCCGGCACCGTTTGGACTCTAGTGCGGTATTCACATAAAAAATATGTATATATAATGCCTTTTATCGATCAATCATAATTTTGGAAAGATTCCAAATGTGTTCTAAAATTCTAAAAATAGTTTGTTTTAGGTACTTAATTGCCAATATAATTCGCAATCCATCGTATGCAATTTCCGATTGACTCACAAATTTGAGAACCGCTAACCGAATTCCGAATGAAACCCCAGAGAACTTTAAAAGCACATTTTCACGTAATAACACGGTCCATAATGCCGCAAAGGGTTCGGCCGCTCGAGTCCGGAAGGAGGCTTTAAGCTCGAAAACAACTTTGTGGGAAATTAACTTTTTGCTTTGCCGAAGTGGCCATGACCAAAAACTTTATCAGTGAAGTTATTTCGGCGAGCTGAACGGAAGCTACCAACTAGCTACTACAGGTCCATAAAATAACCCAAATTAAGTAGGCTTCTTAGGGGTTATATTAAAAATCTTAACTTTGAACCGGTCTGAAAGTTGAATTATATTTTTGAATTGACGAATTTTTAGACAGATTTAAATTTCATTGTTGAGCCTTTAAGGGGCCATCCATAAATTACGTCACACCTTAAGGGGGAGGGAGTAAAGAAGTGTGACAAGGGGTATGGGGGGGGAGGTCATCAGCCCTGTGACGTCACAAGTAAAAATCTAAATTATTAAAACGCAAAAAAAAACGTTAATGTAAAATTGCTAAATATGTGACGTCACACTAGGGGGGACAAGGTCTCGGGGTCCAATTCGTCCCCTTTCCCCTTCCGCCTCCTCTTCCCCTCCCGCGTTCCCTTCCACCTTCCTCCTCTTCCCCCCCCCCCTTTTTCCTCTTCCATCCCTCCCGCGAACCCCCCCAGCTCTCCACTTTCCCTTTTTCGAATCTTCCCCCTTCATTCCCCTCCCGGATTCCCTTCCCCCTCCCGCCTACCCTTCCTGCCGCTAAAATACATGAAATACACTCATTTTTCAAACAACCCGCGCGCCACCTATTAGAATACAAATTTCATAACGTCAGAGCTCACCAGTGTATATAGAAATACTCTTCTGCTAAAATATGTTCTGTAAAAATTTTGAGTCAATCCATCGATTACTTTCCGAGATTAGCGGACGCACGGAACCTACATTTTTATAAATATGGATTCTTTGTAACTATTATTAAAATTAACAGATTTCTCCCTCCTGATTTTCTAGCAGCCTACATTTTCTTCCAGTAAAACAAAGCATTTTCTCCAACCCTCGATAAAAATAATGTAATTAGTTTGTAGTGAGTTTTGAATGAAATATAAATTTATATCCAATTTACGGAAGAGATACTTGTGTATTAGGGATTGTCACTGAAAATTCAATTAGACGTACACTGACATCAGCTGAAACATGAAATAAAATAAACGGGCGTTCAACCGGCTTAAGTGCTCGCACTTTTTAGCTTCAACTGTTTTACATAATTTATTACATATTCACGAAGGTCATTTTATTTCTCAGAATTTTCCGCAAAATCGCCACCGAAATAATCAATCACCAAAACATTGACAAAATAATTTCGTTTCAACAAAGAAAAAGATTCAGCAAAGGAAATCATCGAAGATTGAGGCCAGCAACCGTTTTAAAATGTCCAAACAATGCGTTGCTACGGGACAAAAACCATCTCAGTGCGAATAAAGCGTAATGTGTAAGTTGGCGTGTACAAATTTTGAGACCTAGGGGCGACTGTTGACCTTGGTTGATCTTGATTTGTAGTTAGAACTTCTGCGCTTTGCATAAAATTAATGCAATGTGACCTTTAAACGTCGTCCAACATTATTTGTTTCAGTCGATAAAATAAGACCCTGAATTTGAACTAAAGTTGCGTCAACGCCAAATCGGGGTCGCTATTTTTTACCGTTCACACTTTAGCTATAAATTATGGTAAAATATTCGAACCTCTCTGGGTAAAAAGATTGCCATACGAAGGGAAATTTATTACCTTTACACTAAATGAGATTTAGTGTTGTCATTTAAAGAAAATTGGGACCTTTATCAACGCGTCTTCATCAGCCATTATTTACCCAATTCTATTTGAAGACATCGCAAGATTAAGGCATTTATTATCATTTAGGTATTTGAATAAAGCTTTGTGTAACGACGCACTACCTAGATCCATGAGAATACAAAAAAAACGACGCGTTACCTGGATGCACATAAAAGGCTTAGCAAAAGAACGTGCTCTCTAAAACTACTTAACCCTTAAGTACCGACGTGTGGTCTGACAGACACCTCGAGCTTTCGAAAAGTATAGTTACCTATGTTAGCGTAGTAGTACTACCCTGTACTTCTCTTAACCCGTCGAGTAGTTGCGCTACAGCGTTCGTGGAGAATGGCAGTGTCGGCGCGTGCGATTTCATTAAGTTATGGCTGTTATAAAATCGCGAGTGGTCTGTCAGACCACACGTCGGTACTTATGTAACTTTTTTTGGATACGACTTTTTTCAGATTATATGGGTTTCCTCTTTTGTTTTTAGTCAAATGTTACAATGAATCATCAAGGCTCTTCGGGCCTGAAACGGGTAATCTCATTAGAAAATTACAGTGTTTCTGTCACTAGGAAGAAATATGAAACACGGCCTCATTCCAAGGGAATTGCGCTCGTCGATAAAAAGAGTTCTTGGGTCAGATGCACCGGAAAACGTAAGATCTGAAAGATAGAAAACTCTGTCATCTCTGTCCCTCAAAACTAAAATGTAAGAATGCTTACAAATGTGACACTTCTGCGAAACATGTGTATCTTCGATGCAGCGAGCCTGTGTGCAAAGACTGTTTGTAATATTTGATAGTTCCTATAACTTGATTCCTTGTGGTTTTTCATAAAACTGCTGATTATTAATGTTTTCATAGTTTACCTAGTTATTCAACTTTAAGAATAATTTATTTTTGACTAAAAAAAAAACAGTTTAATTAATACATAGTAAGATTAAGGTAAGAGTCCATTTTTTAATTAAAAAAATCGACGTTTGTGATTTAAATGCTTATAATTATTAATAAATGCGTAAATCTCTATATTTTATTTTACTAAAGCAATAAAAGATATATAAACAATATTAAAAACCAATGTTTTTAGAAAAAAAACGGCACCTCGGTACTTAAAGGTTAAATGTCTGAGTAATTATTCGAGTAAAAAGGCTTTAGAAATACTTGTGCAATAAACAAAAAAATGCATTCATATTTAGTGTTGTAACGATTTAACACTAGAAAGCCTTACGATGTAATGTTTCTTTTACTGTACCTAAAGAAAATCACAACGTAATAAAGATAGCTACACCAATTCAAAGATGTGTTTCTCAAGAATCATACAGTTCTCAAAAGCTCACTTGAAACTGGCTTTCTATTGTCAGTGACAAGAACTTGAGAGTTGCACTTCGGCCCCTCCTCCTCGATGTTGTTTAAAACCTACTCGAGAAGTTACTTATGTATGATCTTACACGAGTATCCTTGGCGGAAAAACACACTCTTACCCGAAAAAGTAAAATAAAAATACATAAAAAGAAACAGCATTTAAAACACATATTCCATGAAAATTGAATTAAGCCGCCGCCGAATTTCTACCGATTTCTTACATATCTCCCTTAAACATCTGAAGTTTTTACGCTCTTAAAAAAATTTATGTTATTTTTGAAGATAATATCTAGATACTTTCCATGCCGAAACGCAAATTATATGAAATTCCCTCGATAGAAAAAAATCGCAAAGTATGCTCCGAAAATTATTTGAAACAAGTCTATTTCTATTATTTTACAAGTTATATTTGTGAAAAAAATCACAATAGTTCCTTTAAATGACATTTAAGATACCTTCCACGAGATTTTTGCTCTATTTTAAACGAGTCATGTTTTATTAAGCATTTTAACAATTTTCGCTTCAATTTTATCATTGAAAATATTAGCGCGCTCTGTCCAACATTCGTAATTACTAGGAGGCGGAATATGGAGGCAAAACAAAACTTCCAGAGCCGCTAATTATTAAAAGCTAAACATTTAAACTATCGTTATTTACCGCTCTAATTTGTTTTATGGGGCCAACAGATTTAGCTATAAAAGATAAAAGATCATTTGGTTTTGGCCTATTTCAGCATATCGCTCGTCATACATTTCCAACGTTTTTGCCTCCGCATTCCGCCTCTTAGTAATTACATATCTCTCCATCTTTTTCTTTTTGAGCCGGGAAGCGTCGCTTTAAAGAAAACATGATATTCGAGATTGGCCGACATTAGAGTTAAACCAATTTATTCACTAGTTATAAGCTAGAAGACTTTTAGTTGAATGCTGTAGGTTGTGAGAAAGTTTTATTTTGTATACATATAATTTCGTAGCGTGCAGTTTTTTATAAATTGTCCAGGCTTCTAACTCACAATGTTGTCTTTTAGCTTTCAGTTTCTTTAAATCATTGACTAATTGTAAGGAACTCCAGAGGGTATTTTTCACAAAAAAAACTATATAATTATGGTAAACGAACTACTCGGGACAGTAAAAAATCGACACACTTTTGAAAAGTGACATAAAGTCTTGAAAAGTGATGGAAAAAAGATGTGTTGATTTGTCATTGTCCTGAGTTGTCGTTGAAGCATAATTATTGACTAATATAAATTTACTTAACATTATTATAGGTGTAGTTTAACGTTTCTGTGAAATAAGTTTACACAACCTATATATTACAATATGTTAAAAATAATTTATAACCAAAGGGTATCTCTTACGTAACCCTTTCGCCAAAACAACTTTTGGTCGAAAATTTTTAGATACTTTGCAACTTTTTTTTTTTTTTTACATGAGCTCCACACAGGAGGCCCTGAGGAAAATAATTTCCCTCGGGGCCTATTTCATCTTTGGGGATGCTGTGTGTAGGGTTTTTTATAGGAAAGGAAAGGAAGGGGAGGAGAGTTCTGGGAAGGAAAAGGGTTTAAGGGTGGGTAGGAATCTGGGGTTCAGTGTGTCCTGGTCATTCGCCTCCAAGACCTAGACACACCTCACCCCATGAACCCGGGCACCCCTGCTAAATCACCAAACGTAGCGAACCACTTGGGGTGATCTATGGCAGAGGTAAACTACGCTAAACAATACAACTTCCCCTGGCCATTAGACAGAATACAAATTATTTGAAATATAAATCAGCCACCAAGTCTTGGATCATCAACCAAGGCAGATCAAACATCAACGATTTTATTAAAACATATTTATAAGTATGTATTCCCAATGGTGGTTTTTTTTTTATCTTTAAATGCAGTATTGTTGTGGTAAATTACTTATGTTAAACTGCGCCTGCTCTAAACACAGGAGTTCCTAGTGAGGCAGGCACAGCACATTACCAATGTTACTTAATTAATAAAACTGAATATTTAAAAAAAAATTGTGTGTAGTTCTCACGCAGTAGAAGTGAAACCTTCGGAAAACTAAAGTTGACAAGGGAGGGGAGGCTACAAAGCACCGCACAGAGGAGACTGATTATTCTATCTCATCCTCTCACAGGCTAAATCCTATAAATGTCCGTGTTTGTCTCTTTTTAGTGTCGCTTTATCGTTTCATCGAGTCTCAAATCACAACGGTGCTAAATAAGTTTTCAAAAAAATTGATGTGGTGCTGCCACTGAGAGCTCCTTTGTAACTTCGATTTGTGTTACAAGCATCTTTGGAAAGGTGGTGAATTATTATTAAGTATTTTATTCTGATGTGGAATTGCAGCTTACAGCCTTCCGAGCACTGTAAACCGAGATGCGTGTGTAGGGAAAATTTGCCAATAAGAACTATTGATTGTGCGGTCAAATTTATTACAAGTACCTAACGTTATATTTTATAATAAAATTTGATACAAAATTAAATTCATTACAACTAGAGTGAACGCGGGAACCGGAATAATTTTGCAATATCATGCACTGGACCAGAGAGCGACTCTCAGTGATACCAGTCGGTAAAATTTAGCTTTAATAATGTTTTAAGGTTGTTCAGACACACATCGTTTATGTGAAAGACGTAGAACGTAGAGGATAGCAGTATGCCTTTAACATCAATATTATTGAAGACAGATGTTCATGTTGGTTAGTTCATATAACAATGTACTTGCAAGTCCACTTCACTGACCTCACGTGTCGATGAGCGCCGCCGAGGTCTGGCGTCGGGCGTCGGGCTCGCTGACCTGCCGCCGACGCCTGTCATTCCTGTCACTCAACGACGTGTGCTCTATTCACTGGAATTATTATTACGTGCTCTTACGTCATAACAGATAAAGCAAACAATTACACACTAGAAAAAGAGCACGATGTGTACTTACAGTACTTAATTCATTTGTCGTCTGAATTCATGTATGTTTTATTTAATTTCAACTAGTAGTTACTACCTCGCTTTGCCCAATAGATGCATGAGTTCAATACCCTTGCTTTTTTAATGAACAATGGAAACATGATATGAAACAAACTAACAATAAAGCTTCATGTCTTATTTTTTTTACAGCAAATTGGATACTTTAAAGCTCAGCGTGGGAACGTTGCGAACTGAAAAGAGTTGTCACAGACAGAAAAAAGTTGTTCAACTTTCATGACACAGGAACTTAAAAATGTTAGTTAAGAGGAATATAAACGCTAGAAATATTTCGATTCTCATGCCTTCAAAACTTAAAATCGAACGTCTTATTTGCACGAGGCAAGTAAGCGAAAAAGTGGTTTTAATTTATTTTGTGCATAATTTTATAAGAATGAAAAAAAGATAAAACATACAAAACCTCAAAACCTCAAAAACCTCATAGTCTTAGCCATAAAGGGATATTTAAAAAAAATGTTTCTTTTATATTACTTCATAGTGAAAACATTTTTTTAGTGGTTTACGCTTATATTTTTTGTTATGTAAATAATAATTTTATTGTAATTCCAATACTTAGAAAAGCTAGTAAAAGCTTCAATTTATCCGTAGCATATTTTTTATGTTCATAATTTAAACCGATTCGTCGTAAAGATTAATCTAAATAGTATTTAAATAGGATTTCACGTATAGCTTCGTGAAGGTTTTTAATGGGATATGAAAATATTTGATCGTGTGGAGTTTTTTTAAATGTTTACGTCATAGACAAATGTTGGCATCATAATACTAGTTGAGTTTAGTGAGGATAATAAATAACATGCTTTATTTTCAAAGATGGAAATGTACAAAATTTGTATTGTATTTGTATTGTCATTGTTGGAATGTTAAAAATTGACTTAACATTTTCTTAACTTGGTATTCGTGCTGTGGATGTTCAGATTATTACATTACATAAGCTTTACGTTTTTATCAGGCATTACTTATTATTTTTGTTTTGTGGCAAATACGAAAGGGTTATAAATTTGTGGTAACATGCCTGGTATTAATGATATATCTTGTTAGTCTCAAAGCAGATTTTAATGACAACACAACTCTCAATGAAAACTATTCCATAGACACCCGCTAAAGAAAAAGAAAAGTATTTTCTAATAGAAACCAGTAATTCTCATTAAAGTAGGTACATAAATATACTACACTGTCGCTGCGGTAATTATAATAACCGGTTTAAAAAAAATAAATGAAGCTAGCAGTCCATAATGGAGTGCTGATACCAATCCCAATGTATGACAGTAAGATATAGAACTAGCAGAGGAAGGATGAAAGTGGACTGAAGGGTCTACTATTCGTGAACACAGCGCTGAAAAAGAAGAAGATGGAGAGATATGTAATTACGAGTGTTGGACAGAGCGCGCTAATATGGTTAGTCGTAGAATAGCAGCGAAAATTGCGAAAAAGCTTAATAAAACATGACTCGTTTAAAATAGAGCAAAAATCTCGTGGAACGTATCTTAAGTATCGTTCAAAGAAACATTGTGAATTTTTTCACAAATATAACTTGTAAAATAAAAGAAATAGACTTGTTTAAAATAATTTTCGGAGCATACTTTGCGATTTTTTTCTATCGAGGGAATTTCATATAATTTGCGTTTCGGCGTGGAACGTATCTAGATATTATCTTCAAAAATAACATATATTTTTTTAAGAGCTTTAAAACTTCAAATGTTTAAGGGAGATATGTAAGAAATCGGTCGAAATACGAATAGTAGACCCTGAATGATGCTGTAGATGAGAACTCTGAGGCGTAGGTATTTGTTGTAAAGATTTGTACAACCGTGTTAAAAATGAGTCAATCTGGAAAGAATGCAATGCTGATGTACCTACCTAAGGGTCATTAATGGTTAATATAAAGAAAGAGACGCTGAGATAGTTTGGGAGTGTTGATAAAACAGTATGTGTGAGACCATATTATATGAATGTGAATGAAGCAAGGAGGATGGTTTTCGAAAATCTAAGGGCCTGATTTGAGAAATGATAGCGGCAAGATGGCGGCCATTTTTACGAAATGATTTTCCAGCATATTTTTGGTTTATTTAAATATAATCTGTGATTTTCATGATTATTTCAAAGGTGCAAATGTTTAAGGTCCATCCTATATACCTAATACAATGAGCAAAGAAAACACATTGTAAAATGATAAGAAGCCTCACATTCGATATAAACAAAAATTAGAGAAATTATATTAGTCTATTTGTGTCTAGATTTATAAAAGAATTGGAATAAACAATATTTATACTGATTATTTTTAAAGCGAAATATATCTCCCAGATCAGAATATTTATTTCAGAGACAGTGAAAATCGAAATCGGGGAATTTTGATAAGACAGTGTCTTGGTGTTGTTAAAGTAAAACGGTAGTAAATTTCGGTAAGATCTTTTGGGAATAGGTATGGATGTTAATTAATTGAAGCAGTTCAGGACAGTCAATTTTGTAATGCAGTAATTTATGTAATAGTATTAAATCTGTGTTTATTCTTCTTTCTGAAAGTTTTAATAGGAACATTTTATTCAGTAATTATAATCAATGTTTTGTACAGGATTACGCAATGTATAGTTTATATACATCAGAAACAAATGTTGAGACTTTTCACTATTGTCGGAATGAATATTGTAAAAGGGAGACCATAACGTAGAATTATACTCTAGTTGGCATCTGACAAGGGTTTTATACAACATGATAAATGTGCCTAAATTATTGAAGTCTTTTGCAGCTCTCAAAACAAATCTAAGAGTATTGGGGCCTTTTTGATAATATTATTAGAATGACATACAAAGATACCGGAAAAAAGGATAATATCTTACCACAATTTTCACAAGTTCAAATATTTTCCTAGTTTCATTGCTTAGAGACGCTCCTTTCATACTCCATAATGTATGGTCCGTCCGGGTAGGCATTGCACTGTTCTAGGTACATAAGGTATAACCACACACCCCACGTTACCATGCATACAATAGTTCTGCAGTCCACAAGATGGGGCCAGTCTGTTCCTAGCTTGGCATCTTATGGCACCCTGGAGTCTGTCTGTTTTATGATATCTCCGCTGAAACAAATAACATAAACAACTGTATAGAGATAAGTATTAAATTATAGTTTAAAGTGTCTCCGTTTGTACAGTATTGTATTAAATAATATAATAATTTGTATTAAATATAGAACAATATAGAAATTTATCACACAAGCTGTCTGAAAGACGAATAATAAAATTGCCAATTAAGTATTATATTTACTGTATGAAGAATATCTACAACATACGTGGCTTTTCCGTGTGATTGCTTCACAAGGGTCTCAAATGAAATGGAGCCAGATGAATTGCAGCATCTGGGGATCTTGGGGAATGTTGTGAGGTCGAAGGATATTTATCAACTTACGTTAGGGAGGAATGGTGAAGTGTAAAAGGGAGGTTGGGAAGCGCGTAATTATTCATATCTGGTCACTAAACGCCAATGGCGGTTTGCGGGCTTGAAAAGTGGCACAAACATTTTTTAAAGTAAGTATTGTGTATACTTACACCTATCTATACCTAGAAAAAAACATGGAACTATTACCTACATCAAACTATAGAAATAATGTGAAAACACAAGACCGTCAACTGCAAATTCGCCCTACTAAATTAATTATAATAGCCTTACTCCGTAGGCGTAGGTACTAGGTACCCACCATATACCCTATAAATAATCACAAAACCAAACAAAACTTGGTCACTAGAGCGGACTTATCGTAAATGACAGATTCTATTCGGAAGTGTTCGTTTTTTGAGGCGCGCCTCAGACTAAATAACGCGCGACCGCGCAACGGCTACCGTTAATCTCGATTCCGTGAGACTTCCTCACTTCCCTCCGCCTACACGAAAACAGCGGCTCTCGGAAGCGGGCACTATCTCTGCCTCACTAGTGTATTATTGTACTGCATTGTGGCGTAGGAACCCGGCGCGGCGAGTAGAATTCTACGTGTGGCCGACCGCGTTGCACCGGTGTGATGAGTTAAGTACGTAATAGGTAAAAAGATAACCAGTAACCAGTCTTATAGAAATGCAAAAATATGTACCTATGGTTAATATTTTAATTGAAGTAGGTAACTTTAAGGCTTATTTAATTTATAAGTTGGTAACATTTCAAATAAAGTTTTACTATATTTTGTAGATATGTATGGGTACTTACTTGTATCTTGTTTATTTTTCGCCCTTTCCTCTCTATATTTTTTGGGGGAGGCCACAGGCCCCCCTGCCTCATAGCACGAACCGCCACTGCCACTGCCACTGCCACGACTAATGCCATTTCACCTGACGTTTAACATCTTCAACTATGAAAAAAGTGCAGAAATCTATAATAAGCTCACACGTAAAATAATCTGCATGTTACTTCCGATTACGCTACTGCACAATACACCTACATACTACTCGCTATATTCTTTTCGACTTGCGTGTAGGTACATGTCACTAAGTTCACATACAATTTGTCAAATAAGAGTAGAAAATATAGGAGGTCGCCACTGTTGTTCAAATGGCAATACTAAAAAAATAACATTTTTGTAAAAAATTTAAAAAGGCATAAAAGTGAAAAAAATATTTTTTTATTGCAAAATAGACCCACTGATCTCAAAATTAGAATTGCACATAGGTACCTTAATAACGATATTATAATAAAATATAAAGCACAGTTTAGAATTGCTCACATTTATTTAATACTAGCTTAAGGCGCCGTATCCGAGCTCGAAAAGAAGCAGATGGAGAGATATGTAATTGCGAATGTTGGAGAAAGCGCGCTAATATCTCAAACGATAAAATTGAAGCGAAAATTGTGAAAATGTTTAATAAAACACGACTCGTTTAGAATAGAGCAAAAATCTCGTGGGAGTTGTCTAAAATAACGTTCAAAGAAACACTGCGATTTTTTTCATACATATAACTTGTTAAATAAAAGAGACAGGCTTGAAAATAAAAATTTTCGCAGCACACTTTGCGATTTTTTCTTTCGAGGGAATTTCATATCATTTGCGCTTCGGCGTGGGAAATGTATAGATATTATCTTCAAAAATAATTTATATTTTTTTAAGAGCTTTAAAACTTCAAATGTTCAAGGGAGATATGCAAGAAATCGGTAGAAATTCGGGTAGCGGCGGCTTAAGTACCTAGCGTTGCCCGGCCTTTAGATCATGTCTCTAATTTTAGATCTGAATAATTATTTAACTCATTCAGATCTAAAAGTAGTGTAACTAAACTCACCATTAGTGATTCTTCCTTTCTACCCACTGTTAAATTCAAATTAATGAATTAAATGAATCAAATCACTTTTGTAAAACACCAATTAATCAAATTTATGTCATTAAGTAGGTGCTTCTTCGATGTCATTTTTTTTCTTTAAGAAGAAGAAAATGTTTTTTAAAATGTGATTTACAGCGTTCTATAGGTTGAGTGTCAAAAACGAATATTTGACAGTTAAATTGGTGTTGCCAGCCTACAAATTTAGTAGTTCCATTTTTTATATTTTCTACTCTTTTTTTTTTTTTTTGGTTTAAGGCAATTCACCCTGGAGAGAGTGCTTTGTGCCGGTAATATTTAAAATGGATAAGAAATTTCGGTTAATCTAATGGGAAAATAATAAAACAAATTAAATATTGGACTCATTTAGATCACTAAAACAAATTAAATATTGAATTCATTCAGGTTAATAAACTTACATAAAGCTGTATGAACACGAGAATTGTTAAGAGATAAAAGATATGAAATGTTAAGGGGGGACTGGTGTGTGATTTTAATAAGCCGGCGGTATATGTTCTTGAAAGATGAATGGTTTTTACAGTTAAAGAAAACGTGGTCGAGGGTTTCCTCTTCCACACCGCACTGGCAGAACGGATCATCTAAAACTCTAATTCTAGACAAGTGAGATGCAATTGAACAGTGGCCAATTCTCATTCTCGAGATACATGAAATGAATCGTTTTGAAAGTTTTTTACCGTGAAACCATGGCTTAGCAGGGATATGGTTTTGAATTCCCGCATAGAAAGATCCAGTTCTTATTTTGGAGACTGCCCAATTTTCTTCCCAGGCACGAGTCATATTAGATTTAAGAATCGGAAAGACATCGGATATAGGAATTCTAAAATTTAGTGGGATAGTTCCGGAATCTGAACCAGATTTGGCGAGAAAATCGGCCATCTCATTACCCTCGATACCCAAATGGGCAGGGACCCAGGCCAATATCGTCTCAAACCCAGATTCACTAAGAGAATTGAGAAGATTTTTTATTTTACATATAATATTGTCTTCCGGATAACGTAAAATATTTGACCTAATTTTAGTTAGAGCACTTAGCGAATCAGTACATAGTAAGGTTCGATGAATGTTGAGAACCTGGATTTGATTTAGCGCTTGTTCAATTGCAAAGCATTCGGCTGTAAATATGGAAGCTTCTTTCGGTAATTTATAAGTGAGATTGATGTTGAATTCTGGACTATATATAGATGCTCCACATCTTTTATTTTCAAATTTGGAACCATCCGTGAAAAGGATGGAAAATCCAGGGAATTTCGAAGCCACTATGCTTTTAAAACAATCATCCACATTTTGAAATTTATTTGGGGAAGATAAAATATTCTTCCGAAAGACTGATGTTATTGTGTTCGGCATAAAAGTGATTGCCTTAAATGGAATATTGTATATAGGAAGATTGGGAACTTCTTGAAGATATTGGAGGGAAGATGATAGAGAATTATAGAGATGAAAACTTTTAATTAAGAGAGGAAAACATTGTTTTTCTCTCAATCTTTTGTTAGAATTCAAATTAACACTTAACCTATTAAGACTTTGTTTAATAGGATGATGTGATAACGATAAAGCCTTGAAAATATATTTATTGGCAAGGAATTGCCTTCTGAAATATAATGGAGGCTCCACACATTCCACCTGAAGAGCATTAATTGGAGAAGACTTCATAGCTCCAATAATCATTCTGAGGGCTTTTGATTGAATTCTTTCCATTTTCTTATCTAGATATTTAGGGAGTGGGTCAAAAAGGAATGAGCCATAATCCAAGTGGCTCCGAACTAGGGAATTATACATTAATTTAAGAGTGGTAGGGTGAGATCCCCACCATACTCTGGAAACTGCTCGCATCATATTAAGTCCCTTTTCACACTTTGTAGAAATTATCTGAATGTGTGGAAGCCAGGAAAGTTTATGGTTCAAAAGAAGACCAAGGAATTTGATTTGAGTAGCGGTTTGTAGAGGCACATTATCAAAAGAAATTGAGAATTGGGGAATTTTTCTTTTGCGCGTGAAAGCCACGACCCTTGTTTTAGATGCCGCCAGATTCATCCCATTTATTGACAACCAGCTTTTAATATATTGTAAAGCCAAATTCATTTCCTTAGCTGCAAGAATAATATTTTTATGTAACAAATATATAAGGATATCATCCGCAAAGTAAAGACGCTTGATAGAAAAAGGAATTACTGAGTCTAGGTCGCTTATATAAATATTAAACAACAGAGGACTAATAACAGAACCCTGGGGCAAACCTCTCCATAGTTTGCGCCTTAAGCATTTAGAGGAAGACTCAATAATAATGGACCTATCTGAGAGCAAATTAATAATAAATTGGACTAATTTCGGGGGGATTTGTTTTTTAATTAGCTTTTCTTTCAAAACATTCAGTAAAACATCATCGTAAGCTGATGAAAGGTCAAGGAATGTGGCCAATGTATAAGAATTTAGGGATTGGGAAACTCGGATATCAGTTGTGAACAAACTTAAATTATCCATTGTAGATTTCTTTTTCCGAAAACCATACTGATTTGGTGAGATAATATCTTGACTTTCAACAAACCACTCTAATCTGTTCTTCATCAAACGCTCCGCTACTTTCATCAAACATGATGAAAGAGCAATAGGCCGATAAGACGAAATTTCAGATGGATTTTTTCCAGGTTTTAAAATGGGAATGATTTTTTGAGTTTTCCAATCATCCGGAATTAGTCCTGTTTCAAACATATTATTAATAAGAGATAAGAAATATTCAACCGCCATATCAGAAAATGATTTAATGAAACTATTAAGTATTCCATCGGGACCCGGAGCAGAGTCAGAAAGGGTTCTTATTACTAGTTTCATCTCATCAATGGAGAAAGGAGCATCTAGCCAGTTAGAGTGAGATGGATATGGCTTAATAGAAGGCATTTCTTCACATCCGGCCACTGATGGGGGGGCTATTTTATTCGCAAATCCTATAAGAATTTCTTCTGATATATGCTTGGTACTCGGCGGAGAATACGATGATCCGAATTTTTTTAAGCTAGACCAAACTGAAGATTGGGGAGTTTCCGGAGACAGGTTCTCACAGAACTTCCGCCATCCAGCGCGTTTTTTATTTTTCAAAATTCGTTTGGTTTCTGCCTGGGCTTTTTTAACTGATAAAAAATTTTCTAGTGTCATACACTTACGAAAAGAGGAAATTGCTTTTTTACGAGAGTTGACGGAGCGAGTGCATTCCTCGTCCCACCACGGATTAGAGTGTTTTATTTTAATGTTCGCATTGCGTTTCGGGATGGATTTTTCTGCTGCATTTATAACCATAGAGGGAAACGTCTCACATTGCAATCTGATGTCTCCCGGGGACGATTTTTTTTTAAAATTAATAAGGTTATCTAGTTCAGAAGAGAAAGTGCTCCAATTCGCATCATTTATTCTAAATTTGAGATTATTTTTAACTGGTGGAGGATAAGTGTTAGATTGATGTTGGAATCGGATTATAATTGGAAAATGATCACTAGAGAGGGGATCGTTTAGGATGTCCCAAGAGCATTTAGATGCTAACGAATATGAACAAAGAGATAAATCAACAGCACTTTTCCGTTGATGAGGGGGGGTGAATCTGGTTGGAGATCCGTCATTTAAAAAACATAGGTTATGGGTATCAATAAAATCTAAAAGATTGCGGCCAGAACGATTTGTTATTTTGCTACCCCAAGAAGGGGAATGTGCATTAAAATCTCCTAGGATCATAAAAGGGGAACAAATCTGGGTTAAGATTGGTGCCCATTCATTTTCAATAAAAGTGGTAGAGGGAGGAATATATATTGATAATATTGTGATATCAGATAAGACAGCTGCTATTATCTGGATATCGTCGGAGGGAGTATGTATATTAATTTGTTTAAACGGGATAGAATTATGGATTATCAGAGCCGTGCCGCCTTTACCATCCGGTCTGTCGTGTCTGAGACAATAATAACCCGGAATTCTTAAGTGAAAGGAGGGTTTTAACCACGTTTCAGAAATGGCGGCCACTGAAACGTCGTGTTCGTCGAGTAATTGAATTAGGTCAGATTTGTTAGCGAAGAGGCTTCTACTGTTCCACTGAAGAATTTTGTTCAGTTTCGAAGTCATTGGGGAGGCAAGATAATAAAGATTTAATGTAATCGGCAGCGTTGGACGGTACAGTATTGTTGTTTGTAAGGATAGAAATTAAAAGGGTAATTAAAGTTTGTATAAAAGAATTATTATTCAATATTTCGGGGAGAGCAGGAGGGGATGTATTACTATTAATGGCACACCCATTGGGGGACCGAGATTTGGCATTCCCATTCGGGCTGGTCAAAATATTATTCAATTGTTTTTTATCAAGGTAAGGAGTATATTTTGGGTTGGGTTTGACTGGCTTGAGAATGGTTTCTCTGTGAGAAGATGACGTTGAATTTAAAAAGGTGGTTGATTGGAAAGGAGCTGAGGACGATGTCATCTCTGCGAAAGATTTTTTCGCAGGAGAGAATAACTTTGAGGCCTGGAAGTACGAAATGTTGTCGGTAGCCATTTTATGTTTTATGTTCCTCTGTCTTGTCAATTCCGGACAGGCTAGACTGACCGCGGTATGTGCACCCGAACAGTTAATGCAAATGGGATTATTGGAAGATTTTGGACATTGATCAAATGGGTGATTTTCTCCGCAAAAGTAACAACGTGGAGGGGAGCGGCATACGGATTTTGTATGTCCAAACCGGCAGCAATTGAAGCATTGAACAGTTGGAAATTTATAAACTTCGACGGGAAGCGAGGTATAATAAATAAACACACGAGACGGAAGGGATTGTCCCTCAAATGTAACAACAACAGATTGGGAAGGTTTCCAGATCTTGTTTCCATCAGTAGAATCCTTGTAGTTCAGTCGACGTGCTTTTATTACTTTTGGGGTTCCTTGGGAATTATTCAAAGCATCAACAATTTCAGCCTCTGGGATATCCGTGGGAATTCCTCGAACAAGACCCATTCTCGTAAGGTTAAATGACGGGATGAACGATTTATATTTATGTTTTGAGAGCGAGTCAATTTTTTTTACAAATCCATTTGCGGAAGCGGCAGTATTAAACTCGATAGATAATTTATATCGCCCTTCCGGTTTAATTGAACCATTAACAATACCAAGGTTATTATTTTTTGAGTCAAATAAGAATTTTCCAAAATCTAAAGGATGAATAAGTTTTCCTTGTTCAGTTCTCTGAACAATTACGATAAAAGGACCGGAAGCGGAAGCAGGATAAAGTAAGTCAGTACTTTTTGTATTATCGCTAGCTAAAGTACTTGTCTGGGTGTTACTATTGGGGTTAAGGTCGTTAGAGGTCGAGGTTTGTTGAATCGGCGGTATAGATTTAACTTTCGATGGGATGTGAAGGCTATGCGATGGTCGTCGTTTACGAGATGGAAGCGTAATAGAAGCCTGGCTAGTGTTAGATTCCGAATCAGAAAAATCTAATATCGATCCTGGGTCGGGAGGTCTATCTTCGTCTTCCTCCATTATATAAAAAAAAAAACTTAACTTTTAAAAATTAAACTGAAAAAATAATACGCAGTCTATTTCATTGACTGTACAAACAAAAACGGATTAGCCGTAAGTAGGAATGCAAACAAATAAGTATACGATAAACAGAATTAAATAAAATGTAACAATAATCTCTTATCTGTATGAGGCACGGGAACGGGCGAACGGCACTAAGCAATAGGTAAGGTACACACAACCACTGTTGACCGCGGCTCGAATCGGACTCCTTTTCTACTCTTAATTGACAGACTCTAATTTAATTTATTTGGTTCTTGGTTTTTCATTGCTAATTTCGGCTAGGTACCCCCCTACAAAACTGTCATCTCTCATCAGTATCAATTAATTAGTTAGATAATGATATAATGAATAAGGATGAATGATTTTATGTTTCAGGGCGGGGGCGCAGCGTGAGGGCGTCTCAGGCATGGCGGGGGACCGCGGGGGGGTGAGAGCCGGGGCAGGCAGCGGGGAGCACGGAGCGGCCTCCCCCGGCCTGCTCAGAAGGAGGTACTCGGTGCCGGAAACCGTCATGCGGAAGTATGCCACATTCTAATTAATAAAATTTATGTATTACGTAGAAGAAACTGAAAATTTAATTGCAGCATATTTAATATTAATAATAAAAATTATGAATTCCAATTGGTTGCTTTCGCTGTTATTAAAATATTTTAATTTCTGTAATATAAGGGAGTGTTTCACCATCTTCTTCATAGCTTATTCATAGGATGGTGTATATTTTCGATTTAAGATTCACGTTTTATTTATTTATTAAGTCAGAGTTTATTATTCGGTACTCGAACCTTATAAATAGTGGCAATATATTGGATATGTTGGCCGAGCATTCCAACCATTGCGAGTATTTTATTTTCATTTTTCGTTCTAGTATGGAAAAGCATCCCGTTCTAGGAGGATGGTGTAATACCTTCTAAGTTTTATTTTACCTAAAGTTCAAGTTTAGATTTATGGAATTCAATATCGTCAATTTTTAAATATCGCCATAGTTTTAAATGATGCCCAAGATTTCTTGAACACACTTGGAGGGTGAAAGCCAGAAACATTGAAAAAAAAAAAACTCCGCTTGTGAGCATTATGAAACAATATGTACCTATATGAAAAAAAGTTTTATAATGTTTCTAATATAATGTTTTTCGATTGTCATTTCAGATACAAATTAGCCCAGCAAAAGTCCGACTCGGAAGAAAGTGAAGTAGGCAGCGCCCCATCTCCGCGGAGCTGGAGTCCTGCTAGAAGGGGCGGCGCCCGAGGGATTCTAGGGGTGGCTAGGCCCTCCCCTCTCCTGCGCAGGCTTTGGGGGCGCCAAGGGGGCTCGCACTCCGAGCTCCGCTACTGGGACTCCTGCTCCGCCAGCAGTGACTGCGAGGCTTGTCGAAAGCTTTCCGAAAAAAACATTCCAGCTGCCGTCAGAACCGAGATCCACCCGGTCTCCCCCTCCCATAAACTATACAGAGCTTCGAGATCACCCAAAAAACTGATCCCATTCGCTAGCCAAGGATTCAGCCCCGAACGATACATTACACATCTTGAAAATGCAAGAGACATGCTCCTCAGAGAAAGCAAAAGCCAAATTACATCGCCCAGCTTATTGGCAAGCGCTTCAACACCGTCTGAAAGATCTTCCTTTAAAACAGCTTCCCTTACTGAAGGATCTCCAAAATTCAGGCTCAGTTCATTAGCTACATCTTCCTATCCAACAACAGATGGAACAAGTGTTTCAGACGTGACCAGCGAAATAACCCGATCGTCTACCAGTTACTCTAGTGAGGACGTTACACGTTCAAGGAGCAAGTCATCCAAAGACCGTCCAGAATCCGCTGTAGTTTCTTCGGCAAATGATTTGTATGACACGGTTTCAGAAGCTCAGAAAAAGAGAAGGAAAAGTGTCTGCATATATATGAATTCTTTTGATTCTCCAACTGTGGAAATAATATCGGCAAGCGTCACTGATTCCAGTGCTCCCCTCAGTCAAGAATCGAGTTCGAATGTGGATTTAGGGGCTTTAAATGCTGACGGATCTTCATCCCAGGATCCCACATATACTGATGACAGCATTGTAAGGGAAAGCACTTCAACACAACCATCTACCACATCATCAGAGAAGACCACTTCAACAGAAACCTCAAATGTTACATCATCGACTTTCAATCGAGAAACGTCTTCTCCAAGCGACTCAGCTGTTTCAACTAGGAGTTGTATAACAACAAGCAGTAAAACAGCCGACAGAGATAACTCTCAAACATCTACAGCATCTAGTGTCGACCAAAAATATGAAGGCGAAGATCACCATTACCGAAACCAAAACATGAATAACCTGGAATTCTCGGACACTGGAATATCAGAAACATTTGTGAATGATTGCGACAGCAATAAGAATTACATTAATTCAATGGACGAATCAGATCACAACCTTTCCAAATCAGGGAGCATATCAAATTCCGATAACATGAGCACAACTGATATAACTAGTGATTTATTAACTTGCATAGAAAACCCAGCTTATAAATTATCAAAACACGCAAATTTGAGACATTCAAAAGTAGAGTGCTTGGAAGTTGTGGTTTCGGAAACTCTGAATTCCTCAGCATTTCTGAACAATGATACATTTAGTAAAAATAAAGAGATATCCGATGTTCATAAGCACAGTAGCGGTGATGAAAAACTGGATAAGGTCAAAACTTTCAATAAAGACAATATGCTTAAGCCACATTGTAATATGATAGATATCGATCAATATGTTTCAAATATATTGATTGACAGTTTAAATACAATGACAGATCAGATAAATGAAATCAATTTTAATACTGAAGATGAATTCAAATTAAGTATTTTAGAGAAAGAAATAAAGGTCAAACTCCAAAATGTTTGTGCGAGTCCTGTCAACTTGCCAACCAACAACATTATAACCTCTTTAATCACTCACATGCCGGACAAAGATCTGCTTGAAACTACTATCATCGAAGAGCAAACACGATCCTTGTCATACTCAACGGAATCAACATGCTTCCCCACACAAAACCAATCAGAGCTTCAAGAGAGCACCAGGTCAGCGGGCTATGAAGATGAAAACAATTCATATTATTTAGAGAACGATATGAGTAATATTGTTGAAGACAACATATTGAGATACTCGGACATGATGCAGCCGGAAGACCGACTACTAAATGTTGATTCTGATATCACTTCACCAGTGGAGACTCAGACCTCAAACAATAACATTGACACAAATGTGTACACAAACAATGCAGCTGAAAGCATGAGCAAAAATGCGCAATTTTATCTAAATGACTCTCACCAAAATACAACGGATCACGAAAACAACATCAACACTAGCTTTATTGAACATGAAAAACCTTCCAAGGCTGTTTTACAAAAACTCAACAAACTGTTTGAAAATAGTTCCCAAAGTCTGCATGCCAGCATGGACTCAAATTATAATATCTGTATTGATGATTCAGCCAACAATTATTTTTGCGGGTCAGTCTACAGAGATGTTTCACACCTCGAAATGTCAACTGATGTCGATGTATTTGTCGACAACAGTTTGAACAAAATGATGAATAGTATTGATATTGAATATAGTGCATCAGAACTACGTTCAGATACTCAAGATCTATCACCCGAAAACCAAAACCCTTTGCCTGAAATTGATGATAACTCTGCGGATATAAATAATTCCCACGACAACTTTAAAAGTAAAAAAACTTCACCTGAAAATGCATGTAATGTAAATACGACAAAGAATATAATAAGCAACATTATGCCATGTTTGTATCAAAAAGCACAGCAAGTTCCGATAGTGGTTCCTAGATTTTCTGCTGTTCCCTACTCGGAGTCAATGGAGGTAAACACATCATCTGAAGAAGAAGCTTCAAGTTGTGAATCAGATTGCTTGAGTATGGTCGACAGTTTGGATGACCCCAACTCCCCAAGGCTTATGGAACATGATCATAGAATGAAAAGGAAAACATCAAAGCATGACAACAAGCCAGTTCGAGGTGATATTATGTTATTGTTGCCTGAAAACAGTAACAACAAAGCTTGCAGCAGATTTCCCAAAGATAAAAGCGAAACGTTTTTCGTACCCATTAAAGAAGATTCAATCGAATGTGAAAAAGACAACATCGTTGTAGCTGAGCACATGCCTGAAAAGATTAAAGATAAACTTTTCAAAAGACAACAAAAACGAGAATTACGGAAGGAACATTTTAAAAGGAAAAAGAACAGACAAATGAAAAGAGATCTCGAAAACCAAAAACTAGCAGGTATGCAAAGATTGAGGGATGAACATGAAAGGGAATGTTTTGATATTTTAACACAAATCATTGATGAAGTGGTTGAAAAAGTAAGTAAAGGCGGATCCAATAAGATTCCCTCCAACTCAAGATCACCTGTTAAGAAACATGTTCAAGAAGTGACGAAGCTAAAAACTAACGATAAAAAGCTACCACAGAAAACAGAAAAGAAACCCGTAAAAGATGACAAAAACATAAAAGATTTTGAATCGTTTGTAATAGATAAACAAGGAAATATTCAACTGACACATTTAAATAAATTAAAAGATCAACGTAGTTCAAAAAAGGAGAGTGGGGATAAAAAAGGCGAAAGACTATATTACCAAAAAAATAATAGCCTTAAACAAGATTCTAATAACGCCTATGTTCAAAATAATTTTGAATATCAACAACCTAGTTATAACCCAAATTTGTCAGGACCCAGAAGACTTTACCAGAAAACAGAATTCGAAGAGGGAAATAGACATGTAGAAATTTTAGAAATTGTAGAATGCATTGACAGTTCCCCAGAGCCTCAGTCTGATGATAACCGTAATTATTTGAGGGGATCAAGGAAAATTAAAAAGTCCAAAATTCCCGTCCCTGTGGCAGAAAAATCTCCTTCCAAGGTTTCGAAAAATGAACATTCGCTCAAATCATCTCTTTCACAATCTCCTGTCAATGTAATCATTCCTCCTTATAATATATTAGCTGCAAAAAATGACCAAAATAATATTTACAACGATACAAATTCAGAAATGGACCAAATAATAGCTAACATTCTGATCAATGCTTTGAATGAAGACGATAATCAAAGTCGAAAAAAACAAGCGTCGTTATCTTCTCCCAAAAAACCAGCTCACCCTACTGTGAAAAAACTGGCCACAACTGCAGACATTTCCGGAAGACGAGCGTCGATACCTCAGCAAAATCATGAAAAAATAGCCATCATTCCAAAATACAAACAAAAATTTGACGCTATTCCTGAAGAAAGAAGTAGTGTAAGTATTGAATCTTCAAATGAAGATATGACCAAATCTAATAGGCGGCCATCATTGCCAGCTGAAGTTAAATTATTGCAACAAACTAATAAAAAACATGATTCTTTACACATGGACAACAGTGGAATGTATCAAGGGAAGGATATGAATGCCATACCAGAGATAGATGAAAATAGTCCGATAATACAATTAAATCCCAGCGATAGTCCATCTAGAATTACCCCACAGACTCAAATCGCAGTTGATTTGGTGAAATCTGATGTACAAACTCAAAGTACACCATGTACAAGACGCGTAGATATTCATGATGTGTCCACATCTCCAATGCCACAATATGTTTCCATCGCTACAAGTCCCATTCCTATTGACAATACACAACACGAGAGCAGCGGTTCGCACGTGAAGGGGAAGAAAGCCCTCACCACCAGAGACGGTTGGGCGGGTTTCTTCCAACCCCATTCAGGATATTCACCGGAACATGAAGGTACTGTCAACATCACCAGTTCAACGATTCCACATTGCACCATTTCTGCACATCATACAGTTTGATAAAGAAGATGTCTCACCAGCACACTAATAAACTATTTCATAGTTTTAAAACACTGCCGTTAGATTTGATGTTTGTGTGTTTTCATTTGAATGTATTAAAAATGAAAAATAAAATATATTCCAAAATAATAACAGCTTTTTTTTAAGGTTCTCACCCAACTTCCAATACTCATTCTGATAGGGAAGCTGTTGAAAAGATGAAAACAGATACACAAGTCAAAGACTCTGCTCCACACTCTCAAAGAATATTGAGGACAATGGATAGCAGAAATAACATCAGACAAATCAGCATACACCACAAGCCACCAATACCTGACAAACCCAACGTAGTTAAGATAAGAGAGATCTCTTCAGAGTTTAAAACACCTAGAAACATTGGAGGAAGTCCTAAAAACGCATCGGATGATTCCAGACAATCCGGTGAAAACTTTAAAAGCGAGGGAACCACCGGATCACCAGTAATATCTGAAAAGTATTCAAAACTTACTGAAAGAATTAAATACACAACAAATTCCAGCAAACATAAGAAAGATCACACGCCTGATACAGATAATACATATCCCGAAAAATCTGCCCACGGAAAATCAAGCCAGAAAAAGGTGGAGATACTTTTAGAAAAAAGCGGAAGCAACGAAAGTGTAGAACATAAAAGAGTTAGATTGCCAAGTCCTTTTATGAATCAAAGTTTCAGTAGATCGACTGATACCACAAGTAGTGGGAGTGATTCGGAAGTAGCCGTGAATTGTCCCGCTTTGGTTCCGAGATTCCTGCCGAATAACAACCTTCGACAAAGGAGGAACATCAATCGCAAATCCCAAAGGAAAGAGGAACCCATTAGATTACCATACCAGAATGTTGCAGGTATTTATGTTTTTTTTTTATACAATGTAGAAGTTTTGCACAATATAATAAGGAGATATGCGAGATTTGCGAGCTAAAGAGCTCACTTGCACCAATGTAGTTTATAGTAAAGAATAAGTCTTTTAACGCTGTTATATTTTTAAAGGTGGTTGGTCTGTAACACTGGCAGGAAGTTGCTATACAACATTACCATCTGATGTGGAGATGAAAGTCGTATTTCCCAAAAATTCTCAGCAAGGAACAAGTCAGTCTGATTCAGGTTTAGGAGAAGAACACAATAACTACACAAAAAAAAAAACTCCGGGTGTTGTTTGCAAGAAATGCGGCTCGGGGGAAAACGTCTGCCAAAGTTGTCATACCTTAAAAAGCTGCACTTGCCTATCTTCAATGAGAATCCAGGAAGCGATAGAGAAGGAAAATGAATCATTTTTACCACCAGCTTTGATTAGAAAAGTCAACAAGAATGTTTCAATAGCTCACGAAGGTAAGCAGCATTAGCATTGTCGAAGACCATCCATCTCTTCTTATTTCATTTTTGTCGGCGTTGTTTTGATTGCATTGAATTTTAAGGATCTATCGAGCAGCTGTCCAGTGCCGCCAGAAATTTTCAATATCTTCCAGATGTGAATTCTCCTCAAGCAGCTAAAATCAAATCCAAGAAATCAATGTTAAAGGTGAGTTTTCACGGAAAATTTTACATGCTTGGCATTTACAAAAAGCTCTTAGTAATTCCAGGAAACCTTCTCTAACTTCTTCCTACTAAGTTTGGCTCTTGTATTCGTATTTTCTGCATGTTTTAAGTGTATGTCAATATAAATAACTAATACTATGTCTCGTCTTATCACGCTATGGCTAAGATGTTGTTACTCTCCGTCTTTTGACATTGTTGAAATTAAATTATGCAGAGGAGTGTTTCAGATGGCTCGTCGATTCTCCCTGCACTGCTGGCTCCCCGAAGATAAGCTTCCTGGAAGACCGTGAGTCATCATTTAAAAAATATATACCTAAAATATTGCTAAAATATATTGCTAAAATATTGCTAAAATATTGCTAAAATATATATATTAAAAAATATTGCTTTGTAGCAAAGACCCGAAAATATATCTTCCCTCTCAAATACCCTAGGAAACGAATATAGATACACAAGAGCAATCAAACGATGAGCGCTTTTATTATTACCGTGACGATCCACGATTATATGACGTGACCGGACAAAGAAAGCATAAAATGTACGTTCTTTATCCTTATGCTTCAGCTCTTTTAAAGGTGAGATACAATATACGTCCTCCAAAGGAAAAAAGTAATTATTTTCTTGCATCTCTCTCACACACCGCACCGTGACGTCTCCGTAGACCCTACAATAATACTAGCAGTGACGACAATTTTGAAAGTATGGAATATAAGTAGTTACAAGGATAATATTGAAGAGTGAGTGAATTTCAAAAATTTTAAAATATCAAATGTCAATGCACTGATGGTTTTGCTTTTATTCAAACATATAATGCTGCAGCTCTTTCTTACACTCTAAATAACAAAAATCAAAAATGATGCAAACGTCTGTCTACCCCCCCCTCCCCCGGGGGAGGGGGGGTGATAATACATACACGGACCGCACAAGAGTCCCAACTGCTCCCGTCTGGAGCCAGTGAGACTATGGCATCCCCAATTGGGGTATGTTGTTAGGCTGAATGTAGTGGGGAGGGGAAGGAGATGGCGAAGAGGAAGGTGGGAAGTGCCTGGCTATTCAGATCTGGTCACCAAACACGGCTAAAGCCATTTCAAGCAACGTTTCAATTCTGAACAATGGTCTTACACTAGGGCGATACTGAGAGTATCTTCCACTCTGATATAAAAAAAAAATGAAACGCAATTCCGTGGCTGTAGTGAGCAGTAATAAGATATATCTGTATCCTGCAAAGGAAAAAAATAGTACTTACATTTTGTGTCTCATCTTTTGTCTCACCATTATTTAATGTGTGAGAAAGAGCTGCAGCTACAAGGAACATACGTTTACAGCGATAAAGAACATACATTTATTGCCTTTTTTGCCGTCACATAAAAAATAAAAGCGTCCATTGATATTCAAATTATTTACTCGTTAATCTTTTTAAGTAGGTACATCTTTTCGTTTTTACAATTTTTGTATGATCACTAATTTCTCTGTTCAACTATGCTTGTACATATCACAAAAAAAAATCAATTTTTACATTGATGTAAAATAATTAGATGGGACATGTAACGAAAAAAATGGTTCTAGTTAGTTGGATGTTATGAACATTCAACTCTATCTCATCATTTTAGTCGATCTACAACCATCGACGGCGACTGACTATGACATATTGAATGCCTTTGCGCTGGTGTGTTGCGAAACTACAATAACAGGAAATTTCATCCCGACTGAAGATTGGAAGTTGTAACTGATTGGAACTTGTTGTTAAGCGACATTTCATAGACACTGTTTACTCTACAAAAAAGTAAAAGCCACATTCCATTGCATGTGTTTCATTTATCTCTTATGGTTTCAGGAAACTCTCGAGAATGGAGATGAGCCAACAATCCCTTGGAAATGAAAACGAGGAGGAGCTGTCAGTGTTCGGAAGCGCCATTCGGCCGGAGGAGAAGCCTAGGGTGCCAACCATGAGCGAGAGAGACCTCACCAGGATGCACACGTCACACTTCTTCTCAAGGAATAGACGCTTATAGACGTCTACCCCAAGGAATCAAATGTCAGCAATATAATGATCACGGATAAAAGCCGATACGACGACAAATGAAAACAATACTGTTCCAAACAAAGATAATAGAAACAAAGGAAGATGGCGAGGAAGGGTGTCAAATGATCTACAGCCAAATTGCATGCACTATCAAAGGAAGCCAATGAAAATTACATATTTTGTTGCAGGTGTTAAAAAAGAAGAGGCGTCACTGTATCTAGTTCACCCATACTATTGTTACCATACAGTTGTATGGTAACAATAGTATGGGTGAACAATGCTGGCAACATTTGCGATCTGCGCAGATTCATAATAATAATTGTTCATGGCCCATCTCCCCATGGCCCACGCCTATAAGTTTTTATTTAACATCAATAATGCTGTTAAAGCCAATACAACGACCAATAAAGAACATCATTTCGCCCGTAGGCCCAAATCATTTTATTATGTCTTCTCTAAGCTCTAGAGCCAGACATTTTTCCAGGAGAGCGCTAGGTATCTCTTCATTATCAGCACTGTCGTTGCTTGAATTATTACTGGGAGCATTGTGTTAAATGTCATCATGTGATGGTTCGCCCCTCTTTTGACTTGTCAGCAGTCAATAGAGCAGGAGAGGATATTATTAGAAAGAAAAAAAAATGTAAATAAAATGTCAAATAATTGAAACAAGTAGTCTTGTCCTTATACTTAATGATTTTTAAATTAAATAAATGATTACTTGAAATAAAATATTATTTAAATTTTTTTTAAATTAATTGTTCTAAAAACTATAAGGACAGGTTGTTTCAAAAAATTTGATGGATTCATCAAATATTTGAAGTTAATTTTCACGTTCTGCATAAGTTCTATTCAAGTTCTATTATTATATCATTATGGACCAGTTGATTCACAAAACTGAAATCATCACAGAACTTGAATAGAACTTACGCAGAACGTGAAAATTAACTTCAAATATTTGATGAATCCATCAAATTTTTTGAAACAACCCGTCCTTACATGTAATAATATCAGTCTAATGGTGGGTTTACACTTTTCTGACATGTCGTGTCATGACGAACGGTATCAGTTTCATACATTTGGCATGGTGAGGTTTACATTAGTGGGTCGCTATGTGTCATGATGGGTTGTATCGTGTCGCATCAGAAGCAATCTCAATTTTTATCGGAGTGGTGGAGGCGGGGGGCGAGGGAGCGGCCGCGTCACGACAGATCAGACAAGTGTGCACGGGCCAGTGCTGTGTTGTGATGAGTGTATTGATTCAAAATATCGTCAGAACACGACATACAGACGTGAGAGCTAGCCATCACTTCAGAGCACATCACTACACAATATTTCAGACAAGTTTAAACCCACCATAAGACCACTAATTTAAATGATAAATCTCCAATCAATATCTTTTCAGCCATTATGGAAAATCTGTTTTTTTTTCAAGGCAGTAAAAACTCTTGGCATCATGAAACTTTAGGTACCTAGAATTAATTTTCTTGTGACTACATTTCCATAATGAGTAAAGGAGCTTTGAAATATCAATTAACTGTAAAAAATTAAATGACTAAAAGCCATATTTTTTCATTTCAATCCCGGGCGAATCCGGGTAATAAAGCTAGTAAATAATTATAGAATGGAATTATATGACTAAATAATAGATACCATACCGCCGCCCCGGAAACCATTTATTGGATAACCAACTCCTCTGACATAGTGAGGAGGACTGTGAAAAAAAAAAAAAAAACTTTATAATACCTTAATATAATACAATTTATAAATACATTATGTACAAATTTTGCTATAGATACTAATAAAATAAAAAAATAGGTCACCCCAAGTGGTTCGCTACATTTGGTGACTTAGCAGGGGTGCCTCGGTTCATGGGGTGAGGTTTGTCCGGGTCTTGGTGGTGGTTGCGTCTGCCCACCAGCTGCATGGAGGTCGGATCGGGAGAGAATGGTTGAGGGAATCCCTTTGACTTCTCCAGCCATACTCTCTCGGAACATCGCCTTGCACCGCAGTGGGAGGGATGGATTCACTCATTCCATCACTCCTGGACACACTGATTCCCAGATTCCTACCCACCCCTAATACCTTTTCCTTCCCAGAACTTTCTCTCCTTCCTTTCCTAAAAAAGCATCCCCAAAGGTGACATAGACCCCGAGAGGGAATTATGTTTCTCAGAGCCTCCTGTGTGAAGCTAATGTAAAAATAAATAAAAAATAGATAGGTTAATTCCAATCCTTTCTAGACAAAGAGAATACAATATTAAATTATATGTATGTAGTCTAAGTTCTGTGAAAGTTCTATTCAAGTTATGTTAATATTTCAGTAATTTGAAACAACTTGCTAATACATAATGTAATAGAACTTGAATAGAAACTTTAGAAAACTTGAAATTTGATGAATTGTTAAAATTCTGTGAAACAACTGGCCCTTCATATTAAATATTAGGTACCAAAGTACTTCATTTTAGTTTACTTCATTGATAGAAAATATCTTTTAATAATTTTAGTTATGTAGCAATTTAGTAATTTGTATAAAAAGTTGTCGATTAGGTAATCAAGTAGATATGTGTAACGTAGGAGTAAGTAGAACAGACAGTAATATGTCAATGTTTTTAAAGTTCTGTGTTTCAAAAAAATACTGTATAATGTACAAAACATCAGTGAGAAATTATTATTTAGATAAATGAAAAAAAGTATTGGTACAAAGTACAATGTTAAATATTTCTATTATTCTAGATTATTACCTACTATAAATATAGATGTAAATGAAATAAAAACCTTTTTCCTCTAAACTTATTTTTGATTCCGATTTTCAAATGCATCTTTAAAACATAACTTGTAAAATATATAACATTCGAAAAATAATTATTTACCGATAAGTAGGTGCCGTAATTTCACACAAGTGAAACGAAATCAAAGCATTTTTGATTTTTCATTAAATGGCTTCTTAAATACGTCCATATGCTGATATTATCCAAAGAAGGATTGGAAAATGATATTAAAAGCTTTTTTTATTCCATATATTAGGCAGCCCACAGACGAGAGACTTTAGCTGTGGAGACTAGTGCGTTGCGTCAGTTGCGGTAATAAAAATACATTATTGTATTTTATGGAGGTGGCCACACAAGAGACATTTTAGTTGGGAGACTTTTTTTGAATTTGTGTTAATTTTGGAATAGTTTCCAACCGTCACTGCAACTAAAGTCTTTCTTCTGCGGATGGCCTTACAGTTCAAATCTATAAAAAATATATTAAAACTTTCAAATTCTTTAAAGTTTCTATTCAAGTTCTGTTTTTATTTCATTATTGGCCTCCCAAATTTTCAATCTGGGATGGGGGTATGGGTACTGCCGCCCTGGGAACCATTTATTATATAACCAAAGCCTCTGCCATAGGTCACCCCAAGTGGTTCACTACGTTTGGTGACTTAATAGGAGTGCCTGGGTTCGCATTTCATGTCTTGGCGACGGATGAGTCTGCCCACTGAATGCGTGGCGGGCCAGATCGAGAGAGACTGGTTAAGGGTAGCCTTTTGACCTCCAGATCCACCCCTCATATTTTTTTCCTTCTCAGAACTTTCTTTCCCTAAAAAGACCCTCCACACAGCGTCTCCTAAGATAACGTAGGCCCTGAGGGAAATTATTTTCTAATGCAAAAAAAATAAAAATTGGCAAGTTGTATCACTTAACTGAAATAATAACAGAACTTTCTCAGAACTTTAAATTAACATTGAAATTTGATGAATTATTCAAATTTACAATTTGTTGAAACAACTAGCCCATAATGTAAACTGTCCATGGTGTTTAATTATTGGTGTTTTCGTGAGTGTTGGTGTTTGAAACCATACACATTGCCACGCCATTGTGAGAAATTACATTACCTTACTAATAAAAATGGTGATATAAATACATTTGCAAACGATGAATAATTGCAAATAAATAAATAAAAAGTAGATATGATCACAATAAATATTTTCTTGAAGTACCTACAGATTGACAAATAAAGTATGAATTTTTAATAAAGTGAATATTTTTTGCGGCAACACTGACTAACTCAATTTTTGAAACAATGATACTAAATTCTGATGTGAGGATTTGTTTCATTCCTGAAATTGGCAGTTTGACAGCAAAAACATTTTTTTAACATAGTACCATTTAAAATTATACTTTGTAATTTACTAAACTTCCAGTAAACACACAACAATTTATTTAAAAAAAAGAAGATATTAATGTAACTGACTTTGCAATAAAGCCCTCAATGACTGCAAAATTATTTACTTGCTAGATAAGATCTGCCTCATACATCAGCAGGGTGTATTCTGGGTGAAATTAAAGTTATTCAAAAGTTTGTTTCAAAAATTCTAAACCGAGGGCAGCACCTCCCACAGGGTCTTGAGCGAGAAGCCCGGGCGGGGGGGCTCCACGGCCAGGCCCAGATAGGGGCTGTACACGGGGGCTTCGGGCTCCCCAGCGGGCCCGGGCCGCTGGGCCGCCTGCGAGGCCAGATAGATGGCGGGGCCCATCTCACCGCGGGGCTCACCTATCTCCTCGATTTCCTCTTCTGGTTCTGTCTCCTGGACGGAGGGAGATCGCTAGAAATGTGAAATGCAATAATTGGTATATTTATGTGAAAGAAATGGTGATTGTGATAGATGATATTAAAAATTTTCAATGGTAGGTATTTCTAAATTATGAATTATTTGATAAAAGTGATAAGTTTGCTGGAGAGACCAGAGACACCAAGATCCAAGATTAAAAATTGTTTGTGATTACAAACACATTTTTCATGATTTCATTAGATCAGGGACACCAAGAGTACACATTGTTTCTGATTTCGAGCAAAATATCAAAGATTTTAAGCAGGTTAAGAAAACAAGAAAAAAGCTTGGGATTACAAATGAGTTTGAGATCACCTTTAAGTGGTACCTGAACTGTTTTGTTAAAAAAAATTGAGATTCTAAACACTGATTTCAAGCAATTTATTGACGCATTTAAGCGACCAAGCCCCCTAGCACAGTCGATGAGGATTGATAGTAACTGTTCACAATGATTAAGTGTTCTTTCGACGTCAACTGTTGTTTGTACGTTAGCTATTTTCAGTTGTCCTAGGGAACGATGAGAAGTTACTGGAGGTTATCCTATCAATCCTTATCGATCGACTGTGCCAGGAGGGCAGACATCTACCCCAAGATTACAAATCATTAGTGATTAGAAGCAAAAAAACTCATGATTAAAGAAAATCGTTTCACCGAAGAGAGTGATTAACCTTGTAGCTAATAAACAAATTAAAACTTTACTAAAAAAACGCTCTACTCAACTGGGAAAAATAAGAAGGTACCTTATTATGTAATCTCAAACTTAACTTTTGTTAATCTCAAACTTAACATTAAAAAATTAAACACATTTTTGGCCAGAAATGAAATTAAAAATATCACAGAGAACGAGTTGGAAAACAGCAAATATGACTAAGAAGTACACATGAAGATTAGGAAATTATAAAAAAAATATATGAAGACAGGATAAGTACAAAAACACCACGAAGATAAACAATTTTCAAAACAACACAAAAATAGGGCTAAGTAAACATGGAGATGAGGTAATTATAAAAAATATAAAGACTGCAAAAGTATAACTCCAATACAACAGCCTACAATGTGCCTCCGAAAAGAACTAGTAAGGAGGACTGTGAATATAAATAACTGAATATACTTTGTATATTTTAACTTAATAATAAATAAATAAAATAAATAAATAAATGCATCATGTAATAAATGTATCTTAAAGAGTTATTATTAGAAAGAAAAATAAATCCGAATGGCAGCATGTGTGACGAGAGTGAATGAATTTAATAAATGAGTAGAGAAGATAGGTACCCGATTAGTCCAAGTGTACTGCACCCCAAAGATCGGCTTGTTTGTGTAGATAGAGTGCAGGGCGCAGAGCTCCTTGAACAGGGGCTGCAGCTTCTCCTGAGGATCGACCCTGAAGCCAAGGACGTAGCCCGCCCCCGGGCCCGAGGTTACCATCACCAGTGCCTCGCCGAACTTGGAGTCGCGGATCTTTATCTGGGAGGTTTGATTTTCATTAGAAACACATTCAAAATGATACAGGAATAACCATACATAATAGTAACAGTGGAGATGCATCGCATCCACGCAAAGCAACTCCACCTGTTTGTTTCTACCTACAAACCAAACGCATAACATTAATAGTTCGTGGTGGTTAGAGCAGAGGCTTAGGTGCTAGGTTCAATTTCTAAATGAGATTTCTAGATTTCTGATTTTTCGTATCTTTTTCTAATATTGTCTTCAATGATTAAATATTACAATTTGAGGTTTTACTCATTTATTCCAAAAATAAATAAAAATATTCATTCTAGACCTGCAGAAAAGTCAATAGATGTCGCACATTAAAGTAAAAATGGATATATTTGTCGAAGAAACTGTCTAGATTACATTTAGTTCGGGAAGAATCTTGTGATCATACATAAAGATAACAGCAAATAAAAATATGCATGAAATGAAAAAAATGTTGGTAGTTCTTACTTGAAGTATGATACAGTTAAATATGACCGAAGAGCAGTGGCGGCTCAAGCACTTCTTTGGTGATGGGGATCGACGTTTTTTACGTGCTGTGTAATCTCACCACCCGTAGAACATAATATAAAATTTCTCACCACCTGTAATCTCACCACCGTAATCTCACCACCCGTAGAATATAACATAGAATTTAAAAAAAAAAAAATGATGGTCTTATCGTGCTAATCGGATATCTCTATATCTCACACAAAATAATATAAAATTACCAATTTAAAATAAAGTTTAATAAAAATAAAGCTTTATCTTGCAAGATTATTATAGAACTTAATTTGAACGCGAGCTATTCCCGCCCGTAACTACGCAAACAAATGGTTCGGTGGGGTCCCAATGAATGGTCCCCGTGGTATTTGAATTCACATATGGGTGAGCATGCGCGGTTCCATACGATCGCGAAATAACGCACGGAATGAACCATATCGCCTATGGAAAGAGCTCGGGCTATCCCCTAAGTGCGCTGTAGATTCTGCGCACTGAGAAATAGATCCGATGTTCTCATGCGCCATACATTGTTTGTTGTACGTGCGCCGGGTCTATTAAAATCATCTGGAATATTTTTTTGTATTTTTTTTCTGCAAATGTTAATTACTTTTATGTTTAAAGAATTTATTCATTTTGGTGAAAACAAAGCATCGACTTCCTTTAGTAGGTTTCTAGTGTAACTGGTGGGGACTGTCCCCATTGTCCCCCTGTGAAGAACCGCCACTGCCGAAGAGGATAGGTTTCGAATTAGCTTGTGGTTAGAGCAGAGCCTCGGCAAGGCTAAGGTGCTGGGCTCAATTCCTAGATCAGACTGTATCTTTTTCAGATTTTTTAGGGATACCTTTTTCTAATATTGTTGTCAATGATTAATATTTGAGATTTTACTCATTATGTTATTTCAGAAAATTATAAGTATTTAAAAATATTTTTTTTCATTTTTGACAAATATTCCTGGTTGAAACTGTTCCCAATATAACAGGTTCCTCAGAGAAATAATATCAACGGTTCCAGTGACAGCAATGGAACCTGTTCCTTGTAACCGGAGTAGGAATATTGACCATCTCTGTAACTACTTGCATAGTACCTACTTATCTACTTACTTGTTGAACTTCTTTGTATAAAACAATTATAATGAAATTACTTGTATTGTATTTACTTATATCTTTCATACTCGGTTTATATTGTTATGTACAATTTTACACTTATTATTCTACTTCTTTGTAAACTTATGTTTAATAATGTATATATATGTAAAAGTCTTCAAGGTGTGAATAAATAAATGAACTAATTTAATAATCTCCAAGTCCAGCAGTTTGGTCGTAGCTCAGCAACAGTCGGCACGCTTCCATGCCGTATCTACCTTTATTTCTATTACCTATGGATGTCATATAAATAATAACATATTCAGCAAATTAAGGCAGAGATGTTACTCAAAATAACTTACATTGTCAATTTGAATAAAGGGCAGAGATACATTGAATGTCTCATTGACGTCTGCAAACCAAACCACTCGCACATTGGTTAATATCATGGTACCAAGATTCCCAGTGTCACTGGAGAGGTTCCACACCCCGTGCTGGGATGTGTGAATCTATAATCATCAAATAATACAAATATATTAAACTAATGCACAGGAAAAAGCAGAAAATTATTCACTAAGTAATTCAAATTCATTCACACAAATATTTACTGATGAACTTGTATTCGATTTGAACCGTTTTTTTTATTGAAAAGAGCATGAAGAAATTAGTATAATAAAATTACGTATTGTTTTTAGATTTTACCTGTTCTGTAGGCAGGACCTTTAAGCTTTTATTTTGAATGATGGCACCACGAAGTTTCATTTTGCGATAGAGACGGGTAGAGACGTATGCCCTTAAAAACCAAATAAAAATCAATAAAAGAGGGTAAATCAATAAAAAAATTGCAGAATGGAAAGAAAAAGATAGACAGCAGTACCGTCCAGTAATAATTGTGTAATTTGCATAGCGCTGTTTTTGTGAAACAGGGCGCTAATTATCTGTAAAAAACTGAATACCAAAACAAAAACTATAAATTAATAGTTTTTTTCAATTCACAATGTTTTCTTTTTCTTCTTTTACAACATAATATTAAAAATTGATAATAATTAAGCGAAAATTGTGAAAATATTTAATAAAACATGACTCGTTTAAAATGGAGCCAAAATCTCTCGTTTGAATTTTGTATTATTTTTGTTTTTGCCGTATATATTAAGAATTTAATGCGGAAACTTTACTGGTTCATGCAACCATGTAACACGTAATTATATTAATAAAATATGTATAATAAGAACCCACCACTATTTACATTTTTCTTTTCTCAAAGATATTCCGTTGCCCACAAATTATGTATTCAAAACTCATTGATGTAAAGAGAAACTTCATTTGCGAAGACGAATGAAAGTTCATTAATTTATGTTATATCTGTATGCACTAAGACATAAAAATATGTAAAAGATTATGATTATGATTAATAAAATAAAATAAATAAATTTATCGAGTTTCCATTTTAAAAAAAATTATTTTCAAATAAGGATTTCTGGAAAGCACTACAAAAAGATATTAGGCGTTTGGAGTAGCGTTAATAAATTTGATTCAGGTATTTACTTGTGAACTCCCATGACACTTGTAAAATGGCGCATATTTCCAGGGATTAGATTTGTGAAAATAAATTCATATCTGCTGTTATTGTAACTGGTGAGGAGATAGAGGGCCTCTGCTGTTCCACGCAGCGGGGACCTCACCATCTTGGTGCTGGTACTCAATATGCAATTAAAGCCAATACCTGGAAACACAATGTTTAACATTAATGTGTTTAAAATAATATAACACCTCTACTAACAGAAATACATCAGTATATCACATATTCCTACAATTTATTTTTATATAAAAAAAAAATTATGCATTTTGTCGTTCCCCAGAGAAGCCGCCCAGGTGCTTGCTCTTTTGGCTCCTTCCAGATCTGGCACTGAACGACTGACCAGTCTTCTCCTCCCCACTTCCTTCAGCCCCACAAGAAATTCCAAATTGGGGAAGCCATGATTCCACGGGCTCCAGATAGTTAGGATTCTTACGTGGTAATGAAAAATGAAATCATACATAAATTAATCCTGGGTGACGCCAAACAATGCCACAATACTCTGAGATTCGAAACAATAAGCCTTCCTCTTGTCCCACTGTTCCCCTTGGTGTCCTCGACAGAGTCAAGACGATCCAAAATTTTCTCTCCGGGGCGCATTCTCATTACACTGAAAGACATCACTGTAGATAATATTACCAAAACTCTCAAACGAAGTGTGAAACAGATAAATCTGAAAAGCTTCAGTCACATCTAGGAATTGAATCCTTTTCTGATTTTTCTGTTTTACACTTTTCGTTTGAGAGTTGTTAATAAAATACCTATTACAATTAGAGGTTTTACTCAATAAGTTATTCCACTATGAAAATATTGGATATTATTATTTATTCATTTGAATGTCATAATTTCAATCATATACTTGAGAAACTTACGAAAATGGCAAATCAAATCGAATCTCCCGATCCTGCCAAATCGACGACATTTTAAGATACTTGGTATTTTTGATCGACCTTGATTTGTTCAATATTATTTATTTTAGTTACTTTACTGTTGAGCTGACACAACAGCAGCTGATTCTGTTATTTTTGAGTTGTTTGTTGTGGATTAGTTTCCAATGGTTACGGCATGGCTGCAGGCAAAAATTATTACAATTAATTCAAACTGTAAAAAAATATTCATATATTTGAAGGGGATCTAATCTAAGGACGGGTTGTTTCAAAAAATTTGATGGATTCATCAAATATTTGAAGTTAATTTTCACGTTTTGTGTAAGTTCTATTCAAGTTCTGTGATTATTTCAGTTTTGTGAAGCAACTGACCTATAACGATGTAATAACAGAACTTGAATAGAACTTACACAGAACATGAAAATCAACTTCAAATATTTGATGAATCCATCAAATTTTTTGAAACAACCCATCCTTAATCTTGGTGACTGAACAACTCGGAATGAAACCAACTCAGAACCATCTCAGATAAGTCATTTAGAGTGATAAAAAAATCTATATAAAAAATTGGTTAAATAGGTTACGTTAGGTTAGGGTTATCGGCTAATTTAAATTATTTTTTTTTAAATTAACCGATATTAGACTTTATTCTCAGTTGGCATGGAGCCATTTTTAAGTATCTAGTTATAAGCTTTGTCAATAAATCTTTTTCAATTCAAACTGCTTAAAAATATGATTATGCAGATCTGTTTTTTTTTTTTAAATTGTACTTTTCAGTGTGATAGCGAGTAGGTACTGATATTTTTTAGGTATCTAGTTTACAAGCCTTGTAAATAAATCTTTTTCAATCCAAACAGCCTGAAAAAAAAATATATGGAAAACAGTTTTCTTACAAAATATATATTTTTAAGTAGGCACCGTTCATTTTTTTTCTAGTGGTAGTCCTGAGTTTTGTGTTTTGACAGTTCCTGGTGCCCATTGTTATTTTCGTCTATGCATGTATGGTTCATTTATGGTCTATGCATAAATTTTTGACATCAACGTCGTGTTTTTGTGTTTTGCCTCCAACTTGTCAATTTGTGTCGTTTATGAAGGATAACTTCAACTTATTGTCATCTGACAAACCCACGAGACCCTTTAATCCGTGTACAGGTTGCGTTATCTAATCTCTAAGATGACCTTAGGAAACTACAACAGAGTTTCCCAAAAAAGAAGGTCTGTAAAATGAACAAAATATATTATGACGGGTTTCCACCACATGTCCCACTCTATTTTATGAACCATTTCATAGAATGAACCCAAATGAACCTTTCTTTGGTAGAAAGGAATTGTCGCATGGTCACACATACTTTGTTTCTATTCTATTTAAATGGATTTGTATTCACTCACAGAAATCAAAGAGACAGCAAATCTTCAAAAGGGAAAGTGTTTTGGTCAAGAAATGTCACTGCAATCAAGTTTTGCCAGCGTTGGTATTGGTATTCATGCAGTATGTGCAATATAATAAGGAAAAACTATGAAATAGTAATATTATTAGTTCCGAAAAATATTATTGTTGGAATCGTGCCATTTTTTTATTAGACATAAATGTACCAGTGCTGCAGAAGGCGGCACAAGCGGTGCAACTGCCGTTCACACGGTTCTATTGCCGGTGGATTCTGTATAGAATAGAATAGAATGAAATTTGAAGTTAAATCTACATTGGGCTTATTTTTTTCTATGGCATTCTATCACATAGAAAGCCAATTGTCACTGATCTATTTCATTGATTTATCCTATTCAATAAAATCTCTACCGTTATCTGAATGTTATTTTAATTGTGTTAATCGTAATTTCATTGTTTTATTTCAGGGATGCTGCCCAGGCCGCAGCTTTTCCTCAGGGAATAAGATGCCAGAAGTGTTTGGAGTATGGCCACTGGAGCTATGAGTGTAAGGGCAAGAGGAAGTATGTGCATAGATCCTCCCGCACGCAGCTCATGAAGAAAAAAATCAAGGCTCACCAGGAAATACTGCAGAAGTAAGATATTATTTATTTCTGCGGGTCTTTTGATATAACCCACATGTTCCCTTTATTATTTGTTTATTATTCTCAAATTAACCTTTATGCAATATCGTCGACGGCAATCCATCACCGCTAATCATATTTGGCCACTTTTCAGGAGAGACATAAAACCATTTTTCTTAATGTATTTACATCGAAATCGTGGCAAACCATTTTATTTATCATGTTCAATTGTCTTTTCAATTATGTATTTAAACACATATACGTTTTTAACCGAAAAAAAAATAAATGACTTTAAGCGGTGATGTTCAGTAAAATATGGCAAAAGTTTTGACTTACATGGAAATTTATTCCTGTTGGGAGGTAGGTATATAGTATCATTATAGTTTTAAAACACAGGAATGTGGAAACAAATATTATTTATTTAAAAAAATAAAAACAATATTATTTTAAAACGAAGTAATATTATGTTACATGACATTATTTAGACAAATAAAATAGTAGATAGGTACCTAATCATAAAAATACAAAAAATTATTAGTTACTCAATGACACCGACAATCATCAACGTAATATATAATTTAGTCTCATAATACAAACCTTTTGTAAGACTTCCGATGAACAAAAAACACATAAATTAAAAAAAAAAACCGTTGTCATCAGCGAAATAACGTGTTGCGGCAATGGCGGTTGGTCAACGACTGAGATAGGCGATGATTTTACCCAAACGGAAGGCAAATGAGATGCGCGGTGATACTATTTTCGTTGTAGGACTATTTCCTCACATTGAAAAAATCCTATAATAATCCCACCGACGTAGGTTTATGACCGCCGTCGAATGGCATTTCAGGATGACTTACGCGGTGATGGAATGCCGTCAACGATATATTATATTACGTCTAGTCTAACCATTTAGTTTAGCGTAAAGCATTGTTCACATTGAACTTTTAGCATGATTCACAAATTGCAATTGTGGATTAAAAACCACTCATTGCTGAAGTTGGCTACAGACCATGTGACTAACTTAAGCTTAAATGATTTGACTAATTATTGTTCATAATACATACTAATATCTTTCTATGACTAATGCATTCAAATGTCATGTTTTACTTCTGAATTTGAATTAATTATGGCTTTTTATAAGCACATAGACTGGACACATTGGTAAAACAAGACCATAAGCAAGAGTAGGTGTGTTAAGACATGTCTCTTGCCGTGCGCAGAAGGGCTTGATTTATTAGTACATAGTTTGTTAGCGCTCATTGGTGATTCACACCTCTTTGGTGGCTTGCCTCCTGCACCGCCCTCCATTCTGAACGACGCTAGGGAACTGTCTTTTGTTTTTGGTCGAGCTACCGTATAATATATTTCATTTTGTTTGCAGAAAACAAGAAGAGTTGACAGCATCAAAAGAACAACAAAGCAAACAACAGAAAAAGAAACAAAAGAAGAAGAAAGACTCCTCCAGTAGTAGTTCATCTTCATCATCCTCGGACTCTTCCAGCAGTAGTGATGGATCATCAGAATCCTCATCCAGTAGTAGTAGCAGTAGTTCATCAGACAGCAGTTCATCAGATAGTGAGCCGGATTCGAGTAGCAGTTCATCGGATTGATGAAGAGATTTCATAATTTTATTTTATTTATTTATCCTGTGTTTCTTATATGTAGTTAATTTTGCAATAAACAAGCTGCTTCATTAAAAATAATTGTAAAAAGTTTCATTTACAGAAATTTTTACAATTGAACAACTTTTTAAAGATTGAATGAAGGAGCTTGAATTGATGTACATAATTGCCCCACAGAATGCATTATCCCAACTAACCTTAGCTCTTACAATTAATTATTGTTACAATCTCATTAATTCGGTTAAATTGACCATGCAACAGAACCCCAAGGTTTAAACATGTCACTGTGGTTTTAAAAGTTTCCCGAAGAAGCTTGTTTAATATGAATTTTCATCCAAGATTCATTAAATGTTGACAAAAGGATTTTATGTCTGATAATTAAGTAAAAGATGTTGAAAACTATTTTTTGTTTTAATTTTAAAATAGAAATTTCAAAAATAGATGCATCATCCTAAATGTTTTTTAATGTTAATCATGAATGTACTGGAATTTATTATCATTCTTTCAAATAAAATACATATATTGTAAGGCTAGCTTTACACTCGTGTAAGTTTTTTCCCTTGAATCGCTCACGTAAGCGATTTATGGCCAAATTACCAATGTAAAGGAAAACAAAAGTCACTTAACGTAATTTATAGCAAGTTACAGAACTTGTCCTTTCGGAAGTTCTTTGACGCCATCCTACCGAAAATAAATTTACAGATATAAGGCTAGCTTTACACTCGTAATTAAAAATTACGGATTACGTAATATTTTGACAGGTCACTCCCAGGAGCGTTTACATATGAATCTGACTTGTGGCAATTAATGATCACGGAAGTTTTTCGGAAGTTCGACCTGTGTAACTGCTCATGCGACCGTTTACATCTGTAAATGTATTTGCGGTAAGATGGCTTCCTTTCAACAACGACATGCTACTGTCAAATTTACGCGATTTTGTCAATAAAGACGAAAAGGACCAAATAAAGTGCTGAAATAGATTTTGGCTTTAATTAAACAATTCTCCACGCACTTTTGTGCCGTCAAAGGCGAAAATTAATGGATTTCTTTCATTTTATTCGAATGACAGCTACCTGACAGCTGCCGACTGCAACCGACTTCGTATTCAAATACGTAATTTAAAAAACAGAAACATTGAGATTAGAAAGGTTTGGACCGATAATTGAATAGAAGGATGCTCATTTTCAGAAACTCAAATAAGTGGAAATAAATACTAGTTTTATAGGAAAAAAATCCAATAAAAACAAATGTCTTTTGGTTTTTGACATTTCGCAACGGCGCATTTTGGTACTATTTCTTACAAAAAGTCCCTCAGCTTATCAAATTGATTTTATAAGCTGTGAGAAGGCTGTAATTTCGCGCGGACGCGATTAGACCTGTCAAAAAACTTCCGGGAGAAGAAGTTCTGTAACATGCTTTAAATTACGTTAAGTGACTTTTGGTGTCGTTTACATTGGTAATTTGGCCATAATTCACTTACACGAGCGAATTACGGGAAAAAAATTACGAATGTAAAGCCAGCCTAAAAGGTCGTACAAGCATTTTATACAGGTCGAACTTCCGAACAACTTCTGTGATCATTAATTACCACAAATCGGATGCATATGTAAACGTTCCCGCGAGTAACCTGTCAGAATCTTACGTAATCTGTAAATTTTAATTACGAGTGTAAAGCTAGCCTAACATTTGACCTGAGTTTGTGGCTGAGTTGGCATCGAATTTGGAACCCACCCAGGCGTCACATGTTCGATTCCTTGGCTGGTCAAGTCCTCCATCCATTTCCACTTACTGTAGTGTTGGTAGGAGATTTTTAAATATTGTCAAGTTATTTGTAGCTTGGGAATGTTTGTCTTTCTTTAAAAAAAAAATGTTCCCAATGTAGTTTTTCACAAATGATTGGAATAATAATTTATTATTAAATTTACCTCTGCAGTGACTTTTACTTCATGTTTTGTACATTAAGTAAAAGTCACTGCAGAGGTAAAGTTTCTGTAAAACATTAAACATTAAAGAAGTTTCTGTAAAACATTAAAAAGTGTTAAGATTTATCTTTGTATGTGGTTATTTCTTTGATGATACGAAACATGATGAATTTTAAATAAATGATAAAATAACAACTGGTTTAATTTTTATCACAATTTTAATTGAAAAAATAAACAATACAAAAAACATTTAATTGACTTGTAGCAGCAATGGAATAAAGAAAAAACAAAAGTATACACGCGTAGTACTCTCTCACTAATCTGCCACCCCGAAAACAAGCAAAGTGCCCAATTAACGAAATCGGTGGATTACAGTGCATACAACAAAATATGCTAAAAATTGAAACAGGTATTACGTAAAAACAAATAAACACTGTCATTGATCTTTCTGAACGGCAGAACAACTAATAAAAGTAACGGCAGATTATAGTAGTTTTCAGACTATCGAGCGGCAGATTACTGAGAGAATACTGTATATAAATACATAACAATGAATTCAAAAGGCACTTACTCTGTTTATCAAAATACTGGTATGAAAATAGAGACTTAAAACTAGGACAATATTAGTTTTTTAATAATTATTAACATTGCTTTGTACTAGCATTATAACATCACAGGTGTTTAGTTCGGGCAAAAGACACTAAAATACCTATCAAAGGCATGTTTTATTATTTTTCAGATATTATTTCTTGTTCTAGAGATTCAATAAAAGGCATTACAATCCTTATCGCACAAATCCTATAAAACAGTTTCTAGGCTTATAAAAATACTAACCAACTGAGATAAAATATTTATAGTTTAAAATATGATATCTTGTCTTAAATGAGTAGTCAGGGGCACTAACCATTCTGGAAAAGCTAGGCATCTAAAATAGGCTGTCTTTCTTAAATATTCCTTTCCTAAATATTTGAAGCGTTGCTTGCGAAAGTGAGAACTCCAACCTGGAGAAACTTGTGGTCATTGGCAAAGTGGGGGGCAGGAAAAACAGATGAAGGTCAGATGTCCAGAATGTCAATGTTTGTAGCTCCCCAAGCATTGCATTACCGTGAGGAGTGGAGGAGTCTCTTTCATCAGGGCAATTGGAGTGGGGGTCACAATCCTCGGCAATAATAAGGCAATGACTTAAATGGATATTTCTAAATTCTACAGCTCACATTGGCGCAGCTGAAAATATTTGCAATGACCTATAAAATACCAGACAGAACGTTCTTCAAAATTCATGACTCCAGAATTCACCATTCGAGAGTTTTCTGTGATTGATTTCGTCCTCACTAATCAAATTTAAGGTAAACTTTTAACGAAGTTGGCCCAATTTTATAAGGAAATGCGGTAAACATAAGACATGCGGCTGTCGTATATGTGATCCATCAGTGGCTATCTCCATATGCAAATGTGATCCATGAAGTTTCACTAAAACACCAATTGTGTCAAAGCACGCCGCGTGATGTAGACTGTATTTTAGTTTGGTAAGAAAAAATACTAGAAAATGGTAAAATTTATTCTGGTTTCTTATTTCACTGGACATCGACGATGGAAAGAAAAAGTGGCTGAAGTGCCATACAGCCGTAACATTAAAGATGAACCTATACAATAAGCTATATTGTTTGTTTGTGTTGAAAACTTGATTTCATGAACACAAGCACAAACAAACAATAGAGCTTATTGTGTAGGTTTATCTTTAATAACACAGCTGTATGGTGATTTAGCCATTTTTCCTTTCCAGCTTTGATATTATTTTGAAGATTGGGCAGAAACATGCAATAAATGCAACGAATAGGAAGTAATTTACTTAATTACTATTAATAAGTAAGTCTTAATTAACATATTATTGTTTGTTGAGTTAGGCTTCTACTCGTCTTTCCTGGACCACCTGAATAATGAGCTTTCTCTTGGCGTCGTAGGAGAAGTTGTTGATCTTGAAGAGCTTGCTCTCGTAGAAGGGTTTGAGGTCGGAGACGTTGATCTGGCGGGCGCGGTCCAGCAGGTCCCGCTCTAGGATCTCCACGGTGGTTTGGTTGGGGCCGTGAAGGCCGCGCATGTAGGCCAGCTGGTCCATGGTCAGCTGCCTCAGGATGTAGTACAGGAGCTCGCTGTGGTCCTTCTTGTAGGAGAGGTACTTTTGGAAGGACTGGACAAAAAAGGATTGATTAATTTAATATTTTTTTACAATTAGTGCAGGACATTTCGTAGATTGTTTAAAAACTTAGCCACCGCTACAATTCGCTTAAAATCATCGATATATTAATAAATATAGACTAGCCTTCTGATATCTGATTTCAATCTAAAAATAATACCACCTAAGAGTAATTTCATAATACAACTCCCCATCTTGAAGTAAATTAGTTGTACAAGCTTCTAAAAACGTAAGCAAATCAAACAAAGATCGTTCATTTGTGATAAAAGTGTTGTTTCGCTATAAATAAATGTAAGATTTTAATTAATTGTTACCTTAATTGATGATACGCCGCCTCGAAGTTATTTATAAGGTGTGTACATTTTTAAAATATTTATATAGCTGATTAACCCCTAGGATACGACCAACTACAATAGCAGTGCAGGAGAATCATGACTACATCCACAAATGCAATGTGTGGGTTTAGAGCTAGGTTTTAAGAAATTTTAACGATTTTTGTTACTGTCCATAAAAATTTGAAAGCAAAAAAGTTGATAGTGTAGAAGGCTGTCAATTATTTCAAATATAATTTTCAGTATTATAGTTGGTTTTCAGATATTTAAAAAATACTACCCGTCTTCTAAGGGTTAATGATAAAGTCTGCGAGAGCCACTAACCAAAATATTTCTAACTGCTTCAAATTCGTGTTTAAAAATTGATCTTCACAGCTAGTCTACTGAGCATGCAGACCAACAAAAGGTAAAAAGCGATGCTTCTTCTAAGCTTTTGACTGCTGAAGATAAAGCAATTTCTTTTTGATATATGATTTTTTAAGCCACTATCTTTTGTTAAGGCGTTAATTTTAAGGTTAACATGCCCTGTCTAGATAATACTCGGTCGATGCTAACACTTCAAACTACATACCAGCGTAAGTTAAGCCAATCGGTACACTTAAGCTGGTAAATTCATTTGGCTGAGTGGTCCAAAGCATTGGGTTCCCACCCTGGTGTCGCGGGTTCAATCCACTGCTAATAAGTCCTCCACCATTGCAGCAACATTTTATGCTTATAATGATGATAGTAGGAGAAATTCAAATATTGTCAGGTTATTATTTGTAACCTGGGAAGTACGCAAGAGTTTGAGACATCAGCTAAGTTGTTTATTCTGATTGCAAGCTTTTGCAAAAGCGTTGATTTATAAAACATGATAATTTTTTTTTTTACATTAGCTCCACACAGGAATCCAATCCAGGAGTGACGGACTTATGAAACGGTTCCATGATAATTGATCCCCCGACAATCCCAGAAAGGGTATGCAGAGGATGTGCCGCTGAATAACAAAAGTACCGAACATATTTTCATTCAAATGCATCAAGGAAAAAACTTCTTTTCTCTAAACTGTATACACCAGTGTACAAGTACAAAAATTGAGACTGTAAATAAATTCGTTTGATATCCACACCAACTTATTACGAAAGGTATTTTAGAAGTCGATTGTAGGTTTGAAATTGGTAAATAATGCACAAAAAATTATAATTTTACAGTAAATATCATTTTAGGGAGCCAACTGTTGGGGCATCAACTGTCAGCATCAGGTCAATATGAGAATTCATCCCACCCACCGTGGGCGATGTTCCGAGAGAGAGAGTCCTGCTGGAGGTCAAAAACTCCCCAACAAGTCTCTCGATCCAGCCTGCCTCGCAGTTAGTGGGCAGATACATCCGCCGCCAAGACCCGGGCAAACCTCACCCCATGAACCAGGTCAATATCAATAAATAATTATTTAGCGACAATAAATGCAAAAATAATTAGTTCATGTTTACTAATTATTAAAAAGTTTTAATTTGAAGGCAATTGGTGATCTGTAAAAAATATTGAATATAGCCAAAATGTCTTGCGCTTTAGACAATAACGGCTTGCCCACTATTTTTAAGGAAAGATGTGTGAAGGCATCGAACAATGGGCTCGACTAAAGGAAACGACGATCGGACGGTCTAGCCTTTTGATTTTACCGAGCATTGGCTTCAGTTAGCATGTAGATTTGGATAAACAATAAAACTTACGTTTCTCATACTCCTCATGACGCTGTACTTCTGAGTCTCCACGAAGCTCTCCACCATCATACGCACCGCCATGTTGACGTCGTCGTCTGTGACGCTGCTCTTGAGCTGCATGCGAGCATGCGCCTCCGTCATGCGGATCACTGACTCGATGTGGCGCACTGTGATGGGAAGCGAGCCTGTGGCCAGTGACTCTTGGCGCAGTTGGCTATACATCTGCGCTATCTTGTCTTGGTCCATACTCTACAACACATAAATAATAAAATATTATAATGGAAGAAATCAGGATGCCCGAGGAAGACATGGAACAATTAGGTCATGTCGAGAGTCTGTACAACACAGAAGAGTCTGAGAGATGATTTGTATGCAAATTAAGCAAGGCGTACATGCTAAGACAAAGTTTTGTGACAGATTGTAAAAAGCCCAGTCTGCTAAAATTTGCCAGGGTTAACCAAATATTATATATTAAAAATCAAGCTTAAATGGTTATTACAGAAGCCTTGCAGGCAAAAGCGAAGATTTTACGAAAGAGAGAAAAATTATTTTGACTCATAAGAAACAATTTAGCAACAGTCATCCACATTGTTACTTCATAATATACAGCACCCTTGGGTGAGTTTTCACAAAAAAAGGGCGCTATACAAATAATACATTTATGACATTGATTATGATCAAAAATAATTATGGGGGTGGGGGGGGGGGGAACGCAGGAGTGGGGTGGGAAGGGTTTGCAGGAGAGGGGGGGAAGATGAAAAGAGAACGCGGGAGGGCAAGGGGACGTGAGAGGGGAACAGGGGTGGGGATACAGAGGAGGGGTGACGGAGGAGGGGTGACGGAGGAGTGGGGGAAGAGAAAGGGGCAGAGGGAGGGATTTCAAAGGAGACACAGTAGCGGTAGGTATAGCAGGGAGTAAATTTGGAAAATCCATGCTTCCCACACAGTCAGCTATATGTGGCCTATTCATGAGTCAGAAAAACAAAAAATATTGTGTATCCCAAAAGCACTTCAATAAACAGAATTAAAACTCAAACATTTTCTTTCTTGCCGGGCACTCTCTAGTTATATGTAATAAAACCTATAGATTCAGAATCAGAATTTGTTGACCTATATGAGTATATAATTTGTAAGCCATAATATTTTTCGCTGGATTTCCTTATTATTTGTTAATAAGTCATCGTTGGTCAATCAGCTTTGTAATGTCTGATATCAAAACTGATATTGATGAGACTTACCCGGAGTTCAGGCCTGATGTTCTCCCTGCTGTAGACAATGTACTTCTTGAGGAGATCCTGGGGGATACTGAACTCGGGGTCATGGAGGCTCTGCTCCAGCGGAGGCACATTGCTCTTCTGGGTCGGGTGGTGGCGGATGTGGGAAGCAACTACGAACCTGCAACACAGATCAAAATTAAATAAATAAATTTAACCTAGATGCAGAAAAAATCTTCTTTAACCTGTCGAATGTCAGAGTAGGAAGAAGTCAAAATACCTCCAACTGTCGGGTGAGAAATTTCAGAACCGCGCATAAATGACCTTAAGGAGTTTCCTTCAAATATAGAGATAAAAATAATATTAAAAAAATTTTGTGATTGTTTTCTTTTTATCAGATAAGTATCTTATTATATATTTAGTTCATGTTTATCATAAGACTTTTTTCCACAGAATTATGGAGACATTTGTCAAAAAAATATATGCATACAAACATTTAAACCGTTTTTATTATTTCTGCATACACCTGAATTCAAACCCTACACCAAAAACCACAATCAAAAGGTGTTTTCATAGAAATAATCACTTTCACACTACTTTGAAAACTCAAATACATATATTAATTTTTGCGACGCACAAATTTTGACATTCTTATAGAAATTATTTTGCACCCCGTCACATAGGCTACATTCATGAAATAATTAGTAGAATCTGCAGTGACATTAAAACAAGCGATTCTGATTTGTTCCCTTATACATTTTCCGAAGCATAAGGATTAAAATTCCTCTTGGGCGGTACTAGAGCTCACACATGAACGCAAGCGCCAAAGGTCATAAAAAGTGGAGTGCATATTGGCTCGTAAAACAGTCCACTGGTTAATTGTACAGTCAAAGCGTAACATTAAGGTCTGAGCCAGTAGCCAGTATAGGGCCTAAGTGTAACCTTGTGGAATGAAGCGTATCCGAAACATGCTCGGTAGTCCACCTTCACACCACATTCACACATCGCAATGTTTTAGATCCCATCTCAGCAACGTGTAAGAGCAACTCAACCTATTGATGAAGGACAAGTTGAATCTTAGATGGGTAAGAATTCCGGGTTACGAATAGCCCAGCAATATTTACACTTATTAGCGCAAAACGTTGGGTTGTGCAATGATGACCCGTAACATCTGGGTGGGAACCCAACGTATATGTCACTCCACACAAGCTTCCACCTGTCTTCTGGAGCGAGAGCTAACCAAAGGAGTCTCTTCCTTGAACTTGAGGTCACATGCAGACTGTGATATTATATCATCAAAGCAGTTACATAATAAATTCAATCTATCAAAGTGGCACTACAATTGTCTTATAATAAAGTGTTAAGAACTTACTTGGCGAGGTGTTGGTCTTGCATGGGATCAGCCTCGTCCCTCACTACGCAGAGAATGTCAAAACGAGACAGGATGGGTTCCGACAAGTTGACGTTTTCTGAGAAAGTCATACTGGCGTCGTAACGACCACCAATGGGATTGGAAGCTGCTATAATCGAACACCTGGAAAATAATAAACAATCAGAATTGTTTTTTAATGCATTTGAAGAGTTAGGCTAATTTTACCTGACAATATTTGAATTCTATCTACTGGCATCTTATCTGAAATAGTTGCTTGTGCAATGTTTGAAGGACTTAGCTTGAAGAAAATTAACTGAACCCATCTTCGGGGCGAACCTGACATTATGAACCACTCTAAACTCAAAACTGCAACACAGTTTGATATGAACTTTATTTACAGGGGGTTAATAGGCCAATCGCATCACATTTCAAAAAAAAAAAATCGTTTCAGGCAAAAGTTCTTACGACACTGAAGAGGGATGAATGAATACCTACGTATGTAGTTGTTATTACCTGGCCTGAAGCGATGTGACGATACCCGCCTTGGAAATGGAGATGGACTGCTGCTCCATGGCTTCGTGGATGGAAGTTCTGTCTTGGTCGTTCATTTTATCAAACTCATCAATGAGACAAACTCCGCGATCAGCCAGCACTAGTGCTCCAGCTTCCAGGGTCCACTCCCTACCAAATAATAGAATCAGATTTTAAATAGATAATCGTGAAAACAAAATACAATAGGTTGTAATACTAATGGTCATTGTTTAAAAAAAAAAACATAAAACAGTGGCAAAACAATTTGGGAGGCGGGTATGGGTACCGCTGCCCCGGGAACCATTTATTGGATAACCAACACCTCTACCACAGGACACCCCAAGTGGTTTTTTTACGTTTGGTGACTTAGCAGGGGTGCCCGGATTCATGGGGTGAGGTTTGTCCAGGTCTTGGCGACGTTTGCCCACCTAGTGTGTGGCAAGCCGGATTGCGAGAGACCGGTTTAGGTAGACCTCTTGAGCTCTCCCGACTCTCTAGACCCATCGCCTTACACTGCAGTGGGAGGAATGGAATCACACCTGTCACTCCTGGAAACATGTACCTCCAGGTTCCTACCCACCTAACATACCTTTTTTAATTCCCAGAACTTCCTCTTCTTCCTTTCCCTAAAGGGACCCTTCACACATCATCTTCAAAGATGACACTGGACCTGAGGGATTTTTTTTCTCAGAGCCTCCTTTGTGGAGCTAATATAAAAAGAGCAGAACCACTACAATTCAAAGTGATGAAAAAAAACTAATATAATCTGGTTATCACCTTTCATGACATCATATCACTTTTCAAGAGTGTTCTGTTTTGTCATTGCTCTGTTTGGTCAGTTACTGAATATTACATAAAACAAATTTATTAAAAATGATGAATGGAACCGTACGGTAGAAGAATGTGTTACCTGGTTGAGGGGCTTCTCCTTACGTATGCTGTCAGACCCACGGCACTGGCCCCCTGTCCTGTGGTAAACACGGCTCGGGGGGCAATCTTCTCAGCGTACTTGAGGAACTGTGACTTGGCTGTACCGGGGTCTCCGCAGATCAGGATGTTGATGTCACCACGCAACTTGTGCTTTTGTCCTGCCAAACAATAATATGATTGTTTAGTGTCGATGATGAATAAATCATATAAAATTTTTAAAGGACAATTTATTTTTTAAATTGATTTGTATCTAGGTGAGAAAAGGTAATAAACCCAGATACAATTTTTAAAAATTATACAACATAAATAATACAAGCGTACCAATTATTGATGTACAGTTTTTGAAGGCCTCCGTGGTCTAGGGGTAAGATTCTTGACTCACAATCCGAAGGTGGCAGGATTGAATCCCGGCATGCGCAAATAAATTTTATTAAAGTATTTATTAAATTTATTAATATTTATATTTATTTTATTAAATTTTATTTGCGGCACATCCCATAGTGGAAGATACTCTCAGTATTGCACTGTTGTAAGAACACGATTCAAAATTGAAAAGTTGCTTGAAATGGCTTTAGCCGTGATTGGTGACCAGATCTAAATAGCCAGGTACTTCCCCGTCTTCCTCTTCTTCATCTCCTTCAATATATCCCAATTGGAGATGCCATAGTCTCACTGGCTCCAGACGGGAGCAGCTGGGACTCTTGTGAGGTATTTACATTTTTTTTTAGTTTAACCGCAAAAAAGTAGCTAAAAATTTGGAAAATGTGAAACTGGGTAAAACATTTGTTGACTTTTATAAAATGCTCCTCAAATGAGGATGCCATAATCCTACAAGCTCCGATTAGAAGGGAGCAATGCTAAAACTCTTGTGCAGTATTCATAAAAGAGGCATGTGAATAAATAGAAGAAAGGGATTCTCACCAGGATTCTTGCTCTCTCCTCCGAATAGGGCCAGCGCCAGAGCTCTCTTGATGTAGTCGTGACCGAAGATGGAAGGAGCCATACTGGCCACGATCCGGTCTACTACCCTCGGGTCCTTGGACAGCTTGATGATGGTGGAGACATCCTCGTCTGTCAGGGACTCCACGATGTGTTTGCAGTCCTTCACCACTATGTGGTTGGCCAGGATCACAGTGGCGAACACTGGGAAACCCTGGAAAATACAATATTTTATTCATTACTCGATTAACCAGTCAACTACTTTTCAAGCTCATGCGCGTGACAATTTTTGCGACCGTGCTTGGAGTTCGCGCACATGATCGCGCTGTAATACCATCCACACTGGAATTTTTTTGGTGCAATTTTAACATTTATGCTTTGTATGTAAAAAAAATTGCGTTAATTTTATTCTCACCTGTTCTGTGTTGAGTGAGCCGTCATAGTTGTTGGTGTAGATTCCTGTAATATCCACTTCATCTCCGGGCTTGCAGCGGTCGCAAAGGTCGGCCAGCAGGATGCAGTCCTTGCTGCGGGGAATTCTTCCGGCCGGGATCTTACCCGGAGACTCTTGGATGGTCACCTTCTGGTAGTTGCGGTACACCGTGTGCTCCATGTTGATCTGGGAATGAAACAATATGCCTTAGTCAACTCACTGTCAAACAATCTGAGTAAACTGTCGATTAGCGCTATTTCTCGAGTAATGTAACTGCTTGTTACAATGTCAAGTAAATGCCTCTTTACCGCCATGCTAATCCTATGATTAACCGGTCCCTTGCCGATTACGCGCCCGCGCGCGCCAGATGTGTGCCAAATTAAACTCAAAAAAATATTTTTTGAAATGCGATTAGTTGGACTATTGCATCCATAATTTGGATAATGTTGGAAATGTTGGATCATTTGGTGGAAGGGAAATGAGGAAACAATATCTAGGTTCTGAATCTACTACTCTGGATTAACTCTCTATTATTATTATCAAAACTTACCATGAATGGACCCGAGCTTTGACACTCGGGGCAAGAACCAGGTCTGACTTCCGTATCCTGGGTCTGCACAAATGGTCCCAGCACGTGCCCGCATCGATTACAGTCGTACTTTACGACGGACAGCTGTGGCAGCACTCCAGTAGTGGCCGTGATGACCCCCTGCGTCCTCACCAGCTGGTTCAGATGCAGCTTCCTAAACGTCCTGAGTTCTTCAACCAGCGGAAGATCCGAGATCCGGACATGAATCTCCGACGTGACTCGTTCATAACTCGGGAAGATCTGCAGCACCAGGTCTTTGGCGACCTCGTCGAAGATCTGCAGCATCTGGAAGGGGGCCTCGGGAAGAAAGTAGGCGAGCACATTCTCTTTGGCAACCAGTACGGTGAACTCCACGTGGAAAGAGGCCTGGTTGAGCTCGCACATGCGACGGATGCGCTCCTTGAAGACGTACTGGCCTTTCTGGTTCGCGTAGGTGCGGAGGAAACACTTGAATCTGAAAATAACATGCGTGTGATAATTTGGTATCTAAAAAATATTTTTATACGGTCAAATATGTGGGAACTAACTAATAAAAATACTTAACAAATGGATTTATTTGGACAAGAGGCATTGTGGACTTGTCGTTACAAAATAGGTTACTGTTTTTTTATAATAAATAATAACATATATCAAGTTATAAGTTACATAAAAACCAATGCGAAAGACCACCATTCAAAATCAAAAAGTCGCTTGAAATGTATTTAGCCAAGTTTAGTGTCTCAATCAGAATAGCTTGGAACTCTCTAACCTTTCTATTTCTCATCTCCTTCCCTTCCTCACGACATCAGTATCACTGGCAGTGCGGCAATAATAAGTAACAAAAATAAACACAAACCGATTGGCAATCTCAGTCCTGGGGCCCAGCATGGAGACCCATTCCTTAACGGAGAGCCCCTTAGTGTCCTCCAGGTTCTCAATGCTCTCCACCGCATCCTCGCTGACGGTCTCCCCGGCAGCCGCCTTCTCTGCAGCCCGACGCCTCTTGGCGCGTGGGGCTCCAGTGCTCTCATCGTCAGAGTCTCCTGGAACATTGGAACAGATTTTAAATAGCAACAGCAACTAAATCTTTCAATAAGAAACTAAATTTGATTGGAAAATATGAATACAACTTTATTCTCCTGTAAAAACTTAAATATAAATAATAAACAATCCAAAATCAGTGAACGTATATCGTGGCTGGAAAGCAATACATACTTGGCACTTACGCCAATTTTATTTTACATCAGAGTAAAAAACATCCCGATGTAGAAAATGAATAGTGAATTTTAAGCCAGTAGTAATAGCATCTTCATGGAACCACTGAAGACAGATAGAAGAAAAAAGTTTCCAATGGCACCAAGTATGCTCGTAACTAGTGGTAGTTACAGGGGTATCATTTTGTTCCTTCATCTTTAAGTGTAGTGAAATGAAGGTGTACTCACCGTATAGAAGCTCCCGGTCATCTCTGTGGAGTATTCCTTCTTCTCGGTCCCTCCTCCTCATGTCCCTCTCCGCTTCCCTACGGGCATCCACCGAGAGTTCGTCGTAATCCCCTTCATCATCCATATTCTCTGGATCATACCGATCCAACGCTGGCATTGGGCGATAGTCACTGTAATTAAAATGGTAGTACAGAAATAGAAAAAAGAAATTACAAATTTTCAAGTTTTATTTTATTTACATTGTACATTAATTACACACAGAGGGTTAACATCAAAACCAACCGTCCAGTAACAACAATATGTATACAAGAGAAAATAAATTGTGGGCCAAGTGAAAACAATAAGGCTCTCTGAATAAGAGAAGTGAATAGAGGTAGAAATTAGAGTACAAGAGAGTCGAGAAATTTAGAAAAGTTTTGGGGCTATCGTTTGTCAAAATTGGTAAATTTGTTAAATTGGTTCCTTGGAAAGAAAAAATTGGAAAACGGAAAGTTTCGGGGTTTCTTAGTAGACGGTTATTCGTGAAGATTCTGTGTGGTTATTTGGAGCCAATAATAAGTTGGATTGATTGAGAGATTTACTTCTCCATATTGTCTCCGAAAAGTTCTTCGCCATCTTCTTCTTCCTCCTCATTCCTTGAAACATCTCCAAGAAGCTCCCCTTCATCTTCAAACATTTCGTAATCTCTTGCGGGAGATGTTTGGGCTGAACGGGCCCCATCACGATCGCTAGGTGTATCGGGAATCGGAGAACTCTGAAAGGTTAAAAAAAGACACTTATTTAACACACAGTTCTAAACAAATACACGACACTGAGCGTAATACAATATAGTGATGACATTTTAAGTATCAAAGTACCATTTTGTGTAGATTCTTCAAGCAAAAAAGAAAACAAATTTCACAAGCTCAACACGAGTTTCTCGGCATTCACATTCACATATAAACAATGGCTGTCAAAGTCGCGCGGGAAATTTGTTGATATTCTTACTACTTTGGCGTAGGCTGCTGAGGACTTATTTTTGTAGGCAGCATACTTTAGTACGTAAGCACTATTCGATAGTAAAAAATACAAACTCGAATTATTTTCATAAACATGGCAATCAACCCGAGTGCAGAAACAGGAAAATTCGGTCAATCTGTATCTATGGTCAATTCTGACATATCGTGAGTCTCGGGCATAAATATACTAATCCCTGGTCTAATGGTCTCGGGTGGTATATCTATGGACATATCTATGATTGGCCAATTCTGAATTCTGACAGACAAAATTTGACAACAGAAATTGTCGAGTTGTTTTGTTTCTGCATTGAAGTTGACACAAAACGCAAATTTTGTCTCAACTAAACGGTAATTCTTCCAAGTATTTTATTAATTTACTTTATAGGTCTTATTTTATTTATTAATACCACGATTATTTATTTTCACTGGAGTGCATTGACATTAAACCAGCTCATTTGTTTGAAATGAAACTGATCATGTCAATTGTGAATTAATTCCAGGGTGCTTGAGATATGTCAAATCTTGGAAACACGATCGGACAAGTTCAATCTATAGCACCCGGGGGCACAATGAACCAACAATCTTCAGCTATTCAATACCCAACAGGAGCAGCAAGCCAATCGCCTTCTAATTCCCAAGCTGCCACATCCACGAGCATGCAGGCTTCACCGTCCCAACACAGTCCCATGTCTGGTCAGTCGCAGGCAGGGAAGTCAGCTGTCAGCAATGCGGATGCGCCCACTCAGGTATGTATTCACTGCTAACCTCTTTTATCTTGAATGATTCATTTACCTCTTTTGTGCCCATTTCAGAATGTTCTCTTCTTTATTTCGACGATCCTGTAGAACAATATCGGATGTGCTATTTTGTAGTTTTGCTGCAAAGGTGTTTAAAGTTTCGTTTCTGCTTTTTTGCTGTTTGTAAAATCCAAAAATGTAGTTTTGTTTTGATATTTTGCATTTCATTTCATTTAAAATTTTGGAAACACAGACTTTTAAATTAACAAAATAAGCCGATAAATAAGTAAGCAAGACAATTTTCAATTTTAACATTGTTCTTCGGGACCGTTGATTTGAATGGCTCTTTAGTATTTTCTTTGATTCGGAATCAGTTAGACTGTAGGCTCGAAAGTGTCCTCCCATATTTTAATTTTTTTTTTTAATACTTATACATGTATTTTATTTAGCTATAATTTTTTTTTTTTACGTGAGCTCCACACAGGAGGCCCTGGGAAAAATAATTTCCCTCAGGGCCTATGTCATGTCTTTGAGGATGCTGTGTGGAGGGTTTTTTTGAGGAAAGGAAGGGGAGGGAGAGTTCTGGGAAGGAAATGGGTTTAAGGGGTGGGTAGGAATCTGGGGTTCAGTATGTCCTGGTCATCAGCCTAGACAAACCTCCCCCCATGAACCCGGGCACCCCTGCTAAATCACCAAACGTAGCGAACCACTTGGGGTGACCTATGGCAGAGGTGTTGGTTATCCAATAAAGGTTCCCGGGGCGGCGGTACCCATTCCTGCCTCCCAAAAAACTTATTTATTACTCCCTTATTTATTTAACGCCATAAAAAGGCTTTTAAATTACAATAATAAGATTATAAGTTACAGTGGCACAAAGGGGGGTATTTATTTAAGGAACATAAACAGTCTTAGTAATATAATATACATAAGAGGATGATAAACGACCAGTCAGTGGTTGAGTGGGCATCGCGTTTGGGTCCCACCCAGGCATTGCGTGTTCGATTCCTCGGCTGGCTGAGTCCTCCATCACAACACAAGCAACATTTTCGGCTTTCTGTGGTGGTAGAAGGAGATTTTCAAACATTGTTGGGTTATTCGTAACCCGGGAATGTTTGTCTTTCTTTTAAAAAAAAAAAATAATTAAAAAAACAGACCAATTATTAATGTTCATAGATAGGTATTTAGAAACAAGACTAACTGAATGTAAACTAGAATATTTAAGAAAAATGAAAAAAAAAAAAACAGAACTAAGCAGCAATTTAAAAAAATAATAATCGTACAAATCTAAATTCAACAAATGATAAACCAATACACAACAATAAAATAAGTGTGATTATAACTGAAATAGGTATTTGGTTTGGGAAGGGTAAGGGGAGGAAAGGGATAAGGGAAAGTTAAGGGAAAGTTGCCACGCGAGTAATATAAAAATATTAGATACAATTAATTTAATCGTCATGAATTGTGTTATTTGCACCTAGAATGTTATACACTGAAGTTCTGTAGCGACAGTAACTAGCAGTAAATAGTGTATCTATATTTGCAAATTTATTGTTATAGTAGTTACATGTCCTTTGCATAAATTCATTTTGATTGGAATTGGGGTTGCATCTATCAATATAGAAAAGGGTATTTTGTCTACTATATTGAATCGGTGCGTGGAAATTTATTTTGTTTAGCAACTCCGGGTATCAGTGGTATTAAGGACAACATAAGAATGAATGAAACAAAAATAATATATAAGAAATACAGTTTTTTTTTTTTTAAACTCAACAGTTAGTTTTTTAACATCTTATATCTTATATATTTCACATTGTGCCTTTGGTAGAAACCTATTACCTTTAATATAGTTCACCAAGATTGTCTCCTGGCTCCACAACATGGCTTCCCAGGATAGTTTGTTAGCCAGAGTCAAGAGATTTATGGAGTCTATTATTAGAACTATTATTTTCCAGTTTATTTATGATTGTACTTCCTGGATTTCCCGTTGGCCAGATAGTGAGCAGACCCCGACTGCAGGAACTGGTGCGGGAGGTGGATCCTACGGAGCAGCTGGATGAGGAGGTGGAGGAACTACTGCTGCAGCTGGCCGATGACTTCATCGATACCACCATGAACGCTGCCTGTCTTCTCGCCAAGCATAGGCACGTTCCCACTGTGGAGGTCAAAGATGTGCAACTGCATTTAGGTAAGTAACACTGTTTTCAGGATTTTAATTAAACTCTTTTTAACTTTGTTCCACTTTTTGTTGGTAAATTGGACTGTTTTCACCCTGTTTTCTTTGTGTTTTTCTACACATCTAAGGACGGGATATTTCACAGAATTTTAACAATTCATCAAATTTCAAAGTTAAAATTCAATTTCTGTAAGTTTTATTCGCATTTGAAATGAAATGAAATATGTGACAGTTTTTCACAGAATTTGAACAATTCAGGAGGGAGAGGTTTCTTGACTTTTGTTTAGTTTAAAAAGAGGTATTCCATAACCACTGGAGTGATGGTGTATTTACACAAAAAATGCCTTATGCGATGGAACTTTCCGGTTTTGAATTCGACCGCGCTCATAAAAAAAATCATACCTCCGAATATTAATAGAGTAACATATAAACTGCTTACTCTGGTTGAAAGTCAATAAATCAACCTCTATTTCATTATTTGTCCAATATTTCTAAGCTTAATAAAAAAAAAATCGAGTGCAGTTCACATGCGGTAAAAGCGAAACTTTACCAAAACAATCTCAGCCAATAGGAGCCTTGAAAAGTGTGATCACAATCAAAGCGGCCAATGAGTGCAGTTTGACATTTTGTAGGTACTGTAATACGGAATTTCCGTTTCATCCGAGTTTCAAATCACAACGGGGCTAAAGAAGTTTTACTTCAAAAAATTTATATCTTAAAATGAAAAGTGAAATTTGTTTGTTAGTTTACAAAAATCGCTCAATCTTGCACTTATAAAGGCGTCTACAGACTTACGAAATGTAAAATGCAATGTAACACGCAATGAAAGAATTTGCTTCTTTCATGTTACATTGCATGTTAAGTTACAGCAGTCCATACCCGCCTTAACTGAATATTTTTGTAATTAAAAAAATATTTTAACTGCTGACATTTGCTACTGCATTCTTTATTAAAATCCGTTTGATAGATTCTCCTAATTTAAAAAAACGGGTTGCAATCTTTAGAGCACAGGCGCCAGGTGGGAATGCTGTCCTTGTTCTACCGGTATTACAATGGAAGATGCTCCGAGGAACTAGCGTCATTGATCCCCTCGGCACCGGTGCATAGTCGGGAAACACGCCAAACGCGCGCTCAACATTTGTACACGGTTGACATTAGTCACATGAGAACGGGTCGTTTCTACGACTCGTTCTTGAGTTCAACAGCTCGTCTGTGGAACGATTTGCCCGCTTCTGTGTTTCCTCCCTCCTACAACATGGGTCTCTTCAAGACCCATGTTCACTCCTTCCTCTCCTCAAAAACACCCTCCACACAGCATCCTCAAAGATGACATAGGCCCTGAGGGATATTATTTTCCTCAGGGCCTCCTGTGTGGAGTTAATGTAAAAAAAAAAAAAAAAATACAAGAGAGGACAGCTACCACTGCCATCTCTCAGAAATCGATAGAAACTGAAATCAAGCCAGCGAGCTAAACATCTTAGTTCTTTGTAGGAATTTCAAAATAAATCGGCAAAAACCGACTACCTAAAATTAGGCAGCCATTACTCAAGACCTAGAGTGATGAGACCTAAGTACAGGTAGCCATCGTTCGAGTGGATAAAAATTCATGATAAAAGATCACCATTTTTTTTTTGCTGAATGGCCGGATGTTTCTCAATTTTCCTCTCCTTATCGATTTTCTTTTCTCCAGAATAAATAAAGAATACTATCATAATTAAATGTGATATTGTCTTAGGACTGAGTATAGTTAATACTATTTATCGTCCTATAGTCATGTTCCCTGTAGTCCTATCTAGTTCCCTATATATTGTATCATGAGCGTAGGCACGGTGGGGCAATGTGGGGCATTTGCCTCTGGCTTTACGATGCATGACTTCTGGGATTGTCGCGCTAGTCTCAATTTCAAATACAGCACTTCATAGGTTGGTTTTTCCTTCTTTCGTTCATATTCTTTGTATTCATAGAGCCTTAAGCATAAATATGTTGTAGGAGCCTTCTTTTTTGGGTACCTACTTTAGATTTTTATTTTTTGCTCCACCCTAAATCAAAACCTGGTTACGCCAATGTATTGTATAGTCCTATCTTAGACATGTTCCCTTTAACTGTCCATTCTATCTCCTCCTCCACTCTTCACTAATCCCTAGCCCCCACCACCACTACAACATTTAGCAATGCATTGTGCTCACTCACTGTCTTGTAATGCCAAATTATTATATGTTTACCCTGAGAAAGGAACGGAAACGGAACGGTTCTGAAACCGGTCAGCGTAAATAAAATATATAGTGATTCTAATGCCGGCGCCAGACAGAAGTTCAAAGTGATCACTTGTTTAAAGACTTTGCTCACACATTTGGTCACACATTGTTGAACCTGCCAGATATGTGTTCAAAGATTTGATTACTCCTTTGAGCTCACAGTTTTCAAATAGACTTCAACTGGGCCCCGCGCAGTGTGCCAGGCACACAAAAATTTGTACACTGATCCCTTTGATGTGCGCTAGAAAACCGACACGGAACGGCAAAGCGCACTTAAGTGTTCAAATGTGTGACAATAGTATCAAATGCCGTCACACATGTGAACACTTATTTGAACACATGTCTGCTGCCGGCATAACAAAGAAATATTGTTTCATTTAATTATTATTTATTGTTTTCAGAGCGCAACTGGAACATGTGGATTCCCGGCTTTGGGACAGACGAGCTGCGGCCGTATAAGCGCGCCACGGTCACGGAAGCACACAAACAGAGAATGGCTCTTATTAGAAAGGCCATTAAGAAATACTGATTTCTTTAGCTGGACATCAGTTAACTGGAAGTTTTCTCTGTAACCCATGTGTTCAATTTTTTGTATTTCACAGCACTTATATAAATTTAAGGAACTAATTAATAAATCTCATTAAGATAAACAATTATTGTTCTTTTTTTTATGATTTCATTCTTCAACAATGGTGAAATTGAAAGTTTTTCTTTTCCAAACTATAGAAAATAATAATTGGATGATCTGTATAGCATAGTTTTTCATGACGCTATAAAAAGCTATAATCAGGGCTGGTCCTGTGGCACAATTGGAATAGTCAATTTGGGAGGCGGGAATGGGTACTGCCGCCCCAGGAACCATTTATTGGATAACCAACACCTCTGCCATAGGTCATCCCAAGTGGTTCTCTATGTTTGGTGACTTAGCAAGGGTGCCCGGGTTCATGGGATGAGTTTTGTCCGGGTCTTGGCGGCAGATGCGTCTAGCCACCAGCTGCATGGCAGGCTGAATCGGGAGTCCCTTTGACTTCTCCAGCTGTGCTCTCTCGGAACATAACCTTGAACCACAGTGGGAGGGATGGATTCATATGACCGTCACTCCTGGACACACCCCAGATTCCTACCCACCCCTTATACCCTTTTCTTTCCCAGAACTTCCTTTTCTAAAAAGACTCTCCACAAAGCATCTTCAAAAATGACATAGGTCAGAGGGGGAATTATTTTCCTCAGGGCCTCCTGTGTGGAACTAATGTAAAAAAAAAGTTCGCTCCGGGTGCCGACTTGTCAAGGCGCTGGTAAAACCTAACACAACGCCCTTGAGCTTTTTACTAGCACCAGGCACTGTTTGCTATATACAATGTAGGCTGTAATACAATATATATATTATTCGACAGATTTCTAGTTCTCAGCAATGTCTGCCAACATGAAATTCAGAGCATGCTACCAATGATCTGCCGGCAGTGGTGATTATGTATCTTCATGATTTAACCTATTCGTCACTTAGACATTTCATGATTTAACCTATTTGTCTCATTTTCGACTCACCGTTTATCATACCGTTGTCTAAATTGCGTCTCCGACTCCAGTCAAGTGTTTTATTTTTATCAATTTCTATCCTTCTCATTTTCTCCAGAATGATTGAAAGAGTAGCCTGCATCCAAATTGATAACTTTCTCACATATAACAAGTAGTAAGCTTGATAGATTCTTCAATTAGACTTGGGCAGATACTTCATTTTTGTTTGGCAGGTTTAATGCGCATACCTTAGGAACCTTGCAGATTAAGGAGAGAAAAAGGTGTATAAAGGCTTCAAAAAATTCAATTTTTTCTTCTTTCATAAATCGATTGTAGGTTCTATTCAAAAAAAAATTCTGAAAATTTCACGCCGTTTAAAAGTTATAAGCGTTGAGTGAGTGTCCCTCGGTCGAACTACTACCACTTTACTGCCACTGTTATTTTCAAATACGTTTTTCTCATAACTACTTTTTTCGAATTTGTGTAACCCAGGCATGGGCAACCTTTCCAAGGTCTGGGGCCAAATCATCATTCTGTCTCCGAGTCAAGGGCCGGACCAAATTATTAAACATAATAAAGTAATATTAAATTAATAAATAAAACATGTTGCACTGCTTTTATATTTTTTTATTTATGTAATGAACGACATAATATTATATACTGATTAAAAAAATTTGTATGAAGATTGGCCTTACATTTGAATTACAAGATTATCAATATTGGCGTTGGTATTGCTTAAGGATAATCGCAGAGAATTTTCGAGATTTTCATCTGTTATCCTCATTCGAATTTTTGATTTGGTGTCTTTCATCCTCGAAAAAAACTGTTGACACCTGTATGAGTATGTACTGCCAAAAGACAAATGATTTTTCTTTTAAATGTGCATAAATTTGAATTTTTTTCCCACTAAATATAATTTATATCTGTCAAAGCAATGTTGTAAAATTGTGATTTTAGCACTAAATCCCCCAGAAGCTCAATGAGTTCCATCTGTTAATTTGCTGGCACATTATTTACATCAGCATCCATCAGAGGAGCAACTAGAGCAAATGTGGAGTCTTTGTTTAGGAAGTCGGCAAACCTTGTCAAATTATTTTATTTGTGCCTTAAGTTCATCTCCATAAAAATTATATTTGATGTTTGTATGAGTTGGTAGACTAGGAAAATTGTGACAATTTTTAACCTCTTATCTGATTTTCCAAAAAACTGGATCACTGGAAGGGAAACCATGCGCCGACAGCCGCACGTAACCTACTGTAGGTGTAATCCAAGCGGCGGTGACATAAACTAGTACCTACAGTGTGCGACTGCAAGCGCCCGCCATTATTTAATCTCTCCCTGGAACTATTAATTTCTATCTCTATTACATCGCCGAGATGAATCAGGGCCGGACAAAATAGCTCGGCGGGCCAGTTCCGGCCCGCAGGCCGGCGGTTGCCCATGTGTGGTGCAACCTCTAGCTCCTACAGTTTTTGATCAATCGTTATCAAACTCAGCACATAGTTTCTTTATATAAATGCACTCTATTTGAACCTCAATCAGAGAGTTAGTGGTGCGTGGTTTGAACAGGTCACACCTATGGAGCTCCTGTCTACTCCATGCTTATATTTAAGATAAGTTTATAAATTTGTATTTTTTATAAATCTATAATATGTTGCAGTAATTCTGCTTGTGCAAATAATCAAAAGAACAGAATTTAACATTCGATGGTAAGGTGTGGTGGATTATTAAATTAAACATTAAAAAATTGTCTTACAATATTTTATTACATATAAATAATAATTTGTGATGCTGCGAATTTTGTGATTACTAAAAGTCAATTTTCAAGTTCCGTTATTATTTTATTTATGTTTGCAACTGACCCATAATGATGCAATAACAGAACTTTCACAGAAGTTGAAAATTAACTTTGGAAATTGAGCAATTTATCAAATTAACTTTGGAATTTGATAAATTGTTCAAAATTGTAAAATAAATGGCCCTCATAGTTATTAGTTACTAGGTACGCAAGCAGTTATGAATAAAATTACATTTAAATTATGATTAAAATGTATCAGTATTGCATTTTGAATGAGCTAGGTACTATGTAATAATGTGTTCATTACATAAAAATTGTTCACATGTTGTACATTTACAGCCAATAAAAATATTTTTGTAATACGCCTTTATGGAATGAAATTAATACTTGAACTTAAAGAGGCCGTGAAGAATCATAAGATTCAACTATGCACACAAATGAGTTCAGTATAAAATTGTTTATTATTTGTAGTGGCAACACTTGACATGACTTGTAGAACTATTTTTTCTATAAGTCATCCTTGCGTATAATCTTTACTAGTTCCACTTCAAAGGTGAGGGTGGCGTCCCCGGGGATTTTAGGGGGTGCTCCTGAGGCACCATATCCCAGTTCGGGGGGGATGACCAGTTTCCTCTTCTCTCCTTCGCACATGCCCATGAGCCCCTGGTCCCAGCCCTTGATGACCTGCCCGGCGCCCAGGGTAAAGGAGAGAGGATCTCCACGAGGAATTGAGCTGTCAAACTCAGTACCGTCTTCCAGAGTTCCCTGAAATAAAAATAGGTGGGTACTAACTGATCCTCAAAATATAAATCGAAAAAAAAGTTTTTTTTGGGGTGTTTGACAAGTTTTAGTTTGATACATATATATTTATACCTATATGTTACCTGCCGCCTCTCTAGACGATGCCTGTTTTGAGATGGGTAATTATTTCCCTAATCGCCGCACTTTTAGGCAAAGATTACGGAAATTACACTTCGTTTCAACAATTACTACAAGAAACAACCATTTAAAAGCACAAAACAGATTATTAGGTTCTTAGTTTGGGTTAACTAAGTAATAAAAGTGTTTTTAGATTGAAACGAAACTTACACAAATGTCAATCCATACAAAAAAATAAGTGGCAGTAAAGGAATCATTATGGGAAATTTTGAACTTTGAATAAAAATGGAATTTTAATGCATCTTTGACTATCTATCCCTAGGTAATTAGTTGCTTCTTGTAGTCGAAACGCAATGTAATTGCAAAATCTGTGCCTAATAAAGGTGCGGCAGGTTGTGGAATATTTACCCATAATAATATTATAAAGACAAATAGTCAAGCACCGAGTTCTTAAATGCCTGCTATAAGAAAGAGAAGAATATCTTTAGTCCTTTTTTTAATACCAGAAAAATATATTGCTTTCTTTAAAGTTCTTTGTGGATGAATATGTATTATAGGATTTACAAATATGATGGTGATTGTCTCGAGGAAAATAAAATAAATCCTAACCGTGTAGTGCATCTTCAGCATGTCGCCTTTTTTTGATTTCACGCTGCAGTTTTCCACTCGTTTCTTAATTCCAATTTGAAGTTTCTTCTTCGGTTTTTCGTCTGCAACCGTGAGGACTAAATAAGTCAAGAAAAATGGTAAAATAAAATGTAGGAAATTCATTATAACAAATTAATGAAACTCGGGATAAAAAGATACGCCGGCAGCTGACGTAGCCGTCAGTTAAACTCATAGACAAGAAGACAAGACAAAGACCATAAACAAACCAATCCATATATATATAAACTAATCCTAATCCAATAGTACCCTTTACACGTGGGTGGTTTGGTATATTTATACTTTACACACAGAGTTCGGAGCGAACGTGCCCCGCGCCACTTCAGGCCGCCGCGCAAAAAAGTCTCACAGTGAAGTGCGTTGTAAACCGTTTTCTTGCTTTCGGTCTTTGCTTTTCTGCGCGGCGACCTGAAGTGGCGCGGGGCACGTTCGCTACGAACTCTACGTGTGGGGGAGACTATTCATCATTCACCATGGAACTCGACACGCAGAATCCCAGACACCGTAGAATCATCGCAGGTAGAATGAAATGGCGCGGGGCACGTTCGCTCCGAACTCTACGTGTGGAGGGTACTATAAGGACGGGTTGTTTCAAAAAATTTGATGGATTCATCAAATATTTGAAGTTGATTTTCACGTTCTGTGTAAGTTCTATTCAAGTTCTGTTATTACATTAGTACAGGACAGTTGCTTCACAAAACTGAAATAATCACAGAACTTGAATAGAACTTACACAGAACGCGAAAATTAACTTCAAATATTTGATGAATCCATCAAATTTTTTTAAACAACCCGTCCTTAGTCTCCCGCACACGTAGAGTTCGGAGCGGGACGTGCCGCGCGCCACTTCAGGCCGCCGAGCAGAAAAGTCTCGCAGTGAACTGCGCTGTAAACCGTTATTTTGCTTTGGTCATTACTTTTCTGCGCGGCGGCCTGAAGTGGCGCGGGCACGTCCCGCTCCGAACTCTGTGTGCAAATTGGTCCATGGTCCATAGACTAGCTGTTGTTGTCGATATATTTTTTCATCAAGCAACATTATAAAAATTACCTTTGACGTTTACTTCCTCCTTTCTTGACGTTTCTAAATATTTTTCAAAACAAGGATGTGATGCTGACGATACGAGTTTTAACTATCAAAGTTTACATCATCACCACCTACGTTAATAAGGTGTTAATTACTTGAAAACGGCATTTAGTGAAGTTCTCTAATAGTAATTCCTTAAGGATATGAAATAAGAGCGCATTTTTGTGCTGGTATTGTGTTTGTGAAATCTTATAATGGTAAAGATAATATTTCTCCATCCCGATCTTGGGATAGGAGGAGCTGAAAGGCTGGTTGTAGATGCGGCCCTCGCCTTTAAGAAGAAGGGGCACGAAGTCAGCTTTTATACTAATCACCATGACAGTGGTCACTGTTTTGCTGAAACTAGGGATGGTACATTTCCCATCACAGTAGTCGGAGATTGGCTTCCCAGATCCATATTGGGAAGGTTTCAGGCCGTGTGCGCTTACACCAGGATGGTATACGCCGCAATATATTTAGCTTGGTATGTTATTCCAATTGAAGAACCCAGCTTGATATTCTGCGATCTAATATCTTTATGTATACCTTTATTAAAGTGGGCAAAAGGCAATTTTAGAGTTGTGTTTTACTGTCACCATCCTGACAAGCTTCTAACACCAAAAGGCGGATACTTGAAGCAACTCTATAGGATGCCACTGAACTGGTTAGAGGAGCTTAGTACTTCTAAGGCAGACAAGGTGCTTGTGAATAGCAAATACACCGCCCGGGTGTACAGCGAGGCCTTCAAGCAGATTGCCGAAGTTCCGGATATCTGCTACCCCTCTATTAACACAGAATTCTTCAGTAAAAATTTTTCTACTTTGAAAAAAATTGAAGAAGTCGTAGACATTCAGCCTAATGCTATATTGTTGCTTTCGATTAACCGATATGAACGCAAGAAGAACCTGGCTCTCGCGCTGCATTCCTTGCATTCCCTGAAAGAAGTGGTTTCAGAAGAGGAGTGGAATAGAGTGCATCTGATCATGGCCGGTGGATATGACCCCATTAACAATGAAAACCTGGAGCACTATGAGGAATTGTACAATTTATCTTGCGAGCTAGAATTAAATGAAAAGGTTACCTTTTTAAAATCGCCTTCAGATACAGACAAAATGTCACTGCTTCATTACTGCAATATGCTAATTTACACTCCGTCAAATGAGCATTTTGGAATAGTGCCTTTAGAAGCCATGTACTTTGCCAAGCCGGTGGTGGCCGTGAACTCGGGAGGCCCCACAGAGACTGTGGTGCAGCAAGTGACAGGATTCCTGTGTGAAGCGGAGCCGGTTATCTTTGCCAATGCCATCAAAAAGCTCGTCTCCGATGCTGATCTCCGGGAGCGGATGGGAGAGGCGGGCAGAAAGAGATTTGAAATGAAGTTCTCTTTTGACGCTTTCACGGAACAGCTGGATGGTATTCTCAAGCGACAGCAACAGTGTTTGTCCGCTGCCAAACTCGGAAAGAAGGAAACAAAGAACCAATAATTTTAACCATACTCTTTTACGCATCTTGAATTTATTTTAAGTGTAAATAACACCAACTAGAATAGAAAATGAATTTTTCCAGTACAGAAGATGGATAACAAAATCAAATAATGCTTTAAGAAACCAAAACATGTGATTCTCGTGACCACTTCAATACATCTTATTCAACACTTCAATAAGAATGACAGCTGCTTTTCAATCATAATGCTTTACGCAATTTAACTCAATTCCATAACTTACTGTACTGGTTTGTCTTTTTAAATATTGTATTTACAAATGCCAAATGTTATCTTTTTTCCCAGTGTGCTTTTTTAACATTAATATTTACTTTTACAATATGAATATTATTATAAATTTAAATCATATTTTTATAACTGAGAAATGCTGATGAAATTGATTTTAATTTCTCAGACTGCAAATTCACCTGAAGTACAAGTAAATAATCTTTTAAAAATAATATTCGGATGTCTCCCTTTTTCTAAACACAATGTTTCTTACAGCACGATTCCTCAAAACAGGACCAATAATATGATAGATCATAACCTAGCTGAATAATTATTTATTAATAATTCTCTTTTTTGCATCTCAAAATATGCATATTTTTCATTTTTAAGTTTTATCAATTTCCATTTCTTTCAAGTTTTATCCATTGAAATACTCGTTAACATATCTCTATTTGATTAACCTTATCTACGCGGCTGTTGCATGCGTGATTCATCGGCAGTCATCCCCGTACGCTGTGTGGTCCATGAAGTTTCATTAAAACATATACATTGTGTCCAAACATGCCACTTGAAAGGATAGATTGCATTGAAAAAGACCAGCGTTGTAAAGGTTACAACAAACATCAAAAGATCACCCGGATCACACCAACGATTGTGTTTGTTTATAGAGTATATTTTGTTTTCAGAAGATAAATTGTTTATATTTATATAATATATTTAAGGATATTACTAATGATTGTAAATTTACAATATTGTCAAGTCTGTTTCATGATAAGTATGCCATCTTCCATACAAATACAAATATATAGTAGTTCAAATTAATTCATCTTTGGATTTAAATAATTTGATTAATGGGGATATTAGACTGTTGACAGGGCAGTCCTGTGCAGGCACAATAAGGAACTCCAGTGAAAAATATTATGGCTTTAAAAAAATATGTTCATATAGACCAATAAACGCTGATTCTGAATATATAAGTTTTATTAAATAATATTTAACATAGAGTTTTAAAAAAAATATTTAAAAGTCCATTTTAAAACAGTTCATTAAAACACCCTGTCAAGTTGGTATTATTGAATTTGTGAGGCGTGACATCACCGCGTCCATAAAACGCTCCAATGCTGAAATTCAAAATGGCCGGCCATGAACAGCTGATTCCAGTTGCTTACAAAATTCATACTTCGGTTGGTCATGATGACGTCACACTAAATTCGGTGGTTTTCGGGGGATCTTGAAAAATTAAAACTTTGATTTTAACTATTAAAACTAACTATAAAAATAAAAATAAAAATGCATAGTTATTTAAGTTAGAAGGTAATTATTCATTTAAAAAAATTTAAAAAATTGGACTGGAGTTCCTTATTGGAGCAGTCTGCTCCGTGCGCCGACTTGTCAAGGCGCCAAGAAGCCAAGGTGCTGATTATACCTAACACAGCGCCCTCGAGGTTTTTACTAGCGCCAGGCACTGTTTGGCTCAGGGCCGGCTCTGCTTGTTGACTAAAGATTATTGTGATTACCAAATTTCTACAAAAGTAGCTAATAAAATAATTCTTTCTAGTATTGTTCCGTTTATCTAAATCTTATGTAGGAAGATTGCTAGAAAAAAAAAAAATTATAAATACCTGGTATGCTGATATTTTTTTTAATTTTTGTAGTCAGTAAATGTTTTTGATTAGTAAAAAATATTTCTTGCTTTGAAATGAAAATCGAATTTGCTTGATTTTCAGTGAATTCATAATGAATTTATGTTTTGTATAAATAAAAAAGATTCACTTTACAACTTCCATTGTATAAATTTTGATGTCATGTGTGTGTTTTTGTGGAGTTTAATTATTATTTATTGTATTAGTATATAAATAATTCAGGTACGTAAAATAACCTTTATAAAAGTTTTAATTTAAAAAAAGGTTTTGCATTATGAGAAATATATTGTTAGTTAAAATAAATCCTGTCAAATATGAAATTGTGCTTTATCTCTGTGTTCTTCAGTTATATTCAGAGAAATTATGTTTTCAATGTATCCCTAAGTATACGCCGGCATTCAAGAGGTTAAGATATTATTATATTATTTAATGCTTACCTCTCCACACCAACTTTGAAACGGTATTTCCATATGTTCGATGAAGAAGAAAAGGTGCTCACCGAAATTCTTTTATTTTTAAATACATTTATTTGAATTTTGTTTTTGTGATTATATTAACGAATGCAAATCTTGGAAGTGGAAATTGACCCACTTCCCCACATCCGATCGAGCTGAAACTCGATAGATTGACTTGTCGTCAGTGAAAATTCTGTCAACCTTTGGTTGCACTCCCACACACACGCATTTCTCTGATATTGGCTCCTAGCCAGCCCAAGAGATGGCTCAAAAATTGAAAATAGATGTATTTTAGTAAAAAAACTTTGTTTTTTATTACGGCTTGATTTTTTTAAATCGCTGTTGAACCAAGGATTTAGACCATGAACCGCCACTGACTACCAATAATATCCCACCCCCAAATATATTGTTTTTGTTACAAACATTCTGATTGTTGTTGGGTTGTGAGAAATAACGTACCCATTATTTATGTATAAGTTTTTGAGTGACAATTTTTGTGTATTTATTGCCGCATTTTGCTTTTACGGAGTTTGTTGTTTATAAAATATAAGAATTATTTCTTAAGTTTGTTATTCATGCCATCTGTACATAATAAATTTTTCTAAATACAATTATTTTAATTTTCTGAATTCGCCCAAAGGAACAATGATGGTTTTATGTCCTACATTAATTTTTTAATTCATGAATGTGTCATTATTTGAATTTTAGTTCCACAAGCATCCAGCGCCCTTGAGGTGATTTTTCACAAAAACGGCGCTCTAGAAATTATCCAATTATTAATATTATCACAAGAACAGTGGGGTTTACACCAGTCAATTTTTTCCGTGCGGCTAGGCTGTATGCCAAAAATCAACAAAGTAAATAGTTGTTTCGACAAGCGCCAAAGTAGCCTATCTCTCGACTTTTGACACATCGCTTGCGGCAGGTGACAAAAATCGACCTTGAACTCGCCACACAAAACTTGTTAGTGAACATGAACAAATATTTTGTTTCTTATTTTTCTTTATTCTACAAAGCAAGCACTATAATCCTTGAATTACATGTGCCTTGAATTATTTCAACACTAGCATGTAGCGGTAGCGATTTTTAAATAAAATGAAACTAGTCACATGCAATATTAATCGATTATGAAAATGGAGTGTCTGTGCGGCAAGTGACTATGACATGATAGTGTGACTAGCAGCGTGGCAAAAGTTGATAGTGTAAATTCAGCATTAGGGGCCGCTTCTCCTTGGGAATGTGGCCAGTACTTTGTAAAAGAGACGCCCATTCAACTGACGTAGTGAATTGTTGCAGCGAATGATAAAATGAAGAAACCTCTGAGATTTTTTTTTTTTACATGAGCTCCACGCAGGAGGCCCTGAGGAAAATAATTTTCCTCAGGGCCTATGTCATCTTTGGGGATGCTGTGTGGAGGGTCTAAATTGATGTTTTAGTTGAGATTGATGCAATTGCAGTACAACCAGTTCCTGCTTTACCCTAAGAACAAGCAGGGCACGAGCCCAGGGACCCTTGAAACTGTTTTTGTTGTTTTTCTGTATATTTTTGGCTTTCAAAAAGGCCCCCAAACTTAGTGCAGAGCTCCTAAACCCAGTGCTCAGCCGAGGCGATATTCTCAAAAAATTTTCTCTAGCCACATGAAAATGAGAGGGGACCCCTCTGGTATCTAACCTCCCGTATTGGCCACAAAAAGATGGAAAGAGGAAGGTTGGGAATTTATAAAAAAGTATTTCATATTATTACAAATGTTTATTTCGTGTTTTACATAATATTATATGTATAATTTATTTTTTTGTATTTGGTTTAATGTGAATACTTTTATGTATTATCAAACGTAAAAAAAGTATACTTCATTTGCCATCTAATGGCAACTTTATTATAAGTACTCCATCTTGCACAATCTGTCAAATTGTCCCGTGATTCCTGGTCTTGTCAAATAATTTAACCAATTCGTTTCTGTTATGTTAAGGAATAACATTAAAAATATTTCCAAGAAATTACCCAATAGGATCAGGTTTTTTATTACTACTATTACATTATGATGTGTTCACTAAATTTGCTTGTATTTGGGAAGCATAAACACTAAGATACATTTGAAGTAATAATTTTCCGCCCGTATAAAATAAATTATTTTGCATAAACTAAAACTCACACAACCTTGGCTTATAAATAAACACCAGATACAGTTTGTCAAATAAGAGTAGAAAACAAAGGGGCGCGCCACCGTTGTTTAAATGGCAATACTAAACATGTAACTCATGGTGTTAATATAAAGCTGTGTAATCTACATTTTTATAAAAAATTAAAAAGACAAAAGTGAAAAATATATTTTTTCATTGCAATATAAATACCTACCGATCTCAAAATTAGAATTGCATATAGGTATATCATTATTATACATTTGCAATTTTGTGAATAATCATAATGAAGAATAATAATATTGTAATAAAATATAAAGCACAGTTTAGAAATTGCTCACATTTATTTAATACTAGTTTAAGCACCTAGCGTTGCCCGGGCTTTAGATCATGTCTCTAATTTTAGATCTGAATATATTTAACTCATTCAGATCTAAATGTAGTGTAAATAAACTCACCATTAGTGATTCTTCCTTTCTACCCTATTGTTAAATTCAAATTTGTGTTAAAATGAATAAAGCAATCACTTTGTAAAACACCATTTAATCAAATTTATGTTATTAAGTAGGTACCTTAACAACAGTGCTTCTTTGATTTTAATTTTTTTTTCTATAAGAACAAAATTTTTTTTTAAATGTGGTTTACTGTGTTGTAAACATTCAGTGTCATTTCACTTAAAAATAATATTTGACAGGTAAATTGGTGTTGCCAGCCTACAAATTTTGTAGTTCCATTTTTAATATTTTCTATTCTTATTTGACACACTATAACAATGGTGTTAAGTTGGGAATTATTTTTCTGCTGGCAAGACCATGTTTTCGAAAGTGCCCTCGCCCGGAAGAGGTTCCACAACATCCAGCTGGATGTTGTACTGCTGGTCGAATCCGAGATAGCAATCACTCATCATGTACAAAGTTAAGGTTGTGCGACCTGGAAAAAAACATGAACCATTAAAATCAACTCCAATCTAAAAATTTACAAAGTGTAGGCAAGTTAGGTAACATAGATTATTTATTTACACACATGGAAGAATGTTCATTTACATAGTTTAATAACGCTAGAAACAAGGAGGGATGTACGTAGCGTAGAAGCGTACCAAGTGTCGCCAAGCTGTGAATAAAATGTCCTGCACGGAATAAATATATATATATTGGGGGTCAGTCAGTGTGTTCAGGAGTGATGGATGTATGAATCCATCCCTTCAACTGTGGTGCAAGGCGATGGGTTGAGGGATTCTAGCCGGAGAGGTCAAGAGACCTCCTCAACCAGCAGCAGGTGGGCAGACACATCGGCTGACAAACTTCACCCCATGAACCCGGGCACTCCTGCTAAGTCACCAAACGAACCACTTGGCGTGACCTACGGCAGAAGTATTGGTTATCCAATTAATGGTTCCCGGGGCGGCGGTACCCATACCCGCCTGCCAAAATGAAAAGCGGTGGAGCCGATGAAGGCGGGTTGCCGCTGTGCGTAGATGCTATTTGCAGTTTTATGGGTGAACAATGCTGGTGACAATAATGACTCATGGCCCATCGTTGTTTCTATTATTTATGATTGTTGTAACAACAAGCTCACCTTGCTTGAAAGGCGTGAAGAAGCTGATGTGTTGCTTGGACTGTGCCCCCCTACTGCCAGCCCTCTTCAGGGCCAGCACCTCTTTGTACTCCAGCGAGCCGAGAGTCAGGAACCAGCCCTCGTCTTTACCTCGGGGGAACTTGGGACAGTGAACTGCAGATGGCTTCCCTCCGCTGCGATTCATCTCCACTACCAGCGTGTAGTCCTGAAGAGATAAAATACACTGATTAGCAAAGAGGAAGGGCAAATGATTTATTTATTATTTATAATAGCCTCCAAGATTTTCAAATTGTACAATACATGGGACTTTTTGATGAATTAAATAGAATAATACTTTCAGACCCAGAAGAATTATTCTTTTTTTTTCTCTTCTGGATATCATAAAGTCATAGAGTCGATATAATAAAATATGAATGTACCACCCCAGCCAGGAGCACTCCTGTCCCGGTGCAATCGGTACACCAGGATGCAGTGATTTGTTAGGATATGCTTTTTGGAAAGGAGTTGGAGTTCACAAATATTTGTGTTCTATTGAATTCACTTGGGCAAAAGTAATTTTTACCACTATTAGCACAATGCAGAATCAAATGTCACTATCAAATTTCAAGTGGGCCAAAAGAGTTTGGGAACCATCGGTCTGGAATGTTGTGGAGTCATAGAGATTGCAAGTAATAAACAAATTTCGAAAATCCCAGCTTGGAAATTTTTTTATAATCTCGGGGGAAGTGAAAGATTGTAAAGCAGATCAGTCACAAATTGCAGCTAAAGCCGTTACAGCTATGTTTTTACCTGTTCACTGTGCACCCTCAGCCACTGGGTCCTGTTCTGCGGCTGCACAACTGGCTTGTTCTGCTCCATGGGGCTGTCGCTCCACATCCCCCGGATGCTCAGTCTTACGCGGACCATCGGCCAGTCACAGATAACCTATAATATTAATGAATTATACATTTATAGATGGCAGCACTTCCATTCGTAGCTAGCATGTGGAGAGATGTTAGTGCATTAAATAATAAACATAGGTATATTTCTGTGCTCAAAATATAAATAAAATGTTTCTCTAGAAAATTTCAATTGTTCTTCTTATAGAACATGCAATTACAGTTGACCCAAACAACACAAATTTAGGATTGTGTGTATTGGTGCACATGTATTTTCTACCGACTTGCCAAACATCACTGAGAAACCGCCTTTTGTCTTGTTTACACCAGGAGAGTTATTCTCTATCTTTTGTGAGATCGAGATAGATCTCAGGCGAGATCTCCTGTCAGATTTGTGTGATTTTCTACGACTGTTATTTGCTTTTTCTATGGGCCGATGTCAGAATTTCAGGTATGAGCTGTCACATATTTTAGTTTAGGTCATTTTAAACACGAATTCCTGCAAGTATGCATAATTATTTATTCATTTCACAGCCGTAGAAAATCACACAAATCTGACTGGAGATCTCGCCTGAGATCTATCTCGATCTCACAAAAGATAGAGAATAGCTCTTCTGCTTATTTTTAGCGAGAAGGGAATAACAAAGTTTTCCTGTATTCTCTGTATTATGTAATTAAAAAGGAACTTTATTTTAATTTGACTGGAATTTTCTTTCATGAAGTCAAATAACAAGTTTGAAACATGTTGCACGTAAGCAATATAATTTTTAAAAAGTTGTTTCGCTTCCTTACAATACCCTTCATAAACTGGGAGGCGGGTATAGGTACCGCTGCCTCGGGAACCATTTATTGGATAACCCCACAAGTGGTTCGCTACGTTTGGTGATTTAGCAAGAGCGTCCGGGTTCGGGCTGAGGTTTGTTTAGGTCTTGGCGGTGGATGCTTTTGCCCACCTGCTGTGTGGCGGGCTGGATCGGGAGAGACTGGTCGAGAGAGACCTTTTGACCTCTCCAACTGGACTCCCTCGATCCATGCCTTGCACCGCATTGGGAACACACTGACCTGTAGAATCCTAGCCACCCCTCTTGCCTATTTCTTTCCCAGAACTTTTTCTCCTTCATTTCCCTTAAAAGACCCTCCACACAGGATCCCCAAAGATGGGATCCCACACAGCATCCACCACATGCACTGAGTGAATTTTTTTTTCAGGGCCTCCTGTATGGAGTTCCAGAGGGTGTCAGTTAGCCATCAATGATAAACAGATCTCTCACCTTATGAATCTGTTCAATCTGCTGGTCGTCAAACTCGGAGCGCAGCGGACCGGCCAGCGCCTCGTAGTTGTGCTGACACGCCATCTTGAGGCCAGCGGGCACGGTGCAACACTTGCCAGTGCTCTGCGCCATGGCCTTGAACACATACAAGTGGTGCGCCTCCACATGCGGCAGGGTGGCCAGTGGAGACTCCTGCACCCAGCGTGCCTGGATCACCATCTGCAGGACCTGCTGGGCCGTCAGGGTGGCGGAGAGCCAGCCGCGTTCGGCACATGTATCTATGATCGCCTGGAAAGGTGGAAGTAAATTGTTGGTGAAGGTTTACAAGGTTTCAGAGGTTAAGACTGGAACTGGCAGAGGAAGGATGAAAGTGTAGACTTAATGCTTTAAAAATGAGATCCCTGTGTTGTAAAATCATGTATATCCAACCATATTATTAAAAATGTGGATATTAAAAATGCAAGTCCGATGCAAGCAAAATGAATAAGATTAAGGAAGGGGTGCTTAGATGGTGTGGGCATATAGAGCTGATGAAGGAAGAAAGGAGTGTAAGGAGAATATGTAAGAGGAAAAGGGAAGTCTGAGAAAGACAGCATGTTCAAGTGAATCAAATACTTTAGTCAGACCACGTCAAGAATCAGAATGACAGAAGAGCATGTATCATACAATGTATGAATGTGAAAGAAGCAAGGATACATTCATTTTGAAGTAAATGGAGTTCTGGCAAAACTACCGACCTGCAGTATCCTAATGGCCTGGTCCAGCACGGACTTCAAATCAGTCAGGTAGTCTGTGGAGGGTAGGTGTAGGTGGGCGAAATGCGCCTGCAGCAAGAGGAAGGCCTTAGTGTGCGAGGAGTCCAACGTCAGGGGGTCTACATCCCACCGGCATAGCTTGGCCAGTTCACTAAAGGGAGGAAAATAAACTTTTAAAATCTTTTGTTATTAGTATTTTAGCATGGATTTCTGACTATTGTATCCATATAACGTGCCGTCGAATCCAGATTTGCTAGTAGCTCATCGTACTTGCCTCCTAATGATGATATTTTGAACCTTAAAAAATGCTCTTAGCGTACTAAAATATACTTTATTCGCTTGGCAAGAAAGTAATTTTTAGCTTGTGGTTTTGTCTTTCTATTTAATTAATTGAGAAAGCATTTTAACGTGAATTCAAACCAGCTGAAGTTTAGGATCAAGATAATATTTGCTCACCCATTAAGTCCGTCTTCATTATGTCTAACGGGCAGGGTGCTATACTCGTGGGCATCGCACAATACCCTCAGCATGCCCTCCAGGCTGATGTCCGCAGAGAGTTTATCACAGAAGTGGCGCATCGTCTGGTGGGAGAGGTAGTAGAAGGAGGAGATGCGACCTACCCAGGTACTGCTTATACTGCGTTCATCCTGAGGAAAATGGTTTACATGTAAGACATAATGGCAACACTGAAAGAATTAAGATAAAACTTTGAGATTCTTGTTTAGTGGCAACATTGATTATTGTTCTTAATTATTAGTTGTTTCACAGAAATTCATGTGTGACAAAGTCATCAAATTTTTATGAATGGCTTTGTGTAATCTCATATTATGTTGTGCGCAAGCCCGCTAAGGTTTCTGTTTATACTGGTAAGGTCTGGCATTAAGAAATTTGTATTAAAAAATTTCAATAGGTGTTGCGCGAGTTGTTTGAAAAATATGTGTATTTCATATAGTTTAGCGGCAGAGCGGGAAGGCGGGAGAGCAGGGGAACGACGATGGAGGGGGATGAGGGAGGAAGGAAGGTAGGCGAGGAATTTGGAAGGGGAAAGCAGGAGGGGAAGGGAGGAGATCACGGGAGGGGAGGGGGGCGAGTAAGGGGAGACATGGGAAAAGACACGTAGGAAGAAACCATTTCCTTTTTTGAATGGCATTGTAACACATGCCTGGTACTTGCTAGTAAATTATAAATGAATGTAAATAAATAATATGTAATAATGTAATAAAATTACCTCTTGAATTTCAACACAGTTTGCGGACGACAGGGTGTCTAAAGATGTCTGGATCAAATTAGACAAATATTTGTTTACATCACCGGCTTCCAAAGATTCTAATTTGTAGTAGGAAGGATTCTGGAGAAGTCTTCTGAAGTAATATGTCCATGTTAGATAGTCTAGTAAATCTTGCTTTGTTTGCACAGTTCCTGAAATTATTACATCGTAGAAAACAGAGCTTTAGATACAACTTTTACAATTTATCAATAATTATAAACAGTCTTACTAATAAACGCATTTTAAATTTTGACCATATACAAATTACTAAAACAGTATTATAAAACAACCGTATTGACTTCATGAAAAGTTACATATTGCTTACACAGTGGAAGAGGCTTATCTGTGTTCATTATCTGTGACAGCTCTCAGTCGATCTTAAAATATATTTGAGATCAATTCATGCTTGTTGTTCATAACAATTTAATTTGATGAAAATGGATGAATTTTTTTGACATAACAGACTTTAATGCTATAATGCCATATAAATTATACCCTTGTCTTCTCGAGCGACAGTGCGATTTAAAACTTTTTCCTTCAATTGCTCGTGATTTTTTGTGATCATTTTGAATATTTTCCGCCCACATTAAAAATATCATACCTCCAAATTTTAAAATGGAGACATACAAACTGATTATAGTTCATTATTATTTTTTATTTTAACTTTTTATGAGTAAAACCTCAAACTGTAATATTTAATTAAATGAAGACATTACGAGCGAACAATCGAAAATAGTCAAGCTCAATGTCGAACTCAATGAAATCGAGTCCCAGAGGTGTAAATATCTTTTTCTGATTTTTCTGTTTCCAGATTTTCGATTGAGTTTCGCTCGTAATGTCTTCATTTAATTAAATATTACAGTTTGAGGTTTTACTCATAAAAAGTTATGATAAAAAATAATAATATTCATCCTAGACTTGCAGAAGAGTCAATAGATGTCGCACATTAAATAAAATGGCTAAAAATTTATCCAGACACCATCTAGATTGCATTTAGTTCGAGTTGAATCTTGCGATCATTCATAAAAGATGGCAGCCAATAAAAATATGCGTTAAGAAAAATGAAGATAATATGGGTGGTTCTTAGTCGAAGTATGGTACAGTTAAAGGTGACCGAATTGGATATCGACACCTTAGCTCAGTGGATAAGAGCACCCGACCTGGAAAGTAGGGAGGTCCTGGGTTCGAGTCCCAGAGGTGTAAATATCTTTATCTGATTTTTCCGTTCCCAGATTTTCAATTGAGTTTCGCTCATAATGTCTTCATTTGATTATAGTTCTATATAGCCAAACTATCTTTTGTTGATTATCACATATTGGTAGGATTTATAAAAAAATATATTATAAAATCGTAAACTTTAAAACCGCGTGAATCCTGCGTGTTAGTTCCTTTGAAATTGCCGTAAATGATACTTTTTCAAGTCAACGTTGGATATTTTCAACTTCTACACGTTGTTTATGGTCTACTTGATAACCATAGAAGCAATTAATATATTAAAAACCTCATTTTTTAACCGCAAACAGCTGAAAGGAAATTGTGCCCCAAAAATGTTTTATAGATTTTTGAGATCGAGGAGTGCCAAAATGAAATGCACTTACTATATTTAATACATTTACCACAAAGAAGTTGTATGAAATTAGAAGGATACTTTCATTGTTTAGAATTTTCAATAAGAATTATCGCGATTTTTGCTTTATTTAACTAATATAATCGTTTTGCATATATACCCTAAATCACAATATCAAAATCAGACTGCAGCTTTACAAATATTCGTGACCTAACATTGGATATTTATCACCATGTTTTTATACATATAACGTACTAAAACAAGAAAAAAGGTTTTTAATAAGACATATATCATAAGAATACACATTACCAACCTTTCAGAAAATTCTTTTCTAGTTGCTTAAATCTTGTTGAATTAGAATTGAATTAAGAAATTCTATACAGAAGTATTTGTGTAAATTCCAAAGTGCCAGAGTTTTTCATGCGACAAATAAATGGTTTTAGGATACATTGTGAATGGCATTTGGTTTTACCTGCTACAATTTCAGCATTGAGGTGATCAGGAAGTACATCTAATATGCTTGATTCGACAGGGAATGGCTCATAAAGGAATTTCTTGTAGAAGTTCTTCTTGACGTCATGCACTAGCACAACTGCAACTCCTTCATTGTCAAACTGCAAAATAAAAATATCTTATATATTAAAAAAATTAACATTTTATTAGAAAAATTCATGTTGGATTATGGTGCCCTACCTAACAACCATAAGATTTCAACCCAATTTGGGACGGCGGATATGGGTGTCGCGGCCCCGGGAACCATTTATTGGATAACCATGTTACCTATGTTTGGAGGTTTGTCCAGGTCTTGGCGGTGGATGTATCCGGGCAGGCCGGATCGAGAGAGACTGGTTGAGAGAGAAATTTCGACCTCTCAAGCCAAACTCTCTCGACCCATTCTCTCGCACTACTTCACGTCTTACACTCCTGGACACACTGACCCCCAGATTCCTACTTTTATTATTTCCCTCGTACTTTTTCTTTCCCAGAACTTCCTCTCCTCCCTTTCCTTAAAAAGACTCACCAAACAGCATCCCTAGATTCCACCATCTATTTGACTTTTGTGTGGAGCTAAGGAGTAAAACAAAAAATAAGAGTTGGCAAAAAAAATCTTTTGGAAAATCAAAAAAAATCATACCTGAGGTCTTCCAGCTCTGCCCATCATCTGCAAAACATCAGTGATTGGCATATCGACGTATCTTTTCTGTTTTCCATCAAAGTATTCTGTCCCCTTGATGACAACTAAATGGGCGGGGAAATTAACTCCCCAGGCCAGTGTTGCCGTACAGATCAATATCTGAAAACAATTAAAATGTTAATTAAGTACTTGCCTAAAAATATCATAAAGTTCGTAAATAATAATTTTAGTTCAGCTTCAAAAACTTTCTTTGACATTTTTCTTATATTATCACATTATGTTTTGTATCCCAAATGTGGGAGGAGTAGTTTCCAGGCAGTGGTTAGCAGAATTACTCACATTTTTAATTAAGAAAAATGGTGCAAACCTGAATTTTTTGATTCACAAACAATTCCTCTACAGTTTTTCTATCTCTTTCTTGAAGACCAGCATGATGGATTCCGATTCCAAAAGCTAGCGTAAGCTTCAAGTTGCTTTCTTTGATATTCAAGATGATTTGCTCCATTTCTTCTTCACTCATATGCAGGAACTGTTTGGGATCATCTTCAGCAGCTAGGTAGGCTATCAAATCCAGTGCTGTCAACCTAGAAAAAAAAACTGGTTAAAATTCTACATATTTTTAGTACAGGCAACATTAATTGGAATATTTTTATGAATGAGAAATATTTTACCTTGTTTGTCTCCTACTGGAAACGAATACTAAAGCCGGTGAGGCTGGAGAATGTTGACGAATGGCTTGGAATGTTGGTTTGTTCATTGACATCATACGAGGACAGTAATGTCTGCCTGCATGTCCTGATATATGCACCTAAAATAAAATAAAACATTACTTACCATTTTATAAGTCTACAGCATGTTAACCTTCAAAAAGCCAAAATGGCAGAACAATAATGTATTCCTGTGTGGGGTAACTCGCATCCTTAAAATATTGAAATTTTTAAATAAATATTTATATTTATGGCTATTAGGATGAGGGAAGGAATGACAGCCTCCGTGGTCGAGGGGCAAGGCTCTTGCCTAGCAATCCGGAGGTCGGTTCAAATCCCAGTTTGCGAAAGAAAATTTTATTTGATTGATTTGCGTTTTTACAATTTAATCACTTAAAAAAAAAGCTATATATGCATATGTGGAAGATATTCTCAGTATCGCCCTGGTGTAAGACCACCATTCAGAATTGAAATGTTGCTTTAAATGGCTTCAGCCGTGTTTGGTGACTAGATCTGAATAGCCAGGCACTTCCCCATCTTCCTCTTCCCCAACTCCTTCCCCACCCCACTTACCTTCGACCTCACAACATACCCCAATCGGGGATGCCATAGTCTTACTGGCTCCAGGCTCCAGGCGGCTGGGAGCAGTTGGGACTCTTGTGCAGTATTCACAAAAAAAAAGAATAGCTGCCGTCAGGATGGTAGGTTTTCAATAATTACTATGGGAGGGTTGTACACCCTCGAGGTAAAAGTGCCACTATGGACACTATAAAAAATAATCCAATTTTAATCAATATTGGAGCCGGTTTCCACGGAGCGGTTTTTTATTGCACGGTAAATTTAATAATAATAATCTTACCGTAATCCCCCGCGGCGGGGAAAACTCGCATCCGCTTCATGTAAGAGTCACATAAGAACATATACATGGCCAACTTCTGCGACGTGGAAAATTTTCCAAGCGATAAAGAAAGTGAGCGTAACTGGCTGTTACTGGCTCAGATCAAATTAAGACCTACATCTATTTCATCCTAACCCTATAGGCACCGAGAAGTATAATAATTATATGTTAAACATGGGAGTACTGACCTCCAAAGGAACTGGCCTAACGGAAGGCCTGAAGTTGTAAAGTCCCATTGCTCCGATGCCCAGCCAGTTGGCCAAATCCTTTGCATTGGCCAGAGCGGTAGAGAGACCCACAATACGTAAGGTCCGTGATGTATGAGATGCAATGAAGTTTGTTCTGAAAACATACAAATATATTGTTACATTCAAAATTAAACAAATGCGTATGCAAATACGAGCGTGAACTTTTAAAAATTGAAACTGATGGGTGTATTGAGAAAAATATAAAAAACTCTTTTCAAATCCAGACAAACGATCAAGTACCTACCAACATGTCTTACTTTTGCAGACCATTTTTAGAAGCGCAAGCGGTGACTTCACAGGGAACAACTATTTAAATGAATAATTTATAATGCATTGTTTTCATCTTTAAACTTGCCTCGACACAATGACCTCCAAAACTGGACCCCTGTCTTCACCGAGGAGATGTATCTCATCAATGATGATCAGCGCCACATCCTTCACATAGTTTCTGGTCTGCCAGGACCTGCTGATGCCGTCCCACTTCTCAGGAGTTGTGACTATCACGTGGGACTCTTTGATGGAGCGGATATCGGGAGAGACGTCACCTGGAGGGTAAAAAATTTCACCGCATTTGATCAAATACACAAAATTTTTGATTTAATAATATTTTTTTTATTATGAGATTGGTTAAGGCTTTATCGAAGGTAAGTAATGAGGATATTCTTACCAGTTAATTCCACCACCTTCTTTCCAAGCTTCTTTTCCAATCTTATCCTCCAGTCATTCATTCTCTCTCGAACAAGGGCTTTGAGAGGAGCAATGTACACCACCTGCAAAAGCAATAAAATTAGAACTGAGGTGTAGTATGGTAGGTATGATGCTTGGCTAACATTATTTAGATTTTAGATGGATCGGGTTTGATAGATATAGACAAACCTTTGCTTTAGGATACTGTTTGAAGACCCTGAACATTGCAATCTCAGCAGCTATAGTTTTTCCGGAGCCGGTGGGGGCTCCTAGTAGCACGTTGTTGTCCGTGTGGTAGAGGCAGTGGAATATCTGTGTCTGTATGGGGTTGAAGTGCGTGAAGTTGTACAGCATCTCGAACTTGGCCTCTCCCAGGGCAGTCACGGGGAGAGGTTGTAGCTCCAAAAGATCTAAAATAAAACAAAAAGTTATCTCACTCCCCTTCCCGTTACTAACACGGTTGCTAACAGGTTGCAAAATCTCTGAAATGACTATCCTGGTATAAACATAACTTCATAACAATAACATGGTAACACAACTTTTGTTTTTCATTTTTGCACTTTGAAGATAAATTCAATTACTTAGTTTTCAAATTTGTGTATTATATTATAAATTGTCTAATTATCTGAGTCAAAAGGTCTAATGTAAATTGGCGATATCACTTTTCTTTCAAATTAGTTCCTTGTTTTATTTTCAATGTCCAGATACTATGTATATAATGATAGTACTATCAGTTTCCCAAGCGTTTTATAACCTGTTTTTAGGCTTCCTTAGATGAAATATATATTTACCTGTATGTGGAGGATGACTTTCAGGTAAAATGAGATGCTGGAAACTCAATGGGAGATAAGTTTGGGCACCTAACCATCTGAAAACAAAATCATTATCAATACATCTTAACTTTAAAGCAAAAAAAATCCATGCTAAAGCAGCAAAAACTCAAGAAGCGAGTTGATCAAAAAATTTGTACATCTTTTTCCGTCTAGACTTTCTAGATCAATGCAGATATTTTTGGCTATCAGCTATCATCATGTCCACAGTGAGCTTAGAATTATCCATTTTAGTTTAAAAAATAAAACAAGATGCGTATTATTGTTCCATATTTTTCAATTTTCAATAACAAAAATTTAGAAAAGATTGTTGAATTTTAGGTGAAACTGGGTGATAACCAGTTTATGGAATAAATTGCAAGTAAATATTAGAGACATTATTTATCAACAGTGATAAATAATTAATAAAATTAATACTATAAAATATTACCTGTCTGAGGTAGCTCGAATATAATACTGCGGAGGTAGCGGCTCTACCAGAGGAATTGTGATGACCAGCTCTTGAGTTTCATGAGTAAGAACCTACAAATTAACATAAAGAAATTTAATATTTAACTTTCCGTTGCATGTTTTTACCTGCCAAGCAATTGCAAGTAGTTTGTCAACAGGTAAATAGTGAATTTATTGTACATATTGGTATTTGTGTACTCCTATAGAGCCTACAAACAGCTTAATAATGAAAAATGCATGGGGTATCTTAGTGACCCCCCATGGTAATATGTTTTGTTTTGCGTATTGGTCTGTCGAAGGTTAATAAAACTACATATGATTTTTTTATAGATTTATAAGAGGCAATTTGTTAGTAATTATGATTGAAACCAAAAAATATAAGCAAATTATTTCAATAAATTTAATGACTTACTTGTTTTCTGGTTAGAAGAAAGTATTCTGAATGGTACATGAAATTACTTTCAGGATCTTCAACCCAAATCCAAAATGCTTCAGCAGTCTTTCCATGAATTTTATCATTCCATCTAGAGAAAAAAAATAGCAGTCTCTATTAAAAAACTAATCAAAACTAGCTGAAGGCTGTTGCCGTGGTAAAGCCATTGATAATAGAAACAACGAGAAATATGGCACAACTGTCGTGGCTATAAATGAAAGTTATACATTTGATGTATAGGTAGAAACAAAGGCAGTAACCATTTATTGAACAACCAGCCGAATTCTCTTGACCCATCGCCTTGCATCGCAGTGGGAAGAATGGATCCATACGTCTGTCACTTCTGGACACATCAAACCCTCTCATATCTTTTTCCTTCCTAGAACTTTCTCTCTTTCCTTTCCCTAAAAAGAGCCTCTACACAGCATCCCTAAAGATGACGTAGGCCCTGAGGAAAATTGTTTTCCTCAAGACCTCCTGTGTGGAGCTATTGTAAATAAAAATAAAATTCATCAGATCATCATTCAGATTCATATAATACTGGTTCATGGACCATTTCCATTGTTTCTATTAACTCTGAAGATCAACGGATTGGAACGCGGACCAATTTAATTTATTTGGGTTTTCACATTAATTTATAATTTAAATGTTATATAAATACATAAGACAAAAATTCAGAACGGAAGATCCTTTCAGTGTCACCTGGTGAGAACCGTGTTAAAATAAATACTTACACAAAATTGGCACTTATTTGCAGCTTAATCTTCAGTATGGTCCTGGTGATGGGATGAAGACTGGCTTCCATGTCGACCAGCGGGAATTGTTCAGCACATTGCTTCACCACCACGCCCATCTTCGGATGACGAAGAAACTCACCTTAAATCATTAAAAATTAAATGTAAAGCCTGTTTGCGATGTTATGGCTACTACTTGTAGCGATATTAATATCTCCAATTCTAGCCACCAGAAATGCACAAATGTGACCTTCCAAGCAGTTCATTGCAGCTTTTTGAAGTAAAACTTCTTTACGCACGCTTGACTTGGGGAGTAAGCTGACGAATGCGTGACGAGAGCGTTACGAAAAGAGGCGAACGGAAGTTGAGAGGGAGATATAAGAGAGTGAGAGAAAGTTACGTTTCGTATATTACTGTAGGGGCAAGAGAGAGAGGTGCGAGCACACATTTTCTTTCTCTCTTTCTCTCATAGCCAGTTACGTTTCGTATATCTAAGATACAGTGCAGGCCTATATCTGTATCACACTGTAGGAGCAAGAGAGAGAAGTGCGCCTGCACATTTTCTTTCTTTCTTACTCTCATAGAAATTTTACTTCAGTCGTGTGGTCTAAAGCACGCTCGTATTTTTTTTTTTTACATTGGCTCCACACAGGAGGCCCTGAGGAAAAAACCCTCAGGGCCTATCTCATATTTGGGGATGCTGTGTGGAGGTTCTTTTTAGGAAAGGAAGGAGAGGAATTTCTGGAAAGAAAAGAGGTATGCGGGGTTGTTAGAAATCTGGGGAACAGCGAGTACAGGAGTGACAGACGTACAATCCATCCTACTGCGGTACAAGGCAATGTTCCGAGAGTCCTGCTGGAGAGATCAAAACTAGTCTCCCGATCTGGCCTGCCATGCAGATGGTGGGCGTACGCATTCACCGCGAAGACCCAGACAAACCTTACCCCTAATTAAACGGTTAGGTTAGATTTTTTTTAAATTTGTTTTCAAAACTTTTCATTACTTAACCAGCGTACCAGCGTGGTGTTCTGTTTTTGTTATGAAGCTGGGTGACTCAGGTTTAATACTTGTTTTTAAATTAGGCAAGGCGTTAAAAAAATATCAAAAAAATTCATCTGCACACATAAAATTTTTAAAGATTTTTTTACCTATTTCTCTAGCATCCATATCTCGTATGGACTCCACGCTGAGTTTCCTGTGTTCCAGTTTGTCAATAATATTGCTGGGGAGGGAGCGAAACTGTCTCAAGGGGCTCTCAGATGCCCACTGCTGTAGTTCCAACATTTTGGACAGGATCAAAAACCGTCCCGCCATTATAGGGTTATTTTTTCGGAGGACGATTTCGAATAAGGCCCTGGTGATTCTGACAGCGTTCTGAAAATAAAAAGGACAGTAAATAAAAAATTCTTTTTTAAATGTGAATACCGCACGAGAAACTGTCCAAAGCCAGTGGGACTATCCTCTATTGAGGCATGTTGTTAGGCCGAATGGAGCGGGTGGGGATATGGATTGGGAAGTACCTGGCTATTTAGAATTGGTCAACAAACACAGCTAAAGCCATTTCAAGCAATGTTTCGATTCTGAATGGTGGTCTTTCACCAGCACGATACTGAGGGCCATCATTCTGGAATGTGCCGCAAACATACTGTTTATTATTAAATCTGAAAATCACACATTAACCCTTTAGATGTGGAATTTTAATTAAAATTCTCGGATTCCGAGGAAGTCGCCTTCTTTTCTTATTAAAATTTTTTTTGACAATGTTTGAACAAACAGTTTTTTATAACTATTTGATTTTGAACATAACACAAATAAACTTATGTACCCACACTTTATTATATCAAGAACAATAATAATGACTAATAAATAATTACCTGTGTAATGTACGAGAGATCAGATATCAAGGAGAAAGACTTGACTTGTCCCCTGGATAGATAGGTCTGCATCAGGACATTGACTTTCCCATGCAGGTTCTCCGTTCCGCCAATCACATTCAGCTCACAGTTTTCTGAGGTTAATTCATCCAGCTCAGTCAACTCATCATCACGAACCTGGAGAAAACAATTTATAAAAATGAAATGCCAAAAAAATATATACATTTTTAATGTGAATACCGCACAAGAGTACCTACTGCTCCCAAATGTCAGGAGCCAGTGAGACTACGGCATTGCAATAGGAATATGTTGTGAGGCTGAAGGCAATGGAGAGGGGAAGGAGATGGGGAAGAGGAAGATGGAGAAGTAACTGGTTATTCAGATCTGGTCAGAGCTAAAACCATTTCAAGCAACGTTTCAATTCTGAATTTCTCAGTGTCACCAGGGTGACACCGAGAGTATCTTCCACTTTAGAACGTGCCGCAAGACGAACATCACATTATTTTAAATGATTAAATTCAAATAAAATTTACATGCGCATGACGGGATTTGAACCGCGACCTTCGGATTCCTAGTCGAGCACAGAGTCCGTCGTATATCACAATGGCAGGTAGCCTGGAAAGCTCGAAGCCGATGGTGCTAATGTGGTCGGAGATAATTTGCACAGCTATGTAGTATGGTTTAAAAGATATTTTAAGGATTTAAAAAAAATGATTGATGCAAGGAGTTCAAAATGAATTGAGAAATAAAAATAAAGAAGTAATTGAGAAAAAGGAAGTTTCAATAATTTGTAATAAATAAGAAATAAGTTTTGATGTACTCTTTGTGGATCTCCATGTCTTTCACACTAGCGTCCGTGGTTTTACCACATGGTGTGAGAAACATGTCAGGGATCTCTTTTCTACAACATTCAGTCTACTTTCATCCTTCCTCTGCCAGTTCCATGCCTCACTGCCATACATCAGTATAGGTACCAGCACTCCAATGTGGACGGCTAGCTTCGCTTCTTTGGACAGTTTTTTGTTGGTGCCAAAGGCATTCAGTCCTCCATTAATGGAGTTACCTGCATTTTACCCTTCTCTCAATATCTCCATCGGCCTTTCCATCTCTCGTATACATCCAAAATTATTTTAACTTTTATAAAAAAACTTTTGTCACCACATAAGAACAAACAGCTAGCTTGATCGCCAGTTTACTACCGTCAACTGCTGATTCCAGCATTCCAGATTACCTGCCATTGAGAATTAAAAATATTTAGGTTGATCTAGTATAAAAATTTCATGCCAGAGTTCACCGTTTTGGGAGTTGGGAGCTGGGACAAAAGATGTTCTGTTTTATAACAAACCTTCAGTTGTTGAAATTCTTGGGCATGTGAGACCATTGACATGATTTCTGACTCTCCCATCTGAGGCATCATCATTTCATTAAACACCTCCACTGTGTCGTACTTGATGTAATAATGGCTGGCTGTCCTTCCCAGATCTAGAGAAAAATGTTAATTTTTAACAATACAATAACTATTTATTATTTAGGTGTTTTTTAAGACGTAGAATAAACGCCTCATTGAATATACTCACGAATAAACGTGATCAAGCAAACAAATGAATAAGCAAATTCTCTATAAGTATGCTCTCGGCCAAAATGGAAGCTTTGCAGAAAATACCAGTAATCAGGGCTGCCAATACGTGGAGAATTCCCCAAATTGCGGGGAATTTCCAAGATTTTTCAACAATTGGGTATTTTGTGGAGAATCTTTTTGCGGAGAAAATGAGGGGATTCTGGGTAGTTCTTGATTATCCAAATGGAAAAATAATATTTACAATAATTGCGAGAAAGTGTTGTAATTTCGTTTTCTTTAGAGTCAAATTTTAAAAAAATTTGCCTGAATGAAAGAACAAATCTGAAAATCACAAGATAATAAAAAATAAATGCTAATTTTAATAGAATTTTGTTTCGTTTTGGAGGTAAAGGAGCTTGCGGGGATTTTGTGGAGAATTTGAAAATCTAATGCGGGTATTTTAGTGATTCTACGCAAGGTTTTTTCTTCTCCCCAACGGGCAATTTTCGATATTTTTACAAAAAATGCGCATGCATAACTGCCGCAAACTAAAAATGCGCATGCTCATAAGCAAGCCTGTTTAGACATGCTTAGAGCACTCCCCTTTACACCTACGAATCCAGTAGAATGATCAAAAATCAACCAACCATCACTGACACACATGCCACTAAGTAGCATTTGCGCATTAGAAGCTTGCTTTCGTTGTACTAATGAGCATCTCTGTCCGTACCATTGATACTCATCTATTGCCATCTCACTCTAACGCTAATTAAACCAATTTAGTTACTTTATAATCCCACACTACTTAAGTGTGACCAAATAATGATGTAATGTATGAATAAATGTTACCAGTAACACTAAGGTCTCCAGTTCTTTCATTGTACCGTATCATGGCGGCTTTGTCTAAAGCCAAAGCGGCAGCTCTTATAAGGTCTCTTCTCTTCTTTTCCAGCGTTGGATCTTCCTGAACATCTCCATAATTCATTCCGTACACCTACGAACCATAAAGGGGACATTAGCTTCACTTCCGATTTCATAAATATAACTTAATGAAATTTAAAAAAAAACAATGCCGATGGAAAAAAATATGCAAATAAATGTTTGAAGAAAAAACAAAAAATTTGGTGCACAAGCTTTATAAATTCAGAAAAAAATTTGTTTCACCATATTCCAAATTCAAAAATGGAATAAACAGGTGTGTGGCAATTATTAAAATTTCATGCAGTACCCAACAAAATAGCTCTTGGCAAATTTAATATTCAATATATTACCTGAGGGTTGATCTTCATCCTGACAAACAAGTATGTGTAACTGAGCCATTCAATTGCTTCTTCTACATTTGTGATTGTTCCGAGTGCAACCTAAAATCAAATGTAATACATAAATCTTAAACACAATTTTCGTAATACTTTTGCAATGAAGCAAGAATTAACCCGAAAGTTCACCATTTCAAAGTGAAATGGAAGGTTTGCTGTCATAATACGGAATTAGAAAAATAGATCAGTTATATATATTTTTTTTTTTCTTTGTAGCTTTAATATATTATCATTCAAATTTTTTGTACTTGGTAACTCTTCTCAGTAGCTTTTTACTATTAATATTAAATTTAATTGTTTTATTACTTTTTAATCTTGCACTTGACTGTAGATTTAACAAATACAAATGTAATCAGCACTTATGTCCTCATTCATTTACTAGTATTTTAAGTTCTACAAAAAAGAACGTAACTACCTAATGTGAACTAAACCAGGCAATTTGACTGTCCTAAAACGGGAAATCTCTTAGTTGGACAGTCAAAGTTTTCTTATAATGTGTATGTATTTTTTGTTCAAATAAATAAATAAATAAATAAACATACTATATACATATTATATTCCTGTAAAATGGCTTTTAGCTTACCTCAGCGTTGAGATTGTCAGCCAAACAGTTAATAAAGTTGCTCTCAATTGGAAACTGATTTGTCAACAGGGAAAGATAGTGAGACAGTTTGTCATGTCCAGTTATGATTATTCCGGTTCCGGACTTGTCAAACTGTGGACGACCGGCTCTTCCGAAGATTTGCAATACATCTAATATACCTAAGTTGACGAATGATCCCTGTTTGGCATCATAAATTTCCGTACCCTGAAATAAAATTATGTATTAATTGGATTTATTTTATTTTTGTTATTGTTTTTGGGGTGTTATGCCGTGTTTCGCTACCTCCTTCTTTAGCCAACGTTTCGGACAGCGTTACAGTGTCCATCATCAGGGCAGATGAGACCATCTGCCATCTGACCATCTGACCATCTGCCATCTCATCTGCCCTGATGATGGACACTGTAACGCTGTCCGAAACGTTGGCTAAAGAAGGAGGTAGCGAAACACGGCATAACACCCCAAAAACAATAACAAAAATACTTTTTGGCCGTGAAAACCTAAAAACATGCCTGGATTTATTTTATATTAAAACACAACATACATTTTCAAGATTTCATAAAATTTCCCCCCTTTTCTCATCTGACAGTTCCCCATTGTTAATTTGGTATTCGATTTCATTCCAAAATAGAACAGCATACGGTCATTTGAAATTCGTTTATAGATAAGAACTTTATTACAAACTTATAAAAAATATCAACAACAGATGAGTAGGTACCTTGATGATAACAGCGTGAGCAGGTAGATTCACTCCCCATGCTAGTGTAGATGTGCAAACCAATACTTTCACATAGCCTTGTGAAAAGTATTTTTCTACCATATTTCTATAAGATATCAAAAAATAGTGTAAGTTAGAACCCTGGTATAGTACAGATATGCCACATATGGTCAAGATTTAAGAGAGTACTACATAATTGCAAAGTCGGTACCCTCGTAAGATCTATATTAATCAATAAAATACACAAATTAAATTAAATGTATACCTGTCAGATCTCAACATTCCCGCATGATGACAACTGAACCCGTAAGGAAACAAATCTGCCAATTGTCTATTTTTGCCGCCAGCTACAGAGCGTCTGGCGCTCAGCAGTCCAACACTGTCTTCAGCCTCAAACATCTTCATGTGACCTTTAGTCTGGGCCATCTCTTTCAGCACCAAAGCAGTTCTGGATGTGGCATTTCTGGCGTGGACAAACACCATCACTTGATGACCCTTGGAGACCATGTCATACACTTTGTCATAGCAAATTATGTCCATGTCGGCCATCTGTGTAAACAATTCCAAAGGGTTAGAAAATTTTAAGCACAGTATTTTAACACAAACTTTATTTCAGAATGCTCTCTTTTCAGAAGAATTGACTAACCAGGCAGAAGATTTCAATTAAAATGTGTAATAAGTTTAATAATAAATAAAAAAACATAAATTTAAAAATAAAAATGTGATAATTACCTGTTGAAGAGGTTTGGTGGCTTTGACTCCAATGAAGGTTTGTGATAATGGCACTGGGCGGAAACGAGAGTCAAAGTAAAACAGTCCAATGTGGGGATTGACCCTTAAAAATCTGATGAAAAAAAGACAAGTTAAGGAATAAAATAGCCTATAAATAATACACATAAAAATGGATAATGCTGCAAGAAGTGCTATTAGTTAATAATGTTCATGTTGATTTAACACAGATGATAATAAGGATTTTTAAATCTAAGTATTGTCTATGTAAGTTCAATATTGCATGTGAGTCAATAATTTCAAAATAGATTTTTTGGCACTTCCAATTGTACAGCACAAGCCGCTTTAATTGGTGCATTAAAGCCAGTACACAAGGAAGAAGCGTTTATCCCTAGATAGGTCTCTAATGACCTTCCTGAACATTTTTACAAATGGTTCTTCTGCAGTATTAGATTTACACTGACGATATGCACTTATTTCTATGTAATTCATATTTTTTTTACCTTGCGACATCAACATAGTTTGGTAGGGTAGCTGACAGTCCAACAATTCGTATCATACTCTGTGAAGATTCCACAAGTCGGAGGGTTCTTGCAACCAGAGCTTCGACGGCCGGCCCACGTTCCCCGTGAAGGAGGTGGACTTCGTCAATAATCAGGAGCCTTACCAAGGATGTTAGGGCAATGTCACCTAGAAATAATATGAGTGTAAAATAAATTATTGAGGTGAATGTGTTCCATATAAAGTGTCGGAGACCAAAGTAAAGGAGTCTTTGATAGATTGTTTATTGGAGGGTAAACACGGTTAGATAGTATTTATTTCAGGTTTGAATCTTGCAATCAAACAAAGATAGCAGCCCATAAAATATGCATTAAGAAAATGAAGATAATGTTGGTAGTTCTTAGTCGAAGTATGATACAGTTAAAAATGACCGAATCGGATAGAGACACCTTAGCTCAGTTGGTAGAGCTATGGCCCGGAAAGCCGAAGGTCCTGGGTCCTGGGTTCCCAGGGGTGCCAATATCTTTTTCTGATTTTCCTGTCTCCAGATTTTCGACTGAGTTTCGCTAATATTGTCTTCATTTAATAAAATATTATAACGCAGTTACATCACAATTATGTAGAGCGCAGTTTTGTGCTATTTCTTGGGCATTAATTATGTAACAGTTTCTAGAAATTTTGTTTTGAAGAGTTTTACTTTTCATGTATATATACATATATGTTATTTAAATTTTAATTTTTCTGCTATTGGTTTCGACACATTTGTGTCATTTGGGAGGGACATATAAATCCATCCCTCCCACTGCGGTGCAAGGCGATGGGTCGAGAAAGTTAAGCTGGAGAGGTCTAGGTTATATCTCCCTCAACCAATTGCAGTGAGTGCGCAAACACATTGGCCGCCAAGACCTAGATAAACCTCATCCCGTGAACCGCACCCCTGCTAAATAGCGAACCACTTGGGGAGACCTAAGACGAGGGTGTTGGTTATCCAATAAATGATTCCCGGGGCGGCAATACCAAACTTGTACTCTTGGGAGGTGAATCCTTATCAATACATACCTGTGCCTTTCCTCGTAACAACATCCCATTTCTCCGGAGTAGTAACGAGCATTTGCGTCTGCAATATTTCAGCTTTGGTCAGCTGCATGTCTCCTGTCAGTTCCTTGACTACGATTCCCAAGGGACTGAGTTTTTTCCCAAAGTTTGCTGTCATCTCAGCTGCAAGGGCTTTCATAGGCGCAATGTAAACGATCTAAAAAATATGAAAATATATATTGAAAAGTACATCATTTCAGACGGGCGTAATTGTGGAAGGAACTGAAAATATAGTAGTAATCCGCTAATGGGGCAACTGAAGAAAAACCAGTCCACAGGATAGCGACTTGCGATTTTCAATGGCGGATTCTTTTGGTCGGACACAGGCAACTTCTCAAAGAGATCAGTTGTCAACGGAGGCGCAACCAGTCACCCGCAATTCACCGTGTTAGTCGCCGCGGCCGGCGCGTTTCAGTTGCCAGGTTGCTATTGTTGCCCCTCATAAGCTGTCAGTTTTGGAGTAATTTGCGATATATCATAATATCGATATAGCAGGAAAATATTAATTTTGTTCAGGAGGTTGATAAATCATTAATTATTATTATAATTATAAATTATTACATATGTTGGTAATTGATAAATTATTAGGTTGATAATTAAAAAATTGTACTTTGATAAAAAAGCTGATTTAATTACAGAAATCGTAAAGTTGAGTTGCGCCGTCAAGAGAAGCTTTTATAAATTGCCAACCAGTTTTAGTTTGGTTTCAGTTTCTCCATGAGCGAAGGGTCTTAGACTCTTCTAAATAACAAGGAAGGTCTAGAAATAACAGTGCTGTTGCACAAATTCAAAATAAAGAAGTGTTTAAGTTGCTGTCCAGCATTTTAGATAATCCAATATCATTATTCGGAATGTCTTTCTATATAACGAAGGTCAAAGGCAATATCGCACAAAAGTCCCAGCTGCTTCCGACTGTCCGAAGACAGTTATGACATCCCCAAAAGAGGTATGTTGTGAGACTGAAGGGAGTGGGGAAGGAAAATAAACGAGTAAGAGGAAGATTGTTTCGACTGAACGGTGGTCTTTTCTGAAGGTACAAAAGCTGAGTGTTATTGTATGGATTTGTGTTGGTTGTACCTTAAACTTGTTCCTCATGATAACATCATTTTCAATATGCTGGCGAATTTGGTGGACGACTGCCAACATGGCGATGTTAGTCTTACCGGCACCGGTGGGAGCACAGATGAGCAGGTTCTCATTGGTATTATAGGCCGTCTGGTACACTACTGACTGGATTCTATTCAGGTTCTTCGTTCCCTCAAACGCCATCTGACCAATCTATAAGTAGAAAACAAATTAAGATTACAATTTAAACCAGTGTTTCTTAATCGTATTGAAAGAATCGCCCCCTTTACCACAGCAAAATTATCCATAAAAAAATTGTAAAAATACTGCATAATTTCCGCATAAATAAAATTTTCTCGACTGACTAGTGCTGTGGCCGGTTCTTCAAATTTAGAAATTTGAAGTAAATTTGTAAAAATACAATATATTTTTGCAGCGGCCGATTTCTATCACAGCCAGCCATTCTAATTCAGATATTCGAAGAGTAAATACGTAAAAATACAGTTGATTTCCACGTAAATCAAAATTTTCACGACCGATTACTGCCGCAACGGGCTCTTTAAATTATATTCAAAGTATATTCGTAAAAATACGTCATTCCAGTGTTAACCAAATCAGATTTACAAAATAATAATACGAATTAGGACGATGTTTACCGCGTAAACAGACATTTTACGGCATTTTACCACTACGGCTGTCTGACAGATTCAGATTTACAAAAAAAATTATTTTTTTGCAACAACCGATGTTTTTCAAATTACACAAACAAATTTTCGTGTAGGGCAAAGTAAATTTCGAATTACGAAATAACGAATTTCGAATTAAAAAATCATTTTGTATGGAAAAAATTTCTTGAGGACTTTTTTTTGGTAAAAACTTTGAATTACGCATTTTTTCGAATTATCGGGGTTCTACTGTAATAAGTATAATAAAAGAAAATGTGTTATTATTATTTTCAGCATAAGAAAAGCAGCATTTAATAGTGAAAAGTAACATACTTGGTCCAGGGATGCAACAGGTACCAGGTTCTTTCCCACTTCCAACGGCGGAGCTTCACTCAAGGGAATGACTACTTCTTCACACAACTTATCATCATGTCTCTCCACACCTTCAGGTAGCATCATTTTTGTTCCCGAAATAAAACCTAAAAGAACAATTAATTATTGGATTGCAATCCATATACATAAACCGGAGTTTGAAAATGGATTGAATGAATAAGGATTTTTGGATTGTTTACAGCGGAACCAAAAATAGGATCTTTAAGTACGAAAACCAGATTTGAAATTAAAAACAAAAAGTTGTTTCAATGCGATGTCCCATGAAATCATCCAACAGATATTAAATTCTAAAATGCAGTTGTTTCGACCATTAAACATTATCATCAAAACGTCAATCAACATCATTTTCTGTTTATGACATTTGAATGACCCCCCTTAACCCCTAGGGGCTGGAGCCCTGTATTTGCAATGTTGAAGAATCGTGCCCACACACGGTACGAAGCACTGGAATTGCAGTGTCGAACTTATACATTCATTTTGCTTTTGGATGTTACCTCTACTGGGGTCAATAAAGACAAAAATAAAAAATATCATTTTATCATGTTCGGTATTGTCTACAAGTTGGCTTTAACAAAACTTTCAATTTATTGAAGTTTCTTGCTGGCCCCTACGTTAAACAGAAATTCTAGGCGCATTTCAGCTTTTGAATAATATGTGATCAGTATCAGTAGACAATCACAATGTCCATTTTATGAATGAAGTCGATGAAGAAAAGTTCGGAGGGGAAAGAGATGTGGTTATGAAGGTTGGGAAGTACCTGGGTATTCAAATTTGGTTACCAAACATGGCTAGAGCCAATTCAACAAACTGAATGGTGGTCTCTCACCAGGGCGATAGTCTCTACCAATCTAGAACGTACAGCAAATTTGCTATGCATTATTAAATTTAAATTGTGTGTGAAAGAACACATATTAATTAAACAACATTTATTGCCGGGCATCAAAATCGCGACCTCTGGATTCGTAGAAGATCCTAATTGCTCGGCCATGCACTTTACAGTAGTAAAAATAGTTTTAAGTAAAATATGAATGTTTTACAATCAGGTAAGCCTCACACGTCATATATATGTCTAGTAATGTTACATTGTCGTGTAAACAAGCTTATGGGTCCGAGTGGATAAGGCGTACCTGCCATATGCTTCGCTTCAATTTGAGAATCGTAGACATTTGGGTAGCGGACTCGGGTGGGCAAGGCTCTCTGTCTCTCCAGTCTTTGGCTGCTGCTGGGCATCATTAGTAAATTGGTCACAGGAGTTGTTAGGGCCTGTTGCCTGCGGACAAATATTATATGATAGCAATTCAACATACATTATAATAAATTCTAGATTACGTTGTGGGAATAAATATATATTCGTCTTTACTGGCACGAAAAAGACTTTGCTACTGCCATTCCAAATGCTACTAATGATATATATAGATGCAATTAAAGAATCTCTTTATCTGGCAAATAAATCAAGAAATATAATAAAGTCAATTCTGTTAATATAACACGGTCAAGAAAACGTATTGGTAATATCCGTTTTTAGAATTGCTACGTGCAAACACTAGTCAGCGCGAGCGGAGGGATGCAAGGAATAGATTAGGAATAAACAATGTTTTTTTGACATCCCCGGAGTGATTTTTATACAATGGATATCTCTAATACCTATCTCCCTCTTTCCAATACTTTATTTTTTTCATAATAATATTCTGTGCAAAGCATTTCTCATGTAAAACCTGAATGAAGCGTATTGTTATGTACCTTTTCAATCTCATTGCAACAGGATTAAAGTCGTCATCGTCATCATCCTCATTATTCTTGTTCTTGCCGGACTTCTTTCCATCCTTCCTCAACTGCTTCTGCTGAAGCTTCTGTTGTTCGGACTGCACAGTCACTTGGCACAGGTAGTGCGGCTGGGACTTGTTTACTGCAAATAAACCACACACATTGAAGAAGGTAAAAAAAAAATCAACAATTGAAGGCCCTCTATACATTTAGTTTTGATTTGAATTCCATTGACACTCATCTCGAATTGGGTTGCAACAGAAACTTAGCTCTAACTGTTGTGTGGTGCGCACGTAAAATACCCTAATATGTATGGACAAACCTTCCGCAGGAGGCCTAATGATCTCACTCCTGTGGGTCAAAAGATTTTGGATGAGTTCAAACCGATCGAAGCCGAGTAGGTCAAACAGTTCATTTTGTAATTCATCATTTGTTTTAGTAGACTGCAGCATTTTGAGAATGGAGTTGAAGAACTCGGTGCTGGAGACTCCAGATGGATTGCCACTGGAGTAGTACTTTTGTAACTCATTCTCCAGCCATGTTCTGTCCCACTGGAAAAAGAATAACTTTAGGTAATTTTATAAGGTCGCTTTATTCTTTCCATGTGTAAAAATATTACATCTGCCAGACACAGAACTCTTTATGGTTCAATAATGCTATGATATGACTGTTCTTTCACCATTCAAACTGAGCAACCGCTAATTTAAAGCTTAGCTCAAACACAGAATATTAGTATCACCAAAAAACTAAATTTTATAATAAAAGTTAAACATTTAACAACCATGTAAAGAGTCCTTGATATAATTTAAATCCTGGACAACGATTATCTTAAATTTGCGTTATGATAAAAGGATACAAGAAAAAAGTTGTAAAAAATTCTTAGCATACCGGAATCTCGCTATTCGTCATTCCCGAAAATCCTGGTGTAGATCTTGAACTTGTAGGTTTGACTTCTGTCCTTCGAACTTGGTGAGAGCTGTCGTACTTCATGCTGAACGAGTCCATGGCCTTCAGAAGGGCAGAGGCCTTTGGCTTCATGTCGGAGAGATGCGAAGTGGGGCGGGTGTACGGAGTGCTGGACGGAAGATTGACCTTTATGTGCTCTCCCCATTCCTTTGAGAACTGGCGTGGTTCTTTGGCATTGCGCTCCAGCATTTCCTTGCACCGGTCGGAGAGATCTGATGATATATCTTTGACAGCCTGAGGAATCATAAATTTTAATAAGCATAGATTGAAATATATTCAACTTCATTACAATAACAAATAACTTTTAATGTTGTGGGAGAGACTAAATAATGTATAAAGTTGTTAAAATGAATATTTGGCAAAATTTTCCATTTTCAGTTGATACCATGTTCTTTTTTTTATACATTTTATCCATTTATAATTAATTATAATAGATAATGCTGCCACCCTCAAAAATCATTAGCTGGACAGTCACAAGCGCGCTGACTGAGCAGGCTCACACGCGCACAAGTGATGACACCAAGTGGTTCGCTACGTTAGCAGGGGTGCCCGGGTTCATGCGGTGAGGTTTGTCTAGGCAGATGACTAGGACACCTGAACCCCAGATTCCTACCCACCCCTTAAACCCTTTTCCTTCCCAGAACTCTCCTCCCCTTTCTTTCCTTAAAAAAACCTCCACACAGCATCCCCAAAGATGACGTAGGCCCTGAAGGAAATTGTTTTCCTCAGGGCCTCCTGTGTGGAGCTCATGAAAAAAAAAATAAAAAATTCACATGACCCCCTCAAAAATTTATTTTTTTGTCACTTTTAATGACTTTTCAAAGGGGTTTTGAAATGCCACTTTGTTGAGTTGTCATAAACCGTTTTGAGAGCCTGACAGCCCTAATGGCACTAGGAAGTAACTGAAAAAAAAAACTTATAAGTATGTGTAACTCTAAGTGCAGACTGGTGACAGAATTCAGGACTATTCTTGAAGAACTTGCTACCGTTGGTAAAATATGTTACGTTTGGTAACTTAGCAGGGATGTCCGGGTCCACGGGGTGAGGTCTTCTAGATCTTGGCACTGAGGTAACTGGTAGGATTATTGACGGGAGAGTGCCACCTTAGGAGACACATGCAACTGTTGGGAGTGGAAAACACCAATAGATGCAGGAAAAAGTGAAAGAATGAAGAGACTCCAATTCACCTATGGTGTTAGTGTCCTGTCCTGATGGGAACAAGCTCAGATATCTGGCAAGATACTTTATGGAACCAGGAGACATTGCCAATATTCAATAAAAAAACCCTGGTGAACTTTATCAAAGAGACCGGGATACTGTTAAAGAAATGAGGTGAATTGGGAAATAGCACAATGGACCCATGGCCTGAATGCTCACGGGAACTATCCGTAAACCATCTTCGCCTTAAGGCGGAATTTACGAAAACCGAAATAATATTTCGAGGCGGGGAGGAATGAAGTAAAATCAAACGGGGAACACGCTACACGCTTGGAGAACATACTACGAAACAAAGCAGCGAACAAATCCATTAGACTAGATGGTACCCTTGAGTAAGGTTTGAACATGAATCGCTTAATAATGGGCATCTTTCAAATTATGTTTATTAAGTTGTATGTGCATGTTTTATGTTAATTTTGTGGTAAAGTTCATGATTTTATGATTGCTATCAGATTTCGATGAAATATTTGATAAATTATTCGACACAATCAACTGCACTGCAAGACGGTAGGCAGTAGCTTATGACTCGTAACCGACATATTCTTCATTGACAGATGTCAAAACAATACGGTATTCAATTACGCATCATTTTTATAATATATGATCATTATTATGTCTGAATATATTGGCATGATAAATAAAATATCGGTCATTTTCAATATTTATTATTATTTACAAAAAGTTAAAAAAAAAAAAAAAGACAGACATTCCCGGGCTACGAAACTGCGTGCATACAAGGATATTAGAGCAAATTCTTCTCAAAATAACTTTTCAAGTTTCATTTATAAATGTCATATTTGGGATGTTTTGGATCACGGAAGAAAGTGGGTTAGAAGATTTATGGAAAACTGTGTACGGAGGTCCCACAGTGATACACGTGCTAAAAGGACTCGCTTATGCAAGAGCTGTAAGAGCCTATGTTCTTACAGGTGCTGCAATCGTCAAAATAATTTGAAATGACTCCATGATACACTTTTTCCTCGTGAAATAAAAGAAACATTGTGAACAGCGTTAAAGTGTTGAAGTGTTGAAGCGTTTTTTATATCGTTAATCAATTAAAAAGTACTCAGTGTTTCAATTTAAAACTATAAATACCTACCTAAGCTCAAATCGGTCATCTGCAAGCACAGTGTGCTAGGCCCGACCGCCAAGCACGCCTTGCCGCCCTGCTATTGAGTCGGATTTTGACCAGTATTAAGGATAAAAGTAAGCAGTTATATATCGTTTTAAAGCTTATTAAATTTGGCAAATAGATTATTTGAAACATTTTTGCTTGGTCCCTCATATAAAAAAAATCATCTTTAAATCAAAATTTTACGAAAAGAATTTTTTTTTTGCGACAATGTCATTATTATTTGCCAAACCGTAGTAGATAACAAAAAAAATTCAAAAACTTATTTTTAGACAGCTTTCTAAGAAGTGTAACAGTGTAATTTTTTTCAGATGTATATTAAAGTTTAAGAGATATAATGGATTTTGTAGAACTCTAAAATTGCAAAGTTTGGCAGGGGACAGGGGGGGGAAGCAAGCGGGGGAGGGGAGTTTTTGGAAAATACTCCTTGTAAGAAGTACTATCCACCTGCAAAAATTCAGCTTTCAGCTCCACCCCTCGAATTGGACCGAATCTGCCAAAAAACTAGGAAGTTACAAAAATATCCAAGCAATTCCACCTAAAAATCGAACAGAAACTTTAAAAATCTACTACCAAAACATCCGCGGACTACAATCAAATCTCGATGGCCTACGAGCAGCTCTACCTTCTCATCATCATGACATTATTATACTTGAGACGTTAAATTAACGACTTAACATTTTTATTCAAAATATTTAACTCTAATTTTGACTGTTTTGAACTCCTGCAACTCTTTAACTTACGAACACCCACAGTAACAACACGAAAAAATACAATATTCTACAGCAGCACTCATAAGCGTAACTACATTGCCCACTCTCCGGTACAACGACTTCACAAATAGCTGTATTCTTCTGTTTTTGTTTCTGTGTTTGTATGACTTTTATCTATTTTATCTTGTAATTTTATTTTTATTATTTTCTATGTTTCAAAGTATCTGTCAAATTAAAATTACACCACAAATCATGTAAAAGTAATCTGGGCGTTAAATAAATAAATAAAATAAATGTCCTTTCAAATGCAAAACACGGCTTAAAACCCCAAAAACAAATATCGAAAATATATTCCATAGTTTACATTAAAAACCTGCGGCAGCAATGTGAACTAACATGTTTCAATATGAAATAGCATAATTTGTTTGTTATTCAAACAAGATAGTTTTGATAATTGCTGCAAGGTTCGCTAGATTCATACTGGGAGATTTATGGTGAGGATCGTTTCGTGTTTTTATGAAACTTTTTCCCTGCTTTTCTCAATAATAATCTCGTTCCATTAATAAAATACTAATAATATCTATCCATACCTAATAAACAAGAAGTTTCACTTCTGTCGCGCGTGGACTCCACGTACGCGCTTTTTTTTATTTTTTTCAGTTTCAACAATTTTTTCGTTAATCTTATATTTAATTTTTAGGAGTGTGTCGATTTCTTTTTGTTGGTTTGCAACCTATTTTACAATTTTGTTACTTCTATTATAACTTTGTAACTCATTTTATTTTAACATAATTTATAAGATATACCATTATTACAATTAAAAAACTGTATAATTAGAAATTTAATTAAAAGCTCAGTAATGCGTAAATAAATACATAAACAAAACTAGGAATATGATTCTGGTGAAGGCGCACCCTAAGACATTATACGCCGCTGGTTTCTATACCCAATGTTATAGACGTGGCCGGTCGGCCGCTATTAGTAAAAAAGTCAACCTGGTTCTGAAACAATACACAATAACATAACGACGTTCCTTTAGTTTGACCTCTTTTCTGATGTGCCAACACATTTACGTATTTATTTTTGAAAACATTTGACGTCCTCTCACTCTGAAATCATCTCGTATACTGACGAGAAAAAACTCATGTCGCGGTTTTTATAATACCGTGATGCGAGTGACAATATCGTTATATTGAAAAACAGTTTTAATTTATTTACGCATTGTTTTAATGCTTTTTAAAATAATTTTATTCAACAGACATTTAGAAAACATTGATGTGATGATAATGTATATTTTTATAATTCTCCTGTATTTGGAATTAAATGATGTAATTGAACTTTAAGCTATTTTTAGAGGTTGTGTAAATATTTTTTTACGCATTTGTTTTAAAGATTTTAACATATTTTATTTTTCCTCCATTTAGAAGAATAATTTTTTTGTTCAAAACATAATATTATTTTCTAATAAACAGTATAGAAATCTTCTAAAAACTGCATCAAAAACCGCGTTTTTGCTGCGTTTGCGGTAATATACCCTTAAATAATTACTACAAAAATATTGCACAATATGTTGTGTTATCAGACATTCTTATCACTCAAAGAAACACTTATTTTAGATGAAAATTTAAAAAAAATCTATTATAAGAAATCTATGTACATACCTCACATATTTCATTAGCCACTGAGGTGGGGAAAGGCCCAAACATTTGTTTCATCTGTACAATATGCTTCAGGAGCACAATTTGTTGGTTCAAGAATAGCCTCAAGAGAAATATGCAGGTATCATCAACTATTTCTGATGACTGCTCATTCCCAGTTATATTTTCTGTTAATTTTCTCAAATTTTGCAATTTTTTTACTACTTCTCTTCTGCACTCTACGTCGTGGGAAACGTGGGATAGTAAATCCTTCCATGATAAGATACTGGAAATTAAATATTATTTTAAATATATGTAATAAATATGTGTATTAATTAAAGGTTAAAAGTTGAGGCCATTACAAGAATTTTATACATCTTTATTTTTTATTGTGATTAAGTGTAATTTGTAGAACTCCATTTTAATTTTTATTTCTTTTATAAATTCAATAATATTATCATTTAATAAAAAGTTTATTTAAAAACAAATTCTGCTATGTAATTATTATTACTCCTGATATGTAGTAGTTTTTAAATCATAATTATAATTTTATAGTAGTTTTTAAATCATCATTTTATTTAGAAATAATACTATACATCGTCTGTGGTCTAACCACAGTTTGATAATGTCTTCAGAAGGCGAAACAATAATTACAAAGTAGAACTTGTTTATAAATAAACCATTTTTATGAATTAAATAATAATATTATTGAATATACGTATAAAAGAAATTAAAAAAAAATTATAATTCAGTCACTAAATAAGTAGGAACTGGTCATTTAGTATTGCACCACAAAAAAAAATAACCTTTTCACTCTTTTCAGCGCAATCTTGACGTGTATTAATAATGCGCATGTGCGGCAATCTTCCAGGCAGAAAAATATTTTTATTTTAAAATGAATGGATACGCAGAGTGCAAAGCTGGAGACATGAAATACGTATCATTTAAATAGCATGATTATGCATCGCATAAAAATTAACAATGTGAAGAAATGGAAAATATTTACAATTCCAATATTAACAATAAAGAATAACAATGAGAATAAATGGGAAATATTTACAATTCCGCCAAAAGCAATGTTTCTTTTTGAGAAATCCAAACTAAGAACCTTAAGTGGAACGTTTGCGCGGTCCTTTTCGGCCCATTTCATACAAATCTTAAATTTGGATTTGAGATCAAAATACCAAACGAAACTGAAAAATTATTTTTGTAATCAAAAGGTATATCGAATATCTAGTACGGATGTGAGCTACTTTATTTTTGCTTTAGATTATAAGATATATTAATATGTAAAAGCCCTGAAAAAGGGCGTTGATCAATAAATAAATAAAGGCCAAAAAGATTTTAGTGTTTCATGATTTTAGAGGCAACTTGGGCAATTATTTGTGAGGAAATGAAAAACAATAAAAAAATCATTTTTTTTATATTTAATTTACCTTTTGATTACAAAAATAATTTTTCAGTTTGGTTGGGTATTTTGATCTCAAATCCAAATTTAAGATTTGTATGAAACTGGCCGAAATGGGCCGCGCATACGTTTCTCTTCTATTAACAAAATAAGTTTAGGTTATTACAAAAAAATAGTCTAAAAGCCAACATTTATTTTACAAGCAGTTTCAAAATTTATTAGAATATCAGAATTGTAAAGTATTGAACTCTTGTTCTGAGAAGAAAACTAGAAACCTTCCTTCCTAAAATTGGCAGTTGTCTAAAACGTTCAAGCATTTTAAAAAATGGTGTTTTCCGTGTACCCACCTTGTGTGATATAATGACATACAAGAGAACCTGATTATAATCCATAAAAGAAAAATATTTAAAAATTAATCGACTTACTTGTTATCAAGTTTAGATCTACTCAACCTCTGTTTCAAGACATCTTTAGGGGGCTTCAACTGCCTGACAGGAGCCAAGGGAAGATGAGCTCTCAAAGCCCTCGATATCCTGGGCAGCTCCATTACATTTGATAATATTCAACAAAAGTATTCCCAATTGTTGTTATCTTTTATTTCACAAAATGGTGCAATACTTCCGAAAAATAAACAAAACAGATTTGATAGCAACTCAGTTCTTTCAATAAATCAACAAAAAGATTTATTAATTTAATAAGACACTATTGAGTATCTCACAAAGATATAAGGTAAAATACTATTTAAATAATATAATTGTAGCTTACTAAGTTACTAAAAATATCTGCCACACGAACGTTCTAACTTGACAGGACGCTTGACAGCTCTGCTGACCAGTGTTGCCAAATCTGAATCTCCGTTCCCGCTAGATCGTGACAGATCGTCGGTCAAAATTCCGTCAGACCAGTGGCGTAGCGTGGGCCGTGGGTGTCAGCCGCCCGGGGCGGAGGAAAATTTTGCTGCCCTCAATATAGGTATTTCAAACGTAGATTTCCCTTTTTTTATAACGACCGCATTTTTTATACGACGGTTTTTATTTTGCATGAATCGATTTTCTTCCAAAAAAATCATGTTTTAAATTCTGCTACAAATTTATAACTGCTCTCGAAAATCGATAATGGTATCCATGTAATAGGATTTCTCATCTCGCATTTTTACAATGCGTTTATAACACAAGGCAGGTTTTAACGATTTTAAAATTTTGCAGCGTATGGCATGCAACTCGAATGATAAACTGGACTAGGTCAACTATGAATCTGCAACTTGTAATTTAATTTATAGTTATATTCTGAACACAAAACTGATTTTAAATAAATCTCTATGGGGTGAATTAAGACTACACTCAGTACATGAAAACGGTTTATCTTTGATTTTGGCAGCACATTCATATTAGTCTGCAATTAGAATTTTATCACTGCACTTCAAATAAGAAAATGTTTTCCTTCAAAATGTGTCGGGAGATGATTCCACAACTGAAATTTTACATTCTGAATACAAAACTGGTTTAAAGTAAATCTGTATGCGGTGAATTGAAACTACACTCAGAACATAAAAAATGATTTCTCTTTGATTCTGACAGAACACACATAGTCCACAACTAGAACTTTATAACTGCTCTTCGAATTATTTATTTATTTATTTTTTTTTTAAATAAAATAAAAAATAAAAAAATTATAATTTATTGTGAAATTTTGCCGCCCCTTAAAAGTGCCGCCCGGGTTTGATCACCAATAACAAAATATATTGTTACCGCGCGTGTAAGGTAGTGTAACGAGTGATGCAGCACCCAATATTAAGAGGGCCTCCGACTACTAATTATGCTGCTACATAAGGGGCCGAAGACCAACAGGTCTCCCGGCCAAGGGGAATCACTAAATATCGGGGAACCATTAAAAATATTGTCCCTGAATATTGAGGGAACATCTCACTCAAAGGTGGAGTTTTTATTAAAAACACTCGCCGACAAAAACATTGATATTCTGCTTCTCCAGGAGACACATGTCGCAGAAAACGACTCACCACGCTTGGATATCCCCGGCCATAAATGAACTAATACCCCCGGCTATCTCCTAGCAGTAGTGCAGGGACACCCAAAATATGGCTTTGCGACCTACATTGGGCCGAAGCTACAGAATATTACCCGAAAAATCACGGATGGATTTCACGCGATCGGAATTCAGGTTGGAAAACTTGCTATATTTAATATCTACAAACCCCCAAATGAAGTATGGCATTTGTAGCCCGGGAATGCTTGTCTTTCTTTGAAAGAAAAAAAAATTGTACCAGAGCGTGAGGTGGTTAGTGGTATTAGTTACGTTTAAGTGGGTAACAATGCTACGGCGGTAATTACACGTCCACTTCGGAGCGACCTTACTGCGCTCCGTGCCCCGAGCCCCTTGGCCGCCGCACAGAAAAGTAAAGACCAAAAGTAAACTAACGGTTTACAGCGCAGTTCACTGTGAGACTTTTGTGACACTGTGGGCACTGTCGGGATTAGTTTATTTATGGCACTATCGCTCCGAAGTGTACGTGTGGGGGGTGCTTAAAAAATTTTTTGGATTCTGGAAATTTTTGAATTTTGAAAAAAAAAATTTTTAACCCATCACTACCACACAATGCTGCCATGTTCCAAAAATAAAAAAAGGATAAAAAACCACGTAAAAAAAACTTTGTTTTCCGTAAACTTTTTTTTGAGATTGTAAATAAGAAAGTAAGGTACCTAAGTAAAGAATCTACAATTCCTTATTAAAAGCAATCATTTTGTAACTTTCTCTTGAAAAACATGAAAAAAAATGTTTTTTGAAAAAGAAACACCGAACAAATAAATATATTTTTCCTTTTGAAAGAGTTTTTACCTTAAAAATAATATTTTTTATCATTATCAAGTTTGATTTGCTTATCAGAATTTGAACATATTTTTAAAATTTAAATAATAAGGTCGATGAAATGAGGAAAAAAAAATTCCCCCAAAACTCCAATAATATTTTTTTCTACATTTTACAGTGTAGGTACCTAATTAAAGTAACCTTCGTGATATGTTAATTAATTTACTTTTATTAATATATTAATAACAGTTATTGACAAACTTAAATTAGATAAAGAGACATTAGTACCCTTTACACACAGAGTTTACAGCGCAGTTCACTGTGAGACTTTTCTGCGCGGCGGCCTGAAGTGGCGTGGGGCACGTCCCGCTCCGAACTCTGTGTGTAAAGGGTACTAATAACGAGAACAGTGCTGCCATGTACGAGGTGCCGTTATTTTATTATTTATATCCGCAATAAAAAGCTTAAGAAAAACGTGTTTTTTTATGCTTCAAAACATGGTAAATTTTTTTGTCCCTAAAACATGGTTTTTCATTTTCGGAATATGGCATCACTGAACGAAAACAACCAAAACCATACAGTTTTGCCAACTTGACGGATTTCCCGTCATATCTAGCGGATTGGAGTGCCTCAAAACGGGAAAATTTTGTGTTTAACGGAATTTACAGTATGACGGATTTCTTAGCGGATTCGAATAAAGTAACAAAATAACCAATTTTGTAGGGGAAAAAAGCCTAAATTTATGGATTTTTGGAGAAATTTTTAACCCTGAAATTCTCGAGCCACCCCCCCCCCCCCAGGACGAACCAAAATATGGGCGTCTGACGGAATTCTGATCGACGATCCGTCACGATCTAGCGGGAACGGAGATTCAGAGTTGGCAACACTGAAACCATAGAAATTCATTGGTCATCGCGCAATGATCGCGCACAGCGCATATCTATGGTTATCGCGGTGTACTCTTGTTGGCGATTTGATGGATTTCCTCATATTATTATGATGGTCCTTCGCTTAAAAACAGCGTAACAAGGCCAAATTGAGTTTAGAAATGATGGCTCCGGTCCCGAATACCAGGTCGACCACTAATAAGTGTTGTACGATTTGTATAAAAGCAGTGAAATGGCTACCAGTCTTATTTATAGTGACAATCATGGTATGGTCTTATTACGCCTATGTGGTTCAGTTGTGTTTTTGTAAGTATAAAAATAATGTATGGTGTACTGTATTTTATGTTGACTCTTTTCCATCACTGTGACTGATCTTTTTTAAAACCGAATATACCTTTGTTTTCAGTGACAGTTCCGAGTAATTTCGAAAGAGCAATTTACTTAGTAATATATCACTTGCTTTTTGCGATGTTTTGCTGGTCCTACTGGCAAACTATATTTACAGATATTGGGCGTGTACCATCCAAGGTATTATTTCTTACAAAGAATTTATTTGAAATTACACTACACTATAACTTTTCTGTATAATTTACACATCTGTTAACCTAATGTTTTCAGTTCAAAATCCCTGATTCAGAAATGGAAAAGTTATTAGCAGCAGAAAACGAAGAAGCTCAGAGGAGATTGCTGGAGATATTTTCTCAAGAACTACCCATTTACAACAGGTAATTTTTTATTCTCTCCCAACTGAGGATCCTGGCATTGCCCGGGCTTTACACGGTCTTTCGAAATCAGATGTAAACAGTAATCTTCCTCTTATTTTGAATGTGTAGTGTGCAAATTTCGTCAATAGGTATCCAAATTCTGCTTGAAGGGGTGGGGTTTTTCGAAATCTTACGAAGACAATAACATTTGTCTTGTTTTGAAGGTGAAGTACGCAACATTTCGTAAGTCCCGGAATAAAACTAGATTTATTTTCACACCCGCCCTCCACAGCTCTTTACATAAATATTTTTAGTTTTATTTTTAGACAGAACCAATTATTGCACAAATAATTACACAACATTCCAATGCGGTCAGTCAACATTTTTCTATTGAGCGCTTTGCATTAATTTTATTTCCATTGGAACGCTTTACATTAATGTTATTTCCATTAAGATTTTTTCCAACGCTAACAATTTCATCTTGTGTCAATAAAACTGTTTACCAAACGTGCATAGTTACCAAAAGGGAAATATGTTCCATTTTGTTTTATTATTAGTTTTGCTATATATTTATTTTTAACCTAAATCATTATTACCTGTTAAAGTCATTGTGAGAGCAGAAGTGAATCCCTTAAGCCCAGGCAACATATTTATGATCAATTTTGCCACAATGTAAGCGAATAAGTCAATATTATCTGTACCGGCTTGTGTACCCATGTATTGGTAAATAATGCTATCATTATCAGATTTTCTTATCATGGATAAGGTGTTTTAGAAAAATGCTTGTTCATAGTATGGTTCTAATCAGTGTTGACATCCGGGGGGTTTCCGAAAACCCCTTTTAATCAAAATTTCATGAAAACTGTTAAAAATGGCTTTGTAAATAAACTTCTGCTTCCCGGCAATGCAATTTTCAGTTATTAGTAGGACCCGGAAGGGTTTTCAAATTCAAAAAAATGATACCTATAAAAACACATTTTAGATTAGTATAATATTAAGAACTAAAGAATAAACATATAGCTTTAGTCCTTCTCTTGTCTTAAGATTTGCTTCCTAATATTATAAATCTAATAAATAATATTATAATCTAATAAAGTCTAATACTATAAATCTTATGGCTTACAGCTTATTTTTTAGTTATAAAAACCACTAAGAGATTTAGTCTTTCTAAAGCAACATTTACTAATCTAAAATAATTGTTTTACTTATTGTCTAGTACCGTAGAAGAACCATTTGTAAATCAGGAGGGGCAAAAAATTATTTGTGGATATATGCACTCTTGCTTGTTTTTGTACTGGGGATGGTTCATTCGCGGTATTGACTTCAACTGAGTATAAGCAGTCTATTGGCAGTCCCGGATCTACGACTTTCAAACCGGGGCAGAAACTTGATAATGGCGCCCCCTCAAATGCTGGCTGGAGGGGGGGAGGGGGAAATAAAAAATTTCATATCCAATTTAAAGCTCATTCACACAACTATAAAATATAAAAGATCATCGCATGCCAAATGACGCTCTCCATACAATCCCTTCAGACCGTTCACACCTAAGCGGTTTATGTGCAGATCAACCATATACAATACACATCTTACGATGGAACCGCTCCAGAGGCGATATACCTCCCTCTAGCGCCCCCCTCTCCGACGAAAACAGGAGAGGGGGTCATTTTAATTACGGAGCTGCCTAGACCGGTGGATGACTGATGTCAAGTTGATAGATTCAGTACAAAAAATGTGCATTCTGTTGCCGCTCCCTAATTCATCCCCCTCTCCTACCATAGAAAGAAATATTTGATAGCGTCGTGTGAAGGTACAAAAGATAAACGCTCGCGGTTTATTAGATATCTGCTCGCAGTTTTATAGCTGTGTGTGAACGAGCTTTTAATGTAGATCTGAATATAATGGAATCTCTCGGTTCAATTTGGTTAGAACCGTAGAAAGTTCGATAAAAAATTATAGTCTTGACGTGTGCGGTAAAGGAGGAAACCATATGTTTCCTTATAACGCCGTTGGGAAAGTAAAAAAAACCCTCCAATGGTTAGAACCACTGGTGTTTCAATAAGTCCCAACTGAGAAATAATGGAAAAATGCATCTAAAACAACACCTGTAAATCTTTAAAAATGTCTTCGTAATGGTTTATAAACTAAACAAACGTCTTACTAAAACGTTATTTGAGAAAAAATAATGACTCACTTTTGATTACAAAGTCATCTTATGCAGAAACCGAAAAAATTTAATGAAGATTGTGAAAAAACAAAATTTCGTGACGACAAGCATGCACTTAATCCTGTATTAAATCAAATAAAGGCATGACGGCAATTAAGTTTGCGACAGATCACAGAGCGTTGCCAGGTAAAAAAATTATCGAAGGGTATCAGAAATATTGAGTTGGTACGATTTGTTTTATTAAATATTAAAATTATTTTGTTCTACAGCCCTGACTTTGTGATGACCTGTTCGAGTCTTAGTATTTAGTAATAGAATATTTGTAGGGAAAGTTGTATGGAAGTTAATTAGAGTGTTCTTGGTTCTCAATGGGCGATCTGAATCGCAAATGTTGCCCTTGTAAGAATTAGTGCTGTAGAAATTTACAATGAAACCCATATTTAACATTTTTGAAGGGTCCTATGGAAATAAACAAACAATGGATGCGGGAATATAGTGCTACATAAAGCTACATTCATACAATTTTTAATATTTATAAAAAAAGATACATGTTTATTTCGGTGACCGGACAACTCGGAATGAAACCAACTCAGAACTATCTCAGACAAGTCATTTACAGTGATAAAAAATGTATATAAAAATATGGTTAAATACTGAGAATAAAGTCAACTCAACACCTCCTTGAAAGCCATTAAAAGCTATGAAAAATATAATTTGAAATTATTTTTTTAACCAATTTTTTTTATATATATTTTTAATCACTAAATGACTTATCTGAGATGGTTCTGAGTTGGTTTCATTCCGAGTTGTCCGGTCACCGTTAAATAGGTTACGTTAGGTTAGGGTTAACGGCTAATTTAAAATTATTTTTTTCGTAGCTTTTAATGACTTTTCAAGGAGGTGCTGAGTTGACTTTATTCTCAGTTGGCATTCAACCGTTTATTTCACGTATAAATGAATGTGTTTATAATAATGCCATTATTCCTAAATGCTTGGCTACAGCAGCGTGTTTTTCAATGGGATTTTTTTTCTCCTTGGAGAGTTTGAAGATATTTCTGGTAGTAACAAGTGTTCTTTATGCCTCACTGCACATTCCATTGTTATTGAATTGTCTTGCCTTGGTAACACCAACCTTGGCGTATAATATACGTTGCTGTGAAGTAGCTATTAGTGAAATTGCGAGACACACTTTGTTTTGATTTTATTTATTTGTTTTCATATAGCACAAGATAGTGTTTTTGCATCATGAATAAAGGTTAATGAATCAATTCATTTGATTTAATATTATAATTACCGCCACCGTTGAGGTCCTCTACTACGAAACCAAAGGTCAGGGTCTAAATCCCGGCATGCGCAAATAAAATTTAATTTTGTGATATTTCACAATTGATTCATTTTACATATAAATAGTGTGGTTCCATGCCAACTCGGAATGAAACCAACTCAGAACCATCTCAGATAAGTCATTTAGAGTGATAAAAAAATAATTTTAAATTAACCGATAACCCTAACCTAACTTAACCTATTTAACCAATTTTTTATTTATATTTTTTTATCACTCTAAATGACTTATCTGAGATGGTTCTGAGTTGGTTTCATTCCGAGTTGGCCGGTCACCAAATAGTGTATACATGGCACATTCCAAAGTTGAAACATGAATATTTAAAAAAAAATCATGTTTTTTTTTTTAATTGCTGCAAATTATTTATTTTATGCTTATCTCGCCGGATTTAAATCATTTTGTCGGGCTTTGAAAAATGCAAACTTTCATAATTGTTTTAAGTATTAAAACTAATTTTATAAAAAATAAAAGTAATTGTAAATACTCATAAATCATTATTGTTTTAGTTTTATTGATACATATTTACAGTTAAAAAATAATAAAAATGTTTGCACACTTCATATTCAGCAGTCAAAGGGTTAAAATTAAAATTTATTGTACATGATGTCATATCAAAATAGATAAGAAGAAGTATTTTCTTTTTAAGTGACTCACTTTTAGAAATATGAAGACACTAAAATTTCTTTTTGAATTACTCACTTTTATGCAGAAAAAAAATACTTAGTATTTGTTACGAATCTACTTTATTCTACCTGTTAGATAAGCACTTTATAATTCTACCTTATTAGATAAGCATTTTGTCGGTTTTAGTTTGAATGAGGTAAACCGGTTCCTTTTTATTCAAATTTTATGGCGATTAGATTCAATTAAATAAGTAACTGTCTTTTGACCTGATAATCATTCTGAACTTCCTAAAAAAAATGAGAGAAGTCACAAATTTACAAGAGATCAACGAAAAAAAAAACTTAACACTTATTACTATATTCTGGATCAATTAATAAATATATTGACTTTTTTCATATAATTCGTGTGCATTTTATAGAAGCCAAAAACTATTTTAGCTATTAAAAAAAACAATTTTTTAAAGGTTTGCTTCAAAGGTTTTTTTTTTCCGTACGTCATAAAAAAATATTTTTATTTAGAATATATTTACCAATTCTGGTACAGAATTAATTTAGGCCTTGAATATAGAATTAGTTCTGTACTAAAAATTGTAACCTGCTTCCGACAATAAATAATATAAGTAAAGTAATGTGCATAAAGAGTTTTACTTTCTTTTATCCACTGGAGCGATTTTTGCCATATATTGGCGCCATTTTAAATGTCTCCGATTGCTTTTTGGATAAAAAAGGCAATTTATCTCTTGATTTGGCAAAATTAAAAAAAATATATATTTGTAACTCCCTCGTTTGTTATTTTGAACTTAAAACGAAGCTATTATCATAGTATTTTTCATAGATATGCACCTTCCATTATCAAGTATACCACAGACAATTTACAGAAATCGAAAATATTATATGATGACTCGAATAAGTACCTCTCACGGCAGTTTCAAAGTAAGAAACACGCAGGATTTGCGCAGTTATAAACATTACGATTTTTTTAATATATTTTTTATAAATCCTACAAATATCAGATAAACGGTAAAATACAGGTTAATTCATTAGCTATACAGCACTGTTATAAGTTTTTATATCCCTATGTTAAAATTCGAAGGTATGATTTTTTTGACGTTGGTGAAAAATTTAAAATCATTTTCTGAAAATCTCGAGCAAACGGAAAAAAAAATCTTAAAATGCGCTGTCGCTCCAGTGGTTATGCACCGAAGTTAAGACAGTATTGATATGGTAAAGAATGACCACTGAAATTCATCTACACTCTAATATTTCCTCTCTTTCAGAACAATATCTGGTGCGATACGATACTGTGATCGTTGCGTTCACGTGAAACCCGACCGCACGCACCACTGCAGCGTTTGCGGAACGTGCGTACTGAAGATGGACCACCACTGCCCGTGGGTCAACAACTGCGTGTCCTTCTACAACTATAAATACTTCATCCTCTTCCTGGGCTACGCGCTTTTGTACTGCGTCTACATCGCACTCTCCAGTATGCAGTACTTTGTCATATTTTGGAAGGTTCGTCTTGCCTTTAATTATTTCATCTTTATTTGTCTGTTGTGCTGTGTTTGATTCTCCTGTTTTTTTATATTGTTGCATCCTTCGTCAGGGGCTCTAGCACGATCATTTTGATAACTAAGCAATATCCGTATAATAAGCTTAGCTCTTGACATTTGTTTATCCGTGTTCCGAGCATGACTGATGATCGATAAATTATTTGATATTAGGAAAAAAAGCCCTATGATGGCAACACTGATGCATTCTAAGAATATATTATATGCAGAAATATGCGTAGATTCTCTTAACTAAATTATTTTTATCAAAAAAAATTTGCCTTTGTTGTCTGTTTTTTGACCAATACTCTTATCATTATTGTCTGTGATATCATGAATAACTGTCGTTGGCGGTCAGCGGCTGAGTTGAAAATCGGGTCTGGTTCCCATCCAGGCATCGTGAGTTCAATTCCTCGGCTGGCTAAGTCCTCCATCACGATAAGCAACATTTTCCACTTGCTGTGATGTAGGAGGAGGTTTTCAAATATGTGAGGTTGTTCGTAACCCGGGAATGTTGTCTTTCTTTTTAAATTGAAAAAAATTCAACTCCCGACATAAGTTCAAATCTCTCTCTCTCTGTTAATTAAAGAGCAGCCTATTAATTTCTGTTAATAATATTAATCTAAGATAATTTCCATGCGGAATTTTAGCTGCTTTTGTTTTTGAAATGTAGACATGCATATCTAGGGAGCAAACAGGCTCGATAAAATTACAGCATTTTGGTAGAACTGCCAAATGTAATTGTCGTGATTGCGAATGTCGGCCATCAATATTGTTGAAGAAGACTTTTATCATGTCGATGTTGACTTTCATGCTAGGGTCCCGGGGCTGATGTAATGGTCGGTGTGTTGAACACTAACAAAATGGTAAAATCTTTAGAGATGGGTAGAGCTAAATAAAGCATAACACTCCCAAACAAATTTTTGAACTGCCTTGAGAAATTGCAAGTAAGGAGGCTGAACAAAGACAGGAGAAAATAAACCGCATTTACATAATAAATTTTATGTGAAAAAAATTTTTTCAATATTCATTTTAACTTTAAATATTTTATTATAATCTAGTTAATAAAGAAAATTAAATTTGAAATTTGTCCACTCTCATATCTGATTATTTTACAATATTGTTTAAGAAGTAGGTACAGCTTTTTCCTATCTGCCGTGGTGTAAAGAAAAAGACTTGTGACACAGTTATGTGGCTTAGCATTTTTTGCCTTTATTGCATCTTGGCTTCTAGCAGCAAAACTCCTACTTTTCTGTGATATTTTTAATATCTTTTATCATGCTTAATGAACTGTGCCTGCATTTGTCATGGAGAAGTCAAAATAGAGTTGTTTTAACAAAAAATGAGGTTTATTCTCTTCTGCCTTTTAAAAATTATTGATATATTTGTATTTATTCCCGTGTTATTTTTTTTTTAAATCACTTAGTCTGTCGGTAGATACTTCCTGTAATGTGACTACTTAAACATTCTGTCTATCACAAACTGTTATTGGTCATTTTCTTTTTATATTCTCCCTGAAACAGTCATCGTTGAATTGGATGCATCAACTATTTTCTAACTATGTATTGTCAAATTCAATACACAGCTATTATAACTCAGCAGAGTAATCTCTTCTCTTCTGAAGTTTCACAAAACTATTATGTGCTGTTCTTATATGCTAGATGGCGCCGTAACATTTTTTTAATGGTAACATTGCATTATTGAGCTTTAGGATTTTGCTCACAGACTTTACCATAATATGACAGACAGTTTCATGTTGATTTATTTCATGATATCTTCTCAAGCTGTTTTGTACATTTAGGTGACCTCAATAGGAATAATAGGAAGGTCTCCCGAGGTCAGCATGCTATTTACTATTAAGCCATAAAACAACATCCTGCTTCTAATACTATCATATACATATCTAGTTGAATTCAACACCAGTGGAGTTCTCACAGTTCAGACTATCATACTGTCATCAATAGTTTATCCGATAATACATTGTGATGTATTCAATATTCACCATTAATATTTCTTTTTATTGTTTTTCAAATTGCATACAAGTAGTTTTCAATGAACATTGTAGTAGAGATAGATAGCGTTATCACATGTAGAGTTTGATTTGAATTATAATAAACTCAGTAAAGAAATATGTAGCCCAAATGTATATGTTGGTACATTTAATGCTGCTGAGCTAATCTTTCAATTTTCTAAAAGTTTCCTACTTTAAAAACAAAAAAATTATCTTCTACATTTTACCTGAAAGTTACAAAACACTATTACAATGCTTTTATATAACATTCAGAGTGAAACTTAAGTACCTATTGCTTTTGTGAAAGACCATCAGTTTTTTTTTTAACAATTCGATTTTTCTCTAACATTCGATAGCGTTCTTTCGATCTTTAACATTAGCAGTCTATTTGTAACTATTGAGTGAAATAAATCATAATTATGTCTATACGTTTTTCATGCCTTGCAGTGTTGCCATTAAAATTAGCGCCGTCATAATAGTCTTCAGTGTTGTCAGCCATCTAACATTTCATGATAAAACACCTCACTCACCATAGACAAATTGATTTTAGATTGTTTTGGATGTGTTATGATGCATGAGTCCTTTTCTACAAGAACAGTTTATACACTGTTGTACATACTCAGTATATTATTCCACATCTGTTTATATCTGAGCGAAGGATAATTTTATTAGATTCATAAATTAGACTTTTAACAATAATTGTTAAAAAAATGATAGAGCCAATATTTTTTGGCTTCCATTATTTTTTTTAAAGAGTGGTGATAGCTGTTTTCCCCCTTTCAAAGGCATCATTAAATAAATAACCATGTTGATTAAATGAATTTGAATTATGATAATATACATTAAACCTTAAATGTTATAATATTTTTAAAAGTAGTCACTCTTTGGTGGAATGTTATTAAAAATATATCTTTGTTTGCTCAATAAAATCAATCAACATAATGGAAAGTACCATACTTACTTAAAACCATACACACTTAAAATCTTGTATTTCCCTTTCTTCCCCTGTCTGTTTCTGCTATTGCTTCTCTCTCTTTCACCTGACGTAATAACTTGATGGAATTTATGATCTGCATTATTTATTTAGTCATGTTGCCCTGATGAAGTCATGATTGTGTCTGAAACTAATCGGCTTAAACCTTTTGGACACATTAAATTGTTGCTCGCAAACCTTTTGTCACACTTGACTGTCTCATTTGACATTGTCACAAATCACACTTGTCACACTTTTACTGTCACATTTGATATTGTCACAAATCTTCATTCACTTCTGCTTTGACTTTTTTGACACTGTAAAATTTAAATTTGGCTTGTTTGATCGGGCATTGATTAACCCGTCAAGCATAACGGTAATCAACTTTAACTTGATAGGTACTGTTCAAATATTAAAATTGGCACTAATCGTCGATTTGATGACAGCCGTGGTTCAGACAACTAGGCCTAATGGCCGATTTACACTGTGATTAGTGTTAGGGTAAAACCAGGAGAGATACCAATGCTTTTATTTTATTCTTATTCTTCCATTCTTCCATTATTGGATGGCGTCTCTCCTGGTTTTACCCTAACACTAATCACTTGCTGCTAATCAAAGTGTAATAATTCAGGCTTTAGGCGATCAAAGGGAAAACTAACGCCATGCGCATTCAAATGACTTTTGTCAAGGCAACATTTTAAAAATCCATTGCATTATTTTTTTTAATTTTTTTATTTAGAATACATACATATAACAGATTTAAAGGTAAACAATATGGTTCTTAAAACTAATTACAATATATTAATTTCTTGTTAACAAGCTACCCAACTCAATAGAGAAAGAATTTCTCGTGTTTGAATTTTGGAGTAGTGCCATTGTAAAAACATAGGTACATAAATTATGTTATTTTAAGTAATTAAATTACAAAGAAAAAATAAATAAACATTTATACATGATAACCAGTCTATATAATGAAAAAGAATAGATAAGAGTTAAAATTTGACATACAATATAGATAAAACAGGTATAGATATGTAGCAGAAATAAAAGTATTATATATGGAGGTGCATGCATGATGTGACATTAGGGTGACTTTTTAAGGATTTTGAAACTGTTACCATGACAATAGTCACCCTTGCGCGCCTGGCCTAAAACTTAAACTGGAGTAAAGTGGACAAAGATATATTTTGAATAACTAATGTGTTACTATTTATCTGTTTTTTCTTTCTTTTAAAGGATATGTCCATGTTTCAGGGGGAACTGGAAGGAATGGGAAGGTTCCACATCCTTTTCTTGTTCTTCGTTGCATTAATGTTTGCCATTAGTCTTGTGTCGTTTTTCGGTTACCACGTCTACTTGGTCATGCAAAACAGATCTACACTGGGTGAGTGACATTTTTTTATTTTCAGAAAAGTACATATAGGGTTTTCCAATAAGAGGTGTTATTTTGATATTCAAAGAAAAATGCCATTTTTTAATATAAATGATCGGACGTTTATTTCATTATAAAGAGGAAGGTATGCCGTTAATAGTGGAAAATAACATCAGGCAAATGACCACCACAACCAAGTTTACAGGACCATATCCTTTTCATGAAATTTTCCATAACCAAATCGCAAAGTGGCTGCCCTATGTCCTCGATAGCCTCACGAATTCCATCTTTGAGGTCTTGAATCGACGCTGGGCTGTTGGCGTAGACCTTCTCTTCCATGTGGCTCCAAAGGAAGAAGTCGCAAGGTGTTAAATCACAAGATCTCGGTGGCCAATTGTGATCACCTCTTCGAGAGATAACACGGTCCGGAAACTTTTCCCGTAAAAGATCAATGGTTTAGTTGCTTGTGTGGCACGAAGCGCCGTCTTGTTGAAAGTAAACGTTGCCCAGATCAATACCATCCAATTCCGGCCATAAAAAATCGTTAATCATCTCTACCGAAATAGCGGGCTATTCAAAATAACACCTCTTATTGGAAAACCCTTTACAATATTCTCTCAGTAATCTGTCGCTCGATTATCCTACAACTACCATGCCATTATTTTTACTATTTGAAAGCACGAAAACAAGCTCTATAATTCGCCTGTATTCATTTGTTAAATTCAGTAGTCCGCCGTGTGCACTCTAGCGCTAAGCTTGTGACGGGTTGGATTGTCTTACTCATACACTCAGTTACTATACTTATTGCTATCTAGCTTGCTCCAGCTGGCCATTTTACCAGCCACCAGAGTTAATAATTGTTGTTTAGGCAATTTCATTTAGTCCTGTGTACTATTGTCTAGCAATTGTCGCATGTGTTTCTGTTCGTTTTGTTCTGTCATGTTTTTTTGTTTGAATAAGTTTACAAAATGTTGTCTTCTCGCAAGTTTAAACATGGCACTTTAACTTCAAACTAAAAAAATCGAAATTTTTCAAAAGTTTGATAGCGGTGTTGGCTTGTTTTCCACTAATTTGCCCACTTTTTGCCCAGTTTTTGGGGTGACCCTTGCCCAGTTTTTGGGGTGGCAGATTAGTGAGAGAGTGCTGTAGTTGTATAAAGATTTTTGACATAATGCTTGTTTACTGTGTCAATTAATATTGTTTTTTGAGGGCCATCTGTTTCAACGGTGCTAGAGTAAAAACAAGAGTTAAAAAATGCCTGTTTTACGTTACTTTTAACTTTTGCTTTTACTTAACGAAAACTGATAGTTACTCTAGAGGTACTCCACCATTTTGACAGTTCTGTTGGAGTTAAGGTATGAAATTGCGTGCTTCAACATTGACTATTAATCATGCTTAATATTATAGATGATGATGATAGTGACGATAAATTCCTCATCCAATTTGTCTTGCAGCGAAAACCAAAAACATCTTGACCCCGTGTTAATTATGGACTATCCCGAAGATTTGTCGATAGATTTCGTAAAATTTGTTACTCATCAAATTCGAAGAGATATTACAACTACTGGAAAATAAATTATATTTTTTTTGTGAATATCAATCGTATTATATGTTATATATCAAATTATAGGTCATAATTTATTTTAAAATACTATTTTTGATATTTTTATAGGAACAAAGCTGTCATATCCTAGTGGATATTTTGACAGTTGTTCGGGTTTTTAAATTTAATTTATGGTGTGGCCGCACTAAAAATAATGCAATGCGTTTTTCACAGCATTTTAAGGAATTTCTGCTTTTTAGACTGGCTACAGTAACAATTATTACTTTAGCAAAAGCACACTTGAAACAGTGCTTGGTCCTATTTAACATCCTTGTTACTTTAAATGATGGTTAAAATTTGAAATTAGTTCATGATTTAGCTTTATGTTGAAACAGACTGCCCTGAATTAATTAACAGTTTAATTAGTGTAGACATCAATGTCTTGATAAACAATAATATAATTGGCCCTTAACCCACAACTTAGAGATGTTTTGATGAAAATGGATTTTATCTTAAAAAAAAATTGTTTAGCACAAAAAGTTAAATGTACAAGCTCTTTAATTCAGCACTACGGAAGTCGCATCTCCAATAATCTGGGTAGTTTGAATGTCATAAAATAATGTGTTTTTGATAAGAGATTATTTTGACAGACAATAGAAAGAACATTATGTGTTCATAAGTTCATAAAACTTCACTTGGAAGTTTTAAATTTCATTTGTAGGAAAAACATAAATACTTTTGCTTGATGTTTTTTGTTTCCTGGTTTTCCCTACATTCCAGCACCATCAGATTTTATATAGTGCTGAATTAATGAGATTCTACTCTATTTATTTTTTATTTTTATTATTTTAATATTACATTGGTTACAGTAATGACGTATTGCCCATCTCACTAGGTGTGAATTAATCAATTATTGAGCACCATCATATAAATATGACGACAAGATCAATAAAATAATTTTTCTGGGCTATTCTGGGGAAACTACTTAATGGTAATACATGAACACATTATCTGGTAAGATGGTACAATTTACAAAAATATCAATTTGCAAAAAACATATAAGTTGTTACGAAAATAGAATCAGCTCACGGGCGCTGAAAATTTTACTTCAGAACACCGAGAGTTAATATTAGAAGATACTTTCAGTATCTTGGAAAAATTTGGTAACCAGATCTGTAAAGTCAGGTACAGTGAAATTCTCTTATAAGGTCTTTAAAAAAAACTTCTCATATTATGTGGGATGAATTGGGTCATTTTTCAAATTCAGCCTATCGTCCCACGGGTCGGTAAGAAATCAACATAAACCGAGTGCTGCAAGACCCCGCTTACCAAGTCTTAAGTCTTCAAAAGACTGAAAAAATAAGACTTCTTAATCATGAAAACTCCTTAAGTTGGGTTCACTGTATTTCCAACATTTCTCTTTTATTTCTGGTTGTAAACTAGCTGTTTATACAATTTCAGAGGCTTTCCGGGCGCCAATATTCCGTTCGGGCACCGACAAGAACGGCTTCTCTCTCGGCCGGTACAACAACTTTCAAGAGGTATTCGGGGACAATCCCAAGACGTGGCTGCTGCCTATATTCACAAGGTAAGCTATTCAAATATTCCTTGGCTAATGTGCTCTACACTTCTTTATCTTCTGTTTTCCTAATCCTTCCCTCTGTAAATATCACATATTTTCCATTATTACTATTATAAAAAACAAACAGAAGTTTTCCAAACAACTTATGAATTCGAAGATTAGATTTTAGTGGCTCTTAATTATCGGTGTCATGGAAGAAAATGGCTAATTTTCAAAGACTAGGAATACAGTGAATTCTGTTTCTACACGATTTGCATATAGCACTGTCCGTTCTTATTAGAATCCTAAATTTTTTCCACTCCCATGCAAACATGCAATACTAGTGTAAAAATAAACAGTCCTTTTGTATTTTTTGACATCCTGGAGTGATACAATAGATCTTTCCATTTTCCTATACATTATGTAATGTATTTTTTACATGGAAACATAAAAGCTGTGCAAAGTATCCCCTTAATTAATTAATCTTTAATTGAGAATTAATTAGTATAGTTTGAAAGCGAGCCTTTTTTCATTATATTCCAACAAGTTTTTTTAATAGGTAGAAGTTTTGTAAAATTGATATAATTGAGAAAAATGCTCCATTTCGAAAATTAGAAATATGTAGCTAATTTGATTTTAGGTCCTTTAAAACAAATTTAAAAATGTTCATTTTTTGCTTGAAATTTACAGCATCGATGAACTTGTATAAAACTTACAATAAAATAGCCAGTAATTTGATTTTACGTAGGAATTGCTATGAATACATACATGAAATAATATGTTTTGAATCTTAGATCCATATAACTAGTAGATTAGTTTTACCTGTTATTTAGAGATGATTCGTAAAATAGAAATATTATATTATTGAAGGTGAAGCAAGACAATGAAATTTGAAATTTATATCCCTATGCATTATAATATATCCACAGATTAGTATAAAAATGTTTACATAATCCTGATATGTGTTATGAAAATTGTTTTTACTGCGTATTTTCATATTCATTTCCCCGCGTTCATAATTTGTATATATTTATTTTTATGAATAACAATGGTAAAAATGGTTTCATGTTTGCAGAATTATTTTTGTAATGCAAAAAACATAACACAACATATGAATTACAATGTTAGTATGTATAACCACGACTTCTACAAAGGTGACAGCATTATAAGAATCATGCGTATATTCCCTTATACACAAAAATATTTATCCAGTGTTTGTGTTTAGATAACTTGTGAATGTCTGCTTTAAACCCGCAAACTCGGGTTTAAACCAAATTATGTATATAGGACCTTCCTTTAATATAATATTTTAACAGACAGCCCATTTTAGTTGCTTCATTTTAAAACAATTTTTTTTTTTTTTTTTTATATTAACTCCACACAGGAGGCCCTGAGGGAAATTACACATTTCTAAACAGTTTGTTTTCTACTCAAACCTTTTTTCAACAGAAGACGTTGACAATATTAATTTTAAACAAGCTTTATCATTTTTCTCCTCAAGTTTAACAATAAATAATATCATATAAAAGCATTTCATCAAAATGTTAAAATATTTTTGTGGGAATACTTTTCAAAAATTGTCTGTAAATAATTTAATGATTTTTTATTGAATTGGCATTTTTTGTTAGTAGCTTCTTGGAAAAAGTGTTCATTCATCATCACCAATGATTAGATTGATAGAATGTGATCATTAAGCTAGTCTCACACAGCACTATAAACACTCTCATGGCTTGGACTACTTCACCACATCGCTGGCCATACCATTGGATTGTCCATGCCATGGCCGTTGGATTGGGATATGGTGAAATTCATACCATTGGATTGTCCATGCCATGGCCGTTGGATTGGGATATGGTGAAATTCATACCATTGGATTGTCCATGCCATGGCCGTTGGATTGGGATATGGTGAAATTCATACCATTGGATTGTCCATGCCATGGCCGTTGGATTGGGATATGGTGAAATTCATACCATTGGATTGTCCATGCCATGGCCGTTGGATTGGGATATGGTGAAATTCATACCATTAGATTGTCCATGCCATGGCCGTTGGATTGGGATATGGTGAAATTCATACCATTGGATTGTCCATGCCATGGCCGTTGGATTGGGATATGGTGAAATTCATACCATTGGATTGTCCATGCCATGGCCGTTGGATTGGGATATGGTGAAATTCATACCATTGGATTGTCCATGCCATGGGCGTTGGATTGGGATATGGTGAAATTCATACCATTGGATTGTCCATGCCATGGCCGTTGGATTGGGATATGGTGAAATTCATATCATTGGATTGTCCATGCCATGGCCGTTGGATTGGGATATGGTGAAATTCATACCATTGGATTGTCCATGCCATGGCCGTTGGATTGGGATATGGTGAAATTCATACCATTGGATTGTCCATGCCATGGCCGTTGGATTGGGATATGGTGAAATTCATACCATTGGATTGTCCATGCCATGGCCGTTGGATTGGGATATGGTGAAATTCATACCATTGGATTGTCCATGCCATGGCCGTTGGATTGGGATATGGTGAAATTCATACCATTAGATTGTCCATGCCATGGCCGTTGGATTGGGATATGGTGAAATTTATACCATTGGATTGGCCATGACATGGCCCATTGGATTGGGATATGGTGAAATTGGCCAAGCCATGAGAGTTTTATTATAGCGCACGTGACTAGCATTTTTGTATTAACATTTTTACACAATCTCAATGAATGAATTGACTTCTCACTCTTCACAAGTGTTTTAGTCAGTGTCAAGTTGCGATGGTAAGATCATTCAGACGGTTGACATAATTCGTTACATTATTTAAGTATAAGTATGTTATTTTTATAAGGTTGCTTAACTTGAATATAAATGTATAATTCAACGCTTCAATCCGTGTGGTTGGATTGTTTGGATTTACCGCAACTGGCACGGTGTCTTCTGTTCTGTGTAGTCTGGGTGACGGCTCAGAGTTCCCCGTGAGCGGGATCCACCAGCAGCCGACCCTGAACCATTACATCAGCGCTGGGGGCGTGACGGTCAACCAGCACACCTACCACTCCATGGGCACCACCCGATCAAGGTCAGACATCTGATGGCCCGGCAATCCCGTGCTGATCTGACGGCAGACTTTAATCAGACCATCTTGGACAGTGAATCCTCAGAGTCTCGCGTACCAACGCTTTTGTACCAACTATGTTTACAAGAAAAAATACCCCTTCTCTCCCTAACCTAGTTCTGAGATAATCTATAAAACACTTTTTATCTTCCAGGTTTTCAATGTTCCACTATTGGATTCCTTGTTTTTAATGCCTTTTTTTGGGATCAAACTGCCAATAATAAAAACGATCAAAAACCGACCATTTTGACAGAATCTTATGTAAAAATAATATGACAGGCCCTTATTCGATAAACTGGACAATTCGTCCTAGTTATATTGTGTTGTTTTCCAAGACAACTTAATATTCAAAGATCCACAGATCTATATGATTGACGAGTGGAATTTACGATTTATTACTACTTTCATTAGCAAATGCGTTTCAATAAGATATGAAATTTTTCAATAATTTTAACACCGTATTACAAAACATAGATCTGCATTTTTAAAGCTGCTTAAATAATCAGCATAAAATTAATCTATCACAGAACTGAATAGTATTAACATCCTTGCAGAGTAAATAATTTTAAAATGTCTCAGAGTTAATTGGTCTAAACCTTTCAGGGTATTAAATCTAAATAATATATTAATAACAAACTTTATATCCTACGAAGGAACTCAGGGTTCACTGTTTAACGATGGATACATTTATATCTCGGAGGTACTAGATAGCGGATAGCGTTCATAGCAACGTGGTTTTGGGATTAGGTTGCATTCAAAAGGTTGTGGACACTGTAATACGTATAATCACATTCATCAATTCTAGCCATTACATCTGTTAACACTTTGGTTCAAACATTTTCGGGATATCATTTTGGTGATATAATTTGCATGGTTTGTTACAAGAGAAGTTTCTTACATGAGAACATGATGTGAATCCATAACAAATCCACCTGAAAAAACGACATACCCCAACATCAGTTAATATGGCGTATTAAGTGACACATAGAAATGTCAAACAAGCTTGTACTGATCAGGAATTATGACACGCACAGAGATGGCGTGATTAAACCCCCACTGCGTAATTAAATGTTTATTTTACAATTAACTCAATATTTCATCATTCGTATTAAAATTTATGAAGTGGGTATAATTTTTAAGATGATTTCCACCAATAATGAGAAATTGAACTTTTAAGGTTAGGAAAAGAGTGAAAAGTGGCAAATATGTAAGTGTAAACTTTAAGTATAGTTAGTAGGGAGTTAATTTATTGAAGGTCATGGAAAACTTAAAGAACAAATTTAATGCACAAACGCTTTAAGGGTGCAACCCTCAATTTGCTTTTTGGTTTGAAACGCTTGCAACACATGAATTAAACATCCAAATGCTTCAGCAATTAATAGATGTTAAGTGATTAGTTGTCCATAGGTTGGTACATGAACATCTCACATCATATTCTCATGTTTAAATAAATTATATTAAAGAAATGCTCTAAAGATCTAGATAGATTCACGCTAATTTGAGTACATATAGACTGAATGTCATAGCATCCATCTCCTTGTGATTGATTGATTGTAAGGTAAATGATATCATTTTTGAGTAGAGATTCTTTGTGGCTGAAGACTGATCAGATTTCTATTTACTGCTCTTAGATCGTAACGCATAAATTTACTATTTAAAATTTATCAGCTATTTAATTATTATTAAGATTAAAATTTTAATGTTTTTGTGCAAAATAATATCAAAAAATAAATTAAAAACAATGATCAAAGAATGGACTTAATAAAAATGGATACTTTTGATATTTACATACAACCATGATTTCTAAATCTTTTCAAATTAATTTTAAGTTTTCTAATACTTTTGGAGTGAATTTGATGGTTATGGGGTTGATTTTTTTGATTATCACGTAATTCCATGTGTTGTTTGAATTGAGTATTTTAAGGCTTAATAATAAAATGCTTTAGCTTTACACTTTCTTTGTGACCGATCAATACTTGAATTAAATCGCCAGCAGCATAAATTTGTAAATAAAGCACAAAAATAAGTAGTTCTTAAAAAAATTGATCTTTGAATTGATTGCGGTTCTCAAGGTGGCTTGTAATTTTGAAATAGTTTTATCTATAATAATTGTTTTATATTTGGGTGTGTTTGGCTGCCAAGCTATTTTAGACGCTGGACTTGAAACAACTGAAATAAATTTTAGTGCCTTAAATTAGTTCCGCATTTTCCACTGTAGGCAACTTGCTACTAGATGTCGCTAGATATTCTCGTGCTTAGCACATCAATGCCTTACTATAATCTAAATATAATTCTCATATAAGAAGCTCACGCAAGACTTCCCAAAGACCAGAGAGATCAGCAGTAATTGTGTCCCGTCTATTTAAGAAGGTTTCGCCACAAGAAGTTTTCTCCACGAACTTATCGAGACACATTGGAATATCGACCATTATTTGTAACAATAAACTACATAGTTGAAAAATGCTCCTAAAAGTTATTCACAATTATATATGTGTTATAGAAACTGATAATTTAATTGTGTATTGGCTTCGATCCTAATGTACAAATTCGCAAGTAAATTTAGCTTATCGAGATTTCACAACATATTTAAAGTAAGTATAGAAGATTTATGCGCATTTTGCTAAATTATAATATTGAAATACTATTTATTAAATTGACAAGGTTCTTAAAACACCAATATATTATTATACAAAAGTCCGATATACATAGTTCTATGATTGCTTGCTGGGTGAAAGCATAACAAAAGCTTTAAAGTTTTAATATTACTAACATGGGTTTTACTTCTTTGGTTTTGAGGTTAACTTGCCACACAATGTGAACAAAAAGTAATAATTTTATTTATTTTGCAACAGCGGGCCCGACATTATAGAAAATGAATCTACAAGCCTTTATCCACGGACTCCGTATGTTGCACCCAAAATTGTTTAAGCCTCGTTGCGCATGTATTGTTTTTCATAGACTATAGGCAAAAAGAATTTATCTATGACTGATAGATTATTTAGTAAATGTTAAATAAAATAATATGTCCTTTGTATAAGCTAGTTCAAGAAGTCATCCAGCATTGGAAGTTTACTGCATCATTCAATGTTTGAGCATTTTGTTTGAATTTCTAATAAGTTTTCTTTAAATGGCTAATATTAATTCCGATAATCGATTGGTCGAGCTGTATTCACGTTGGATTTAAGGAGCCAGGAATCTTTTTCTTGTAATGGAAAATAATGATTGCACCGAACAAATCGTCCCTTAGCTTACAACACCGCTCAAGTCGAAAATTGGCAGTTTTCACATTTTAATGCCTTTAGATGGAGCTGCTCATTGCGCGTCTAACCATTGGTCACGTGATATAGATTTCAGTCAATCAGAAGCCGTAATTCGAAAAGTAGTGACAGCGCGCAAGTCGGTTGGCCTCTCAACACCGCACAGTTTTTTTTGTCTCCTGTAAAGTTGGTAAAAATGACTTATGCGGTGTTGTTAGCTAAGGGACGAAATGTCATTAAGGACTCACGCCAGAATGGCCACCATTGAGGGTTCAATTAGCAACCAATGTATACTGCTTATTGTTTTATAACTTCTTCTACTTTGCACACCTCTGGTCTCATTTTTCTTAAGGAGATAACAATATATCCAAACGAGGTGCAAACGAATTTATTATCTTTGTTATATTAATCTTGAAAGTAAGTTATTTTCTATTTGAGTGCCCTTAATTTTTTTTTATGTGTATAATATCAATAATTATTGTATAAAATTATTGTCACAAAGTGAGAAGTGTTTTTCCAGTGTGCTAATTGTCAAAAGCTTTACATGTCAAATACCTTATTGCTCACAAGGATCAAATGATTTACTTAGGTTTAATTTTAGTATTTTTCCAACACTACTTAAATGTTTAAATATAATGTCAATGCATTCAAGGGAATAGTTTGGCTAGTCAATATTGATTTTCACTCGTAAAACAAGGTCATATTTATCTATTGTTTTCAATAGATTGCCAACCAAAAAATACATGACAAATAATTAATTTGTGGTAAAATTACATCAGAAAACAATAGATTGAAATTACTTTTTTTTAATGTTCCGTGTAAATATATTTGCCCATAATTGAACAGGCCGAATAGAGTACAGGCCTGCACAACCACCAAATTGCTGTTGCTAGGTAAACTTCACTGTTTAAAATAGTCTAATCATTGTTTATTTAATATGCTTGCGGTAAAACAGCAGAAACAATGACACAATTTGGTAGGTGGGTATGGGTAATGCCGTCCCAGGAATCATTTATTGGATAAGGTCACCCCAAGTGGTTTGCTACGTTTGGCGACTTAGCAGGGGTGCCTGGGTTCATGGGGTGAGATTTAGGTTCCGGATCTTGGCGGCAGATGCAACTGTCCACCAACTGCGTGACAGGCTAGATTGGAAGAGATCGGTTGAAGAAGACTTTTTGACCTCTTCAACAGGACTCTCTCGGAACATCGCCCTGCATCGCAGTAGGAGGGATAGATTCATATATCCATCACTTCTAGACACACTGTGTCCGACCCCCAGATTCCTACCCACCCTTCATACCTTTTCCTTTCTAGTACTTTTTCTTCTTCCTCCCCTAAAAAGATCTTCCCCACAGCATCCCCAAAGATGACGTAGACCATGATGGAAATTATTTTCCTCAGAGCCTCCTGTGTGGAGCTAATGTAAAAAAAAACGAGTATCAACAACAATCGCCGCCATTTGCAAACTTTTGTTGCACGATAGCACCGACTGGGTCGCGTGCCCGCCGCCTGTACTCTAGTCGGCCTTGCATAATTAAATGACAACATCATTCCGCTGCAGTTCTATCATCTTCCAAATTATATTAGTACCTAATTGTTTTTCAATGGTAATAAAATAGTATATTGATAATTTAATTTGTACGATATTATAAAAGTTTATATTGTATGTTTATTTATTTTTAATTTTACATTTAAGATTTTCTCTACCTGATGATTATTTCTTCTTTATGCATATCAGATTATTATCATTAAAAATTTTAAAAGAAAAACAAATACGTATCGTAATTATTTGCCGTTAGCTGAAGAAGAACATATTGCTGAAGATTACCTAGTTTCTTAATAAATTGATTCCTGAAGGCTACATATCTACTTCTAAAAAATTATTTAAATTTGTCATTGCTTTATTATCAAAAAAATGTCTCAATAATCTTTTTACAAAAAAAAAATATATTTGCAAATTAATATTGTGAATGTTCATTTATACTGCCCATTATTTAAGTATTTTATTGTTAGTTTTATTTATGTATTATTTTCTTGAGGATGTTGAAATCATATTTGATACAAATTAAAATCGAAAAAAAAAATTATTGTCATTTTCGAGAGAGATTTTTTTTTATCTGAGATTTATATCATTTTTTTTTTTAAATGTAATTTAGTTAATTTTTGGACCCTGGTGAGTTTGTAAAGCCATGTAGTCCTATGAAGTACAAAAAACATTTTTGCCTCATTGTTGTTTTCCACCTTGCGACATATATAAATGTTGTGAAAATTATAATTATACCTCTCAGACAAAACGATACCAACCGTAAATCTTGTGAATCACAGGCTTTGTTAATTTATCCGCTAGAGCTTCAGGCTGTTACATTCATCGTATCTTGCCCATAAATGTTGTATGTATTTATAGATTATATAAATTTTACAAGATTATATCCACGTTAACATTTCAATCGATAAAAAAGTGTTAATTTTAGAGCAAGAATTAAAAAAATAATACATAGTCTGTCAATTAAGAGTAGAAAATATAAAAAATGGAACTACAAAATTTGTAGGCTGGCAACACCAATCTAACTGTCAAATATTTTTTTAAATCGAATATATGGAACACTGCAAAACACATTTTAAAAAACATTTTTGTTATTAAAGGAAAAAAAATTAAATCGAAGAAGCACTGTTGTTAAGGTACCTACTTAATGACATAAATTTAATTAAATGATGTTTTAAAAAGTGATCTGCTTTAATTTAATTTAACATTAATTTGAATTTAACAGTAGATAGAAAGGAAGAATCACTAATGGTGAGTTTAATTACATTACTTTTAGATCTGAACGTGTTAATTATACTCAGATCTAAAATTAGAGACATGATCTAAAGCCCGGGCAATGCCAGATACTAAAGCTAGTATTAAATAAATGTGAGCAATTTCTAAACTGTGCTTTATACTTTATTACAATATCGTTATTCTTCATTATGTTACACACAAAATTGCACACATTATGTTAAAAAGGGTATAATATACATATTTATTTGCAATTCTAATTTTGAGATCAGTGGGTATCTTATACTGCATTGAAATTTTCTTTTTTCACTTTTATGCCTTTTTAATTTTTTACTAAAATGTAGGTTACACAGCTTTACATTTCCACCATGAGTTATATTTTTAGTATTGTCATTTGAACAACAGTGACGCCCTCCTATGTTTTCTACTCTTATTTGACAAACTGTACATAGTTTATAATTTTGATTTTGAAATCAATATTTAGGGCACAGGCGGTTTTTATAGTTCATACAATTTGTTATTTACTTCATTATACTAACATTCTTTAGCTTTATTTTTTCTAGTGTTATAATTTTAAATTTCGTACATATATGAGTGTGATTAAGTTAAGGCCCTATCTGGATATCTGTTACATTACAGGAGCTGACATTCCCAAGATCGTACATGCCTTCACTGTTCTAATATCATCTGTCTCTTTCGTTTTAAAACAAGTTTCATAAGAAGGTAGAAGACAAGTGTCGATGACGTCCGTACAAGCTCTCGCTGGAACTAGTTTACAAGATTTTTTTTGTAGTTTTTTTATGAATCATGGAACAACTTGGTATAAAAATTATTAATTTGCAAAAGCAGTTTATCCCCTATAGGCTCTATATTTTGCAATGTATTTCTTTTAAGCGATCTGTCAAAATGTAGATTGCACGGGAGTTATTTTCGCATTACATTCAATTCCAGACAAATTCGCTGGTTTTGAAAGTATTAGTATGAAATACATTTTTCATTTCAAAATAATTATTTTTCATTTCAATGTAATTTTCAAAATAAAATACTGTTTTTGAAAATATTTGACGCTTTCAAATTTTAGTATCGTGCGATTTTAGTTACTTTCCGATGGTTTTTATTGTTATGTTATGTAATTACCACTTTACACGAAACTAATAAAACATTTTTAATTAGACAAAGGTATTTATAATATAAAAATTACAATCACTTTATTTTTATTCGTTTTGTGTGAAAATATTTATGAAAAAATTTGTTGAAATTGACAAAAAATTTTCCAATGTGAAATGTTATTTTATAGAATTATTTGAAATTTTTCAGGAGCTTCTATTGTAAACTTTTAAATGCAAATACAAGTGCTGTTATCTCTTTCTTCCACTGTTTAAATCATATATTTTGCCATAATACAAAATGAGATAGCATGACTTTTATGAGTCTGTCAGGCTGGGGAAAATATCTCACAAAAAGACTTTGACATCTGAAAAGTGTTAGACATCTGGGAGAAATATCTCCCAAAATTACTTTAGGGGTTAGTATTATAATGAATATTTGTATCAACACTAAATTTAAAAACAGTTAATCAATCTGTTCTCTCCGGTCATGTAACAGATTTGCCGATGATTGCTTTTCACAGGTTACAACGATGTTATAATCGGTGTTCACCATTTCATAATGGTGTTACGCACAAACTTCAAACCTTATACATAACCCAATAAATGAATATAATATATGACAGATCAAGATGTACCATTATTTGTTCAAGAACATTTTTACCATTGTTATTTGTTAAAAATATTTTGTTTTATTTCTTTTTATACTTATAGTGAATACAAGAGAATTATATATGAACTGTTTTTTTCATTAGACCCCGCATGCTCCTTGTGAAATAGTGTGGCTCAAACTTATTTTGTCAAAACACAAAGGTTACAAGGCTTTTCAAACAAAAACTACAACATTTACATAATTTACCTCTATTTTATAACTCACATTTTCCAAAATCAAATACCTTTGGAGAAGAACTTGTTTTTGGATAAAGTCTTGGACAATGTGTGTTCGGACAAACTTTCTAGGCACAGTTGTGTGTGTGTGTGTGTGTGAGTATACATATTCTGTTTGTTGTCCCCTTCTTGGTGTTGTGGCTTTCCTTAGCTTCGCATCTGCTTGACCAGTAAGGTACAAGGCTTGATGTGTGATTTGTTACTATTATTCATTTGTAGATGTATATCACAGCTAGATATTGTGATCATGAAAGCATGTGTTATGGCAGCCTTAATTTAGAAATTATGGCAGTTTCTTTATATCTTAAATTGGGGCGCTTCAAGCTCCGTCACATTTGACCTTTTTTTACGATAACTCCAATGAGCATTGGGGATGCTGTGTGGAGGGTTTTTTAAAGGAAAATAATTAGATAAAATAGGTAGAAAAGGGTAAGAAGGGTAGGAATCTGAGACAATGCCCATGAATCATCCCTCCCACTGCGGTGCAAGGTGATGGGTTGAGAGAGTCCGGCTGAAGAGATTAAAGGATCTCCCTCAATCGGTCTCTCCCAATCCGGCCCGCTACACAGTTGGTGGGCAGAAGCATTCGCTGCCAAGACCTGGACAAACCCCACCTCATGATCCCAGGCATTCCTGCTAACTCACCAGACGTAATGAAATCGTCACAAATCCATGATTGGCACCATTTTGAATTTCTCATTTGAATGGTCTCCGTTAATCACCGAGATCGTTAAAATGTCATAAAATTAAAATTGAAAGTTGATTTGTGGCAATGTGAAATGTGACAAAAGTTGAAATATCCTATGTTTAAAAAATCTTAAATTTGACATCATTGTGTAATTGAAGCCACCATTCACGGCCGCTTTCGTCAATCAAACCTGAGCGAACGCTATGTTAAGTTGAAAACGTCTTTCAGAGGTGAGAGGTAAGTGAAGGATTAATCAACTTTCACAAAAAACAAAAATTACAGAGCTTTTCAGTTTTTGACGTTACTTCATAATGCCAATAGGCATAAATTAAATCTTAAAATTATTTCACCAATATAAATAACGGTAAATCTATATCCCACAGTATAAATAAAGTAATTTTTTTTTACCGTCAAAAAACTTGTGAAAATTGACAGCTTTGTTAAAACAATCAAACTTGCGGAGGTTAATCTACGAAAATTGATAGCTTTGTGAAAACAATCAAACTTGTGGAGGTTAATCTATGAAAATTGATAGCCTTGTGAAAACGATCGAAAAACTTATGGAGTTTTTAACCTATGAAAATTGATAGCTTTATGAAAAAAATCAACTTGTAGAGATTATTTAAAAAAATTGATAGCTTAATTTAAAGTGTACCACTGAGATAGTGAGTTTTAGCTTGTTGTTCGCTCGGTTTGATTGGTGAAAGTGATTGTCAAATCGTAATAATACTTTGCCAATTCATACAGCGCCATTTTTGTAAATTATATCACCACAAGGGTCCTTTCAACCTAATAATATTAATATGAGACCTAATCAGTGGCGGCTCGTGACTTTTGGGTGTGCTAGAGCATATTAAAAAAGTAGTAATATTAAAAAATTGGTTGTCTGTAAAATCAGTTTACGGACGATAATTTTACGTGATAACGTCATATAATAACGAAGGAGTGGAAGAGAGATAGATGCGTCACAAGCCGAACACTTGTTCCGCGCTCTCGCTTGCACGCTCGGCTCAGGCAGAACGTGACAATGAGTCATGCTTTTTCGTGAGTGCAGCCGGCGTTCATCGATTTATAAGACGTTATCACGTCAAAAACTTGCATTTTGATGTTTCAGCCGGGAAAAAAAAGTTTTTTTTCGAAAATCAGTTTTTTGTATGAAAAATTTCAGGAAATTTCAGTTAGCCACATGGATTTCTTGAAAATCTGCATACTAAAAACCAATTTTCGAAAAAAAATAGTTTTTTCACCTACAACATCAATAATGCCATTTTTTATATTAGCACTAAACACACCCAAAAGTCACGAGCCACCACTGGCCCTAATTATTATCTTGGTTGTAATAAATAAATATAGAGACTTACTTTTTTTAGATTCAAAATTGTTATGAAGGTTTGGTTTGGTTTTCACAATTATTTAATCAATTCAGAGATTTCCTTCGATCAAATTCGATCAGTCTTCGACTGCCACAAACATTATTGATACTAAATAAGAAATAGAATAGGATATAATTATTTTTAAAAAAGGTGAGTGATTTTTTTATGCCTTGTAACCTCTGTGAAACACACATTGTTTAGAGAAAGAAGAGATTGCAAGAGAGCTATCAGCGCATCATTAGAATTGATGATTTAATTTGAAACCAGTTACACATTAATCATGTGTTTATTTTAAATAGAGACATCTTATTATTTAAGACCAGGAGATATTGTATTTTATTCCGTACTAATCTGATGGGTCCTGACAGTATGGGAGACGGAGTCACCTATCCCCAGCGGCACATCGAAGAGGACTCGGAACTGCTCCTCGGCTCCGACCAGTGGGCTGATCATCCACCTTTCTCCTCTGCCTCCGCTTCCTTGCTTTATGACAATTAGGTGAACAGTAGTCGGCTGCTGTCCTGGAAAGCTATAACCTCAAGTAATATTCTTTACTAAACTGTAACCAGATACAAAAGGCATTGGGTTCTGATACTCTTTGTATTGTAGAAAGCAGCGAAACATGAAAGCATGAAGTTTTTTTAACAGATTTGTACTTGGTAAAAAATAAACTAAATTCAAATGTATGAAATTGATTAAGAAAGGCTCCTAAGTATCTGCCGCTAGAACCATTAGTGTCTAGGCATTTATTTAGGATAGTGTTGAGTAAAGTCATACTTTGAATTTCTTGACGACTCAAGCAAGGACTGACCAATCAACCTTGCTTAAAATTTGACCAGGTCGGAGAATGATTCAAATAGAGCTGAATGTTGACTTGTTCAATATTGTGTAATATTACAGGAGTTCAAATTCCTGATTCTAAGTTTACTGTACTCATACTTTAAATGTGGCAATTCCTCTTTAAAGCACTTTTCTATTAAAATTTTAAAAATCTTTTATTTTGAATTTAAGAATCACATGTCTTAAGGAAATGAAACCTTTCCAGGATAGCATTATTGTACACCTCTGTACTGTACTGTACCGAATAATTTTGTAATACAACATATTTCATATTTATTTTGCATTTTTATAATTAGTGTAAAATTACTTAGGTAAATATAATTACACCTAAGACTTGTGTGAAAATAGCATTCCAGAGGAGAATGTGAATCAATTAATACTGATATGATGTTTTATGCATTTATTTATATTGTAAATAGTTTGATAGATGAAATAAGATTTTATTGCCATTAGCTTTTAAACCGGAATTTGACATCTCCTGGACTCTAATAAATAAATAATTGACCCTCCAGTAATAATGAACACCAAGTCTCCTAGACAAACTACAAAAGCAGTCATCCTTTTCCAAAGCAAATATTCCCGGGCGTCGAATAACCACATAAAATTTGAAAAAAAAAAAAAAACTCCTACCATCTTTATAAGCGAAAGATGATGCTTATGCAATCAATGATGGAGGACTTTGCTAGCTTGAGCTAGGAGAGGAATTGAACCACGACGCCTGGTTCTCAATTTAGCCACTAACCAGTTTTACTCATATCCTTTTTCCTTTCTCACACAGAATTGTTCGCTTTGGTTAAGGATTTCTGTATGCAAAAGTAATAAAAAAAATATATTTTCACTTCTACAATAATAGCAAAGTCAGTGTGTGGCATCATTTTAATAAATTAAAATAACATTCTTTGTTTACCACAACACGTGGTGTAAACAAAGTCTGTTAATTTATTTTTTTAAATATAGTTTATATTTTAAATAGAAAATAAACACAGACAAGACATCAGTCAACATCTCACTCAACTACGCAGATTGCTTTATAAAATGATATACTAAATGATGTAGTGCATATTGCTAAATAATTATCACTGTTTGTCATTTTGTTAAGTTTTTTATCACACTTTTTATAAATACTTTACTTACCGCTTTTACTAACAAATTTGTCTCATTAACTTAATCATGAATCATCATCATACCAATAAGGTTCCAAATGCGGGAAGATTTAATGAGTATGTAATAAAAAGTAAGAGAAAATCGATCAACTTAAATAATTCACGATACACGCCAAATATTAAGTAGGTACCTACTAAAAGTGGTGGCGTATACATTAATATTAATAATTATGGCGTAATTTTGACCTCCTGGGACACGATTTTCATCTGAAGTTTGAGAAAAATAACTTAACCTCAAACCTGTCTGAAAATCATGCCCCATTGGCATGGGCTATAATGGCTTTGTTATTTTCATTCATATTTTGCGAGATGAGCTTGCAATCTCATGCCCCATATATATTTTTATAAATTTATCATTCTCATGTAATAGTTGGTTATTAATTTAACTGTTATTTAGCTAATGGAGAATAATTATTTATTTTTCAGTTTTTATTGCCGACTATTAAGCTCCAAGTATTCTTTAATAATAATATCATCATTCTAGTTAAGTCTTATTCTAGTCCAACTATGTAGCCGGATCAATGAGATTATCGACTTATTTGAAAGGAATTGTATGAAAATGGACCGTCGATGAAGTTGTGAATGAATGAGAAGCTAAAAAAGCATTGAAACGAATGACAGATGAGATTTCACTACGTTTGAATAATAATATTAATAATCTTTCATTCCCACTGCATAATGAAATAACTCACAATGGAGTAGGCATTGAATTAGACTTGTAGAATAACAATTGAAAATCTACTACAAGAATTTATAACTAGCATAATGAAGAACATAGATAATAGAAAAAAAGGGAGATGGGTCATGAACCATTAGTATGCATTAGCATTTGTCTAGTCAATTTAATCAAATTTCTCCCTTAATCAGACTAGTTTCAAGTGCATTCATTATAACAGTATTATTGTATTTTTATGTACAAACCAACCGCATAACTTTCATTGGCTCTGCTGCTTTGTTGTCCACGCAGCTTGGTTGTAGTTCTGGAACAGTTGGCATGCTTCCATGCCATATCTCCCTTTATTTCTATTATTTATGATAAAGAAGAAGTAATGAAGGTGAACACTTAACATCTGCGAGAGTTGTTCAAATTATTCTCTTGCTCGAGCGAGCATAATTTCACTTGTGATATTAGGAGTTACTCTGCAATTATTTTCAAGCAACTTGATTTTTGCTTACTGAAATCTAATTGACTATTATTTGGATCAAATTTCAACTTACATATAATTCAGATGTAAAACTAATTTTAACTACGCTAAAAACGTAGGTCTTCAATCTAGTCTTGTACTAAATAAAATATTATTATACATACACAGTCAAGGTGAATCCATCTTCCTATAAGTCACATTCTAAAAAAACAGAAATTGACTGCGATTTTCCATTTTCCAAGGCACCCTGTGGAAATTCGGATGTTTTAATTATTGTATGACCTTTCCTCACATTGGAAACATCTGATTTTATTTATACCGATGTAACTTGCAATTGTTTATGAATTTCAGTGGAATTATTGGAGTGATGGATTCACAGCGGCATGTATGTTATGTAATGTTATTCCCCTAACCCCATTATTTCTTGGTTGGAATTGAAATATCCAGAGTTAGCACATTCCTACTAAATAATTACCCTTGTATTTTTAATTAAGTTTTAGAAATTCTATTTTTTAAAAGAGCAATTTTATTTTATTTGTATTTCTTACCTACTAAAGCAATATTCTAGACAAACTTTTTCCAGGAATTTTTATAAAAAACAACGAAATATTTAAATAGATGATAATAATATGTAATGATTGAAATTGAGAACAGCCAAGATGATTGAGACCTCGCTGTGCCATCATGTGCAATACATTTATTTTTAAACTATTGAAGAATAAAACAAATAAAGCACTAAATTGTTATTTATTATTTAACAACTTCCCAAAGAATTGTATTATTGAAACAATTGACGAGATTGCAGCGATGAGACTACTTTAACCTGTCGTAAGTTAAGTCACAGCAGTTGGGTTGCGAGTAGGCAGGCGTCACTACAGAGTTGCCTTGTCATGTATCTATGAAAAAGTGCCACTTACTGGGGAACCTAGCATCGAAACGTCATGCATTTGAAGAGTTCTAAGGTTTAATAAATGAAAGAATATGAAGTTAACAAAAGAAAATGTTGTCGGTTTGGGACTGAATCTGCGCTCGTCATATCTTGTTACAATTTATTCACATTGCAATGATGCTTGGCCCCATAATACAATAAATTTTTTGGGAGTTATTTTTGTGACTAAGGCTAGTTTCACATGGCCACTTTGCAAAGTGATTTAGCCAGCCCTATTCCGCCACGTGCATCATTTTATATGTAAATTGCAGATATTCTGGAGTATCAACTTTAGCGGCACTATCATTTTCGATATACAATTGTGTTCTGCTTAGTTGCTAACGTGAAACTAGCCTAAGAAAAAATAAAAATGGCATTTTTATATAAAAATTTATTCAGATCATTAATCAATAATAATAAGATGTTAGACTGTTTTAGAAACTAGAAATACTTACAAATTATACATACTAATCATTTTTTTTAACTGTAACAAATATTATTATATTTCAGGTAACTCTTACTTATTATTTATAAACGAAACAAACATGACACATTGAAATATGTAAATGGAATCAACAGTAAAGAACAATATTATTAAAAATAATTTGAAACATAAAAATAACTACAATTATTAAGATTCAAGTAATTTCAGATCGACATTTAAAAGAATGTAAGAAAAAATGTCTTTACATTTAACGAGGAATATAATAAAAATGAAAATGCTTTCAATCACACACCATGCGGCATGTTTTGACACAATGAATGGATCATACATATGCGACACCCTGATAAGGGGATAACCGCCGATGGACCACGTCTGCGAAAGCTGCGTCAAAACAAAACATTTTCAAACTGGAGTAACAAAATTATGCTTTCAATCGATTAGGAACATAAAACCTCAAACTTCCTGGCAGCCATCAGAACGTCCTTCAACCCTTCAGTGCCTTGATGTTTGTATAGTTTCTTGAACATGGCCACCAGGTTGGCCTCCTTCTCCAGTTCCGCAGACACCTGGTGCGCCCTGCGGGTGATGGCCTTGCTGATGCCGGCCAGGCGGGCTGCGTTGAAGCCGTAAGACTTGGGGCAGGCACCCGAAGACAGCTTGTACATGAAGGTCACTGTTTCTTGTGCAATGTTTTCGGCATCTTCCGACTGGTTCTCTTCGGTTTCCACCATGCAAGACTGAAAGAAAAACAAAGGTAAGACAGTAAGATAACATTTTAAGGTAAAAAATATATTATTACTTTACTAATAGCCTAACTTATAATGTATTTATTTAAGCCAGTGCCATACGGGGCAAGTTTATCACTGCTACTTGAATAGTAGCGACAAAACTGCACTGAGTACCAAAGCAGCGGAGCGAATGACAGTAATAAGTTTGGTATATATGTGAACGCGTAGATGCGATTCGGTGGATGATGTTGGCTTTTAATACGCAGTTTCAAACTGACAATGGGTCATGGCCCACGTTCATTGTTTGTATCTGCGGTTAGGACTAGAGGCGGCCCTAGGGGTCCAGATGTAGAAGGTCATTAAAAAAAAATTGTGAGACTAATATTATTTGATTTAGTGGCTGGTATTATCAATATTAATTTGTAGATACCTGGTTATTTGAGAGTCAAATTACAATAGTAATTAGATGCAATATGCAAAAATAACCTATGTTTATCAAACCATCTCTTTCAAAAGCGTAATATTCATCACGCTATCTCCCTCATGGCAATGACCCAAGCTGTCTTCAGAAAGCATTTTTATTAGGCCATCTCGTTTATTTATTTATTTGACGCCCGGAGGGCTTTTACATGATTTGTAGTGGAATTTTAATTTGACAGATACATACTTTGAAACTAAGGAAATAATACAAATAAAACTACATTAGATAAAAGTTATACAACAAGTCATACAAACACATAAACATAAACAGAGAAATACAGCTATTTTATTAGTTTACAAGATGTGTTTAGTGATAGTGTTGAAATAATTTTTTTAGATGATCCACAAAACTCGCCAAGTTAATATTGAAAATGTCAACATCACCCAAGTATTTATTCCCCATGGTGTGAAGTCGTTGTATCGGAGAGTGGGCAATGTAGTTACGCTTATGAGTGCTGCTATAGAATATTGAATTTTGTCGTGTTGTTACTGTGGGTATTCGTAAGTTAATGAGTTGCAAGAGTTCACAACAGTCGAATTTAGAGTTAAGTATTTTGAATAAAAATGTTAAGTCGTTTATTTTACGTCTGTCTTCTAATGTATGTATTTTTAGAATATTTAACCTCTGGTTTGCCGATTGCGCGCCCGAGACGCGCCATAAAAAAAAATAAAAAAAAAAATTTGAGATGCGATTTTAACCCCTGACGTGCCAGGAAAAATCGAAAAAACGTCAACTTTAACGTAATATTTTGCAGGTTAATTTTATGCTGTAATTTTTACTGAAACACATTCCTTGAATACTAAACTATACATAAGAACAATATTACTTGCGTTTATTCAATGAATTTATACTTTTTACTACGTTTCAAATAACATGGAAAAAACGAAAAAATTTCGCGATGTTTTGACTTTTACGTAATATTTTGCAGGTTAATTTTATGCTATCTTATGTAATCTTTACTGAAACACATTCCTTGAATACTAAACTATACATAAGAACAATATTACTTGCGTTTATTCGATGAATTTATACGTTTTACGATCATTTCGTCGCCCGCGACGCGAGACTTGACAGCCGCCATTTTGTCCAGCCGAGCGGCGCGCAGCCACGCAGGCCGTGTCATAAACAATTTCAAAGAAATTATATCGCTGCTCTAGGTGGGTTCACGGTATCTTATACCTTATGACAAGAATGCCCCAAGCGATTCTGACCTTCTTCTTCACACGTTTTCTTTATACATAAGGGTTAAAATCGCATAACAAAATTATTTTTTAGTGATTATTTTGGCTTGCGCCGATTGTACACCGGCGGACGAACGGCAAGTTAAGCGTTAAACCTTATGTATAAAGAAAATGTATGAAGGACAAGGTCAGAATCGCTTGGGGCATTCTTGTTCTTGACGTAACAGATATAAGGAACACACCTAGCCTCTCAAATAATCATCTTTGCACATATCTATGACTTTCGAAATGACATTTCTGCCGCGATTTGAGCTGTCAAACTTTGAGCGTCGCATGTCATGAAAAGATCGATAAAACTATCAATTTGTCACATAAACGCAAGTAATATTGTTTGTAAGCATAGTTTATTGTTCAGGGAACGTGTTTCGGTAAATATTATACATGATAGCATAAAATAAATCCGCAAAATATTATGTCAAAGTCAAAACATCGCGAAATTTTCGAGTTTCCTCCCATGGCATTTAAGAGGTTAATAAGTAATCGTATTTCAAGTCTTCTACTGGGATATTTAATTTAAAATTGATAAAACGCAGAAATTTTTTTTGAATTCGCTCAATGTTATTTATGTGAATTTTGTAGGTTGGGGACCAAACTACTGAGTTATATTCGATTAGGCTTCTAACTAGAGATACGTATATTAGTTTTATGGCTTGTAAGGAATTAAAATTTTTAGTTGTTCGTAATACGAAGCCTAGTGTTTTCATACCTTTGTTCACAATTTGATGGATATGATTGGCGAAACTTAGTTTTTCATCCAAAATAATTCCCAGATCTCTCATCTCTGTAACTTTTTCTAAAGCTGTGTTATTGACGGAATATTCGAATAATACCGGATTTTTATTTCTGAAGAAAGTCAAGGTTTTGCATTTTTCTACATTTAAAAATAAATTATTTTGAATGCACCAATCTTTAAACTTACTAATGTTTGACTGTAGTATATGGCAATGATTTATATCGGTTATTTTCTTGTATAGCTTGATGTCATCAGCAAAGAGCAATACCTCGACATCGTTGAAGCAATTGGTTATATCATTGATGAAAATAAGGAACAAAACCGGGCCAAGGTGACTACCTTGCGGTAGTCACCTTGATTTATTGTGTTTCATTTATTCATTGTGTTTATTGTATGGCATTTGCATAGTGCCATCTAGTTTGTTGTAAGGCACGTAAAGAGATAGAAGATATGGTTTTGGGACATTTGATAAATTGACCCAGCGAATCATAGGGTCATAGGAAAGAAAGCTTCCATTTGAGACGTTAGATATCACTTCTTGCCGCTGCCCGCTATCTCGCGGTTTATTTTCAAATAAATTAGAATAATATCAGTTGTTTTGATTTGTATAATATTTCCTAATATTATATTTTATTGCCATTTTATTATTTTGAGAGATCATTAACTAATTGACCTGAGGGAAAAACCGCCACTAGTTAGGACACTTACCATATGCGCCAGTGAGACGGCGGAATTGTTCTTGACATCTTCAACCAGCGTGTGGTAGTGAGTGGAGAAGACGGTCCGGCATCTCCTGACGCAGAGCTCATCCAGCACGGCAGCTGCTATGGCCGTACCATCATATGTGGATGTTCCTCGACCTGGTTACGTCAAAATATTATGTTTACTTGAAGAATTATGGATTTGAGAAATTATAGCTTCAATAATACATATGGTCAATTCTGTTTCTACCATTTTGTAATAACGCGGTCAACAAAGCATAATGGTAATAATATCCATTTTTAGAATTCTACCATTTTTCCACCCCCATGCATACACTACCTAATACTAGTGTAAGAATAAACAATAATGTGTTTCATATACAGGCTGTTAAGGGACGTACTTGATTTACTTTAAAAAATGTAAATTAAATTTTGGTCTCCGGTAGCCGTAGAAAATCACACAAATCTGACAGGACACCTCCCGGGAGAACGATTTCGTTCTCACAAAAGACAGAATAGCTCTTCTGGTGAAAGACCACTATTCGGAAAAGAAAAATCATAAGAGACCAAATCAGAATATTCAGTTACTTTCCAACCTTCCTTTTCCCTACCTGCTTCCTTTGCCCACTCCCTTCAGCCTCACCATGTATCCCATTTGGGGATGCCATTGTCCCACTGACTCTTGTGCGAAATTCATTTAAAAAATTTAAATTATGTATTATCCTCACCAAGTTCATCCAGTAAGACCAGCGAATGCGGCGTGGCGTGTTTGAGAATGGCACCCGTTTCGCTCAGCTCCACGAAGAATGTGGACTGCCCTGTCATGATATCATCATGCGCTCCAAGCCGGGTGAATATCCTGTCCACTACGGTCAGGGAACATTCTGCCGCCGGGATGTGGCAACCCTGGAATCATCAATCAAAGAAGGTAACTTTAAATTTTGTTAAAAAAAATACCCACTGTTGACCAGAATTTATAGAACTGCATAAAAATTATCTTCATGAGTTTTGATTAAATATCGGACTAAAAACTATGATTTATGTTTTTTTTACAATTGTTTCCTGTTTACCGGATAATATATCTTATTATTCACATATATTTCATGTTTATATCGTAAGACATTTCCCAAGAATAGCTTACTTTATCTAAAAACAAAAAATCTCCCATTTGGGAGACAACTTTAAAAAAAATATATTTATTCTAATATTTAAACTGAAGAGCAATTCTGTATCTTTTGTGGACATGGAATTGATTCCATACATAAACGCCTGTGAAATTTGTGTATACATGATTAATTATTCATTTAATGTACGTTCAAAGTTGTATAGCACGGATTTGACATTTGCGAAGTTTCGTTTCAATCTAAATTCGCATGAATTACTTAGTTTGCCCAAATTAAGAACCTATTTAAGGCAAAGCTATTGAATATTTGGGGACGAAATACATTAATTTTTCCACTAACCGCCGCACTTTTAGGCACTTCAACAATTACCATAAGAAACAACTATTTACATGCACAAAATGGGTTATTAGGTTCTTAATTTGGGCAAAATAAGTAATTTGCATATTGCATATTTAGATTGAAACGAAATTTCGCAAATGTCAAATCCATGCTATACAACTTTAAACATACATTAAATGAATAAATAATCAGATGTACTACAGCATTTCGTGTTTTAAACTAGTTGAAAAAGCAATTACAAGCCATAGACAATCACACAAATTTGAGAAACAAAATACATATGGAATCGATTCCGTATTCATAAAAGATATAGAATCGGATGGCTGGTTTTATTATTTGTGCATAAACCTGAATACATATGTATTTTTAGTATTAATAGGGTGGTGTAAGGCAGTGTTCCGCAAAGTGTGTGCTGCGGCACAGTGGTGTACCGTGGTCATCAGTTAGTGTACCACAACGCAATGTTATGAAGCGATTGTCAATGAAGCATTGATGACGAAGTCTCTACCTGATGAATTGTTGTCTGAAAATTGTCAATTAGATCAAGTCGTGACCCCTGAACTCTCGTCTGTTAAATGCAGTGTGTCAGGAAATGGGAGCAGATCATCAGTCACTTCTGTTTCATACAAAAATGCGATGGCTTTCTTGCGAAAAAGTGCTTTTTCGGATTTACAACCTAAAAATGAGACCCAAACGTTTTTAGAGACCCAGGGTTCAGATTTTGCTTCTCTGTTTAAAAAAGAAGAATGGGTAACAAAACTTGCATATCTGGCGGTCATGTTCGATCATTCAAATTAGCTCAACAAAAAAATGCACGGCAGGAATTCTAATATTTTAATGTCATCGGACAAGATTGAAAGCTTTTTCACTAAGTTGTGTTATGGATCAGTCACGCTACCAATGGTAATAATGAAATGTTCCCAGTTACGGATGCCGATTCAGAAAAAAAAGTGCAGGCTTTGATAGTGAAACACTTGGAGCTGTTAGCAGAAAAAATTAACTCATATTTTCCTAAGTGTGTCCTGCAACCTATGGGACTGGGTACAAAATCCATTCTCAGATAGCATTTCCCTTGGACACTTACTGATAAACGAGCAGGAAGAATTCATGGAGCCAAAAACTGATTAAAACTAAAATTTTCCGAAACAGAGCTAGTACATTTTTGGCTGCATATAAGAAATGAGTATCCACTGCTTTCAAAGCGTGCTATAGAATTTTTTTTACCAATTGCCACGACCTACTTATGGGAATTGGGGTTTTCATATCTCACTACAATTAAGTAAAAAAAAAGAGAACGCCTGAAGACGATCGACGAAGAGATGAGAGCAGCGATATCAACGATTACTCCAAATGTTGATCCCCTGCAAATTAGCCTAAGCTTAGTTAAGCAGGCTCACATTTCTCATTAAACATCGTTTCATAGTATATTGATTTTAATAATAAATATTAAATAAACGCTGGTTTTTCTTGGGTGTACCCATAAATTACCCATTTCTCTCGTTAGAAGCATTCTTGAATATAACTCAACAATTTGGTCACCTGTCTTCAATAATCACATCAATACCATTGAAAGAGTCCAACACAAATTTTTGAGGTGAATTAATTTTAGACTTGGAATTCCCTTAGAATCAATAAATTATGATTTTTTGTTGCACTCATTAAAATTGTTGAAATTAAGTGATAGAAGAAAAAATTTTGATCTGATATTTTTGTATAAAATCGTTAACTATCAGTTGGATAGCCCTGATATATTAAAGTTGATTCACTTTCATATACCTACAATTAGATCAAGGTTCCCTAGTTTGTTTTATTGTGACAACTACATGTCGGTATCAGGCTCCAATTCAGTTGTAAATAGATTACACACCATTGGAAATTTTTATGCCAATGTGGCTGATATTTTTAATATTTCCATACTGAAATATAAGGTTGTACTGATCGAACATTTCAGCCAATTATACGTTAACGAGGTCACTACATAATGAGTTTTTTGATATTATTGTTTATTTTTAATGCCTGTATAATGTACTACGACTGTAATTAAATATACACAAGCTTGTAAATGGCACTTTGTGCCGTAAATTTTAAATAAATAAATAAAATTTCTTGATTTGGTAGGTGTACCTTGAACACAAAAAGTTTGCGGAACACTGGTGTAAGGTATGCTATATTGCGTGGGAAAAAATTCTAGCATGTCTGGTATTAGAGCTTATACATGTGCGCAAGCGCTTTTAATGATCGCAAAAATTGGCGTAAAACATGTGCTGGAAAAAACAGTCCACAGGTTAATGGAATAAGTTTGAGGTAATACTTACAATCTGCGCCATGATGGTCAGCAGGCCTAGCTGCCTCATGAGGGTGGACTTGCCGCCCATGTTGGGGCCAGTGAGGAGGACAAGAGAGGCCCACTCCCCGCTGCCGAGGCAGGTGTCGTTGGGGATGTAGTCATCCAGGCCAGACTCCTTACAGGCCATGCAGGGATGGCGACCTTCCAATATGGAAATAAATGGCTGGAACGAGATAAATAAATGTTAAAAAGTGCAACCGAAGAGAGACAGCATGAAAGAGAAACTACTGTCGATAAATAAAGAGAATGCAAGGTTGTCCAGTCTCTCTTCATTGTCATCTGAGATAATTCATTCTGTTAAATTCATGACTATTATTCCGCCATCTCTACAACGCTGCAAAATCTTAATATAAGGTTCTTCTTACAAAGGGATATGCAAGTATTCAATGATTCAAGTATCTTGGCGACTGCAGACATGTATCTGCGCGGAGGTTCATAAAACAGACGTATGTTGCTGACATTTTGTAAACTCGTCGGTGACGTCAATCTCCTGCGACCAGCCAGGCGAAGTCGTCGCTACTCTTGTCATTGAAACTTTAAACAAGGCTCTACCTGTGTCAGACATTTTGTAACAATGTGTGCTTTAGATCAATGCTAGGTCACAAAGAATATAAACGAGGTATAAAAATGAATGGTTTGTTTATGAGTGAGGTTGTTAAAGTATTCTAGGGGCTGGAATGAATTAATGGCATTTCAATTAATTTCAATGGGAAAAATTGCTTTGAGATATGAGCAAATTGACATACGAGCAAGGTTACAAAACGAATGAAACTAGTATCTCGAGGTATCAGTGTAATTAGATTCCTCCTTCCCCCCAAACCAAAGATAATGTTCGCGCTCTCTCTCTTCTATGTTTTCTACACACAGTAATTCTATAATAATTTTAGTATGTTTTTATGAAATCCTGAGGAAGGTTCAGGTTGAACCGAAACCGGTTGCTTAATTTATTATTTATGTATATAATATACTCATTCAAAAGTGATGTCGAAATTCTCTAAAAATTTTATTATAATTATGATTGCTACCTGTGAAAGTTTTAAATTATAAAGCCAAACAATGAAACAAACCTTGACGTCGTCGGTAGCCAGTAACAATTCAGGAATGCACATATCGCAAGATTGCAATCTGGTATATTCGGCTAGTGCAATGATCACATCCAGTGTGGACAGGCAGAAAATAGCCTTCTGCCAGAGAGCATGGGATTGGCTAAACTTCTCAAAGATGCGGCGACTCAGATCTTTCAAAACAGCTGTTTTGTGATCCTCTGCTGCCATCATCCTCGCCAATAATTCCTAGATAAAATTGAAATTAAGATATTACAAAACATTACGAATTTTGCTAATTTATCTCAAATAGTATAATAATATATCCAGTGAGTGTCACGGTCACCGGACAACTCCGAATGAAACCAACTCAGAACCATCTCAGGTAAGTCATTTAGAGTGATAAAAAAATATGTATAAATAATTGGTTAAATAGGTTACGTTAGGTTCGGGTTATCGGCTAATTTAAAATTATTTTTTTCATAGCTTTTAATGACTTTTCAAGGAGGTGTTGAGTTGACTTGAAACCGAGTGTCACATGGGGTCAATGGGGGCAAACCCCTTCAGATAATCACGAAACCTGCTACATAAAAAGAAAGAAAAAATGAGCCACAACTTTTCATAGTATTTATCAAAATGAATTAATATACATAATCAATATGTGTTCGAGCCACCAGTGTTATCGCATATGTAGCTGATTGAGTATCTATTTGTTTGCTACAAGCTCTTCAATATTATAGAAGACCAGCGAGTTCCCAGCATGCATTGCTATGCCACTTAATAAAGAAATTGTTTCTCCTTGCGTGTCCTTTCTCATTCGTCCCGTTCCCCTTCCTCTCCTCCCCTTCCCTTCTCGTGTTCCTACTCCGCCTTCGCTCTTCCCCCGTCCCGCGAACTCCCCCCCCTCCTCCTGCATTTCATACATTCATTCCCGGTACATTCAGTTTTCAAACAGCTCGCGAGCCACCTGTTGCAAATTTTATACAAATTTCATAATGCCGGAGCTCGCAGAGTATACATAGAAACCACCAGACACACATCAAATCCCCAAAGTTTCATCGCAATCGGATGAACTGTTAGTAACGCATAATTTCATGATGCCAGATCTCACTATTGAATATAGTAAGAATCGCAGGCATGCGCACATCAAATTCACAAAGTTTCATCACAATTGGATGAATGGTTTAGCAACGCATAGCACACATACCTATATACATAGACAGAAGCAAACATATTTTCATTTTTATATATGTATATATAGACTAAAAATAAAAAATGTGTACCTTTGACTCTGCTGTGCTATATCGTTTGTATCCTTTCCGTGTTCCTTCAAAATTATATCCATGGTTCGCTTTGCCACATTTGGATTCTGGCACCTCCAGTTGGTACCTTTTTTTATCTGAGCCAAAGTAATTGACCTAGAAAAGAGGAATTAATCTATTTATTAGTAGAATGTTGTACAAAATTCTTCTCACTGCAGCTGCTCTAACTCTGTGGTATGTAAGTAATCGGATACAACAGAATAGTGACAAAACAGAACATGATGAAAGAAAGTTTTGATGTTTGTTTGTGCTTTTACACCTTACTTCAATATTCTGTTTTGTCATGGAACCAAAAGAGAAGGATCTTGAGTAAGTGTATTAGATCCACATTGATGCATTGTATTACGGTGTTGGTATATCAACTAAATGCGATGAGATCCTGTACCTTGCAATTAAAATGTTTTTCCTGCGACTTCAGATAGTCGTCAAGATCAGATTTGATTTCCTCAATGGTTTCCATGGCCGTGTCATATTCCGTGTCCACCCCCTTCTCTGGGAGAATGGTGCCTTCTTTCTGTGCCAGGTTATGATCAAATGCACCCTGAAACAACACACATTTATTTAGAATCAACTAATTACATATAACATAAGTATGTGCGTATTTATTAAACCACATAATTTAAAATCGGTATTTCAGTTGCTTTTTAAGCTCGGCTTTAGAGATATTTACAATGGTCAGTTGCTCTCTGGTAGGAACCCCAACAAAATAAGCCAATTAAAGTAACAGGGATGTTAAATAGGACCATGCGCTGTTTCAAGTGAACTTTTACTGAAGTAAAAATTGTTAGTGTGGCCAGTCTACAAAGCAGAATATTCCTCGAAATTATGTGAAAAGCATTATTTTTTGGTGCGGCCACACCATAAATGAAATTTGAAAACCAGAAAAAATGTCAAAATATCTGGCTGTATTTTGTTTTGCAGATCTGAAGGCTTTGTTTATATAAAAATATTAGGACGAGTTGTTTCAAAAAATTTGATGAGTTCATCAAATATTTGAAGTTAATTTTCAGGTTCTGTGTACGTTCTTTTCGAGTTCTGTTTTTTTATCATCATAGGCCAGCTGCTTCACAAAACTGAAATCATCACAGAACTTGAATAGAACTTACACAGAACGTGAAAATTAACGTAAAATATTTGACGAATTCGTCAAATTTTTTGAAACAACCCATCCTAAGTAAATGAATATATATATATACATATATATATACCAAATAAATGACAACCTATTATAATATAATACAATATTACACGGAAAAAAATATAATTTATTTTCCAGTAGTTGTAATATCTCTTAGAATTTGATGCGTCAGAAATTTTACAAGATCTTTTGACATGTGATACCGCACCAAAAATTCAGGATCGTCCCAGATCCCATATTATTAACATGGGGTCGAAATGTTTTTGGTTTTCGCTGCAAGACTTGAATGAGGAATTCATCATCATCTTCTATAATAACCATGATTAATAATCAATGTTGAAGCCTACGTACGTACGTACCTTACCTCCAACAGAACTGTCAAAATGATGGAGTAACTCTAGAGTAACTATCGATCTTCGGAAAGTAAAAGCAAAATTTAAAAGGGACGTAAAGCAGGCGGTTAAATTGATTGAAAAATGCATTTTTGTGATATTTGACCGTAGCAATTTCTTTTACTGTAGCAACCATTGAAATAGATGCCCCCTAGAGATTGGAAAAAATACACAACAAATAATCTTCATTTAAAGAGAAAATCATAATTTTCCCTTAATTTATAATTTTCACAACCACCCTGAGCCGGTGGGACTGCTTCTAACTTCAGAAGAAATCACTCCACTAAGTGATGTTTGATAAAAATTTTAGTATTTAGGAAGGTTCTTCAGCAAGAATAAATTTTAAATGTATTATATTTATATATGTATACATGTGAGGTTAAATAAGGTTAAACCAAAAAAAGTTTTTTTTGCTGAAGTTGGTAAGAGATAAAAAAAAACCTAAATAAAGGAGAGAGAAAGAGAAATATAGGATAAAGAGATAGGAGTTGCCCCCGATACATTCCATACTCAAGCATCAATTTATGATCGTAAGCCTTACTTCAATTACATATTTCTGAAGGATAGCCAAGAATGTCTACATTATGAAATTTTGTGTTATATGCGCACATGAACTGGGAATTAGGGATTATTTTATAAAGTTGGTTCTGCATGCAGGCATCGACGGCCTCCGTGGTCCCGAGGCAAGACTCTCGACTCACAATCCGAAGGTCGCGGGTTCGAACCCGGCGTGCGCAAATAAATTTTATTTGATTAATTTGTGTTATTTCACAATTTATTCATTTAAAATAATATATAGTATATTTGGCGGCACGTTCCAGAGTGGAAGATACTATCAGTATCGCCCTGGTGTAAGACCACCATTCAGAATTGAAACGTTGCTTGAAATGGCTTTAGCCGTGTTTAGTGACCAGATCTGAATAGCCAGGTACTTCCTCACCTTCCTCTTCCCTATCTCCTTCCCCTCCCCACTACCTTCAGCCTCACAACATACCCCAATTGGGGATGCCATAGTCTCACTGGCTCCAGACGGGAGCAGTTGGGACTCTTGTGCGGTATTTCATATAAAAAAAAAAAAAAAAGGCAATGAAAAAAATCAGTTTGTCGGGTATCAAATTTAAACATTCCACTTAGGAAAAACTTATATAATATTCACCTTGAAAAAGTTTAGAACTTCAGAGTACTCCGGGAACTGTCCCTCCGGAGCGAAATGAGTAATTCTCTTCAGTAGGGCAGACTCTGTGTCCTTGAACCTGCTCATCACGCTGACTGCGGACAGGAACCCGTTCAGTATGGATATGAAATCAATCACCTTCCTCTTCGAATAAGCCTTCATTTCGTAGAGTATAGCCTTGGAATCGGGGTGGTCCTTGGAACGGTTCAGATTGCCCAAAGTATGAATTCTACAAATTATTATTTAATGTTATTTTTTTACAGTTGATGCGTGCTTTGTTTGAAAGACCACAAATTATTTGCCAATGTTGCTTGACAGCTGTGGAAACAGTTAACTATTGCATACATTATGATCCAGCGGTGACTATCCCCATACGCGGATGTCTCGTATGTGATCCATGAGGTTTAATTAAAACACATGTATTGTGTCAAAACGTGCCTTAGGATGGTATAGATTGTGTTGAAGAAGTCACCGTTAAGTTAAGGGTTATAATTTAATAATCAACACCATAATTTTTTTTTTACGGTACTTCTTCCCCTAACACTCGCAATCGCTCCTATACACTCGCCTTAGTATATATGTATCAAGATATCTATAGCCAGAACGCAAACAAAATAGGGTGCATCTCTTGCCATACACAGAAAGGGTGTAATTTATTAGTAGTTCATTAACTTTCGTTGGCAGATTGCCACACCATTCACGCCACATCATTCCAGACGACTCTAGGAAACAGTCTTTTATTTTTGGGCAAACTATACATCTCGTTAGGTACTGCAGTAGCAGACAGCTAACCGGGAAGAAAAGATTATCTCCTCATTTGTCGATCTCTATCCACAGGTGGCGGCTAGCGCTAAGGAGCGTTGGAGTTATGCACTCAACCCATAATAATATCCCCAAAAATCAAAACAATAACAATGATAAGTCACGTGGTACGAGTTGATTCCATACTGCTCCCGAGAAACGTCGCCAGAGAACATCAATTGTCTATGCGCGCAGAGTGTGAATGTAGACCATTGTATTGAAATTTCACTAAAACATGAGCGGCGCTCACCAATGCCTCGGAACCCTTTGGCAAGGCGGAAATACCCAGAGACCCAATTTATTAGTCACGCCGCGTAGAGATGGCACCGCTTTAGTTGACAGTTCACTTACGGATAATTAATTTCAGCTGCATAAGCTTCAAAATTGCTGGTTATCTGATGTAGGTGGTAGACTGACAAGATTTTTAGCGCCTATTTTATATTTTAGAGTATAAACCGCCACTTTCTGGTACTGTTTACAAATATAATACAATATTAGGTAAATTTTTCATTTTCAGAATGCATTTAAAATTTAATGCTTAAAAATAAATGATTAGTGGGTGATAAAGTTTGAACAGTATACATAATTTATTACTTAGTGAGCAGTCGTTCCATATCAGGCAAAGTAGCAAGGACGGCGCGGACATCTTGAACTGTGGACTGCTGCTCCAGCAGGAAGGAGATGGCCTTCTGCCGCTCCTTGATGACCTCTATGTTGCAGGTCGGGGAACAGACCCACTGGTGGAGCAATCTGAAAGATTCAATCGGGTTTAGACATTTCCAATTTGGGAGGTGGGAATGGATACCGCCGCCCCGAGAACCATTTATTGGATAACCAATACCTGTTTAATTTTAATTTCTACTTTCAGTCTACTTTCATTCAGTCTACTTACATTCTTCCTCTACCAGTTTCATACATCAGGGTTGGTATCAACACACCATTGTGGACTGCTGGCCTTGCTTTTGACATATGAGAAATTGTTAGTTAATGAGCAGGCAACATTGCGATGATGCGCTCGTATCTAATTTCATAACAAGTCAATCCATTCTCCTCTCGAAACGAGAATCCAATCGAGCTTTAAAATGATTTACAGTGAAACCCTCTTAAGAAGTTTTCCAAGGGACCGGAAAAAACAAACTTAACTGGTCCCTTGCCAGCGCGCGCCAGATGCGAGCCAAATTAAACTCTAAAAAATATTTTTTGAAATGCGATTTTAAACCTTAATTATAAAGAAAACGTATGAAGGATAAGGTCAGAATCGCTTGGGGCATTCTTGTTCATAAGGTATAAGATACCGTGTACCCATCTAGCATAGCGGAATTATTTCTGTGGAATTGTTTATGATCTCGGGCCAAGAATTTTTCCCTCCTTTGAACTGTCAGATTTGCTTGCGTAACTCCCGCGCCGATGTCGTGGAAAAGATCGTAAAACGTATAAATTCATCGAATAAACGCGAGTAATGTTGTATACATAGTTTATTGTTCAAGGAATGTGTTTCGGTAAATATTACATAAGATATCATAAAATAAACCCCCAAAATGTTACGTAAAAGTCAAAAAGTCGCGAAATTTACCCGTTTGCTCCAAGGCATTTGACGAGTTAAGCAGGAAAACCCTGTGGGAATGTGGGAAAAATTGGGCCAATTTTGGGCCGAGGGACTGAAAAAAACCAAACTTCTTAAGCCACAAAACTTCTTAAGAGGGTTTCACTGTATATATCGATGACATGATGTTGTGGGTGTTTGTTTCATGCTTCTAGAATTCTATTTGCAACAAAGAGTTTCCAGGGAATGGATATAAAAGGTGATAAATTTTTTTTTTTGAGAAACGTTACCCAAATTTAAATTAAAATTTTAATAATTTTTCTTACATTAGCTCTACACAGGATGTCCTGAAGAAAATAATTTTCTTCAAGGCTTACCTTAGGGGATACTGTAAGGAAAGGAAGGAGAGGAAGTTCTGGAAAGGAAAAAGGTATGGCGGTGGATAGGAATCTGGCGGTCAGTGGGCCCAGGAATGATGAACATATAAATCCATCCCTCCAACTGCGGTGCGAGGCGATGGGTCGAGAGGGTCCGGCTGGAGGGGACCAAAGGTCTCCCTCAACTATTTTCTATCGATCTGGCCCACCACGCTTCAGGCGGGCAAATGCATCTGCTGCTAAGACCTACACCCCTTGAACCCGAGTTGGCAGACGTGTTTTTTTTTTTAACAATAATATTTTTAATTATTATTACTCATACGAGTCTCCCAAGTTGATTATAATACTAAGTAGGGAAAAGTAGATACTGACCGCTTTCCCATGGGCGTTGCGCAATGATTCAGCTTGGCAACTAGAGAAGTCTCATCTCCTACAATGTGCAGGTTAGCCAGCGTGCAAGCATCCAGCACCATATTACTGGGCATGTTGTCAGGGGCCAGCCTGTTCTTGGGACTGTTGGCCTCACCGCCCACGGTGTCCGGGGGGTGGTAGGCCTGGTAGCGGGCCATGCCCATGATCTGGATATCCAGCAGGGTGTCCGTCAGGTAGAAGATACACGCGCCCAAGGCTCGGACCGCTAATGTGTAGTTCTCTGCCGGAGTGAGGCCCAGCATATCACCTGAAATTAATACATACATGGAACAATCAATTAATAAAATTAGGAGATGCTTAGATGGTTGGGATACGTAGAGGGATGAACTAAGAAAGGAGTGTAAAGAGTGAGGCTTATGGTGTGATTTTTTTAATTGTTCTCTAGACTTTATGTCCGGGTTAAATCTTCCCCACAGGAAAAATTTAACCCTTCCACACAAATGATCATCTAGTCAATCCACGCGATGTAATTGCATTGTATAAGTATAATAAATTCAAAACTATACAAGAACAACACGTCAACCTACCAGAGACCATATGGGAAAATACTTCACCGACTCCAGATATTTTCATATCAGAGGGTTCGGCTCAATAGAACTCCTAACTGAACCGATAAATCCTACTGATCCCTCAATATAAATATTTAAAAAAATCTTTCGTAATCCTACATGTGTTTAATACGTAGGATTATTAAAATTATTGTTTTATTAAAATTATTATTACTAACAATATTAATATCAAGAACCACTTACTATCACTTAGCATAGGCTCCAGACCCTCAGGCCAGTTGACCCCCGCAGTACCCTTGTAATACTTCTCGGCCATGGTCTTCAGAGTCTTCTCGGCGCTCCAGAACTCCTTCTGCGGAGCCAGGGCCTCTTTGCGGGCTGCCTGGCAAGTCAGACGCAGGATCTTGGCTGTACGCTCAGATATGTGGGACCTTTCATGCAGTACCTAAACAAAAAAAAATAATTTGACAATGCGCTCAGATATGTGGGAATTTTCGTGTAGTACTTGAACAAGAATAAAAATAACTTGGTCGTGCGTCCAGATATGTGGGAACTTTCAAGCAGTACCTGAACAACAAAAAAATAACTTGGTTTTGCGCTCAGATATATGGGACCTTTCATGCAGAACCCAGAACAAAAATAAAATAACTTGGTTGTGCGTCCAGATTTGTAAGAACTTTTGTGTAGTACTTGAACAAAACAAAAATAACTTGGCCGTACGCTGTACACTCAGATATATGTAAACAAAATTGATTGTTTCGAAAGGCAAATTTTTGTAGGATTTCAGGTAGGATACTCCCTGATGGAAGACCGCCATTCAGAATCGAAACATTGCTTGAAATGGCTTTATCTGTGTTTGGTGACCAGGTCTGAGTAGCCTGATACTTCCCAAACTTCCTCTTCCCCTTACACATACCCCAATTGGGGATGCCAAAATACCACTAGCTCTGGACATCTGGGACTCTCTTGTGTGGTGTTTATTGAAGTGAAAACTTCTTTAGCACCGTTGTGATTTGAAACTCGATAAAATGAAAAATAGCGACATTAATAAGAGACAAACACATACATCTATAGGATTTAGCCTGCGAGAGAATGAGATAGTTTAATTGGTCTCCTCTTTGTGCGATGCTTCATAGCCCTCTTGATTTTTTTTTATTTATAATTTATCAGTTTAGTTTAATTTACAGATTACAAAAATTAAAAAAAAAAAGAAAAATATAGCCTTACTGGAATGTCCCATTCTAAGGCCACATTTTAGCATTATGCACATTTTCTCTACATAAAAAAAAGGAAAATAAAATTTCTCTGAAAACTTATTAGTTTAACTTATAGTTCCCCTCAGTACAGGATCTCCTAGTAAGAACTATAAAAATAATCTCCATATAATCTACTAATCTAAATAAAATAAAATAATCTAATCTAATCTAAGCTGTAAAAGCTCCAAAAAAGGGCGTTATCCTGGACTGCCGATTGCGCGCCCGGGACGCGCCATAAAAAAAAAAAAAACTTTTTGATATGCGATTTTAAACCTCATGTATAAAGAAAATGTATGAAGGACAAGATCAGAATCGCTTGGGGCATTCTTGTTCTTGACGTAACAGATATAAGGAACACACCTAGCCTCTCAAACAATCATCTTTGCACATATCTATGACTTTCGAAATGACATTTCTCCCGCGATTCGAGCTGTCAAACTTTGAGCGTCGCGTGTCATGAAAAGATCGATAAAACTATCAATTTGTCAAATAAACGCAAGTAATATTGTTTGTAAGCATAGTTTATTGTTCAGGGAACGTGTTTTGGTAAATATTATATACGATAGCATAAAATAAATCCGCAAAATATTACGTCAAAGTCAAAACATTGCGAAATTTTCGAGTTTCCTTCCGTGGCATTTGAGAGGTTAATAAATAAATAAATATTATATTTAATATGTATCTTCTATAAATGTTAAAATTAAAATACAGTAATTAAATTTAACACTTTTAACCATATATTATTGTGATTGATGTTAAAATAAGCTACCAGAGCTGGAGGATGATGCGCCAGGGTGGTGAGGAGACGGGAGGAGTACTTATCATCCTCAAACTGGCCGAGGTGAAACAGGCCGATGGAGGTGTCGATGAAGCAGACTCCGTACTGACTGCGCCCTACTCCCATGTCCTGGAATCAAAATGCATTTTATTCAATACGTGTTAGGAATTATAATTGTCCCTTCCTGAAATCCTACCCACCTCCCACACTACCCACAGTGCAGTTTAAACCTTCGAACAATCCGCAGTGTATTATGAAGTTCATATTTTCAAAGTGCAAAGATAACCTTCGGCGAATAAACATTGTATTTACATGTGTATGCAGACTTCAAATAACTTATATTACCATCTGTACAGTTTGGAACATTTTATGTGAATTCGTATGTGCATATCAACCCAGCCAGCTACATCAAATAAAGTGAGTTTTTTATCATCCTTATTTTCCCACCTCAAGAAAGTTCCTAACAATATGAATGCCAAATCCCTCTTGTATCACTTCTAGTAATACCTCGGTCAAGGTCATCATGTTAAAAAAGATTTAAGTGTGATAAAAAAATTGCAATTATTTGTAAAGCTGTAGAAAATATTGATGATGCCAAGACATTATGTATCTCCACTTTTTGGTGAAAATGAGTTATGAACTAACTAGCTGACCCGGCCATACGTTGCTGTGGCTAACGAAACACAACACCATTACCCAACTTTTACCAAGTGTTTTTTCGATAAATTATACAACACACATCATACCACCATCGTTAATTTGCATACAAATCAAATTCACACTGCCCGCTTGCCAGCCCGCTCGTCCACCACATACAGACATTCTCCTTTAATTATATATTTCAACCAATTTAAACAAAACCTCGACAAATTATATACCTAAACCTTCCTCATGAATCACTATCTATTGATGAAAACCGCATGAAATCTGTTTAGTAGTTTTTGAGTTTATCGCGAACAGACGCGGTGGAGGACTTTAATTTATAATATGTAGAGATTAGCCCTATACTGTCAGCGCGGATAGCTGTATTTGCAGTCCATATAAATTATGACTATCTAACCTTGTAAGTTGATTTATTTCTTGCGATCTTTTTATAAATTTTTGTTTTATTTAAATTTTTACGTGAGTAAGGTAGGGTGCTTGTGTGCCTATATGGAATGCATCCTCTGCAAGATATTATATTATAGTGCTGGATTAGTGATATGTATTTTAATGTGTTGACTTACATTCTCAGCAATGGCTATCATGTAGCTGGCGGCGGAATCATCAGGCCCGCTGTCCTGCAGCCCATATACCTCTATTCCCTTGCAGGTCACCTGGCACACTTCCCTACGAACCACCTTCTCTTTGGTTGCAGCTGCAAATCAAACAATTATATCCAAACGTGTCAGTGATAGAGCTACATTTAGAAATACAGTATTCTCTCACTAATGCGACTCCCAAAAACCAGACAAGTGTCCAATTAGTGAAAGCGGCGGATTGTAGTGCGTATGTTACTGTAAAAATCCGTACTATGTATAAATTCTAAGATTTACTAACTTTTAACCGCCGGCACGCCGGTACGCCGGCGTACCATCGGCGCAGGCCAAAATAATCACAAAAAAATAATTTTGTAATGCGATTTTAACCCTTATGTATAAAGAAAACGTATGAAGAAGAAGGTCAGAATCGCTTGGGGCATTCTTGTTCATAAGGTATAAGATACCGTGAACCCACCTAGGCAGCGATATTTTTTCTTTGAAATTGTTTATGACACGGGCTTGGAACTTTTTCCCGCCTCTCGGCTGTCAGTTGGCGGCAGTCAAGTCTCGCGCCGCGGTCGATGCAATGATTGTAACACGTATAAATTCATCGAATAAACGCAAGTAATGTTATTTTTATGCATAGTTTAGTATTCATGGAATGTGTTTCAGTAAATAATACATAAGATAGCATAAAATTAACCCGCAAAATATTACGTTAAAGCCAAAACATCGTGAAATTTTTTCGTTTTTTCCCGTGGCATTTGACGAGTTAATGGCAAAGTCCGAACTGTTCTGTGATCATCGTTCATTTCGAACTTTTATCATCATACACTCGGTAAATCTTAGGTTTCACCTCCGAGACACTAATGTTGACAAATAGACAAGTCGAAACAAATTAGATGCATCGTCGCGTATGGGCAGTCTGCAGCCCCCCGCTACCTGTACCCCGCCTCCGCTCACCTCAGTTGATCGTTTAGCACGTTTGAACACGCACGTTTACTCGATTTTTGTTTGTGTTTTCACTGTCTGGAAGCAATTTATGAATCGAAATGAGTGTAAAACAGAGATTTTATGAAATAATGGATGAGCTCATGGCAAGCAAGAAAGATAATAACTTTTATATCGATAAGGACAAATACGCAAAGTGTTTAGAGGAAGTAAAACTGCTTAAAACGTTAAGAAAAAGGAAGCCTTTCACTACAGGCGTATAATGCGTTATGATATTTTGATTATGGATGGTGAAGAAAAGTTAATTGCTCCGATAAAAGAAGAGGATGGCGAAATCAGGTACTATGTTTGTTACGATGACTTATTCAACATTCTTGAAGAAACACTCGTTGCTGCTGGACACGGTGGGAGGGCAATAAAAAATGTATCATCTTCATGATAATTAACATTACGTAAGGCTTTGACTGATAGGTAATTTTTTTTATTTTTTTATTAGCGAAATTTTTTTGATACTTCGGAATAGGTACATACATAATAACATAAAATATAAAATAGAAATTGAAATAAACTATTACGAAATACTAATTGTTTTATTTCAAAAACCAACATTTACCATCATTGATAAAAGTTAGCATGTCCCAAACTCTAATGGTAAAAGTCCGAAAAACCGTGTCTTTTTTTTTAATCCTTATATTTGCCAACTCATGTTGGTAAATATGGTTCCATGCCAACTCGGAATGAAACCAACTCAGAACCATCTCAGATAAGTCATTTAGAGTGATAAAATAATAATTTTAAATTAGCCGATAACCCTAACCTAACTTAACCTATTTAACCAATTTTTTATTTATATTTTTTTATCACTCTAAATGACTTATCTGAGATGGTTCTGAGTTGGTTTCATTCCGAGTTGGCCGGTCACCGGTAAATATAAGGATTTACTGGTAAAACCTAAGATTTACCAATGAACGGGCTTTTACAGTAACACATACATATTAAATACGCTACAAAATATTTATTTTCATAAAACAAACCAACTCCATTATCGATCTTTCATAATTTTTTTAATTTTTGGTGTAAAAAGTTGAGGTGTAGATACGATTGGCAGAGATATGGGGTGAATCGACATAACATAACATGCTCATAATTAACTAGAATTTATGCTCGGTAGGTACTGTAATAAGCCGGTTAGTAGCCAGAGGAGACAAATATGTCGTGTTCCTACCAAAGTATCACGGGTTCTATTTTGTTAGCTAAATCCTCAGTCATTCAACATTTTCTGGGTGAACGATGGCGGTGAGACTTTTGTGCTTTTCATACCAGCTTGTGCGGCTTCATACTAACAATGGTTCACAATGCATCTCCCTTATGTATATTATCTACGGTTTTCTATTATATTATTTTATATTGAAATAGGAAAAAAATAGAAATTACAAGATTTGGTCCGTTCTGCCAGCATTTCAGGAGTCTCCGTCTGCTCCACCCGCGCTACCTTGTAGCCCTTCTGCACCAGGGAGCTGGACATCCGCGCGTACGCCGTCTCCGGGAAGCCAGAGTGGGCAAAGTCTCCCTGGAATTCAGCAAATTGTCAGATACTATGAATTATTATATTTAAAGTGACGTAATACAACATGCTCATAATTAATTAGACTTTATGTTCGGCAGGTACCATAATAAGCTGGCTAGGTTAGGTTAGGTTGGACAAATGCTCTGTGTTTCTAATCAAGTATCGTGGGTTCAATTCTCTGCTAGCCAAGTCCTCCATCATTGCACAAGCAACATTTTCCATTTACGATGGAAGTAGGTGGAATTCAATTACTTCCAGGTTATTCATAACTCTGGAATTGTTTTTCTCTTTTTAAAATAAATTTTAATTAGGTAATACTTAAAAACAGTTTATTTTTTATAGATTCTTAAAATGTTTTTAGACTTGAGTTTGAGATTTTTAGTGAATATGTATTTACCTTCATGTAAGAGAATCCTAATTCATTGACGCCAACAGCAGCGTCCATGTGATATAGTTCATAAAACTTCCCAACTTTAAAGAACAAAACGCAATCGTAGTGCGCCGCCTTTATGTCCCACCATTGTTTGTGGCCCTGTAATATCATTAAATGTATATTAACCTTCTTTTTATTATTTTTATGTACATGTGTGATTAAAACACAAGAGTTCCAGATGTGGAGTCAGTGGGACTATGGCATCCCCAATTGAGGTATGTTGTGAGGCTAAAGAGAATGAGGAAAAGAAGGAGATGGAGAGGGGAATGTTGGAAGACCACCCTGGTGAAAGACCCCCTCATTCAGCCACGTTTGGTTTCCAGATTTGAATAGCCAGGTACTTGTCACCATGCTCTCTTCTCCACCTCGCCAGTGGGACAACTATGGCATCCTCAATTCAGGGCAGTTGTGCAGTAGTGATGTCCACAATCCAACGATAAATCCCAACAATGAACACCCGTTCACAGTTGATGATGGTTTCATGAGATCGGGTCGTTTCTTTGACTTGTTTTAGTCGGCTCTTATGTGGAAAGAGCTACAGGCATCTGTTTTTCTTCCTTAATATAATCAGGGCTTCTTCAAGACCCGCATTAATAAATCCCTTCCTACAGCCCCTCCCTTAACCGGCCTTACAATGCTGCCCAACTAGGTACGCGACATAATTCCCCTGCCTTTATGTTGTAGGCATGAGCACTCTAGTGAGGTGTTATATAAAAAATATAAAAACTCTGCCACAGGTCACCCAAAGTGGTTTGCTACGTTTGGTGTTTTAGCACCAGTGCCCGGGTTCATGAGGGTGAGGTTTGTTCAGGTCTTAGCGGCGGATGCATCTGCCCACCAACTGCGTGGCGGGCCAGATCGTGAGAGGGAGGGATGGATTCATACATCCATCACTCCTGGATACGCTGACCTCCAGATTCCTACACCCTTTTCCTTCCCAGAACTTTCTCTCTGTCCTTTCCTTTAAAAAAACTCTTCACAAAGCATCCCCAAAGATCCTTGAGGAAAATTATTTTACTCAGTGCCACCTGTGTGGAATTAATGCAAATAAAAGGGGAAAAAAACAAAAAAACTGTAAAAATGTAAATTTTACCGGTGTCTGCTTCTTTTTAAAGTCCTCTGGGACAAAGAGGGTTTTAGGATTGTACTCCGGATGGTCTGGTTTTCTCTTGTTGGCATCCCTGATGTTTTCTGGACGCAACCAATCCAGTTTACAATGGTTCCAGTTATTGCTCTCTTCACTTGTATTGGGAAGCCTAGCCTCTGAAAAGCTGGTGTTTACTTCTTTAGACCTACAATTTAAAAACAGTCAATAATTACATATATTTTATTAATTCTTTTCTTCGTTTCAACGAAGATACCAGTTGCGAAAAAGCAGAAGGACTCTAATTTTTTTCGGTGACCAGACAAATCCACCAAGTGGCACTGTATCATTTGTTTGAAAAGTCATTAACCCCTAAGGCTAATTTGTTCACTTTTCGGAACAACTCGTAAAGGTTTCATAAAGAAATATTGTGTCTCTCTTACTATTACGGTTAGAAAAACGATGTAAACTGCATTAGAAAGAGAAAACACCACGCTTTCAATCTAACAGTTAATCACAAAATAATTAATAAGTACACCTTTATGAAACCGAAGTTTCCGACTGCAATTTGAAAAAAATTTATGAAACGTCGGGGATTTTTTATGAAACGACAAAAAGTGAGTTTACGATAACGTTTATGGTATATTTGCCTAATAAGATATGTGTTTTTATTTTTTTTTCATTATCAGGAATTTTTTATGTTTGCAATAAAAATTTTTGTCATAAATTATGTGTTTATTTGAAATTATAAAAATAGAAAGCGTATTTCATCATCTTTCAAAAACGTTTTTAGCTTTCGGATGCGTTCAGAAATATTCCTCATTGCAGAGTGAAAATATTTTGACTTTTTGATATAATAGGTCTGAGGCCTAAGAGAATAAAAGTGATGAGAAAAAAAAAAAAAAATAGGTTAAACAGGTTATGGCTATTTTTTTCATCACTTTTTAATGACTTTTCAAAGGGGTGTTGAAAAGCCACTTTGTTGAGTTATCAAAGAACCTTTTTATTTTATTTTATTTTTTATTTTATTGATAAACAGAAACAAACAGTACATTAGTTACAATGGTGAAACAATTTCAATTATTAAGTACATTTCATGATGGGTACCTATGACATGTTTCTTTGTAGTGTCTATGTATATTAAGTAAATTACCGGGTGATGTGCGTAGTGGGTAGGTGTGTATGTGTGTGTGTGAGTATGTATGTATGTGTGAGTATGTATGTATGTATGTATGTATGTATGCGCATTGAACAATTTATATCATTGACATGATGCTCTTTTTAAATTTGGGCAGTGAATCGCTTTTTTTCATACAAGCTTTTAAACGTTCTCATTGCCAACAGGGGAAGCTAAACTTTCTGAAATTAATATCCTTCATGCATTAAATAGTGAATTTATCGCTTAACTTGCCATTCGTCCGCCGGCGTACCATCGACGCAAGCCAAAATAATCACTAAAAAATAATTTTGTTATGCGATTTTAACCCTTATGTATAAAGAAAACGTGTGAAGAAGAAGGTCATAATCGCTTGGGGCATTCTTGTTCATAAGGTATAAGATACCGTGAACCCACCTAGAGCAGCGATATAATTTCTTTGAAATTGTTTATGACACGGCCTGGAACTTTTTCGCGCCGCTCGGCTGACAAAATGGCGGCTGTCAAGTCTCGTGTCGCGGTCGACGAAATGATCGTAAAATGTATAAATTCATCGAATAAACGCAAGTAATATTGTTCTTATGTATAGTTTAGTATTCAAGGAATGTGTTTCAGTAAAGATTACATAAGATAGCATAAAATTAACCTGCAAAATATTACGTAAAAGTCAAAACATCGCGAAATTTTTTCGTTTTTTCCATGTTATTTGAAACGTAGTAAAAAGTATAAATTCATTGAATAAACACAAGTAACATTGTTCTTATGTATAGTTTAGTATTCAAGGAATGTGTTTCAGTAAAAATTACATTAGATAGCATAAAATTAACCTGCAAAATATTACGTTAAAGTTGACGTTTTTTCCTGGCACGTTAGGGGTTATTGTATGCATATGTATAGAATGCATATATTTTGTATTCCAACAAAACTTACATAAACTTAAGTGATATAATGATCACAATCATGGGGTATCTCAGCGACCCTTTGTGGTAAAATAAGTTTTGTGTTGCATCTTGGTATATCGAAGGTTAAAGAACATTCAATTGAGCACAGAATGAATAGGTTAGGAATGTTTTATTTTCTTAACTTACTCGTCTAATTTTGGTTGCTTTTTTGCTTTGGATGCAGGAGAAGACGATGGAGAAGAAATCTTCGGTTCAAACTTGAAGCTGCTTTCTAATTTGTTTTTCATGCTGCTGTTATCTACAGATAAAAAAATATTGTTTTTTTTTAAATGCATTAATATTATCTGCTTTAATAATAAAATTTCAGCTATTAACATTAAGTTAACCTATGGAATGCTGAGCTATAATAACTTCATTGTACGCCAACATGAAATTTTCACATGGCTCATCGTGCGCCAGCTGATTCTATTTTCATAATAGCTCACTCATCGACCAAGTATTATCTAAATAGGGCTAGTGAATATTAAAATTAACATTTGGTAAGGAAAAAAGCAGGATATTTGTTGAAGTGATTGTTACGGATATTCAATAAGAAAGAAAGAAAAAGGAAGTTCAGTTTTACGAAAATAAATGAGAGAGAAAATATGGAGTTTATGTTTATTAACCCTTTCCACTCCAAGCCTTTTTTGTTTTTCTTCCACCAGCTCTATGCCAAAATTGCATTTTTAAAGTTTTTTTTTATTTTTAGTAAATAATTTTAACTTTTCAACACATTTAGCTTTATTTTTTTAGACATGACGGGATCGAGGATTATTAAATTTTTTCTTTTTACATTAACTCCACACAGGAGGCCCTGAGGAAAATAACTTCCCTCGGGGCCTGTCATCTGGGATGCTGTGTGGAGGGTCTTTTTGAGGAGAGGAAGGAATGAACATTGGTCTTGAAGAGACCCATGTTGTAGGAGGGAGGAAACAGAGAAGCCGGCAAATCGTTCCATAGCCGAGCTGTTGAACTCAAGAACAAATCGAAAAAACAACCCGTTCTCATGTGACAAATGTCAACCGTGTACAAACGTTGGGGGCGCGTTTGGCGTGTCTCCCGACTATGCCTCGGTGCCAAAGGGATCAATGACGCTAGTTCCTCAGAGCATTTTCCATTGAAATACCGGTAGAACATGGATAGCATTCCCACCCGACGCCTGTGCTCTAAAGATTGCAATCCGTTCGTTAAGGTGGGAGAATCTATCAAACGGCCTGCCCGTTTCTGAGTCGAGGGTATTTTTCAATTATTTTGGAGTTCCAGACCAGAGGTGGCTGCCAAATTCAACCGTGTCTATAGTTTTATTCACTAATAAAACTATAGAAAATATAAATTACAAATAATCCATTCAACGAGTCTGCATGAAAACAAACACGATACAATGCGCAGAGATAAGATGTTGAGAACAACATGATACGATTACCATAAGTGTACTTTTGTAACATAAATACCTGCGCCTCTACCCGCGCTTGAGGCCCAGACCTAAACAAAATACATTCATCCCTTGACCGTAGCAACAGTACTAAAGTATCGTGTGATTCTAGAATATGTACACATATTATTCTAGAATATTAAATTTACATTCAAGAATAGTAGTGTCTTTCAATCATGATTAAAAAAATTTAGTAAAAAAAAATCCCTCCTATTTTAAAATTGTCCGCAAAAAGAAGTATTACACCATGTCGAGTGTCACTCGACACACAAAAAATTGCAAAAGCAATATAAAATAAAATGTACTAAGGAGATGTTAAAAATGAGCACCAAATGCGAAAGTATAAAATTTTTATTAAGACAGATTGTTTCAAACTAAGTCAAATGAAATGAAGTTTTTTTTTTTTTTTTTCAAAAATCAATTTTTTTTTTCATTCTACTAACCTGCTGCCTGATCATTATTTTCAGCATCAGAATCATCAGAATTGTCGGATACAAGTCTGATTCTCCTCCTCTTCGGTACAACTGGAATGTCCTCCTCTTCATCATCGTTACTTTCAGGTTCATCTAGTTTCAGTTTCTTCGGCTTCAATTCAACTTCTGCTTCAGAATCTGACTCTTTTGAATTCTGCTTATGAAGTTTATCTATGTAATCAAAAACATAATACTGAATCAAACCAATCTCTCTAATTTTTCATCAAGCCTGAAGTAATAAAATAAATTCAATCTTTGCTTGCACTTTTGAATGAATTACAAAATATCTAATTGTTAATAAGTACTGCTTTGTTGGGATATTGTGTCGGTGAAATTTCTTTACTTCGCTTATTTCTAAATACGCCTAAATTATTGAAATAAAACTACAATTTTAACCCGTCAGATCTATTTGTTCGGTTTTTGGAACAATTCGTATATATATATATATATATATTATAGAAATTGTTGTTTATCCCTTTTTATCATGGTTACAAATATTATCTAAAAAAACGGCATTAGAAATATAAAGTACCATGCTTTATATTCAAATCAATAAATAAATATTACACATTTTGGGAAATGAATATGCTAACATCGGCGACATTTATTTCTTAAAATTAGCGCAATATAAATATGCACTCAAAAATTATTTTTCCATAATGTAACTTTATATACGCAATATGGACATGTTGAAATGAAATGATGATATTTCTCATTGTTCTTTTTTGTTGTGATACACAAAATAATTGTATGTAATTTTTAGGTTTCAGTTTTTAAGTTTTTTATTTTTTCCATAATGTAACTTTATATACGCAATATGGACATGTTGAAATGAAATGATGATATTTCTCGTTTTCATTTCTTGTTATTTTTTGTTGTGATGCACAAAATAATAGTATGTTATTTTTTAAGTTTAAAACTACTATTATGTAATGATATTATTTTTCTTACTTTTGTACTCTATTATATGTTTATTTATAAAAGGCAGTATAGCTGTTTATGTATTTAAAATAAAATAAACAATAAAATAAACCGCAAAATATTTAAAATGTTCACCTATAAGAATTCAAAATTCCTGACCGCATTTTGAAAAAAAAAATTAAACTTTGAAATTTTTATCAATTATTTTTACATGACAACACAAAAAGGTGAGTTGATGATAACGTTTATAATATATTATTTGCTTAAAAAATTATGCATTTTCATTTCTTTTCGTTTTCAGTAATGTTAGTTAGAAAGAAGGTGAGCTATTTCTAAAATTTTTTTATGTTTGTATTCAAAAATTATATCTAAAAAAAATTATATGTTGATTTCGAATTATAATCTCCCCTGAGGTGTGATTTTTCACGAAAATTGCGCTATATAAACTAGCCAAATATTATTATTTTTATTATAAAATTTGAAAGCTTATTTCATCACCTTTCAAATATAGTATTTAGTTTTCGGATGCGTTAAAAAAATATTCCATTTATTTGGATTTTATTGCAAAGTGGAAATATTTTGACTTTTCGACAAAATAGGCCCCTGAGGAGTTAAGCAGCCAGCAATGTGGGCGCCATTGTAAAAAGTACTAGTAATTTGTAAGCAGATTTTATTTTCGAGGACTGAATACTGATCTTGCACTGCGAGTAGCACATATTAAATTAATTTATTGACATATCACAGAAAGCGAGATTAGTGACTCCGCGCAATTTGGTTTGTTCCCTTTTCGTAAGCAGATTTTATTTTCGAGGACTGAATACTGATCTTGCACTGCGAGTAGCACATATTAAATTAATTTATTGACATATCACAGAAAGCGAGATTAGTGACTCCGCGCAATTTGGTTTGTTCCCTTTTCGTAAGCAGATTTTATTTTCGAGGACTGAATACTGATCTTGCACTGCGAGTAGCACATATTAAATTAATTTATTGACATATCACAGAAAGCGGGATTAGTGACTCCGCGCAATTTGGTTTTTTTCCCTTTTCCCTGATTGGCTGGTCTATTAATTTTTACTTCTATGATAGCTCTGCATATTTTACCGACATAAATAGACTTTTCTTGTCATATAGTATACGCCAAACTTTAAGACCGGCCTGAACATGGTATATTCCATTCTCGCGCAGTTACTGACTTTACAATGAACGTAAGCGAAAGGGAAAGATGCGTAAAAACATATGTGTGACAGAGAAAGGTGTGGGCGGGGGCATGCCACTTTTCTGTCCTGAAACTCACCTATTGCGATAATATCTGATCACGTCAGGCCGGTCTACTTAGGTGTGTACTATAATTATGATGATACAAAGGGTTTTTTCAAAGATTTGGACCAGTCAGTGACTGAGTTGGCATTGCGTTTGGGTCCCACCCAGGCTTCGCATGTGCGATTCCTTGGCTGGCTAATTCCTCCATCACAACATAAGCAAAATTTTCCGCTTTTTGTTGAGGTAGGAGATTTTCATTGTCAAGTTATTCCCAACCCGACTTTCTTTCTAGAAAAATTTAAATAAAATTAAATTTTCTGAACACAAGTTATTATAACAAGAGGGGGAGATTTTTATAATTTTCACACATCCCTTGGTTATAGATATCTTCCCAGTGCGAGAACAATGTTTTATAATCTAACCTTCATTTTTTCGTTTCGTATTTCCATTTGAAACGGGTTTCAGTGGAGTTAAAGTTTCATTTTTCTTCGTTTCTGTTACGGGTTTTGGAGACTTATTAGCTAACGGCGATTTAAGAAAATAATTGAACAATGTATTCGAAGAACCACCGCCACTGCTATTTCGCTTAGACATTTTAATGTTAAAACTGGTGAAAACGAGTCTTGTTTCATACGAAGGTATCAAGTACGAACGCAATAAAAACAGCGAAGTGAATTACAAATAATAACAAATCACATAAAACAGTAAAACGATAAGATAAAAACTACTGAGCACGACGAAAAATACAACGTGAACAAGAAATGTCAACAACGACAAAAATATTGGCGCGAATCTGCGCCAGGGAATAGTTTGAGCGAGCGGCGCGCAGCAGATTGTGATTTTTTTGTTTGTTTATGGCTTGTTACCTACTGTAATACCCTTTACACACAGAGTTCGGAGCGGGACGTGCCCCGCGCCTTTAGGCCGCCGCGCAGAAAAGTAAAGACCGAAAGTAAGATAACGGTTTACAGCGCAGTTCACTGTGAGACTTTTCTGCGCGGCTTAAAGTGGCGCGGGGCACGTCCCGCTCCGAACTCTGCGTGTAAAGGGTACTATTTTATTCGTCTAATCAAAAGCATAGAATTAATATGTTTACTATTCATTCCCACCAATTTTGGAGGAACCGCCACCTCGGGAACCGTTTATTGAATAACCAACATCTCTGCCATAGGTCATACCAAGTGGTTCGCTACGTTTGGTGACTTAGCAGGTGTTGCCGGGTTCATGGGGGTGAGGTTTGTTGAGGCGTAGCGGGCCGGATCAGGAGAGGCCGGTTGAGGGAGACCCTTTGACCTTTCCAGCCGGACTCTCACGACCCATTGCCTCGTACCGTAGTGAGAGGAATGGATTCATACATCCATCACTCCTGGATACACTGACTCCCAGATTCCTATTCCTATCCTTCCCCTCATACCCATTTTCTCCTCAGAACTTCTACTTCATCCTTTCCTTTAAAAGATATTCCACACAGCATCCCCAAAAATGGCATAGGCCCTGAAAGAAATTATTTTATTCAGGGCCTCCTGTGTACCTCTCGAGCTAGAGTTTAAAAAATCAGTGTTGCCAGATGCAAGTACCTGTTGAGAAAAATACGCAGATAATCAATTTTCTATGCTTCGTCAGCTGACAGTTCTGACCATAGAAACGAATTGTTCGTACGTCAAAATGTGCATAAATTAAAAAGATCGGCGTTCATATTTTTAAATTTATGTTTGTATTAGTGTAATATTTGAATGTCCACATTAAAACTTTACCACCGAAGTATCTAATGTTAGACAATTTCATGTTTTATGTTTATTTCATTGTCTATTTTGGTTCTTCCTGATTGACACTGACCATACTATAATTTTGAACAGTATTTATGTATTTTGTGGTAAATATTTTAGAATGTCGCAGGTTCCTGAAATAATAATATGGTAAATGAAGCATTGCGTTAACTAAATTAACTCCTGTATTAATTTTATCATTGAGCCTAAACTGATCATTCCAATAAGAAAAAGCTGTATTATTATGAAGTGTCTGGTTGGCAGATGATGAAAACATTATGTTGGAACAATGTTGTGTTATATTTATAGATTTCGCTCAAGACGTATGCATACCTATTTCAATGATAACGATTGATGGTTTTGTTCTTTCAGTCTGCTAATAATATCCTGTATTGGAACGATATACATATTCTCTCATTTATTCCAAGGAATATTGGTTGCTTCAGGTCAAAGTGCCTACTTCCATGAAACAGAATATGCCTGGATCTTTAGGCTTGGCATAAACTGCTTTGGATATGCGTCCATCTTTGTGCCCGGTTTCCTCATACACAAGTATGTCAGGAAAACCAAATATCTCGAAAGATCTGGTAAGTAAAATTACAGTAATCTTTTAGGATTGCTGGCCATGCTTCATACACATTTTTTGAAATAACACTTTTTTCAACTTAGCCCGGTCTATCGCCTTTGTGCAAGTTTTTTGTCTTACGAACTGTCAGATTTATAAAAATTTTGTGTTATTTCCGCTTCGCAATCAAAGCTCAATAAATTAAATATTTCTGAACGTAGCCAAATACTAAAAATTGTTTTTGAAAGGTTATGAAAAAGCTTTCAAATTGTATTATTAAAAATAAAAATTAACATTTGTAAATATTAAAATTTAGAATGCAAACATAAAAAAATTGTAAAAATGACTCGCATGATGTTTTTGTGTGAAAACGCTACTAAAATCACGGATTATGTAAAAAAAAAAAAAAAACACTTATTTTATCGTACAAATGTATAGTAAACAATGTTGCCACCACTCTTTTACCATTTCATACAAAAATATTTAATAAAAAAATAACACTGTCTAACGGCGCGTATGCAATTTGGCGGGTGAAAACAGTTTCTACAAAATAAGTATTTTTTTACTTATATCTATGGACAACTTCCTTTTTGTTTTAGGGTTGTAACTAGAACAAAAACGGAGTTATAACGATTTCTGTGCATTAGCTTGAAAACAAGCTTATTGTTCTTGACTGCTATTGTTATATTGTCGTGTAAACAAGCTTAGGAGTCGGAGTGGTTAAGCACTATAAAAGTGTATTTACATCTAGGGGAATGGAAAATACTGCATTTAAAATTATAATTATGTGAAATGAAAATTTGCTTTTGTTTAGGATAAGTTTACCAAGATTGCTTTTAGTGTAATATGTGATACTAACATAAACATGATAAAAGTGAGGTATGATTTTAGGTTTTCACGGCCAAAAGTATTTTTGATATTTATTTTCGGGGTGTTATACCGTGTTGCGCTACCTCCTTCTTTAGCCAACGTTTCGGACAGCGTTACAGTGTCCATCATCATGGCAGATGAGTGATGATGGACACTGTAACACTGTCTGAAATGTTGGCTAAAGAAGGAGATAGCGCAACACGGCATAATACCCCATAAATAAATATCAAATGATAAAAGTGAGTTTATGTATTCATTAGTTCAGTGGCCTCCCTACCCATTTTCCTCAGCTTGATCTAAGAAAACCTCTGCCTTCAATTTAAACACTATTTTTTAAATGTAATTCATCAGAAAATAAGAGTGATAATGATTCAAAATCACTTCATTAACCAAAGTACGTCAATAACCACTTGAGCTATAGAAATTTCCAGATGTTTGGTTTTTGAAATGGTCTTGCTCATTCACCTCCGAATATTAATACAGAAAATAAACTGCTTACGGTCGTTTGAAACCAATTAATCCATCTGTAGTTCTCTTTATCCATAAAGCTTTATGTAAAATTAGAAGCGCTATCGACAGTGCTAATATCATTGAAACATGTTCCATCAGTGATAATCGGTGCAAATTGCGCGTTGTATATGGTTTACTGGATATGTCTATGATCAAAGATATTCAAAAATTGAATTTTTAATTCAGATAATTAAGATATTCAAAAATTCAATTTTCAATTCAATTGTCTATCATCAAAGATATTCAAAAATTAAATTTTTAACATGTAAACAGAAAGATCAAAGATTTTAGAAAACAATTTAATGTTGTCTATACTCAAACTTTGCAGCATAAAATATTACCTAGAATATTCAATAAGACAGTGACATCTTTTGGTATTTGATAGAAGCTTAAACAAGCTAATGATTAAACATGGTAGCTGATGGCGGGAAGTTCAAAATAAATTAATTTTATAATTGAATATAATCAAAATTTGGATAGCACTCGAGTGGATAAAAAAACACATTATTTGTTCGTACGCAGTCATTAGGAAAAATCTAGGATTCTTATAAGAATGGATTTATCATAATTACAATTATGGTTGGTTCATAGTGTTATTGAATAACAGAATTGACAGTATCTATGAACGTACCAGATGGTGGTTTCTTCCCCTTGGTGGTGCGGCAGTGCTTCGAAGAGCCGGAAGCCGACCGCCTGCTACCCGGAGAGCAGTCCAAGTCAGATTCCGAAGCGGGGCGCAGCGCCTACAAGGAGCTGGTGCTGCTGGCGGGCTGCTTCATTGGCCTCATGGCCTCCTACCTCACCTGGGGACTCCTGCAGGAGAAGGTCATGACTCAGGTACTACTTCTGTTACTAAGTTTAAAAATTCTCATTTGTTATACTCTTCATTTATTTTTTTAAGCTAAGTCCTCCTTCATTGCACAAGCAACATTTTCTGCTTTTATTGACGGAAGTAGCAAAAATTCAAATGAATATGGTCAGATTATTTGTAACTAATGAATATCTAGGAATGTTTACTTTTATTTTTAAAAAAGTGTGTGTGTAAATTTCCCCCTTAATTTTCTTGATATAATGATTGCATTGCATTGTTTCAGAACTACGAGAATGCAAGCGGCAAGGCTCGCTTCAAAGACTCGCAGTTCCTGGTGTTTGTGAACCGTATATTGGCGTTTGTAATGTCGGGGGCGTACATCATGAGCACCCGCCACCCACGCCACAAGGCTCCCCTCTACAAGTACGCCTTCTGCTCCTTCAGTAATATCCTCAGTGCGTGGTGTCAGTACGAGGCCCTGAAGTACGTCAGCTTCCCCACGCAGGTTTATTTTTTTTGTAATTTAATAATTTAGATGGATATAATAATCACCCAATGTACAAATGTGAGGCGATGGGGTCCCTGACCCCAATGGGACACGGGGAAAAAAATGAGATGAAATAATATAGGATCAAAAAGAAAGAGTTGATCTTATAATGTTGTTAAAATAATATGTAAATCACGTATCTCAAAATTGTATTTATTTATAAGCCGGTACAATTTACGAAAACATCATTTTACAAAAAAAAAAGTAAGTTATGATGAAAATAAAACCAGATGGCGCACTGTGAAAATCTTGCATCGGCACACCAAGAGTTAAAGCTAACTAACTAACCATCACGCGGTTTTTCGCGCATGTCAAGACATGGCCCGAATCAAGTATCTGAATCACTTGGTCGTGCCATGTCTTTCTCGGGCATTATGATGAAGCTTTACGTGAAATTCTATTTAGATACTATTTAGATTCATCTTTACGACAAATCGGTTTACAGTATGAACACCAAAAAATATGCTACGGATAAATTGAAGCCTTTACTAGCTTTTCCATGTATTGGAATTACAATAAAATTATTATTTACATAACAAAAAATATAAGCGTAAACCACAAAAAAAAATGTTTTTTCATGGCTTAACTATGAATAAGAAACAATTTTTTAAAAATACCCCTTAACGGCTAAGACTAATTTTGAGGTTTTGTATGTTCTAACTTTTTTTCATTCTTATAAAATTATGCACAAAATAAATGAAAACCACTTTTTCGCTTACTTGCCTCGTGCAAATACGATGCGCGATTTTAAATTTTGTAAGGCATGGGAATCGAAATATTTCTGGCGTTTATATTGCTCAAGGGTTAAAGCATCTTCTAAAATTACTTTGATTATGTACCAATCGAAAATTTGAAATAAAATTTTTTAAGCTTTTTATATTCTTCCATTTATTTATTTATTAACTAGTTTTTTTCTTAATCTTAGCAATAGTAAATGATAAAATAACATGACCAGTTAATAGAAAATTTTAATTTATTAAGTCGTTTGTGAAATTATCAACATTTCTTACAGTGCCATAAAAAGCTGGCTATTTTGATTACACAAATCTACCATGAAGAGCGCAAGTAAAAACAGCTTCTTCAATTGATCTGGGCTTGCCCTCCCACATTATAAATGTATGCATTATAAAAAAGTAACAATTAAAACTTTATTTTTATTAAAATAAGCTTATTAATAAAATCTGTTTTCAGTATTGTCAGCTTGATTTCACATAAAGATTGGTGAAAGTATTTTCCCGTACTTTTTATACGCAGCAGCAGCATTATATTATATAAAAATATTAATTTCTGTGGGTCTCTGTCTGTCTGTGTAACTTTGGTTCGTGTGTTGATTATAGCTAAGGATGGATTGATTAAAAAATGTGAACAATTCATCAAATTTCAGTTTTATGAAGCAACTGATCAATAATAACAGAACTTGAAAGGACTTACACAGAACGTGAAAATTAACCTAAAAAATTTGATGAATTGTTCAAATTTTGTCGACAATCCGTCCTAAGATTCGTATTTCTTGTCTTCAAAATGAAGAAGCGGTTTGTGGTACAAGAAATGGATGTTTCTAGAAGTTTCTAATAGTTCTCCTATTATTACACGTGTCTGCTTTAATAATATTATTATACAATTAACTTTTTTACCATCTGAGTTTTCAATTTCATGCTTCAGAGAGAAAAAGAAAACATAAATTTAACACATGAATCAATTAAAACCTCCGGCATGTTATTCATGTTTTATGACGAGTGTTTATATAAATGATTTATTATAGGTTCTTGCCAAGGCCTGCAAGATAATCCCCGTGATGATGATGGGGAAGATTGTCTCCAGAAACAAATATGAATATTACGAGTATGTGACGGCGGGCATGATCTCTATGGGGATGATCTTCTTCATGATAGGGAGCAGCGATGACAGCAAAGGTACGCTAATGAATTCAGTTTTCTGTTTTTTCGTGGAACTAAGACGAATAAATCAGTGCATAGTGTGCACGGGTGTATAATTAAGCATTATTTAATTTATGATGTATTTGAATTCCAGTGAGGACGGTGACCACGATCTCAGGCGTGATCTTGCTGGCCGCGTACATGATGTTTGACAGTTTCACGGCCACATGGCAGGGCGCTCTGTTCACTGCTTATTCGGTGACACCCGTGCAGATGATGTGCGGAGTCAACCTCTTTTCCTGCCTCTTCACTGGGGTGTCACTGGCGCAGCAGAACGGCTTCGGGGACTCACTGCAGTTCATGGCCGATGTAAGTCAACAATCTAATCTAACCTTTGTTTATTTTGACAATAGGTAATAAAAAAAAGGAAGATCGGCCATGAACGATCATTAGAGACCTGAAAATTTCGCATTTGTGAAGTTTTATGCAAAAAATGCGAAATTTTGTAATTTTCAGCTTGTGTTGAAATTTGCAGATTTCAAACACGGGAATATATTCTCACTTTCGTTGCCAAATACCACTGCTTTTGCTGAAAATTAACACTGCTTTTCAATTTTCCCAGAAACTCATTGAAAAATAACACCCCCTCTTCAAAAAAATGATGTGAAATTTTCAAGTCCTTAAAATTTATTATTATGAAACTGCACGCACAAAAGCACCGCCAACATCGTTCACCCATACTACTGCAAAACCCATCAGCACCCTGCCTTTGTTTCCATCTGCACACCAAATACATAACTTTCATTGCCCGTTTAGTTGGTGCAGTTTGACAATACCTCGGCGAATCTCCCCTCGATTCTAACCTTACAATACATCGCATGTATGCAATATAATGCATTATCTATTATTAATGGTGTAAAATAATTCACCTACCAATATAACCAGGCACTTATAGATTTCCATCGTAACAAAAAACCTTTAATTATTTGCTTATTATATACTATATATGCACTTACTTTGATCTTGTATATTTTATAATCACCTACTTTTTTTATATTCTTTCTAGTATATATATGTTTTTTATTTATTTTCTACAGTTTTAGTACTATATTATTTTATATTCTACTATATTCTTCCTAACGCTTTTATAATTACTCTATAGCAATTTACATAATTTTATATTCTTTTGTATTCTATAATATTTTTTATTATTATTTTATTTTATATTTTTTATATTTTCGCACATTTTTCTATATTGCTTATATATTAATGTAATTATAGAAAATCGACCACCACAACACGGGCATGTGCCTAGCATGGTGGTCGAAAAATTAAAAAATTTATGTAACAAACAATTTCAATGAATAAAGAAAACTTAAAAATAAAAAAATATTATTAACCTAAAACTTCCAGCAACAAACAAAAAAACATTGGCAAAAGCTCTTAGGATATTTTCTCGGCAGATTTATTAACCATTGAGACAATCTTTCTTTAGAACCCTCTAACTTTTGTTTATCTTTCTAAATGTATTTGTGAAATATTCTTCAATTAACTGTGTCTAGTCTGTTTTAAAATCTATGTTGTACACTCTTCATTGAACTATCTTTTAAATTAATATTCTTATCTAAAAATAATTTTCTTTTTATTGTATAATGTTGTCCTTCCCGAAATGAGTTGGTTGCGCCCGTTTGGTACTTATAAATTAATTGGTTTCATAATTGTAGTTGAATTGCCTAAAAATATGCATTCCTATTCTTTCCTACTTCAAATCCTAAAACTCCAAAACCACAAACAAAACCTTAGTGCTCTTATATTGATCGAACGCCATGCAAGTGTTTTGAATGTTTTGAAATATTCGACATATAACAACGCTCCACTGTTTTAATTTGCAGATATATCTGTGTATTATTGTGCTGAACTATTTATATGTATCTACTGAAAGACAATCATTTGACGTGAGAGCTGTGATCAGCTGTGGACCATCAGAAGGCCTTGAGAAGCAGCCATCCAGACCACGGCTAAGTTTGTGGATCTCACCTTTCCTTCCTCACCCATGCATTTAGGCAATTCAATATAGTTAATTTTAATCGCACCCGCAAATGAACAGAAATTATGAAGAAGGTGGATCGAGAATAATGTATTATAACGTAATGTAATTTATTATCACTAAATAAATACATATACGAGTATATTAATTGATAGCATATTTTGAGTGACCATGTATTGTGTGCAGTATCCAGCCTTTATGTTGGACTGTGTGCTACTGTCCATCAGCTCCGCGGCTGGGCAGCTCTTCATCTTCTTCACCATCGCCACTTTCGGGCCCATCGTGTTCACCATCATCATGACCCTCCGACAGGTACCAATTTTTCATAGAACACATTATTTACCAGAATTGTTTATTATAGAAGTATTTCGTCCCACCCTTACATAAGGTCATCATATCTGGATGATGAATGAGAGAGACACTATGCAAGGCCGCCAAGATGCTGGGCCTGCAAGAAGTATTTCAAAGGCCATTGTAGTATGTATTTCAGGACAAGGATGCCTGGAGGATGCCCTATCTGCAACTCTTGTATTCTATGTGGCCCGAGTTTATTTGAAAAAATTGGCCCTTCTGATAAAAGAGTTGTCATCACTGGCTTAAAGCCTACACTCTGAACTAGATTACTAAGGAGATTCCTAAATGTGTTGGTGGGATAAATAGGGCCATTCAGTCTTCAAGGGACCGAAAAACCAAATTTCTTGTGCGTGAAAACTTTTGAGTGTTTCACTGTATATGGCATCTAAAACTAACACCATTCCAAAGTATTTGCACATTACATATTTCCTAAACTCCTTCATATAATCCTAACTTCCTACAGCCTTAAACCTCCTCTCGTTGCCCAACCGGGTGGCGATACGGTTTCCTTTACACTGTGAGGTTTCAAGATATTCAAATTTTTCATTTCGTTTATCTCAAAATAATGGTTTATCTTGGCTGAAAGAAAGCCTTTGATATTATGTTTTCTTCCATATTCTTTTCTACCTTTTATGAAACAATCTATTCAAATCTCACTAACTATTGTCTTATGAATTAATTAGCATTTACTGTGACTTTTTATCTACATTTTTCTTACTGGATCTATTTACTTAATTTTTATTGTTTTAATTTATACCCTTTTCTCATAATTTTCTTTATAATTTTCTCTCTATTATGATCTGATTTGTGTTTATATGGGATATGGGGGATTCTACTGTATTATTCCATATTCTAGATTAAAGACATCATTATACAAAAGTAAAGTCATCTAATATAAATTATTAATATTTTCCAGGGTATCGCCATCCTCCTGTCCTGCATCACATACCAACACCACATCAGCGTCCTGGGCTCCATGGGCATTGTAGTGGTGTTCGCCGCCGTGTTTCTGAGGGTGTACTGCAAGCAGCGGTTACGCGCCCTGCGTTCCCGAATCGAAACCGCCTACAAATCACGGGTGGTCGTCTAGCCTCATCAAATATATCCATATCACGTATATGTAAGGTCAGGCGCACACGGATGACTTTTTTCACTGCAACAGTTTCATCACTGTTTCAAAATCCACTGACGAAAGTAGCGACGTGACATAAGGGTTAATTTTTATAGGTTTATATGGATTTTGAAACAATGATAAAAGTCATCCGTACATGCCTGGCCTAAATAAATAAATATAGTTGGGTGCACGTAAGTTCCAAGTTATGAATTCAATCAGTATTTGCGCAATTTACCAGTTTTAAATGTTTTTGATCATAATTGTAAATGTTTGTGTATTGAAATTGTGTGGGTAATCGTCACCGTACACCTTGACATGGTTAACTCTACAGTCTGTGGTGGCGATGTTGAGAATACCAGCTGTTTATAAAATAGGGACAGGATGCCCGTTCACCTAAGCTGCTAGCAGCTTGGCCTCTGACTAGAGATGGAGGTGTTATGTCATAATAACTATTACGTGTGTCGTATTTGAGATTTTAAGTAATTGACCGCATTTGTATGAATTAAGACCAATAATTAACAAGGTTAACAAAATTATGTATTAACATCTTAATTATGTTTGCATTTACTGTAAAGAATCTTCATGAATGGTGGCAGTAAATTTATGTTTACATTTGTATATGTATTTATTTTGTTATGCATGAAAATTTTAGCTAGCATTCTGATATTTTTGTATTCCAGTTTGGCGTTTTCAACTTCACTTTGTAGTGTCGGCAAAATGCAAAAAAAGAGAGTATTGTCCGTAGGATGGATAGTTTTGATTCCATAGATCTGTAAGATATACATGTACATTTGTTAGTAGTACATTGGATCATTTTTATAGTGCTATTTTTTTGTGAAAATCTCCGGGGCAAATAATGAATGTGCATAACTCGAATATTATCTGTTTACTTCTAATCGTATGATATGTATCTAACTGCAAACTTTGTCATATCCATTCAATGAATTAGAGTTATTGACAAACAGTATTTGTGCGTTATGATGTTAATATTTATACAATATTATTTTGTGTGTAAGTCCAATACCGTGGAAGAACCATTTGTAAAAATGTTCAGATTGGACTATCTACAGATATACATGCTCTTGCTTGCTTCATTCCCATGGTGGTTCATTCCCGGTGTTGTCTTAACCTTTACTCATACCTAAAGGTAAAAATCACGTATCTCCCAAAGTGGGGTCACTAGGGTCCCCTATAAAATTGTGAATCGACCGTGCTAATGCATATTCCTTTTGCCCTTTCCACCAACATTCAGATATTAGTTGCAAATTTTTTTATACCTACAAATTTTTTTATACCGTTTTAACCGGACAGTGCCCAGTTTCGTCGTCAATCATTGAGTAATTAAAAACGGTAAAAGAAATAGTACAAAATCGAGTATAACTATATAAGTAACGCGTGAGTCATATTATTGTAGCCTTTTCCAGTAAAACGCACTTTTTATGTCACACTTGCAGCTTTATTATTTTTTTTAAAAAGTAAAGGAGATCCGGAGGGGTAGAGGGGAGAGTAATTTTGTCAGAATTGGATAGATATTTTGTAATATCTTAAAAAAAATAGTAACAGGACAATTTTTTTAAATGCAGATCGATTACTGAGTAGTTTTCTAAGATTACCAAAATTATAGATGTAAAAAACAACAGAAGTCGAACAAAACTCTCTTTTGGGGGTAGTATGTTAACCCCCTCTGGTGCGGAAGTGTAACGCCACGTCCGCATAGGCAGGTGGCTTGCTTAGCGCCTAGAGCCTAGCGTGTCGCCTAGCGACGTGCCGACAAGCAAATGAGCAAGACACCTAGCGACCCACCAGGCAAACCACCTACAGTGCGGCCACCGTGTATCCTAGCTAGTAGCCAGGGTGCAAGCCACTAGGCACTAGACGCTAAGCAAGCCACCTGCCTGTGCGGAAGTGGCCTAAGTGTTAGGTCTATCGGTCAATTTCACAATTTGAAAGCACCAATCAATGCGGCTTGTGCTGTTTAACTGAGAGCGCCAGAAAAATCCTATTTTGAAATTATTGGCTTGTACACGGTATTGAACTTACTTAGACGGTTTGTAGGTATACAAATATTTAATCATCGAAGACAATATTGGCAACCCTCGAACAAAAATTTGAAATAGAAAATCAGAAAAAGATTCTCTCCCCTCTAGGAATTGAAACCAGGAACTTAGCCTTGCTTTAATCACTGAGCAAATTCGACCCTATTCTCTTCGGCCGTATTTAACTGTATCATAATTCAACTTAGAACTACCAACATTATCTTCATTTTCTTAATGAAATTTTTTTAGATATTGAAATTTTTTGAGATTTAAAATTTAAAATTTTTTGGATTTTGAAATTTTTTGGATCTTGAAATTTTTTTTTATTTTGAATTTTTTTGGATTAATGGATATTTTTATTGACTGCTTTGGGTTCAATTCCTAGATGCAATCGAATCTTTTTCTAATTTTTCTGTTTCAAATTTTCGTTTGAGAGTCTCTTATATTGTCTTTAATGATTGCATATTACAGTTTGAGGTTTTACTCATTATATTATTCCAAAAATAATAAAATATACACAAATATTTTATCATATTTATATCACTTTGAACTAATCGTGCTTCGAATGGCTTTCTTAACACTATGCATTATGTCTTCGAAAGATGTCAATTTTTTCAAATAGTAACAAAAAGTACCTACATAATAAATAAAACAATGTACAATGTGTCCAGATTCATAAATACATGTTTGTATGTAATATGAATTCATAGTTTTAAGATTTTCTGAGTAATGAAATGCAGATTTCCAAATTTACCATATTTATTTCTTGTTATTTTTATATTTCGTAATAAATATTCATTTCTCAGTACTTACTATAATAATAAAAATGTGGTTGTTTTTATGTTCGAATACTAAATCTTAGTTATTTTTAAATTTCTTTGTTAAAAAATTTAGTTCTTTAATAAATTCCAAAAACTCTTTTAGGCTATTACATATTTTTATTGTTTTTCGCAAATTGTATCAAATATAAATTTACCATTGTTTTATTTTTAAAATTTGTTTTTTATTAATCTTTTCATGAAAGTTAAAGTTAAGCGAGGAAGTGAATATATAAGACAATTAGTAAATCAGAAACAAAATTACATATAAAATTTATTGTACCGCACTTCAGACATGAAGCTGGTTTTAAAAGATTTCAAACTTAACAAAGAAAATAAGAATGTCTATAATTATGTACATATATTATAATTAACAAAACATTTGCACTTCAACGGGAATCAAATTCACAACCTTTGAAGCTGAAGTAAGTTGTAGTTTTAACGCACTTTTTTGTGAATTAGAACTCACTGCTCCCAATAGTCTGGAGCCAGTAGAACTATGGCATTCCCAGTTGGGGTATGTTGTGAGGCTGAAGGTAGTGGGAGGGAAAGCACCGGTTATTTAGATCTGGTTATCAAATTTAAGCAAAGCCATTTCAAGCAGCATTTCGATTCTGAATGGTGGTCTTTCACCGGGGCGGTGCTGAGAGTATCTTCCGCTCTAGAATATACAGTTCAGACTCCAGAGCAGTTTGACGTAGGTCAGCCTTCGATGGTAGAAAAAAAGAATTACAAGACACAGCAAAATCAATTATGCATAAATTGGCTGTTAACCGAAACATTTTGGACTTCAACCAAAATGACATTCAAAAAATTATAAAATTTCACTTCAATCAATAAACATACATAATTGGAATTACTTTGATTTGAGAAACATCCAATGAGCAATGAGAATAAAAATACAGTAATGTCCAAATGAGTAGCTAGCTGCAGGAATGCTGACATACTTTTTTTAGAAACCATTAATTTTATTGTGGTCAAATTTTAATTTTATTGGGGTGTCCCGAAACGTTATCCCTTGGAGGACTGATGGGCCAACTTATTACTCATGATGAACCAGAATATATATGACTTTATAGTCCAGTCAGTGGGGAGTTTTGCCTTGCAAAAGGTCATGTAGTAGCGATTTTGATATATGTTGTTAAGATTGGGACTCTTATGAAAAAAAAAAGTTTTCGAACTTGGGGGGGTCGAACTCGAGCTCAAGCCAAATTTTTGCAAAATTTGGTTTTTTCAAAATAATTGTGCAATGGTTGATCTTACAACCAAGTTGTTGAGGACAAACTTAAAGAAGATAAAATTTATAATATTTTTTGTACCATAGTATTTAACTTATTGATTCCATAATTGTGAAATTATTAGTGCTATTTACTGTCAATCTTTATAGAACTGCGGCACACAACAAAACATGAATACTTGTTATAACCTAGTTGCAGGGATACGATAATAACAGACATGCGCACAAAAGTATCCTGTGTCACCTAAAAATTTGGTGTAAGGACGGGGAAATTTCATTTTACATGTTTAACTAAGAACTATTCTTTTGTTTACTCAGGAATCAATAATTGATCACTTCACAACACTCAGATTCACTCACTCGAAACTTTATGTATGTGAATTGGTGGTGCAGTTGTTGTTGACTGCAAACCATCAACGCATACATGTTACATCATTGCGCGTGTCACATCACCGCATATGTCACAGCATTGCTTATTTCACATCAAAAATGTCATTTGACAGTGGCAAATAAAATGAATTTGTATTGTACAACGAAAACAATTTCAATGCGCATCTCCAATGCCCCATTTTTGAGTGGATGTCTGTAATTTCCACCGGTTTTATCCCTTCTTTAACCTTTACAATACGGGTCTTTTCAACACAATCTATCCCATCATGTGGAACTTTTTGGATTACATAATAAGCGGTATCTGCAAACGGGGATAACCGCAGCCTATATATGTGACAGGCACGTAGATAAGGTTAAAGTAACCAAAAATGATTTATGTGGTGATAGATTAGGAGATCCACAAAAAGTTTTGATTGTTGGCACATTGTGAAGGAAGTTCTTTACACAAGGATTCATATTGCTATCAAGGAATCACTGGGAAAGTCGCTAATCGTAGGAAACAGGACGGCACATGGTGATGACGAAGAGAAAAGCAAAGAACAGCTCGGTGGTCTGGAGACACAGCATGAGGCCACACAGGATCCGCTCTAACTTAAGGGGGTGCGTCTGGAAGGCCAGCAGGAAGACCACCAACATGCCTGACGGAACTGTCAGTAATATGGACAAGTATACTGGTAAACCTGCCAACAGAAATGTACATGTTAAATTAAAACACATTACCAAAATTAATTTACTGAATTTACAAAGCAATAACACCATTTGCAGCTGCACCAATGCTTTTAAATTGGTAGAAAGATATTTTTGTTGTCTCCCCATCAGTTCTATTCGTTGACAGTAGAAATAAGGGGTCATCCATTAATTACGTGAGCTGTTTTTTTTCAATTTAGACCTCCCCCTTGGTGAGATTAAGTGATATTTGGTGGGATCCCCTACCCCTCACATGAGACTTCACTACACTTAAAATTAAATTATTGTACTTATTTTCATAAAGACAATAGTCTTTAGATTTTTTCAGCCAGCAAAATGGGACACTTCAAAAGAAGTGAAACAATTTTTTTTTGATTTGGTGAGATTTTACTGGGCCCCGCCCCCCTCATTTTGAGCTCATGTAATTAATGGATGCCCCCTAAGGGAGATGGGCCATGAACCATTATTATTATGAAACCACGATATGTGTCTCCAATATCGTTCACTCATACTACTGCAAATCACATCTATGCATAGCAGCGCCCCGCCTTTGTTTCTATCTACACACCAAATGCTTTCTCTGTTGATTTGAAAGTTTGTCCAATTTGCTTGTAGCTTGGCGACAGTCTGCACGCTTCTTACATCCCTTTGTTTCTAATACATATCTATGGTTCTACTAATGTATTTATCATTTTACATAATAGCAATTTCACTAATTTGTGTTCCAACATCATATCCCTGTCTGGTGTACGATGATTATCATTCTTTACTAATGGTAAATCATTCTAGTTTCCCTGCACATTCCCTACATATCTCCTCTTTCTACTTTTTCCCACCACAGAACACTAAATGGTGACTTATATTTAACATTTTTTTCTGAATTTGCTATTACGTAGTAACTTTTTGATCAATAGTCTAAATAAATTTTAAAGTTTACAGCAATGTTATGGGTGTAATATATTCCTTACTAATCTGTCTCTTTTTCAGGAGTAGTTGCATTTAAGTGAACATTTCAAAGTCTCTACAAATATTTTAGCAATACATACATATTAAGCTTAAATATTATATCACGTCAATAATTATTAAAACAAAGTTTCCAAATAAGGTTTTTGCCGCTAGGCCCTGCGGGGGAAACGACTATTTAAGACAATTATTTATTTACTAACTATCATCTGTATCCAGACTGGAGAGATTAATGAAAATGCAAATCCAAAAGTACTTACGCCTGCCAGCCGACATTCGTCATGCTAGCTTTTAACGTAAGTGGTGCCATCTTTTGGCATTTTTATCTACTTACTTTAATTCGGTTCTATTACGATAGTAGCTTAAGTCACAAACTTCACCTTCACAGATGGTTTCATATGGCACTGCATCAGAATTGTTCTCGGAGTCGGATTCTTAAATTTCAACCGTTCAGTCGCTAGGGTATTAATAACGTTTGATATTATTACAATAATTGTGTACATAATAACATTGAAAAAAACTCACTGTGTTCACTCAAACTTCCTCTTCTTCCAAGTACAATTCTAATGGACTCAATAACACACAGTGCCACTAACAACCCTCCCTCTTTACCGAGGGCGTTATCAGGGTAAGGGAGGTTCACAGCCTTCAGAACCCCCATCCCCAATTCAACAGCTGCATAAAGCCCAAAGTAAAAGAAATTCAAATACAACAGAATTTCATAAGTTAAACTTGCATTCACCATTTTGATAATCAACTTTTTTAATATTGGCAATTAATTTAGCGATTGTATAATTAAATTTTAGTGCTGCAGTTAATATTGAAGTGTGTAAAATGTTCCGAGTATTGGAGCCACTGTGTCTGTCACTAATGAAACTTTAAAGTAGTTATAAATAGATCCACCGGGTGCTTCACTCTATTCCTGTTAGTGTTTAGGTGTATTTCAGTCAAGTTGACGATGTGACACTATTATAGTGCTTGTCCTTTTTAAAGTTAGGATTAGGTGTTTGTAATATTTATTAAACATTTCAGCAGTGTAAGTCCAATTAAATTAGTTTTTTGTTTTAACTTTTTGATGCAATCAAGTAGTTTGTAATCCTGTGTATAAGCGGAAATAATTTACACGGGGTAAATAGTAAATTATTTCTGTTTCATTAAGTTTATTAGCAAATCTTTCAAGATTATTTTCTATCTAGAGTAAACTGTTGCTTCCACTTTATAATAAGGCCTATTTGATATCTCGAAAATGTAATATTTTAAATTAGAAAACCACATAAAAACGCATGCTCCAAAAAGAAAAGATTCCTAATGTAGAACATTTATTACTTTATATCAGTGGTTCTCAACGTGGGCGATAACGCCCCCTTTTGGGTGTTTGAAACCTTCAGGGGAGTGGTAGAAGACCCAGAGAAAATTGGGGGCGTTGAGATGGCGCAGGAGGGCGTTGGCAGGTAAAAAATATGGTCTAAAAAGATAAACAAAACACGCTAATCACATACTAATAAAGCAAAGTAAACTTTAATATTGGTTAATTTTTGTTATTGTATGTATTATAATCATTTTTATCACGTGTGTGAATATATTTCGAAATTTCAGGAAGTGGATGAAAATTCAACTGAAAGATTCTATTACATTCAGATCTGCATTAAATTGGATAATATGAAATTTTTTATTTGAAATTAAAAAAGTTAAAACATCCGATTTTATGTGAAATTACCCAGGATTATGGTCGATTGTTGAACGATTTCTAATAGCATTCCCATTGTCCTATTTAGCTGAACGTGGATTTAGTGCTGTAGCAACGTTGGTAACTAAAAAGAGAAATAGGCTCCATGTTACTGAACTCGGCGACTTACGTTTGTTTTAAGTAAAATCGAGCCTAAATTCAACTTTCTCATTAGATAAGTTATAAATTCAGTGCCTTTTCAATGTTAATAAAAATACTTCTCTATATAATTAAGTATGCGTTTTAATTGTTCTCATTGAAACCATCTTCTTCTCAGAAATAGGATAGGAGTCATATTCTATCTTACGATTACGTAATATTACAGTGTAATTACACGTTTAAATATAATCGTGGCAATAGCTGTTTCAGATTCACAACGACAGATGGTATGTAAAAGCAGTTGGGAGGCGCTAGAAAAAAAATGTTCTCAAAGGGGGCGGTGGGCAAAAAAAGGTTGAGAATCTATGCTTTACAGAGTACTTCCGATTGTTATAATTTGAAATATGGATTGAAGCTATTTTTATGATTATTTTAATTTATTGTACAGTCTGTGTTGAGATTTGCTTTTATTCCTCCTAAACCAAATAAAACACATCTATGAATCAAAATAAAACAATTGCTGTCACTCGTGAACATTTTATTTTGAAATGTGAATAAAATACTGAACATACATTTCACAAAGAATTGGCTCGGTATTTTGGAGGGGTACACACACATGCACATCTTGAATTTTTTATTGCTTCCTAAGAATCTCTAGCTTATAAGTTGGTACACACATGGGGGCATTATTATCCATGACCACCACAACACGGGCATGTGCCTAGTATGGTGGTCGAAAATCTCCGATTCATGTAACAAACAATTCAAAGAATAAAGAAACTTAAAACAAAAAAAAAAATTATACAAGTAGTGAAAAATTCTATACTCTCATTTCTACTTAGAAATTTCCATCTACAGTCGATTCTGCTTAATTGGTACACCGGTTTATCGGGACAGCCAATTATTTGGGACAAAACCCAAAGATAAGAAACCAAATATACTAATACCAATTTACTTCAGATATCTGGGACACCATTCCGTTTAATTAAGACGAATTGCAATCTGAAGTGGATGCAAAACTAAGTTTTCATCCACATAAGGGGCCATCCATAGCCATCCACGTCACACCTTAAGGGCGGGAGGGGGGGGGGAGTAGAGAAGTGTGACAAGGTATGGGGGGTCATCAGCTCTGTGACGTCACATGTAAAAATTTAAATAATTAAAATGCAAAAAAATTTTTATTGCAAAATATGTTGGATGTCACACTAGAGGGGAGGAGGTCTCACAAATGTGACGACGTGTGACAGGGACGGGGGGGGGGGGTCAAAAATAATGAAATTCGTGCGACGTAATTTATGGATGGCCCCTAAAGGAATTTTAGTTTAGAAGGTTGGGCGTGCGGTGTGCACCGTGGGTAAGGAGAGATGTCAAAATTTTCAGGATTGGTTATAAGTAATAATGTGAAAAAAATTTTTTTAGAGAAGAGTGAAAAAACCAATTTTGAAGCAGGAAAATGAAGTAGGGCTTTTACCCGCGGCTTCGCTCGCACGGTATTAGGAGGAAATTACTGAATAAAGAATTTTTCCACGGGAACGAAATGTTTTTTCCGGAATAAAAAGTAGCCTACGTCACTTCCCAGTCCTCCATCTCTGTGCAAAAAATCACGTCGATCGGTCGCTCCATTTATATTATTATTTAGGATTTTGGAGTAGATACTTTCTATTACATAATTCGATTTACCAAATTCTGACATAGGCATTTACATACAATAGCAAGTTCCCAGCACGCATTGTTCCCGGCATTCACTCTTCTGTAATAAAATATTTTTTCAAAAAATTTAATATGTTTAAAAACACAGCCAAGAGAACTCGAATAAATGTAATATGTACAAAAATGCTCAATAAATAATATTTTTTTAACCCTCCGTTGTTTGGTACAAAATATTTGAGTCCTGATGTGTCCCAATTAAGAGGAATCGACCGAATTTGTTTTTAGAATTTTTTTTACAAATAAAATAAATTAAATTCCACTTTTGGAATGATGAATGAATGAGAACACAACATTCAAACAAAGATATGTTTTTAAATCCTTAAATTAATTTTCTCAACAATTTTGGTGTACATACACAGATATAAATTACATTTATGTTTGGAGACCTGACAAACTTGATGTGCTTGGGAATATATTTACACTAAATATTCAATACATACATACATACATATTATTACATGGTGGGTGGATTTCATATTGTCACATTTACTATATATTCCTTAAATAAGAAGAAAAAACACAGTATTAAATGCAGCGTGGCAAGAGTGATTGTGGGATATTTAATTTGGGAAGAATAAAACTATGTTCTTATTTCTTCTAATTGTAATACAACATAAATAAGTTGTAAAGTTAACTTTTAACATAAATAATTGACTAGTTAGACAAAACAAAACACAAATAGTCATAGAAAACACATGTTTGTTTTTTTTTTTGTGGATAAATCAGTCATACAAATTTTAAATAAAACTTTTGACATATATTTATTATTTACTTGGTTTAATTTTTTTTTTCATCCTCAGTAAAAATGGACGCCAATTTTGATTTGATCTAAAATGAGTGTTACAAGGATTCCTGTTCTGCAAAAACACAAAACGCTGGAATTTTATTATACTTTTGATTTTTAAACAAGGTTTACTGAAAAGGTCACTAAATTTAAATAGAAAACTAAAAATAATAGAAATACATCACAGAGAATATAAATGCATGTTAAAAATAATAGTTGATTGTTAAAAGGATGCACTGGCAATCAAAACATTCATTTAATAATAATAATTAATTGCACTTGGATTGGGTCTACACACAAAGTTACATAATACATAAATATAATGCTCCTAATAGGACAACTTATTTCATACATAAACTCTATTGGACGTGGTTTGATATCACATCTTCCAAATAACAGTGGCACAACTCGAAAAAGCCACTTTTAAATAAAATTTAATTTCACAGCATACAAACTGTAATATGAACAACTTAATTGTTTAATCTAAGTTTTATGAATTATTCATTTTTAACCCATCCGATACTCAAAACAGGGCCAAAACAGAAAAATAACTTTTTGACTTGTGCAACTGATATTGGTTGGGGATGATATTATTTTGTAAATTAGTCTACAACCTCCGATGATCAATGAGACACAAATGAAGATAATATTGAGATATTTTTACACATGGAAATAAATATAAAGATATGTATTGTCAAACTTCAATATAGTCAGTTCTTTCATTTAAATCAATCAATTATTTGTTTCTCGCTCTATAAACATGTTTGAGAATCGAATTTACGCAACATTAACCTAAAATAGTAAATTCTCATATTTTATATTGTTAATTAACTTCAATAATTGATTTTATTATTTGCTTCAATATGTGTTGTCTTTAAATATGACTAGCATAGCACCACACAAGTAATGATCATATCATTGAATATTGGTCAATTCATATTGTTCAATCTTTATACTACATCATACAACACAAGGATATGTTAAGCTACATAGTGCACAGCATGAGAAGTGTTAATGCTATTAATTGTAATGCAACAATTCTTAAAAAGATCAACACAATTCATCAACGAAACATCTTGTGTTCCGAAAAGTCTGTCCCAAATGTAATATTGTGATACAGCAATCCCTCGTTAAATACTGCATAGTAAAAACTTTATGAAAGTTACTATTTTACATTCAACAAGAATGTAGGTACATTGTATAAGTAAGTCATTGCAAAATTTATTTTATTTATTTCTTCCTTCTTTCAAGGTCTATTTACATCTCTCATGGGGTTCCAATAAATTTTGATTCCCTCTTTTAATGAGAGTCAATCAGCTGTGCAAGTTTTTATCATCTTACATAATTTTAATTTGAGTTGGTTATTTCTTGACTGTGGATAAAAAAATAAAGTGCATTTCCAGAAAATAAATGTGCTATGAAACTTTACAATACAATTTTAGAAAATATTTGGACTTTATACGGATTTTGTTAATTTTTCTGTAGAATAGTCAGATTACCGCCATTTAGGGTGTATTTGAAAGATCGTTTCAATAGAAATAGTTAATTAAGTCTATAGTTAATATAGACGAGTTTTAGAATAGGACAATTAGAATAAATAACTTAAATCGTTTGAAAAATACACCAACCACTTCATTGGCAATATAATAATTTATCGCGTAATTCAATTGTGTGATTAATTAATGAGAAATTACTGTTTAATATGAGGTGTGTAGAAGCAAAGGCAGCAATCTCAAAAATATCGGAAAAAAGTTGTAAATGCAGTTTCATAGTGATTCAAATTGAGAACCTAAATTCAATTTGCAAATCAGGGTAGCTATTCCCGAGCAACGATCAATCGTTACTCGCCATGCGCCAGCTACGACTAGTCTATCCCACTCGTTGTGTCAAATGCCTTTTGGCGTCTAAGAATGTTCCGGTCGACCAGGCTTAAGAATAACCACGTCGACCAATGTACGTAATTTCGACGGCGATTGCGAGCGACGAGGGCTTGGAGAATAGCTACCCTGGTTAGTTACAAACTCAGCTTTCTCCCACCAAAATCAGAGTTTGAAAATATGTATCAAAGGCAAAGATATCGATGTGTTTTTTGCCTTTTTTTTTAAAAAAAAACGAAAGTGGAGATTGCTGCCTTTGCTTCTACACACCTCATATGTGGGTTTTTTATAAGAAATATTTTGAATGTATTTGTCCTTGTTGATGTTCATTTATGTAACTGTAGAGAATGGTCCTGCAACTGAGATCTCCTTAACTTCTCTATCTGATACATAAATCGTTTATGAGAATGAGGGAGAGCTTACAACGGAGTTATCAGTAGAATAGGTGACTTCAATAACCGTTCGGGTCTAACTGGCGATTGTTGCAATGCAAAACTAGTACTAGTCATAGGATGGGGGTCGGCACATTGTGATGAGGAAGAGGAAGGCAAAGAAGAGCTCCGTGGCGTGCAGCGCCAGCAGAAGTGCGCATAGGATGTACTCCAGGCGCAGGATGAATGTCTGGAAGATGAGGAAGTAGGCCACCGCCAGGGCGGAAGGAATCGTCAGGACAATTGAAATGCACACGGGTATACCTGGAAACATAAATTAAGTTCAGTAAAATCTATTTTTACGCAATTATGATATAACACAATCAACAAAACGGGTAATGAAAATGTTCATTCTCATTAGAATTCTCCATAGACATATGAATATATAGACCTGCCCTAAGTGATAAAAAGCGTATTATTTCCCCCTCCCCATACCGGTTCCATTTGGAATTTGGAAACGGCTGGGCTCACGAATGACTTCGAGCGAATCTAAAAAATGTGACGTCATCATTCTTCTGCGAACCAGCGTCGAGTTTACATCAGAACATTTTACGAAATAACACGGCAAAAATGGTGACTTGTTCTATGAAAATGTGTAAAAATGGAAATGAAAAAGAGAATAAACCCAATTATTGTCATTTTACATTCCATAGGAAAGCATTATTTTACTTTATTTTAAGCTTATTCAGATCGTATAATATGATCCGTTTTAATAACCATCTATCCACCATAACAAATGTACGCGTTTCTCAAGTGTGCTCGTCGCTGTTTACTGGGGTAAGTAAATTATGAAACATTTGTAAAAGTGTCTTAACTAAACACGGCAACAAAATATTTGACTCTGAAAACAAGTGAACTTTACTTTGCCGTATTTGGACTTCGCAAATTTGTTCATAACGTGGCGAGCAATTTGCGCTCCCATGTAAAAAGGTCTATTCATTCAAAAGCAGATTTTATTTTTAAGAACTAAATGGTGATATTGTAATGCGAGAGGCCTATATACTGTCAGATTGATTTATTGACAAATCAAATATCTCACAGTCATCTTTCCCCCTTCCTGTCCCGCTGTATTTGGTTTGTCCCCCTCACCTGTCTGTTCTTGTCTAAGTATATTCATATGTCTATGGAATTCTCCCAATTTCCAACATACTGAATATTTTCAAGATGGCTTTGAAACGTATTCCCATAAAAAAACAGTTGTTTTTTTAATAAAACCAAATTAAAATTGATGAATAATATACAACTATTTAAGCCTTGGATGTGTTATTCTACTAAAACTGATTTTGATGTATAAATCATTTGTATTTATTCCATACGGGAAACTTGTGACCAAATTTCTAAAAATTGAATAATGGACTTACTACGATCACTTAGGTTTCCTTTTCTTCCAAGTGTAATTCTAAGGGACTCCACAAGGCACAGGGCGAGCATCAGCCCCCCCTCAGTGCCAAGGGTGTTTTCGGGGTAAGGAAGGTTTACGGCTTTCAGAACACCCATCCCCAATTCACAAGCAGCGAACATTCCGAAGTAAAATGAATTTAAATATAGCAGAATTTCATAGGTCAAACTTGAATTCACCATTTCGTCGATTTACATAAAATTTGTGTAAAAAATGGACGTAAAATATATGTTTAGATCAATATTCGAGAGTGTAAAAGTTTCTGAATATCTGATCGGCTACAATGTTCTGCTACAAAACGTAGCTTAGTTAAAAATAGATAGAATTCCGGGCGCTTCACTCTATTCTCGTTTGTTTGGATATTATTTCTGTTGATGTTTTGACATTAAGAAAATGCTGCCATATTCGCATGGTCAGTGTTTAATTTAGTTAATTTTTGTAGACAGGAACCTAATCATAACCTAATTTTGGTATTTCTATGGAAATGGAACCGAGAAAAAATTTCTCTGTGGAAAATTCCGATTTCGTGACATCCATAGATAAGGAAAGTGACGGCTGCCCGAATGATAAGGAGGGGTGTGGCCGAATTTAAGGATAAAAATGATGCACTTTGTCGCGTATCTGGAGATACGGCGCTGACTAATTATTGACGCGTCTGTACAGTCATCACTTAATGATTTCGTTTCTGTCGGGTCAATGAAACAGTTGTCTGGATGTGTTTGAAGTGAGCGGTTTCCGTGTTTGTTTCTTGTCAAACTTTCTGTGTTCACGTTTTCGTAATACACGCAAATATGGATCCGCTGGCGCAACAATTAGCGGAGTTGAATTTACTTAATAAGGAGATGCATCACGGTTCCTCGGGACATTACGGGCAGTCCCCGGGGAAGAAAGTGGCCCCTGCCGTTCCTCCCAAACCGAAGAAATCCCAACCCCAAGTTCCGCAAAGTTACAGTGTCAAAGCGGCGTGCGAACCATCCTACTCCACCAGACTTCAGGGCAGCAGCGAAACCTCAGGCAGCTATCTGTATTCTAACGTTCCTCCCATGAAGATGAACTATCAAAACACCGACTACAATAAACCATACAGACCTCCCGCTAACGTGAGAAGTGGAGATACTAGGTTATATAGTAATGTTTTGCCTCCCGGAGGCACCAATCATGTCTACAGCAATGTGGGTCTCTATGGCAGCAATCCCAATGAAGAGTTGCCGCCGCCACCTCCTCAGGATATGCAAGCGGGTGGAGGAGGGGGCCCCGGGTCAGGCTACATAGAGTGTAACCCCGCCATAGAGGACATGCCCCCCCCTCCCTCTCCGGTGAGCTCCAGCTACAGCGAGTTGCGACGAGCCACGGACACCGGCTATACGCCCATGCCCAGCTTCCCGCCCTCTAGCTACCAGCCTGACTACGGCACCTATGGGGGCTCACAAGCTTCCTCCACCTACGAGTCGCTGTACGAACCCATTAACCCCCGCCCACCCAGTCAAATGTCCTCCCGGTCTAACTTCTCCCTGTATGCGCCTTACGTCAGCGGGACTCAGGGTGCCACGGCTCAGGCCCCGCCCAAGGAAGCGGAGGTTGATGCCCTCACCAACCTCCTGGTGCAGTCCATGGGGGGAGGAGACTCCCAGGACATCGACATCTACGGTATCTGCGTCAAGTGCGGGGAGAAGGTAATTGGAGAGACTTCCGGATGTACCGCCATGAATGAAGTTTATCACATTCAGTGCTTCACTTGCTGCCATTGTGCAATCAACCTTCAGGGAAAACCCTTCTATGCCCTGGACGGGAAGCCATACTGCGAGGAAGATTACTTGAATACACTGGAGAAATGCTCCGTCTGTATGAACCCCATCCTGGACCGAATACTCCGCGCCACGGGCAAGCCCTATCATCCCACTTGCTTCACGTGCGTAGTATGCGGGAAGAGCTTGGACGGGATACCCTTTACGGTAGATGCGACCAACCAGATCCACTGCATCGAGGACTTCCACAAGAAGTTTGCCCCACGCTGCTGCGTGTGCCGGCAGCCCATCATGCCAGAGCCGGGGCAGGACGAGACGGTGCGCGTGGTAGCGTTGGACCGCAGCTTCCACATCTCGTGTTACAAGTGCGAGGACTGCGGGCTGGTGCTGTCCAGCGAGTCGGAGGGCCGGGGTTGCTACCCGCTGGATGACCATATCCTGTGCAAGAGTTGCAATGCCAAACGGGTCCAAGCCCTGACCAGCCGTATGACGACTGAATTATAAAACATTCCCGATGATTGCCATACTTTATAACAGACATAACGACTATATTATTATATTCCTTTTTTGTTTTTATATATAATATTATCATTTTTGTTAGATATAGTTTGAATGCTTCTCAGGGCTCGTGAAACTGGCTTGCAGCATTTTAAATGTGATTTACGAATAGGTATCTTTTGTACTGGAAATATTTCTAAATTTGTTACTATTATACATATTATATTAATAAAATTATTTCATTATCGATTGTGTTTTTTGTGATAGATTAACTAGACTCTTATGACTATTATGTTCCTCGCTCATTTCAGTATTGTAATATAATTTTTTAATACACAATGGTTTTTCATTTTACCATATCCCGTTTGTCTGTTTTTGAGGAATTACTAATATCAATATTTTGATTTCCTGTTTCCTTTCAACAATAAGAATATTTTATGAAGAAAAAAAGTTAAACAATTTTGCACAAATTAAATAAAAAATATATATAGGTGAGTATATAAAATTAATAAATAAATAATTTTATTTCCAATCAAATTTCACCCTCCAAATATCTTTGCGGCTTTTTAAGCGTGCATAGTTATATTTCTTAATAGAACAATTTTTTTAATAAAGCCAATATGATAATTGGATAATTTAAGTAAGTAAGTACATAAAACATTTGTACAGGCGCAGTTATGAAAGTTAGACATACTAATTTTTACAATATTTTGAAGTAAAACTTCTTTACGCACGCTTGACTTGGGAAGTAAGTTGGTGAATTCGTGACGACAGCGTTACGAAAAGTGTCAGGCGAGGCGAACGGAAGTTGAGAGGGAGATATAAGTTAGTGAAGATTGAAAGAGAGAGTTACATTTTGTATATTTCAGTAGGGGCAAGAGAGAGGTGCGAGCACACATTTTCTTTCTCTCATAGCCAGTTACGTTTCGTATATCTAAGACACAGTGCAGGCCTATTGTCTGTGTCACATTGTAGGAGCAAGAGAGAGCAGTGCGGGTGCGCATTTTCTTTCTCTCCTCTTATAGAAGTTTTACTTCAGCCGTGTGGTCTAAAGCACACTCGTATTTTTTTAAATATTTGTACACATATATGTATATCTTTTATTAATATTAAAAATGCAGTTCAATGTTAATTAAATGGGTTTTTTGTTTCTTTTTTTAAAAATTGCCTAACTCAATAGAGAAATGATTTCTCGTGTTTGTATTGGGGAGTAGCACCCAAGATTCATAGAAAATGTGTTAGGTTATGCATAGCAAGGTTAGCTCACACGGGCCTTTTTCGAAAAAAAAACTCATCAGGCCGCTATCGAAATTTCGAACGCGTGACGTAGCTTGAAGTAAAACACTGCCACTTATATTGCAGTTAATTCAAATCTCTCAGTGGAACATGGCTTCAAATATGTCACGAATTTTTAGCCAATCACCGCTCTACCCCTTTGATGGGGTGAGGTTTGTCCAGGTTTGGCGGCAGATGCGTCTGCCCACCAATCGGCAGAGAATGGTTGAGGGAGTCCCTTTGACTTCTCAAGCCGTACTCTCTCGGAACATTGCCTTGCACCGCAGTGGGAGGGACGGATTCATACGTCGTCAATCCTGGACACACTGACCCCCAGATTCCTTCCTACCCACCCCTAATACCTTTTCCTCCCCAAAACTTCCTCTCCTAAAAAAACCCTCCACACAGCATCCCCAAAGATGACATAGGCCTTGAGGAGAAACTATTTTTCTCAGGGCCTCCTGCGTGGAGGTAATGAAAAAAAAAAACACATTTTCTACAAATTTTGAGTAGCGCCATTATAATTTATAAGGTTTGCAAGTAAATAATAAACTTAAAGCTGAGTAATAATAACAAACTTAATTAAAGAGCATGGTAGTTTACTAAACCACCTAAACAACAAATAATAACACAAAACAAAAATAAAACAGAATAAATAGAAATAAAGCTAAGAATACAAATATGCAATCTAAAAACAAATTTAGTCAGGTCATTTAGTCAAATTTAGGTTGGTCTGGTACCTACATAAATAAACCAAACCACTCACAACGGTACCTAGTTGGTTCTAAAATTTGTGAATAGCAATAATATAGTTGGCAATGTTATAAGGAGTAGGTTGTACAAAATAAAATACAACAATAAATCTAATGGCAGAAAACAATAGTATATTTCGAAAGTTGATAAAATATTTTTAGATGATATATTGAAAAATACCGTTGATATAATAATGTTATGGGACGTAAATGAAATAGTAAGTCTTGCAAATAATAATTTAAGGATAAATTATTTATTGTAAATGAAATATAAAGGCACACAGGTAAAAATATATATCAATAAATTATATTATGAAGTAAATATAAGATTTTTAGAGGATGTGTCTTTTTTACTTTATGTAAATATAATTTCACGATGATTTATTTACATTACAATAATACATTATTAAATCCAAAAACTTCATGTGCAATTTAAATATTTATATTCAATTTATTTAAAAAAAAAACAGTTAATCAAGTTCTGCTGTGTAGTAAAAGGGAGTTCAACAAATTAAACTTGAAAACAATAAATTCAACATACTAATTGAGCCTTCACGCGGAAAAGCATCATTATCGAAATAACTCTGGTTTGTGCAGATCCATTCAAATTACGCGCCAAATATCCATCTAAGTTCATAGAAATTTGTTTTAAAGTCTCAAACACAGATGGCAGCACAAGGCCCATATACCCCGTTCAGACGGTTCAATTTTAGATGATTGAGGATCTCCTAGTACTGGACCCATTCGAAATTGGGCGGAGCAAGCGACTTTAGCGTTGACCAATCAATAGCCAACAATTATTTCGCTTGTACATTTTTTTAGAACAAAGCGACGCAGACAGCAAGGCACGTCCGTACGGCCCAAATTTCGGGCGGCTACTGACTGGGACAACACAACGCGCTTTCGTTCCTTCTGTGGATCGCAGAAGGGTGAAATTTGCAGTTGAGTAACGCCTCTTTTAATTTCTTGTAAAAGAACATCGCCAAATTTCATGTTTTATTTTTTTTTGTGAAGTTCATGCATAAATATCAATTTTTTTGCGATTATCATAAAAGAAACTAAATTTGCCACATATACAATAAAATTACATCCGACAAAGGGTTTAAAAGTAGGAGAGTTTGCAATTGAAGGTGTTTTTTTATAGATCTAATACTTTATTTTTTTCTAGGCTTATTAAAAGACTTACAAAAAAAATGACCGATATTTTTAAGGGTCAAAATATGTTCTACACGCAGTATTTAATTGAAGGATCTATAATACTTCTAAGCCATTAAATTTTCAAAACAAAAATACATGATTTTGTATGAGTTTGCAATATTTCGCATGGCTTCATCATAAGGACGGGTTGTTTCAAAAAATTTGATGAATTCATCAAATATTTGAAGTTAATTTTCACGTTTTGTGTAAGTTCTATTCAAGTTCTGTGATTATTTCAGTATTGTGAAGCGACTGTTCTATAACTATATAATAACAGAACTTGAATAGAACTTACACAGAACGTGAAAATCAACTTCAAATATTTGACGAATCCATCAAATTTTTTTAAACAACCCATCCTAACTCTGTTGAATGACATTTGAAATTTTGAAAGCTTTTTGATGTTTATTTATGGCTTACTGACAAGTGAACTCTTTCAAAAAAATTGGTCAAGTTTTTAGTTGAGCAACTAAAGTTGAAAGCCCGTCTACTTTTCCGTTTACGTATGACTCATCGTTCGAGTTTCACGCCGAATCGCCACGTCTGAACACTTTCAACTTGTTTACAATTTTTAGTTCATATTACCCATAATATATTATTAGGTACATAGTGCGCTTTTTACCTTGGTTTATTTCTGTGTAATGAGAAATGGCCCGACGAGTTTTTTTCTAAAAAGACCCGTATGAGCTAATTTTGTTAAATGCATTTTCTACGAACCTTGATATCACACGAGCGATAAAGTAGGTACAAAATTTAAAATTATCAATTCTATATTTGAAATGTGTACTTTTTTCTTTACATACTTGATAGATCTAAACCTTTGAGAGAATTAAATATGAATAATGATTTTTAAAGTTTACTAACGGTGTTCATTCAATTCATTCGAGTTGTAAATTTCTGATCGTCTCTAATATTTTTTTGATGGGCAATGGATCCTGAGGCAAATATTTTAAGAATACTGTCAGCTTCACAAATCCCACAAATATAATATAAAGTGAAAAAATAATATTCGAAATTTTTATCGAATTTTTAATAAAATAAATAATTAATTATAAAATATAATATCGCGTATAGTGAAAAAATAATATTCGAAATTTTTGGAGGGAGTTATTAATTTTTGATTTTCAAACAGAGTTGTAGTTTTTGACGTTCGTGAAAGTGGATTTAAAACCCTTTTACAAGATTCATCAAAAACTAAATAATATTACGACACCCAACGGAAATTGCCAACCAAATATGAACAAAATATTTTTTGAATGGTTTCTTAATTTTCACTATTTTAGCGAACAACAAAATTTTTCAACGGGAGCCAACTTGGGTTACTTTATTCCAGTTCCTACTTATTTCTCTTCTCAAGTTTGGAATCTGCACACAGAGTGCGCTAGTGTTGGCTGTGTTGGCTACTCTGTTCCGGTCGCCATTTTAGAAACAACATAACCCCTTTTCCGGTCGTGTTTCAACGATGACGGGGTTTAGTAATAAGGTTTGTCAGTATTTTTTCGTAAACTGCCGTGTATTTAACTATTTTCGAGTTAAATCAACATCACTTTATTGTTCTTACAACTGCTTTCAAAATAGAATGTCGCGAAATCATTTTTGTGGTATTTCGAGTGTGATTGTCAAAAATATGCCGAGCGGCACACGTGTTCTTCAGCCGTTGCCCGTGTCTATTTTGACATAATTTTATTTTCGACCTGTTAGAATGTGTGAAAGCATGAATCGTTCCTAAGGATTATCGAATCTTATAGTTAAATGTGCTCTTCCCGTTTTCCAGGCTTTACTTATCGATGGAAGGGGCCATTTACTTGGTCGCCTGTCGGCTATTATTGCCAAGGCGCTTCTCGAAGGCAACAGGATCGTCGTTGTACGATGCGAACAGCTGAACATTTCAGGAAACCTGTTCAGGTAAAATATTGTCCTCATTTTTCAATCCATTGTCCAGTGTCATGTCACATCTTGTTATTATAGTATGTTGCTTCAATTCGAGGTTATTAACTTAAATGTCAAACAATTGTATTTAGTACAAAACTTTTTCTAAATTGCTCTCTAATGTTCATGTAATTTTTGCAATGATGATTTATTTTGGGTAATTTGCGACTGATATCAGTGCTGAAATCTAATAAAATATCTGAGTGTTAATTATGATTGTATTATTGTACCATGTCTCCATGTGTGGTGCTAATGCTCTATCTTTTATGTATTGCAGGAACAAGCTGAAGTTCATGGCTTTCCTCCGTAAAAGGTGTAATGTGAACCCCGCTCGCGGACCGTTCCACTACCGTGCCCCTTCCAAGATCTTGTGGAAGACCATCAGAGGTACAAAAACCATTGTTATTTCTTTACCAATTTCATATTTTAACTTATCACTAATTTCGTATAACTTTATTCTACTCGACACATTTGGAAGTGTCAAAGTGCCATGTGTGTTGACATTAAACTAATTTGGCACTAATATTATTTTATTGTGTTAGTTATGTTTAGTTTGATCATTGTGTAGAAATGAATGATCTTTTTGTTCAGTTGTCAATGATTATTATATTTTATCTACATTATTTGAGAAAACATGAAAATAAAAACGAATGAGATGACTGACAAAAAGCTTTGCTTAGATTTAGACAGCAGTGAGAGAGCTTTTTCTTCAATTCAAGGTAATTTTCAGATAGTTATCACATGTTATTAAAAGAAAGCATGCAGCGGAATTCGGCAACTTTACCGAAAGCGCTGCCAAGGAAGTTTGAGGTTAAACTACAATTTCCCAAGCTCACGCTGAGCACTTCTAAAGCTGACATGTTGTATATTTTTCTAGCTGACCAGATAACTCGACAATGTATCATAAAAGTGATGAGAAAAAACCTTGTTAAATAGGTTGGGTTATAGGCTAATTTTAAATTTTTGTTTTCATTACTTAATGACTTCAGAGGTGTGTTGAAATGCCACTTTGTTGAGTTGTCATGGAACCATTTTTCTGACCTTAACAAAGATTATACTGTTATATACAGGCGTCAATATAATTAGTACTTCTGAGAGGGAGCCTCAAAGTCAGTGAATTAGAGAAAGTGTTTTACACTTGTCCAACATGTTTGTGTTTGGAGAATAAGCAATAATGCATTTGTTTTAAGGCATGCTGCCCCACAAGACTGAGCGTGGAAAGGCCGCCTTGCGCCGCCTGAAGACCTATGAGGGCTGCCCGCCCCCATACGACAGTCGCCGTCGCCTCGTGGTGCCCGGAGCCATGCGCGTGCTGTGCCTCAAGCCCGGCAGGAAGGTAATACTGTCATCAATACCTTATCCGTCTATCAACACACTCCTCCCCATGTTATATCCTGAAAAAACCTGCCTCCTTATTTATAAATATGTGGTGCGTAAGCTCGGAATAGTGAAACACTGATTACCACGGCTTAGGTGTGGTCAAAGCAGTATTAAATCGTGCTCAAGGCCAGCTTAACTATACCAACATTAAACCGGAATCTAATGAGTAGGGCAGCCAAAGGCCTGGAAGGTCAAAATATTTCCAAATAAATTGAATAACGCATCTGAAAACTAAAAAGTTTTTTTGAAAGGTAATAAAACAATTTCAAATTTTATGATTTGAATAATCATATAATTTTTTAAATATAAAAGTTTTAAAATGGCTCGACTTACATTTTTCCTAACAAAAATGATTGATAATTATAAAAAATAATAACACATTTTATTACGCTAATGTAATGTAAACATTATCATCAACTCACCTTTTTATCGTTTTATTTTAAAATAATTAATAAATTATTTCCAAATTTGCATAATTTTTTTTTCAAATTGCAGGGGGAAATTTAGGTTTCATAAAGGTGTACATTTTGATTTGTTTGTGGTTAACTTTAGATTTGAACATAAAGCGTGGCGTTTTCTCTTTGTAAAACGTTTAGATCATATTTCCAACCATGATGGTAAGGGAGACATGACAATTTCTATGAGATCTATATGAGTTGTTCCAAAAACTGAACAAATTAGCCCGGGGGTTAACACACAATTGCTTTGGGGTGATTTAAAAAAAAAAAATGTGTTTAAAAATTAGTCCAGTACGCAATAGCGTTATTCCGTTTCGCCCCACCCATTCCATCTCATTTCGCCCCACCCTTGTGGTAAATATTCTATTAGAACCCATTACACCCATGGCCAATCCCACGATCCCCACAAATGAAAATTGCTGATTTACCATTCAACAGTAGGATAGAATATGAAGGTACCCTTTCCTGATTTGTCGTGGAATCCTAAATCAAAAATATCGAAAATTCCTAGTACCTACCAAGCAATGATGTATCATTTGGGTAATTTGCGACTGATAGCAATGCTGACAACTTTTTTTAATGACTGAGCTTGAATTCAACCATAGTTTTGATCATTCACCTACCGAGTATGCAACATTTCCTAACCTCTGTGTGCTTCTTTCAGTACTGCCACGTCGGCAGGCTGTCACATGAGGTGGGATGGAAGTACCGTGATGTCCTCAGGACTCTGGAAGGCAAGAGACGTGTCAAGACCACCAAGGCAGTCCTCGTTCACAGAAAACTGAAGGTAAATAAACAAATAACAATACTTCCTCTGGTATAACCTAAAAAAAAAAAAAGTTTAAGTCTTCCAATTTTGATTTGTGGAACAAGTTTCGAAAGGCTATTCTCTAAAATTTGTGATAAGAGATCGGTCTCCTGCGAGAAGTGCTGTCAGATTTGTGTGATTTTCTGCAGCTGTTAAATGAATAAATAATCATGCATACTTGCAGGAATTTGTTTTTAAAACGACCCAAACTAAAATATGTGACAGCACAGCTCACAGCTGAAATTTTGACATCGGCCGATAGAAAAAGCAAATAACAGCCGTAGAAAATCACACAAATCTTGACAGCACTTCTCGCGGGAGAACGATCTCTTATCACAAATTTTAGAAAATAGCCTTTCTATTTAATTTTGATGCCGCACTTTGAGTGAGGGAATAGCTTAACACTTTCTCATGTATGTATTTTTGAAGAAAATATGAACACTCGTAAATCATTTAGTGAAATGGTCGGGCAAAAGTCTGAAATGGATGTGTTCACAAGATTTAAAAAAATTAACCTAACCATTTAGATCTTTCAATTTCAGGTATTTTGGAAAATGTTAGAATTTACCATTTTTCAGATTTTGACAAATATTAGAATTTACAACTTTTCGGATGTTAGAATTTATCATTTTCGGATTTTAACATACATGAACAAACAAGCCCATCTTGGCCTCTAGACATGGCTTCTAAATTCAGTAGTTAATAATATTTCTTTATCGTGTTTTCCTGGGTCATCCAATGATTATTACATTTTACCTACATTATTTGATGTGACGTGATATAAAACAAATCTATCATTAATGAGGATGACCCATTGTGAAACATTTGGGATGAAGAGAAGTGCGCACTGCTAAGTAACTGCGGAGAACTAACTATACTTTTTGTTTGCAGAAAATAACTCGTGAGGCGGGTGTGAAGGTGGCTAAGGCAGCTGCCCCCTACACCTCAGTGATCCAGTCTTACGGATACGCCTAAACTAGTTTAAACACAAATTACATAAAACAATAAAATGGGACTGGTCTCCCTGTCCTTCTAAACTACCGTGTTTCATTATTATTACTTGTTCATGCCCATTTATGTTTCGGAGTGGTAGATACTTTCAGTTTTGTCCTGGTGAAAGACCAACTTTCACAATTAAAACATTGCTTTAAATGGCTTTAGCTGTGTTTGTTAGCCAGATCTGAATAGCTAGGTTCATTCCCACCTTCCTCTAGTCCTTCTAATCTCCTTCCTCACTACCTTCACCCTCGCAATATACCTCAATTAGGTATACCACACTTTTGGGAGAAGTTGTGTCTTATGCGATATTCAAATTATGTCCTCTGTATTTCTTTTCTCAGCCTATTAAATTAATTATCTATGACATTTATAAATTATTAAATCGGGATAAAAAAAATATCGCCAAACGATCGAACCTAAGTTTGTCGACTTGTACAATCTCATTTAGTGCATAATTATACAAATTGGTGATATTGTAGATATATTCGCTGATTCCCTTTATAATCTAAAATGCAATTTAAACCAACACTTTGTGGAATCCTATAAATTATTGTAACGTGGGTATAATATATTTAACGATCTGATGTGTCATTGTAATGTTTTATATTGTATTTTATTCTATGTTATTGTCAAATGTTATATTGTTTCAAATATTTCACAGTTTTACGCTATATTCTTCAAAAACTACCTGTATATTTTTAAAATGTTTTAATTTTTATAACTTTTGATATAAATTCTATGTATGTATAATCCTCGATATCTTAAATATTATTTTATAATCTCTGTAAAAGCCCATATGGGCGTATAACAACAACAACAACAACAACAACAATAACAATAAATATTTTCTCAACCACATAATTTTAAAAATCTTGGAGAAATTTGAAACCATTCATAATCCGCTTTGGATATTATCCCAAAATCTTTGCAAAGCTCATAGTGGTTTTAAATTTGTGATGTGTTTTTTAAGCTATACTACTTCAGTCTACCTTCGTCCTTCCTCTGCCGATTCCATGCCTCACTGCCATACATCAGGGTAGGTACCGGCACTCCATTTTGGACGGCTATCTGCTTCTTTGGACAGTTTTTCGTTGACGCCAACGGCGTTCAGCCCTCCATTAATGGAGTCAGTGAAACTGTGGCTTATCAATTTTGGGATGTAGTGTGTAGTTGAAGGAAGTGCGACAGGGAAGAGGAGTGTAGGTTATTACCTGGCTTTTGTATTAGGGCTGCGAACGGCCGTATTCTGTACACAGGTGTGTCCCCCCTCCCTCTTAGCGAGGCCGCACGCCAGACATACATTTAATACGATAACCGTGGTGCCACATTTGAAACGTGACACATTTAACGCCCCCCTGTATTTGCGCGCAAGCACGCACACCAAGGACACGTTTGTAGCGGGTGCAGTTTGTGGCGAGACATTGGCCACATGTATTCAAGATCGAACGCATTCGTTTTTTGTTTTTTTTTTTGTTTTTTTTTTTTTTTTATAGTTAATACCGCACAAGAGTCCCAACTGCTCCCGTCTGGAGCCAGTGAGACTATGGCATCCCCAATCAGGGTATGTTGTGAGGCTGAAGTTAGTGGGGAGGGGAAGGAGATAGAGAAGAGGAAGGTGGGGAAGTACCTGGCTATTCAGATCTGGTCATTAAACACGGCTAAAGCCATTTCAAGCAACGTTTCAATTCAAAAATGAACTTTATGTGGAGTTTATTGCAGAGGTTGATAAAAACCCTATATTATATAACCATGGACCTACTGATTATAGCAATAGACGGTTTACAGAAATCATCTGGACCAAAATCAGCGAAAAATTCAATGAAAACTTTTTTTCGTTGAACTGTAACTCTAGCTAAATTTTGAAATCACCGTAAATTGCAGACTCTTGATTAAACGGGTGAAGCCAATAATGTCTTTTTTTCTCATTAATTGCCACATCAAGAAATCCGTGTCGTCAGATGATGTTGACATTTTTATAAGCCACGACTGCGTCCGGTGTGCGTGTATGCGACACATTTACTCCAAGCAAAAATGTAGCATGCATATATGCAAAAATGAACTTTATGTGGAGTTTATTGCAGAGGTTGATAAAAACCCTATATTATATAACCATGGACCTACTGATTATAGCAATAGACGGTTTACAGAAATCATCTGGACCAAAATCAGCGAAAAATTCAATGAAAACTTTTTTTCGTTGAACTGTAACTCTAGCTAAATTTTGAAATCACCGTAAATTGCAGACTCTTGATTAAACGGGTGAACCCAATAATGTCTTTTTTTCTCATTAATTGCCACATCAAGAAATCCGTGTCGTCAGATGATGTTGACATTTTTATAAGCCACGACTGCGTCCGGTGTGCGTGTATGCGACACATTTACTCCAAGCAAAAATGTAGCATGCATATTGTGGCGACGTAAATGTTGCGTGCATGCAGCGTGTGGCTCCGGTGTGCGGCTCTACTTAGGTTGGCGCATACATCCGATTTTTCCATCGCGATTTTCGCGCCATACATTTCTTATGAAAGCCCGCACACATCCGATTCGAAAACCTGAACGATAGTAAAAATAGGACACATTGATCCTCAGATTCCTACCCACCCCTCTTACTTTTTTCTTTCCCTATATATAATCTCATCACAGCATCCCCAAAGATGTCACAGGCCCTGAGGGAATTTTTTCCTCAGGCCCTCCAGTGAACCAAGAATAATGAAAATTTATCATGTTATGCGTGTACGTCGTATAGCGCCATCTTGTGCTGATTTGAGAAACTCGAGGAGGAGGAATTAAAGCTAAACATAAATTTATTTCCGATAGATGTCGATACCACTTTCACAGTAAAGTTGTTAATTTTTGTGAAAATCCGGTGGAATCCAAAAACTTTACTACCGACGCAGATCCGTGAGAATCACGTGATATTATAATTATTTTGGGATTTGTGAAGCTGAAAGTATTCCTAAAATATTTGCTTCTGGATCCATGCCTTTCAAAAACAAATATTTTCAATTAATTTATTTTTAAAATTTTATTGACAAATTAGAGAGACAACTTACCTTTCGAATGAACATAAACACCTTTAATAAATCTAGTTAGTTAGGTACCTACCTATTAAATAAAGCTTTCTTATAAACGAAAAAGAGCAGACCCTTGAAATCTGACATAAGGTACTTACCTACCTTTCAAGATAAGTACCTAACTCCTATTTAAAAAAACTAGTGTGCTTTGGACCAAACGACTGAAGTAAAACTTCTTTATGCTTCGTTCGTCTCGCCCGATCACACATTTCGTAAAGCTCTCGTCACGCATTCACCAGCCTACTCCCCAAGTCAAGCGTGCGTAAAGAAGCTTTACTCCAAAAAACACAAGATTTATACAAAATAAATATTTATTTAAGTACACTTATCGAATGCCTGCTCCATTCATTCCCCGGCGGGATTGATGAGATCCACAGGGCAACGCCTGAGGCCCTAGACTGGCTCGCAGACTTAGATGTCCCCCTCTGACCCCCCCACCATACGAAAGAAGAAGAAGTACACTTATCATGTTTTATTTACTTGCCGTGTCGCTTTTCTCCTTTAGTCAACGTTTCGGACAGCATTACAGAGTCCCATCACCAGGGCAGAGGTGTCCGAAAGGTTAGCTAAAGGGGGAAGCGCAACATGGCGTAACAAAGATAAATCACGATAATACCTTTGGCCGTGAAGGCACCGTATCCCCGCTCAAAAAGAAGATGGAGAGATATGTTGGAGAGAGCGCGTTAATGTTTAAGATGAAGCCATAGTAAATAATGCAAAATCACACAAAATCATGTGTTTTTGTTTTGAAAATTTGATCGCTTAGAAATATTATAGATGCTTTAATTAAATACTGCGTGTAGAACATATCTTGGCCCTTAAAAATATCGGTCATTTTTTTTATAAGTGTTTTAATAAGCCTAGAAAAAAATTAAGTAATAGGTCTATAAAAAAACACTTTCAAGTGCAAACTCTCCTACTTATGAACATCTTTTCGGATATGGTTTTATTGTTTATTGTAGCAAATTTAGTTTCTTTTATGATAATCGCAAAATAAATTGATATTTAAGCCCGATATTCACAAAATAAAATAAATTATGAATTTATGCGTTGTTATTTTACAATACGGCCGGCAGCCGACGAATTAGGATTTTCAAAGTGACCCTTATGACGTTCACCGAAGGACTACTGGCTTGCCACACCCTACTTTCTTTCAGAACCGCCCTGGTCGGAGCAGGGTACAGACGTATGACTCCACGTCGCTCGGTTCCGTGAAATCAATTTTAAATTTCCTTGTTTTTACAATAAACATTGTGTAAAAAAGGACTTAATGTTTTTTTTAGGCCTTTACGAAATCAACCTGTAAAAAAAAATCTCAAATAACTTTTTCAACCATTCCAAAAGCTTTTTCTCAAATATTTTTTAACTCCTCCCACAATGGGCGTGAATTCCGATTTCGATTTTTACCTGGACTATTGGATGCCCTTAAAGCGAAAATTGTGGATATTTTTAATAAAACACGACTCGTTTAAAATAGAGCAAAAATCTCGTGCGGAATGTCTAAAATATCATTTAATGAGTGGCTGTGAATTTTTTCAACTTCTAAAATAAGTGAAATAAACGTGTTTATAAAAATTTTTCGGAGCATACTTTGCGATTTTTTTCTATCGAGGGAATTTCATATAATTTGCGTTTCGGCGTGGGGAATGTATAGATATTATATTAAAAAATAACATATATGTTTTTTAAGAGCTTAAAAACTTCAAATGTGGTACATTTGTAAGAAATCGGTAGAAATTCGGGTAGCAGCGGCTTAAAACCTCAAATCATGTCATAATAAATACACAATTTCAAATAATGTATGCCTTTAATTAAAATAATTTGCTTGTTAAAAAGTACTACATGTACTATTTACTAAAGGTGTACTGTGGACTTATTATTTACTTTTTATTACTTGTCTGAATTCTTCATACAATCAGTTCCAATTTGGAAAATTCAAAGCAAATTTAAGTTCGTTGAACCAAATTTCACGCAAGACTAACGAACAGCACAGACAACCGAAATTAGTATGTTTTTAATTTTAGAATATAAAATGTTTATGTAGTTTATTTTTACCTTATCAAGTAGGTAGGTACTACCATGATGTACCTACCTATATTTTTTTTTATTTTTTTTAAAAGTGTTTTGTATCTACTTTTCTTAGTATTATTTATATTTCCATCTTGGAAGTAGGTATTTTGTTTTGATTTTCTTTTTGATTTTGCATTGATTTTTTTAAATTTATTTTGTTGTGCTTATTTAGATGTTCTTTGTAACAAATAAAAAAAGTAAAAGCCCAGCCGGGCGTGAAATTAAAAATTAATTAAAAAAAAAAAAAAAAACTACAGTTTTTTCCGAGATGCATGAAATTTTGCACAGAAATAAAGTAAAGTTTAAATAAAGTAAAGTTTCAAAACAAAATAAAGTCTATGCGAAATTTTGAAAAAACACTCCATGTCTGGTAATGTTGTAGGTAGTTTGAAAACAAGCTTATGCGTCCGAGGGGTTAAGCACTTTGTTAGTTATATTTAAAAAAATATTTATTACAGACAATAAAAACCACCATTTTTCATGAATTTGATAATTATGACGTGGAAAGTCTGAATTTAGTGTTTGGATCTGTGAATGCTAATTTAACGGTTTTTTTTAAAAAGTAGGTACCGAAAACAAAACAAAATATGCTAAACAATACCGTTTTAGAAAACAGTCAAACACTATTTCTGCAAACCTTATAAATACAGGGTGCGGCAGAGAGGACGGACGGTTTTAAAAAAATCATAAAATAGTTAATTTTTACTCAATTTTTTTCTCGAGATACGAGAACAAGCCCGGAACTCTGGACAAATTGAAGGACGCAATTCGCGTGGAAGTCGCCCAAGTTGAGAGAGCGATGTTGGAGATAGTCTACGCGAACTTCCAAGAACGCCTCCAGCACTGCATCAACGATTTCGGCCACCACAATTTGTTTTGCCTGATGTGATTTTCCACACTTGACTGTCTCAAATGCTATTTCCTTGCGAACCTGATTCCATCAATCAATTTGTTTTTGAGTAAAAATTAACTATTTTACGATTTTTTTAAAACCGTCCGTCCTCTCTGCCGCACCCTGTATAATCTTGGAACTTGGAAGCAGCACAGAAAACGTAAACTATGTCACAGCAATTCTCGTAGACCTATAAAATGCTTTCGATACTGTGAAATACTAATTTAAATAGAAAAGCAGGCATAACTGGTCCTGCTCTCAAACTCAACAAATCGTATTTAAGTAACAGAAAACAACACGTTAGTATAGGAGAAAAAAAAGGTCAACTCGAGACTTTGGAGTTCCTCAAGGATCCGTATTGGAGCCACTCTTATTCCAAAGATAAATGATATCTGTCAATTAAACCTAAATGGCTAAAAGTTCTCACAAGCAGATAGATGACACTGCGATATTTAGCAAAATCTTAATAAATAAATAAAATAAAAAAAGGCTTCCTTGCTTTCAACCAATGGTGTATCATTTAAAATGACATTTTTTGTCACTGCATTGCCTATTCCTTCAGCACTTGAAATTAATAATATGAAGATCAAACATGTTTCTTTGGAGAGCATAATACTATATGGTAGGTAACTAGTAACAAAAAATAATTAGAATTACTACAGTGGGGAAGGTACGTACTTATTTTTAATAACTGCTAATCTAAAATCTGGGTCCTACCCGGGAGCCGTATGTTCAATCCCTCGGCTGATGGCTAGTCCACTCTCACAACATAAGCAACATTTATTGTGGTTGTAGTAGGAGATTTTCAAGTATTGTCAGTTGTTCATAATCCCGGTTGTTCGTAATCCGGGAATGTTTGTATTTCTTTAAAAAAACTAAACCATCAATCTCCTCAGCTGGTTTCTCCCCGTATACTTAGCTAGGTACAAGCTTTTGAAATTGCCTCCCAGCTATTTCATCTTATTTTTTGGAATAGATACAATAGGTGTATCTATTTGAAAAAAAGTATAAATTGGACGTAAAATTGTGTAACAGGTCCCAAATTAGACAATGATGGGAATAATAACAACCGAATATTATTTAGGAAACTGTACATTCCATTGGTTAGTGGTTTGCATCCAATTGTATTTATAATCTTATTAAATTTCGTTGTGTTCGAATGCATCGCTAGACATTACTTTTTGTGTTCATGGAAGATTTAAAATTCTTAGCTACTTATGTTATTAAAATAATTCTTTGTTATTTAAAAGGAAATTACGGCGGGCTATGAAAAAAGTCACGCGAGGCCGATTATTTTGCCTACGTATTGTGAAACTGAACTAGGAGCCATAATTTGTTTCCTTGGGAACTTTTCTGGGACAAAAAATTGGGAACCCGGTAATTCAAATTTGAAAAATAAATGCAAAGGCGAGCTAGGAAAAAGGCTGATGCAAGGTGTAGCCAGGGCCGGTGCTTTGAGAACAGAAAGATGCTTAAAACATATTTATTTTATTCTTTCTCTAGTTGCCTCTCCTGTCGGAGGTTGACTATCAAGGATAGCTTCATCATGTCCTGCAGGATTCAGCTCGTAACAATTCAGTGTTATTCCAATCGTCGCGTCGGTACCTACTAGTCTATTTATAAATAATAGCTAGGTAGGTACCTATAGGTAAATCATTTTAATAAGTCAGGTATGCTTCCTCGTCATACGTATGTCTGGCAACGTTAAATTATCACGTAAACAAGCTTATGGGTTCGAGTGGTTAAAGAGACTCTTGCTTGGCATTATGTAGTGGTGAATTGATAAACGTCGCTCCGCTTCCAGCGTCTTTTGGTATTTGCGAGGTAAGAGGGGACTGCGGGCGGATTTTTCAAATTAGTTCGAAAAACTTTTTCGAAACATTCGATACTATCGGTTTGCATAGATACATCCAAAGTATCGTCTATAAAATAATTTGCATGCAGGTAAGTAGGTACTGTAAACTTTACGAGTTATGAAAAAAATTGTATCAAATATCTTTCTAAAAAAATTCTGGTAAAAACAATTCCTAAGCAAGACCAAATGCTTATTCTCAGTAACGTTAGGCAAGCATATATACCACTGTGGGAAGAGAATACATATGAACCGGTGTACACAATTCTAAGTTTGTGTTGCTTGGATCGACTATAATGACTAAAATTACTAATTTTAAACCAAATATCTACCCTCATATAATATCTTTCCGAAAATTTCGTGACGTTTTCCGACTCTTGACACCTTGAAAGCATTGATTTAGATTTTAAACCCGGATCACACCCTATCTATTTCTACGATACTATTACATAGAATCTATGAAATAGATCAGCGAGAACAGGCTCGGGTTTGGGTTTCTGTGGAACAGAAACCCAAAGTTGAATAGATTTTAACTAGAATTTGACTGTAGATTCTCGCATCTAAAATTTCGTAAATTCGTTTTATTTAAATGATTTCGAAGTGAAAAATACAAGTTCCAATCTTTCAGTATGTTCGAAAACCTTTCAATGGCTTATTTCACAAAAATTTGCCAGTCCTAATGAGTCCTAAATTCTCCAGTCTTCCAAAATAAATATCAACCTTTTGCCACTAATCTTCTCATAAATGTAATACCAATGGTACCTAATTGAGGATGGAAAATGTAAAACCATGCAATGTCCAGTGTTTTAAATTTCGTGTCCTCTGGGTGCAAAAGTCTTATCTTCTCCAAGCTACTATTAAAATTCATCCAGGTATTTTTAAGTGACTTTTTTTATAATCCTGTAAAATTAACGTTTCAGAAATGAAAAAATTCTTGAAGTGTAAAATTTTCTATTAGCAAACCTTTTTCCGGGATGGATTTTATTGTATAAATAGAATGTAAGGAAGAAAGTGTGTGTGTTTTAATTCTGTTTATCGAAGTGTTTTTGCATACACAATATTTTTGTTTTTCCGTCTGGTGTGTACATGAATAAATCAGAAGGTTTTCTGACGCGCGAGCAGGCCACGTACAGCTGCCTGTGTGAGAAGCATGGATTTTCCGTATTTGCCCCTACTTTTCCCTACCGCTACTATATTTCCTATGCAATCGTTTCCTTTCCCCGCTCTCTGTCACCCCTCCCCTGCGTGTCTTTTCCCATTCATCCCGTTCCCGCCTCGTTTCCCCTTTCACCTTCTCCGTAGAGCTGAGCTACGACTAAACTACGCGGAATATCATACAGCGGAGCCAATGAAAGTTATTGAGTGGTGGCCAATGAAAAATATTGAGTGGTGGCCAATGAAAGTTATTGAGCGGTGGCCAATGAAAGTTATTGAGTGGTAGCCAATGAAAGTTATTGAGTGGTGGCCAATGAAAGTTATTGAGTGGTAGCCAATGAAAGTTATCGAAAGGCCTCGCGCCACTGGCTGTGCTTAGACGCGATTTGCAATGAAAAAGGTGAACGATGTTGGCGACACTTTTATACCTACGGATTCATACTAATAATGATACATGGCTCACTTTCATTACTTCTATTATCGGTGGTCTAGCCATTTCCAGAGTTATTGATGTTTAGCTATTATCGTAGATGCATGTCCTGCCAACCAATTTACGTCTCATTTCAAACACGTCACTTAATTCAGTCAAATTATATCGATAACAATCCTCGGAGATTTTTGTTTTCCAAATTGCCAACAAATTGTTGCCAGGGGGGCCGAAAAGTCGGTCGTTTTTTCCTGCAGACGATCGTTCCAATATTAATCCTAAAAACTCAAGCCCGGCAACCTATGCGTGCATCTGAGTAAATTAACCAATTTCGGTATTATTCTTTATAATATATCTGCCGCAGAAACACAAAAGAAAATAATAGAAGATTATACGGATTCAAGAAAAACACATAGAATTGATTTTACGGTGGCGTAAACCATTATATTATTAGTTAGGTTAAAAAAAATTACACGAAAGTATAGCTTCGCGAACTCATCTCTTAGGTAGAATAAAAAACGAATTTAATAATTTAATTTATGTTTAAATATTGTAAGATAGAAAAATATGGCATTATTGATGTTGTCGTAGCAGAAAACATATAGTTTTTCAAATTTAGATTTTTCCCAGCGAAGCCTCCCCTAACTGAAAGAATCTGGAAAATCTTCACACGAAAAAAAAAAATTAAAAAAAAAAAATTGTTTAAACATGAACAACGCCGTATTTTTCAATCTTCCTCTAGCTCACTGAAAAGGATCCCATGAAATTGGTTTTTGAACCAAACAAAAATCCCTTTGATAAGTCATGATTTTTTAAAAATAATCTGACGTAACCTAGTTTTTTTCGTCATTTTTAATGACTTTTCAAAGGAGTGATTGAATTGCACATTGTTGAGTTGTCCGGTCACCACTGAAAAGTCACGGACCGTCTTCGTAACAATGGGTTAGGTAAGTACTTTTAAAGAATGGATGATTTAGTTAAATTTTAGAATCACGCCGTATATTAGTATATATTTATGGCTAGGGCAAAGTTTCTAGTTCACCCCAAACTGGGACGAATACGTCGAGGACACAATATATGAATCGTTAGGCGAACTTGCAAAAATAATGTTCTAACTATTTAAGACTTTACAGTCGTTTAGGTAATTTAAAAAAATATATTTATACATCGAAAATGAATAGAAGAGAGATGAGGGTTTCCCGAGGGTTTTCCAATTCACGAGATAAATTATTTGATTCTGAATACCGTAGTTGTCAGCCAATTCAAATCTCACCGCACAATAATTACTCTTTTCAAGATGCAATGTAGTTCGAAGTAACTTGAAAATCTTCCATTCGATAAACATGGTCTAACACAAAAACTTCCAAAGGTTTTCCTACATTCATTAAAATTTCACGCACAACCTTAATGTTAAACCAACTGCGCTGATTATCAAAGCGGCGCACAGTTAGTAATTTTGAATATCTAGCGTAAATTTATTATTTTAGTATGTTTTTGGGACAATACAAATTATCATTATGTGAAAAAATTGTTAAAAAAAAATTCGATTCAACTTGGTACAGTTGTTTTTAATATTTACAGCAATCTACATATATAAAAATTTAGGTTTCGTATGTTTGCGTTCGCAAATATCGGAAACTAATAGGTAGATTGACTCCAAATTTTTACAGAACATTGCATTTTAGCAGAAGAGTGTTTCTATACATAATGGTAAGCTCTGGCGTTATTAAATTTGTATTTATCGATCTGAATATCAAAAATCGCCTTGGTGCTGAAAAAATTAAAAATTGTTAAAGTAAACCTTGATACATCACAAAACTGTTAACTGTTGTTAAAAGTTAATTTGACACATTAATATCCATTAAACATAGAAAACGTAAAATTTTACCGAATACATTTTTAAAAGTCTCGATGAATTCGCTGAAAAATTGTTATTACTTCATTATTTTTATCACATTAAAACACAAGTTAAATTGTTATGATAATTACCTGATTTCCTAGATTCTATCATAAAGATTCAGAAAAACACAGTAGTTATAGTTGAATCATCACGATGACGTGCACACGTGGGAGTGATCCAAACTCGACAGACATAAAATTACTCGTTCGCGTTTCGAGGTAGTGAGTATTTGCGATAGTGCCATACGTCGCAAGCAGCTAAAATGATATATTTTTTTAATTCTAAAAAGATTAGATATTTAGGTACCCAATTAAAATAAAATGAAATCCAGAAAGAAACCTTGGGTTTTATAATGCCTCAAATTATTAACTGTGCAGCGTGCGGAGCCAATGAAAGGTTAAGCGTTTTATGTGGTGGTAGAAACCACTGAATATATATACATATGTATGTATGTTTGAATAGGTAGATGGTAGGTACTCACCTTTTACACATTTCCAATGTTTTCACATGTAGGTCTCTATATCTTCACCGCGCTGTAATGTTATTTACCCATCTAAAATCCATTATACCGATCCATCCAATTACGAATTAAATATCGAAAAATTGGACGGCACAACTATTTTTTTTTTAAATAATGCCAAGTTATTATTGAACACGCTACAAAAGTTAAGAATTATATTAGTGAGTAGACAAGTATCCGCTATAAGTAGAAATAATGTATCCGTTCCTAAGAAGAGGTAAGAGGGCGTACCTGTCAATCAAACAGATACCTTTTCTCGGAAAGGGCAATTATTCTCTGGCAATCGACCAATTTGGGTGAAATTACGACCGAATTTAATTCTGAGGGAACAGGAGAACAGGAGAGGCGAACAGTCCTACGTGGCAGGCCACAGGAACAATATGGCCTTTGTATTGTCCGGCAGAGATAATTCCACATGTTGTTATTATAAGGGGACCAGTAGATATCAAAAACATCTTTTTCGTAGGAGGTTTTGATGAATGAGGCTACGCGACGTCTCGTGAAGGTTTGTAAATAGTTTTTGAATTGTTTTAGTGTAGGCTTTCTATGCTTCTACGCAAGTTTTCTGGCGCCAGGTTTTGGACATTGCGGCTTCCCTCAAATAAATGTATCTAATTCTGCCGATTATTAGAGGATCGCACCTATCCAAAGCCGGCCTTTCTCTTAAATTCCACATCTTTCTGTAGTGGGCAGCTTTCCTTCCAGTCAAAGACGTTGTTTGATTAGATTGGAATTTCACTTAAGTGGGAAATTGTGGAACTACGGTTTGTTTACATACTGAGGATGGAGGTTAGGTTCTGACCACATTGCGCACTGAAAGATTTTTCAGAGACACCCAGTTTCTCGTTTTATCTATTGTATTTTAAATCCGTAATAAGTTTTTTTGTACGGGAAACTTGTGAGTTTATTCGAGATAAAAAAGAGTTTTTATTTTATTAGTTTTTAATGTGAAATCGCACAAGAATCCCTACTGCTCCCAACCGCCTAGAGCCAGTCAGACTATGTTATCAGGCTGAAGGTAGTTGAGAGGGGAAGGAGATTGAAAAGAGGAAGAGGAAAAATATCTGGTCACCAAGCCCGGCTAAAGCCATTTCAAGCAACGTTTCACTTCCGAATGGTTGTCTTACACTAGGACGATTCTGAAACATTTTTGATTGGTAGGTAATATACCATTTTTTACGAAGCTTGGGTAAAATACCTAATTACGTTGAATAAAGAAGTTGAAATCGAGATGTTAATTAAAATTGGTTTGAAATAGGTACGCATTTTGAATGGGATAGAATTTCTGCCTGTGTATGCATTTAAGGGTGTTAGTGTAAAATGAGCCCATGTTGTATTTTCACATTCCCGACCGGAAAATAAATAATGAAGTATTTAATTCCACCCTCTTTTAGCGATAAGAAATGAAGGAAAATGTCCGTTTGTTGCGCAGTGAATCAAAATAATTATTGCTCAGACATATCAATCTATTAGGTAGGTACCTAATGTTTTATTCCTGGTTCCTACACAATCACTTAAATACCCAGGTAGGTAGGAATCTAATATTTGTGTACTAGGTACCTACCTATATATTCAGGTTCTGGGTATTTACCATTTTATGCAATATTGTTATTACAGTGGTTATTATTGACTTAAAAGTCAGTTGAAATTGGGAAACTTGTTGAAAACTGTTGGACTGGGGGACTGGGCTCACAAATAATAAAAATCATTACCATCATCTGATACTTAGAAATGTTTATATTCTTCGATTCAAAATCGTCGATAAAAATTAACTTAAATTGGATTCGTAGGTACCTACACAAATAACACATTGGTACACGTACTACTCCCACTATAAAATTTAATATTCTTTAATCCAACAATATTGATGTAATTTTCCATAAATCAAATACATATCTGTGATAAAGTGGCATTTTGTTATCCGTAATACGTGTTGCCTTAAATCGAATTCTTCATTCGGTAGGTAGCAGTGCCGGTCCGTGACTTTTCAGTTAGCCAGAGTGATAAGATTGAAAAATACGACGTTATTTTTATTTTATTTTATTTTGTTGTAACTAAATTTTATTTTTCAAAATTTGTATTTTGTACGAAGATTTTCAGGATTCTTTCAGTTTGAGGAAGCACGGCATTCCCAAACTGAAAAAATATTAAATATTTTTTTTTTGCTACAACAACATCAATAATGTCGTGTTTTAATCTTACATGTGAAAGTTACAGAAAAAATAATATTCCTTCATTCCACTGTCCATGGTAAAAGTTGCTATAAATCGAACTCCTTTCGGTAGATGATGGGTACATACACTAGAAAGACTTATTTTCTTTATTTCACCATTTTCGCTCAAGAGAATGCTTTTTACGTGGTTAGCTCATCGAAGAGGTAGAGCGGTCATTGGCTGAAAATACAAGCAGCAATGTTTTACTTCAAGTTACGTCAGGCGTTCCAAATTTCGGAAGCACCCCGACGAGTTTTTTTCGAAAAAGGCCCGTATAAGCTAACCTTGTTAAATGAGTTTTCTATAAACTTTGATTCTTGCTGAAAGTTTTCACAAATCGAACACGTTAAGATGAAGCCATGCGTAATAATGTAAAATCATACAAAATCATGTATTTTGTTTTGAAAATTTGATGGTTTAGAAGTATTATAGATGCTTCAATTAAATACTGCGTGTAGAAAATATCTTGGCCCTTAAAAATATCGGTCATTTTTAAGGGCCAAGTCTTTTAATAAGCCTAGAAAAAAATAAAGTATTAGGTCTATAAAAAAACACTTTCAAGTGCAAACTCTCCTACTTATAAACACATTTTCGGAAATGGTTTTATTGTTTATTGTAGCAAATTTAGTTTCTGTTATGATAATCGCAAAAAAATATATATTTACGCCCAATATTCACAAAATAAAAGAAAATATGCACATTCGCGTTGTTATTTCACAATACGGCCGACAGTCGATGAATTTGGATTTTCAAAATGACCCTTATGTCGTCTACATAAGGACTACTGGCTTGCCGCACCCCACTTTCTTTCAGAACTGCCCCGAACGGAGCGGGGAACAGACGTATAGTGAAATTTCCGTGAAATCAATTTTAATTTTGCGTTTTATTAGTATAAACAATGCGTAAAAAGGAGTTAATGTTTTTTACAGGCCTTTACGAAATCAACCTGTAAAAAAAATTCTCAAATACCTTTTCCAACCTTTCCAAACGCTTTTTCTCAAGTATTTTTAAACTCCTCCCACAAAGGGGCGTGAATTCCGATTTAGATTTTTCTCTGGACTATTGGATCCCCTTAATACGTCTATTAAGTACGTTAATCGTTAGGTAGGTACATCCCCGGAAAGGTTTATTTCACCTCTTTTATAACGACAAAAAACAATCCCTTTCATATCACGAATATGGCGTAGGAACTCCCCCATTTCCTCCCGAGAATATTTTATTTGTGTTTAGCTGTCACATAGTTTGAACTATAAATTATTACGATCATTACTTACGTGTCAATCTGGAAAGCGCAATCTAAAACATTTTTCAAAAACATTATAATAACTGCAGTCAAAACGATTCAGCATTAAAAAAGGTTTTAGTTTAACACACTGTTTAGTGAAACTAACTAACAACCGCGCTGTTTCTACAGGCGTAGGCAGAGAAAACGATCCACCAAATAACTCGGTCTTGGCACGCATTCCTTGCTTCAATCACATTCATACATCGTCTAAACACACACGCTTATTTAACATAGTACAAAGGTTAATCTTTTCCCAAACAAAAAAAAATCGAGTGCAGTTAACACGTGGTAGAAGTGAAACCATCATCTAATCTCAACCAATAGGAACCTTGAAAAGTGAGCTCATAATCAAAGCGGCCAATGCGTGCAGCTTTGTAGGTACTGTTCGTAGGTAAGGTTTCATTCTATCTCATTCTCTCACAGGCTAAATCCTATAGATGTATGTATTTGTCTCTTTTTAGTGTCTCTCGTTTCCGTTTCAAATCACAAATCACAACGGCGCTAAAAAAGTTTTCACTTCAAAAATACAAGTATGCAGTTCACACGTAGTAGAAGTGAAGCCTTCAGAAAACTATTAGAAAAGAGTGGGAGGCTACAAAGTAACGCACAAAGAGGAGACCGATTATTCTACCTCATTCTCTCGCAGGCTAAATCCTAGTGTCGCTTTTTCGTTTCATCGAGTTTCAAATCAAAACGGTGTTAAAGAAGTTTTCACTTCAATAAGGCAGTAATAATGAATTGAAGCAAGGAGTTAATTTCAGGACAGAGTTGTGTGGCGGTCCATCCTTTTTGTCTATCTCGGCGTTAAAAGCCTCGGTGAAAGGATACTGATGGGTTTAGGCAGCAGACAAATAAAAATCTTGAGGAATATAGGAAATAAATACAAGGGGTTTTACGTCAGTTCTCCATAATAATTAAACCCGAGTAAACTTATAATTAAAAATCAAACGCATTCCATCTTAATTAATTATTCACGATCATCCGGACAAGAACTTGTTGGATCAATAGTGGGTAATTATTCTTGATGTTGCTTCACTCAGAATACCTATCTAACGCAACAGGTCATTTACACACGGAAAACAATAATTATTTAATTATTATCGATAATTTTATTATTGATTCTATAACTTTGTTGTAATGTATCTAATTACTATGACAACATTGTCATCTTCACGTGTTTTTAGAGATATGAGACGTCAGTAGGTACCTACCTAATTTCGTGCAGGTTAATCCAATTAAACTCATCCCGCTGAGCATGAAACAATGAATGTGTATCAATTTCATTATCTCTCAGTTTCTTATCTTCTCAATTTCTCAGGGGCGAACTAGTTATCAATTTGCGCCCGGAAAATTGTAGTTTGATACCTACCTGATGGTTCGTGCATAAAATTATTTTTCCCTGGGATATTACTTTTAGGAGAATTTTTTTTAACTTTTCTAAGCTCCGGATCCCTGTAGGTGAAGTCTTTCAAATTCATATTTTTTTTTTCTTTTTTTTTTTTTTAAAGAAAGACAAACATTCCCGGTTACGAATAACCCAACAATGTTTAAAAATCTCCTAGTTCCACCACAGAAAGCCGAAAATGTTGCTTGTGTTATGATGGAGGACTTAGCCAGCCGAGGAATCGAACACGGGACGCCCGGGTGGGACCCAAACGCGATGCCCACTCAACCACTGACCGGTCAGTTATGTAATTGTTTATTGTTAAAAAAATATTCAAGGTGCTCAAAATTTCGATGGCCATGGTCCATTACGGGCCCAGTCATTTACTACTTCGGTAGCTTAGATCCAATGTAGGCCCAATCTTATTGTGCTTTAGTGGCCTGAGATCATTGCAGATCCAGTCTTTTGGCACTTTGGTGGTCTGAGATCATTGCAGACCCGTATTTTGGCACTTTGATGGGTCTGGGATCATTACAGACCCAGTCTTTTGTAGCCTGGGATCATTGCAGCCCCATTTTTGGCACTTTGGTGGCCTGAGATCATTGTAGACCCAGTTTTTTGGTACTTTGGTGGCCTGGGATCATTGTAGCCCATTCTTTTGGTACTCTGGTGGCCTGAGATCATTGCAGACCCAGTCTTTTGGCACTTTGATGGTCCGGGATCATTGCAGATCCAGTCCTTTGGTAGCCTGGGATCATTGCAAGCCCAGTCTTGTTGTACTTTGGTGGCCTGGAATCATTGTAGGACCATTTTTGCGTTTCCCCGATGTCCTTAGTTCAGTGCATTCCGATCACACATCACTGCTTTGTCCTGTTTTGCTCTTCAGCGATGGTCTCGGATCATTTTGCAAACTCAATGCAGAAAGAAACGCGGTAATTCGCCCTTATCACGATTATTTACTCATTAGTTTTTGCAATATGCTGTGAATGATTGAAAGATTCTTCATTATAATAAATATTAAGCCCGCCAACAATTGTACATTCCCAGCTACATTAACATGCAATTATAATACTTCAAGGACTGCGATTGTTAAAAACATCACATAGTTACTATAACTGATTATTCCAGTAATGGCAGTGGCGTCTACAATAACGTATTGAAGTTTATTATAACAAGCTACTATATAAGTTTCATCTTATTGATTCTTGATCGATTTTTATACAGATATACAGAGTGTACGAACACGTACCTGTAGGATTTTAATCAGCGATTCCTGAGCACATTTGGAGTAAAAAATGTGGACGAAGTTTTGCGTTTTGCTGTCGGATGTTATTTTTTTTCACTAGTACAAAAGTTAGTACAAAATTTCAAAAGTACAAAAATAATATTTTTCCATCACACTTGGTGGTTGGGTGCACCTAGCACGGGTCACGTGATTCGCATTCCGTCTCGTTCTAGCAGCACGGTAACAGAGGAGAGAGAGCGCATATCACGAGGTGTCGGAGTGATCAGCACATTGTATGTACATTTTGTATTAGTTACCGCCCCGACACGGGGGTGTGTGGGCGTCTCTGGACTCCACGTCGTTTGGTTCCGTGCAACCGATTTTAAAATTCCTTGTTATTATAATAAACAATGCATAGAAAAATGAGTTAATATTTTTTACAGGCCTTTACGAAATCAATCTTTGAAAAACAACTCTTAAATAGCTTCTCCAACCTTTCCAAAAAGTATTTTTAAATCTCTCCCAAAATGAGGCGTGGATTCCGATGTCGAATTTCTCCAGGACTAGTGGATCACCTTAAGCAAGTTAACCGTATTCACATATTTTTTGTTTTGTTTTCGAAAAACCCTAACACATGTAATAAGTTGATACGCCACTCCAGCCAACCTTCTATCGCCTGAATACCACAATAGCTGTTGAATGGTTAACTCGTTAATATTCATGAAATTTCATTTTTTACTGATTTGCAGACGAGATAAGATTAGCTTGCTCTTTCAAAAGCTTCGTTAAGGAAACCTGTTTTTATTTTTAATAATAATGGGAATTATCCCAAACGTTAGCAAAATAAGTGATAATTTAACAAATGGCGGCAAAAAGAGTATTCATATTCATAGTTCTTATTTATAAATCATTCATTGATTCATGAAGTTATGGTTGACTGAATAAGAACTTATTATGGGTAAAAATAATAAAACTACCCTTATTGGCGAATTTTGGTACAAAAAATGTTTTTGAAAAACGTGTAGGTAAATATCAAATAAAAATATTATAAAAATTATCACATATATTACATAACGTGGTTTGTTTGGAAAGAAACCGCTGTTTGCATATAAATAAAACAAACGTACAGATACAAATACTTTATTACGGGCTTCAAACTACAGCTTTCCACGATTTAGTCGCCATTTAAATTCAAGCAGCATAATAATATTGACGGCCTCCAGTGATCCGACTAGCAATCCGAAGATCGCAGGTTCAAAGTTTTATTGATTGATTGTGTGTAATTATTCAATTTGGACATACTCAATTTGTCACTATACAAATACAAAATGTTGTCACTGAAACAGTTCCTTTATGTACGTACAATAAATGTTGTATAATTTTTAATATACATAATATAAAAGCCCCTAAAAAGGGCTTTAATAAATAAATAAATAAATTATTTGCAACACGTTCCACAGTGGAATATACTCTTAGTATTGCCGTGGTATAAGACCAACACTCAGAATTGAAACGTTGCTTGAAATAGCCTTATCCGTGAAACCCGAGCAAAGCCGGTTTACCTGCCATTTTACAGTTTGAGTAAATTTTAGTAATTTTCTTCTTAGGCAACCGATTCCACGAATCGTGTGCTGAGAACGTGTCACATTCTCTGTCACATATCTCTTAATTTTCAATGTTTCGCTTAAATAAATACACGGTTTTATTTAGCACGCGATATTCGCAACCTTCGTGGTTAAACGTCGATGTTGAATGGGTAGACAGTTGACCGCCAACAGGTACCTACTGGAAGAAGCAAGAAAAGGTAAATAAAGAGGGTTCATTGTAGCAACCCATCTCTTGACTGAGGGGGTAATTATCACAGCCATGTGCAGTCTGTAGTCTGTTGTAGTTTGTTCCTACCATCACGGAATGCATCCAGTGCTGCAGTAATTGTTGCATTATTTGTTGCGTTTTCTCTCCCGGCATGCGATGGCGTTTTACCCGAAATCCGAGATTTTGCCGCCATCCGACTTAGTTCTCAGCCATTCCCCGAGAGGGCTGACTGTCTGTTGGAGGAGTTTCCACCCACGCGGAACGGCGGTTCGCGAATAACCCGCGAAAAGAGACGCAAAATGTGACGCGAGGGACACGCGATTTGTCAAACGTCAAGTTCGCGCGGGAAATCTGACAAACGTTATCTCTACGCGCGAAATGTGACAAAACGTCATGCCTACCCGCGAAAAGGGTACTGTGGTTGTGAAAAATGACGATAGATGTCGCTGTAGTGTCGTGAGAGTGACGGTGTTGTTCAACATTTATGTTGTTTGTACTAGTACCAATATTATGGTATTAAGAATTGCAAGCGGAAAAACTTTGGAAAATGTGTATTGTGTGAAAATGAGCACTTGAATGTTATGGGTAATGAAGTTATAATTAGGCAATTAACAGCCAGACTAAAACAAATGCCGACTAGGTAGGTACCTACAAAATTTTCACGTCAACAACGTAGATATTAGGGGTGTGATAAACAAAGGTTTTATAAAGCTTGGAATGAGCATGACGTCAAACAGTTGAAATTTGCTTCGATACCGTACTTTCGTCAGTAATAAACAATTTAGTACAGGTATATGGGGAACTTGGAACCACGAGACTAGGCACATGCAGACATGCCTGTGATGGCGCTCGAATATGAATACTAGTTGGAAAGAATTACATTGTTAATTTGAGGTGTTTTTTTCACTCACGGTACAGCTTATCGTTCAAGAGCTTTTGTTGCTTCAAAAACGAACAAATAAATCAAATTATATGTATTAGGTAAATAGAAAGGTAAAAGGTAAATAGATAAATTTTAGGAAATAGGTAATAATTTTTCTGAAAAGACAAGTAATTAATTGGAACATTAATTTTGATTATTGATAGGGCATACATAAATAAATGTAAACATAATGTAATGTTTTCAATGCATAATCTGTATGACTAAGGAAGAAGAAAATTTAGTTAAAACAAGGTTTAATGATAATGGTAGGTACTTAATTACAGTGCTAACTTTCTCGTGTTGTTTAATAAATACTGGAATTTTTGCCCTTTGCTTCAATAAAGTCCACATTATTTATTTATTTATTCACGCCTTGAAAGATTTTACACGCATGCATTACAATAGGTAAATTGTAGAAAGGAGTATAATTGTATGTATAGTAAGTAACATTATTGTAATAATTTCCGTATATTAATCGCGATGCGTTCTTTAAATCTCTTGTTTGTGACATCAAAAAACTACAGAATCCGGAGTACAGAGTCCGCCAATTATTTTGTGAGTGTTATTTGCTTCAAGTGTTGCTGTTTTATACTAAGTTTTCGAGTTTAATACTTTACAAACTTAATTTTTAAATTCACAGCAGTGAAGCAAAGTTTTGTGACCCCGATTAGACAAATAAAGAAAGGGTGGATGTGATACAAACAGCTACAGTGAAATTGAATGTTATATAAAAAAAACTAATTATTAATTTAACAGAAGGTACTCGCTATCTGTTTGTCGCTACTTGCTATTGAAATTAATTAATTTTATCATTAATTACATTATGTCTTCAACAAGATCTACCATGGATCAACAAAACATCATGGATCCGCTCACATGTCTCCAACGGGGTTCTAATATAGCTAAAGTAATCATTAAACCTTCTTGTACTGGTAATGAGAATAACAACATACTTACTAATAATTTCACAATTAAATTACAAAAAGTATCGGCAGATGACATTAATATAGCATTATAGATTCAATGAAACTAACATTCACTTTTGTAATCGGATGGCATTACAATGAGAATAATTAAATCAACTAGAGATAAACTACTTCAACCAATTCTTCGTGCGAACAGTGTATCAAGTACGGTATCTTTCTTGCAATTGGTTCTGTTATACCAATCTTTAAAACCGGCAATAAATCGCATATATAATATGAATATAAACTATAGACGAATAAAAATATTGAATTATCTTTAAAAAATAGTAAAAGTTAAGAAACAGCTCACTCAATATTTTGAAACAAACCTTATACTATCTTAGAAAAAATATAGGAACTTCCGATGCCATCACCTCTATTATTATAGTATAAAACGTGGTCTCGATAACGGTAGTAAGTGCATCGGAATTTTTTAAAATTTATGTAAAGCCTTCGATACAATTGATCATAATATATATCTTCTAGAAAAACTCAAAAAATTGGAATCTAGTCAAAGATCGTGAGCTGAATCTCATTAAAAACTATATGTCAGAAAGGCCATAATTGGTCAGGATTTGAAATGAATCAAGCCAACCAACAAAAAGTCAATAAGGTGTCCCACAAGGTAGGGTCTTAGGCCCGATTTTATTCCTGATATATATTAATGATCTATGTAATCTAAACTTTAACGGCTCAGTCATTAGTTTTGCAAATGACAAAGTCCTTCCCTTCCACGGAAAGATGTGGGAGACATATAGATAACCTTAATATTTGTATTGAGATTATGTGTATCTAAAACATAAAAAAAATCATTAAACTGTTTTAACGTGAACCAAGAAATATCTTGCAACTGCCCAAAATTGAATGAAATACAATAAATAAAATATCTAGGCATAATTATAGATTAAAACATAAAATGGAACTACCAAGTTGAAAATGTGAGCAACAATTTAGAAAAAACTAATCCATTTTTCAAAACAATTGGAAACATTTTAGGATAAAAAAAACTAATTATAATTTATTACGCGTTAGCCCAATCCCATCTACAATATGGTATTATCGGATGGGGAAGCTCATGCGATTCCACCATAAAACCAGTCCTCATAGCACCAAAGGCAATTTTGAAAACTACTACGGACTGTGTTTTTAAGGCCCTGAGTATGTCTCTGAAACAATTATATTCAAAAGATATTCTAATTGCTTAAAAAACCAGGATAACTTTACACCTACGATTCATCCTCATTTCAACATATATTCCACGAACCAACAACTAAAACGACTTTTGGACAAAGAAATATGAAATATTTCTCCATAAAATTTATTGAATATCCTCCCTCTTGCAATAAAAACCATAAAAATAATCAACTTCAAAAGAAGCTTTAAGAAATGAATTATAGATACGGCAAGGAAGAATGTACTCGTAGATACAATTTTGCAACCTTATAAAGAGTAAGGCTTGTATTGTGTTTTCTTCTAGATTTTGCTTTATAATTTTCCTCTCGTAATATTTTAACGTAACTTACTTATAATTCATGCACAAAACCATGCACAATGTGACCTTAGAACGGGGTACCCCGGTAAGGTCACAATCTTTTCTTTTCAACTTTTGTAAAAAATAATAATAAAAAAAACATAATACACTAAGCAGGTACAACAGAAGAATGTAGTTTCATCATCATAGAAAATAGTACAAATGAGTTCTGTAAGTGTATAACGTAATTAACAAGAGTGCAAAATAAGTGAGCAGGTAATATGAAAGCAGCAGAGAGCAATGTGTAATAAGCTTGTTATTGTCATAATAAAAACTCAATGTGTTGACTCATCTCCCCTTTCGTTTCGCGCACAGAAATATGACTAAATTCAGTAAAAAGCTTTATGATAAAATGTAATTGCGCACAATTAGTTCCTAGTTAGCTACCATAGCTAATAAGATATTTCCCAGAACATTTCCACATTTTCTCGAAGGTAAAACATCCTTATCCTCGCCGTATCGGGGGAAAATTGCACCGCTTCCGTTGCAAATTTTCACGTTGCTGTTAAAGGCTATTTCAGTCGGGGGGAGAGGGGGATGTTGGGGTAGTTGGGGGTATCGGGGAAGGGGGTGAAAGTGGGACCAATTTGCGATGCTATCGCAAAGGGTTGTTTTATATCCCGTAGGAAATTGTAGAGGATAAGTACACTGCAATTACCAGTAATATTTTATACATTTGCACTGTGATTTGTATATTCGGATAGCAGAAAATAAAGCGTAGAGTTCCATTTTTTGTTTATGTTGTAAAACGCCATTAACACTAATGCGTTTGGAGAATTTCAACATTGAAAGAGTTGAAACATGTGATATATGAAAATAATTAACTAAGAAAATATTGTAGCAAGAGGATAAAACGCCACACAACCATATGTTAGTGTACAAGCTTTGCTTTATTCAAATTCATACATCAACTCATGACCATGACCAGACTCAAAGATTTGACTTATTTCCTGGACGAGGCTTCTTCATTAATTAATGCGTGCTATAAATACATTCAAAGGGACTGCCTTTTCACTCCATCCAATCTTTAATTTTTTTTCGAGTAGCTATATATATAAGTTGACAAACTGTCACCCGTTGAGTTTTTAGAAAAAAGTTAATTGAAAATCGGGCAAAGTTTGGTAGTAACAATATGTACTTTCACACCTAACTACATATTAGGCATATTAAAATATCTTATTAAAATCCGGGGACTTCAGCTAGTCGAATAATTATAAAATTTGTAGTGGAGTCACGTGGGGTAACCGTATATGCACGGTGAAGTGTACGCAGCGATGTTTAAGATAAATTCGTGCACGATTCACTTGCGCTTATTCCTGAATTCTGTAGGGTTTTTGGTGGTGACCGGACAACTCAGAATGAAATCAATTCAATACTTCATTTGAAAAGTCATTAAATGTGGTGGAAAATATATAAAAAAATTGGTTTAATAAGTTACGTCAGGTTAGGTTAGGTAAAGCCGCGATTACATTTAGCGAGTCTAGAAGCTACTAGCCAGCGAATTCACTGTCTGGTAGTAAACTCCTTCAGTGTAAAATCTGCTAGTTAGCTAGTAAATATGATTACACTGAGCGTGTTTACTATCAGATAGTAAATTAACCGGCTAGTAGCTTGTAAACTCGCTCAATGTAATCGAGGCATAAGGTTAGGTTATGTGCTATTTAAAAAAAAATCATAGCTTTTTAATGACTTTGTAAAGAGGTGGTGAGTTGACTTGAATCTGAGTTGTGATGGAATCACCGTGTAATCAATTGTGTCAGAACAATGTGGTCCATGACAATTTTTAGCAAAATGGTTTTAGTTTCAAGGGTCCAAAGAGGCATTTCTCATCAGATAACCATTCTTTCGGTTTTTTAAGGTAATTATAATTTAGTGCGATGGGGCAAGTGAGCGGGGTATGCGTAGGTACGCTGTTTTGTGGGTGAGCATTTGTCCCTATATATAAAAATGATTCAATTATACATTCAATTAAATTCTCATAGTAAAACATTACGGGAGTAAAAAAGCATCCGGATAGGTCATTTTGCACCCAAGAGCGGATTGAAATCAGAGTACGAACACTTACACTACACTAAGATAAGCCTGTGCTTACCCCGCCCACGGGTATTTTAATCTTAAAAGAACCTTAAGAGGTTTTTGTGTTTTTTGTGATACCTTAATAAATCAATCATTTTAATAACCATAAAATTGGAATAAAATATTTAAAAAAAATTTAATAAGGTGAAAATTGCGTACGGTTGCCCCACGTGACTCTATTCGACTTTATTATTATTTGGGTATGAAGAGGGTAGGTAACCTTCATTATTTTCCTTGCTAAAAAACATAACAGACCGCTCGTTACCCTCCAATTGTCCATAATTCAGCACCTCCCCGCGATCAGTTGCCTCGGACCAACGGGGGTTGCTATTGGGGGAGTGGCGGGCTGATGGTATAGCGGGAGAGGGAGGAACTAGTTAATATTTCAGGGAGCCAGCCCAGGGGTTGGTTCATTCTCCCCTTTTCATTGCGTTCTTTTGACTTTCATCCGGGTTTGTATTTGTAACTGTTTATAAGGACTAGATAATAGGGTTGTTTTCAATGAGTGGAAGATACTCTCAGTATCGCGCTGGTTCAGGATCATAGTCCAGAATCTAAACCAGTCTTTGGTGACCAGATCTGATCAGATCAGCCAGGTACTTCCTCACCCTCGTCTTCCTCAACTCATTTCCATTAACATTATCTTAAACCACAAAACATACCCCAGGAGCAGATTGAACCACTAAAAAATATGTTATGTCGGTTTTCTATTTCTGTTGGAAGTATTTTTTTTATTTGTGGTCAACTAACATTCAATCTTAATTAATTATTCAATCGTTAATTTAATTTGATCATGTTTGTGTGATTGTAAATGAGAGATTTCGAAAGATATAATGGGATCAGAACGACGCCATAGCGTACGAACGTGTAAAGCGCAATTTTATGTAAATGCAATTATTATCGCGTTTGTAACGCATGCATCATGATTTATTAGTAAATAAATGTTTTATGTGATATTTGATTTACTCAATTCATTAAGAAAACATGAAAACAGTTTTTAATTACCCATATTTCTTAATTAAAACTTCTTATAGTTTTTTTTTATTTAAATTTTTTTTCAGTTTTATTTTAGGCAATTTACTATAAACTTTATTTTTTAATTTGGACATTATGTATTTATTTCCTATATTTTATACAGTATTTATTTTCTATTATATTTCATATTTGTCTCCCTTGCAAGTGTTAAATATGAAGTTTTGTCCTTTGTGGTGAATTGAACAGTATGAATGTATAACGCATATTTTCTATAATATTTCATATTTGTCTCCCTGCGTTTGTTGGTGATAAACATGAAGTTTGGGTAGTATGAACGTCCAACAGGATATTTTCTTTAATAGGTAAGTTGTGTGAATTTACAACTTCGTATTTAGAAAATATCCTGCTGATATTATTTAACTATTATTTGTAGGTGGGTCGTTCTTCTTTTTAATATACATAAAGTTGTCTCCACCGGTTAGTGGAGAAATTTTTATTATTTTATAATTACTTTAAAATCTACTGTACTAAAGACGTAACAACTGTGTGCGTTTTAAAAAAAATATGTGTTTATATTTTTGTAGTAAAAATTACGTTACAGAGTTGTAACTACTCGTAGTAAGAGTGTATTTCATACAAATCACAGTTGTCTTCTGCCACCTCGACTTGCGTATATTCTATAATGTTACAAAAATGATATAAAGACATAAAATATAAAACTATTTTTAAACTCCAAAAGGTATAACCTATCAAGTAACAGCGATTATTATCATTATTGATGTTTAATAAAATATTTAACAAAAACTCAAAAACTTGTCTCTTACAACTTTTATGTCGTACGTCAATTCTGTCACGGGGGTTGTCATTCGAAATGGGTATACACGCATCTCGTGTTTGTCACCCCCAACAGGCATTATAGGCCTCCTTCCCCCCTTGCTATAATTTCCCCTCTGAGATCTAGAGAGAATTCATTTATAGTAAAAACAAAAGGACAGAGTAGTGGAAATGTGATAGAGTGGTGGAAATGTGACAGAGTGGTGGAAATGTGACAGAGTGGTGGAAATGTGACAGAGTGGTGGAAATGTGACAGAGTGGTAAAGGTTATGCAGGTTAAAAAGAAGAACAACCCAAGTAGGTTTATCTTTAGAAAAAGCAAAAAAACGTTAATATCGATAACATGACTCAAACCCATCAATAAATATTTACATTCACTGTACAAATATTTAACCTCATTAGAAAAATAAAGGTATGTAGAAATTAGAGGTTTAAAGAAAACAGTTTTTCCGTCAATTGCTTTTTTAACCGCCTTCACAGATAAGAATTTAAACTTAATTAAGAACTTTGCTGATACAGGTTTTGTAGCTATCGGAGTATTTTCTGTTAACCTTTAGAGTTCCACCCTGTCTAACAACAACAATTTTCCTACATGGATAGAAGTACTTCAGCTAACCGCAGAGCGGAAAGTAGGCCGGTCGCCCGGCAGATGGCGTATGGTGTCGAACACTTCTTTTTTTTTCTACACAAATTATTATAATAATAGCAGTTCTTATCCGATTGTTAAAATGTTTTTCATAAATATGAACTTACGGGGCATGCCTATTGTTCGTACGTATGTAGGTACTCAACAGAATCAATATAAATTTTATGATATCTAAAAAATAAATAGGTATCTATATTTGTTGGTAGGTCTATAGGTAGGTAACCTAATTTTCTGTAGAGGAGTTTTCTTTTGGAAGTCTGAATAATTACGGTAGTCGTTGGATATTATATGTTTTATTAAATTTTACTATTTCATTAGGATTTAACCCCTCTGGCTAATTTGTTCGCTTTTCGGCACACCTCTCATAAAAACCGTTGTCTCCCTTACTATCATAGTGATACGATCTAAACTTTATTGGAAAGATAAAACACCACGCTATGTATTCAAATCTAAGGGTTAACCACCAAATAATTAAAAATGTACACCTTTATGAAGAAGTTTCCGAGCGCAATTTGAAAAAAAATTATCAAATTTTGTGAATTTTTTAGAAATTATTTTTACACGGAACGACAAAATGTCAGGTAATGATAAAGTTTATAATACATTTGTTTATAGTATTTTAGTTCGCATTAAAAATATTTTAATTAAAAAAAAAATTAAAAGGTTATTCCTAATAACAAACCTTGAAAATTTCTTCATCAAAAGGTTATTTCTAATAATAAAACTTGAAAAACAGCTAAAAAAAGTGTGAAAAATTGGTTACAATACTATTGTTTTTCCTCACATGTTTCAATAGAGAAGCGTTAGTATCTATGTATGTACTTATATGTATATACCAATATAAAATAAAATTGGAAAGAAATTACCATACCCATCAAAATTAATTTAAAACAAATTATAAAAACTGTTATACCCGGGTACCTACATATTTTTTCCGATTTCATTTAAATATTTCTTTCTACAATTATTATTGAATACATGAACAATAATATGATTTTTGTGAACTTGAATTGTTATTTTATACTTTTTTGTGTGTGTTTTTTTTTTAATTAGTCAAAATAAGATCAAAGAAATGTAAGATTACGAAATTTATAACCTAATATTCTAACATAAATTTCTATACCTAAGAGAGAGGTGGCGAGGCGGCCGGGTTTTTGTACATGACATATATTTTTTATGAAATCATATAGAAAAGTTTGCTGTCAATAAGAAATACACTTATTAAGCTGAATTTTTTTTTAAAGTTTTATTTTAATGCTAATAATCTTTAGGTTTAAAAAAAACATCCAAATTGACTCTACAATAATAACCAGTACCTACGCAATAAAAGTCGATGAAGTAGGCGGTAAATATAAATAATGGCTCCAAAATACGGTGAATCTTTCAAATGTAGGTATTTAACCAAGCTTATTTTATGTTTACGTAGTAGAAAATCAAGCATCATCGTTTTCTTAGTTATGTTCGTAGGTATAATAAAAAAATAAGTATGTAAAAAAATAAATTATTTTTTAGTGGCAATTTTCACAAAAAACCATTTGGAAAGCCCCTTTACGACACAGAATTCATGAGCCCTTCAATTATATATTTTACATTTGAACCAGTCCACTGAAGTCTGTTTTTCTTTGCTAAGAGCCGGCTCCTTCAATGCTGAGTCGACTGGCTCTTGTATTGAAGAAGCAGGAGCAGGAGCTTGCATAATATTGAACTACCCCAATATCAAGCACACCGTAAGTAATACAAAATTTTGTTTTTTTTAATTTTTACTTAAACAATATTCTTATTGTATTAATTAATGCAGAAATAGATTCAACTCACCACAGATTAAGTCAACAAAGTTGTAATCAAAAACTTACTTTTTAGCTGCGGAAACTTCGAACGAACGGATAATTTTTACATTTTTTCTGCAAAAATAATTGAATCGCTGATTATTAAAAGAATTTAAGTCCATAAAAGCACAATCCGAGGTAATCAAAGAAAACTGTCTATTTTCTGTCAGAAAATAAAAATAAAATGTGTGAAAATAGAAATCAATGCTTAAAAATAAAACATATTAGATATTGTAATTTTTCAATAAACATTTTTTTCAACAAGTGAGAGCTGTTCAAAAGTGTTGGACTGAGGGTGTTTCAAGCAAAAAAATATTTTTATAATAAAAACACATAAATTTGTTTTAGACCACTTTTATTTTATAACACTCTACCGGTTTCGGAAGACCCTTCCTTCTTCAGGAGAATATTGTAACAGTTACAATATTCTCCTGAAGAAGGAAGGGTCTTCCGAAACCGGTAGAGTGTTATAAAATAAAAGTGGTCTAAAACAAATTTATGTGTTTTTATTGTAAACTATGGCGAGCCACAAAGTTAATGCTTTTTACAAATATGAAATATTTTTATTCTTAAATTATTTAATCTAAAACATCAATTTCATATTTTTTTTGTCTTCTGTTGTTTTCCAGTTGATTACTTCATTGCAAAAATTGATAGTTGTATATATTAAAAAAATTGACAACATTATTTATTATTTTATTGGTACGTATTCTTGTGGACAGGTTTTATAAGAAGGCACTATCGGAATCCTACTATTTCGCAACACAAACGTATTCTCCACAAGACTACCAATGAATGGTCGAGAGATACCACATAAAATGAAATAACAATATTGATTAATAAAAAACCTTGGTCCAGGATTTGTTGATTTTAAAAATCACCAGATTTTTCATAATTTTTTTTATACCACAGATGTGTATGGCAGATTTTTTTTAATGTCAAATGGTAGATCTGAGTTTAAAGAAAAAAATATAACAAAAATTCTGATTTTTGTGGACTTAAGTATCTTTAAATAATCAGTGATTCAATTGTCAAATGACAGAGAATAATCAATGGACAGTATTGCTACTAAAAAAATTTGTAATCGATACTTCCTAAAACATTTGGTACCGGTCCTTTCAAAACCCGGTTTCTCCATACCACATTTCCCCTATTTAGTTCTTCTCTGGATTCACAATTATCGTCATATTATTTCACATAACCAGAGGGAAGCAAGATAACCACCATTACATTCGTAATTAAAATCTATACCTGTCTTCGCAATATGGCCTTTTCAAATCCGAGGAGTCAAAATACAGAATGTTGTCACCATACTTAGGTATTATTATCTATGGTCTAGTTTATTTTTACTATTTGTCTGTGGCATCTAATGCTCCTCTTCCGGCCGGGAAATGGCTGGGCGTGCCCTCCCGCGTCGGCCAATGCAACGGCCGCCCCTCTTCCCGCGCGACGCCATCTTGGAAATGGCCAAGAGCGTCTGCGCGCGCCTCGGAGCTATTTGAAATAAGAATCCCCAGTAAAAAGCTCCCGCTAGAATCTCCATAAAAGCAGCAGAGAATTTGTTGCACTAAAACGAAATATGATTAAATCACCATAATGTTTCACTGTGCATATTTTTAATAATATTTTAGTTAGGTACCTACGCTACCTACCTACCTTTTATTATATGTACTAGTAAGTGATGTAGGTATTCCGCATTGCTATTTGGCTTATGAATGTATTTATAGCCACGAAAGTGTATAAAAGTGTATAAACCGAAGGCTTAGTAGGCCGAACGTCACCGACAAATAACGTATGGTCCTGCCGCTAGGTGCCCGTTGTAACCTCTAAAATTTTGGTTTCATGCCATTTATCAGGAATGGAGTTGTTTTCATAATTAGGCAGTGGCCAGTTTGTATATTTTTACGAATATTTTTTCCAAATTCGCAAAATGGAGGTTGGTGAAAATTTTTCATATTTTTTCCTAAAAACGAACTGTTGAAATCCCGGGCGAAGTGGAGTAGTAACACTAGTATGTATTTTTTTATGAGAATATTGCATAAGAGTCCCGACTGCTGCCTTCTGGATCCGGTGAGACTATGGCTTTCCCAATTGGGATAGGTTGGGAGGATGAATGTAATGAGGAGGGGAAGGAGAAGTGAAAGAGAAAGGTGGGGAAGCATCTGGCTCTTCAGATCTGGTCACCAGACATGTCTAAATTCATTTTAAGTAATATTTCAATTCTGAATGGTGGTCTTACCCAGGGTGATACTGAGAGTATCTTCCACGAAAAAAAAACGGAAAATTCTAAGACCGCATGCACCTTATTAGATAGGTACCTAGTTACTTATTTAAAATTTACCATTTTAAAAATTAAAAGCAAACACCATAACCTTTGGAAATAGAGAATAAAATATTGGTAACATGTATTAGCTACCAATGAAACAATATTTTGAGATTCTCAAAGTTACATTCCTGATCACCTACTTCTATCTACTTCAATCAACATTCAGGACAGAAATATTTCTTGAAATAGTTTTAGCCGTATTCAGTGACCAGATCTGAATACCCAGCTACTCCCCACTTTCCTCTTCCCCATACCCCTTCCACAACATACCCGAATTTGAATATTATCCCACATACTCACATTTTAAAAATTGGCTCCGAGCAGTTGGAACTCTTGTGCGGTAGATACTCATAAAAAAACACACCATTAGAGCTATGTACATAATTCAATATAATTACATATAATTACAATGTAGAAAGGTTCATTTTACCGGTAGGTACCTAAGTGCGGCAAAATAATCTAGAAATTTATTCAAATGTTACAATTTTTTTTTCATTACCATGGCAACACCAAGCTACTCACTTTACCTTTGAAAATTTTCTTCAGATTCAAATTTCATAACATTCAAGTTTGACGGTAAGTTGTTCCTTGTCCAGAGGAAAAACGACATAACCCAACTATTTTACGTCTTTCAAACTTATAATTTTGATCCGTGAACACGATTTTATTTTCTTTTAATTTGGGTCTAATAAATTACTATTTTAGTAATTTTCATGAAATTATCTTCCCTGCGCAGCATTAAATATTAAGTAATTTGAAAAAGTTTTAGCACAAAATGCATTATTCTATGAGCCTCGTTGGTGATGTCTTTAAACGATCGCAGCACCCTCAATTTTTATCTACGTTATTTTGCCGGCCTTTAGTTATTAGAGTTATTAATCATATATTATGTATGTATGTAGGTCTTATTACGTAAAGGAAAATATAAAACAAAGAGCCGCAGTATTCCCAATAGACTTGGGTTTAGTTTGAGGTCTTCAGACTCTTCAGCGAAGTTGGCAGATAATTAATAGTATAGGGAGAGTGCGTTGTATGTAATGTTATGAAGGCGAGCAATATGTGTAATGGCTCAGGAGATTATATGTTTAAGTTGAGGGAAGTTGCGAAGTTTAGCGGCACGCACTGGGCACACTGTAGGGGAGAGGTGGCATCAAGGGGCCACTTTTTTCGATATTTTGTACATTTATCACAAAGAATAAATAGTCACATAAAATAAATGAGAGGAGTCAAATGGGTGGTAAATATAAAAAAAATAATAGCCCCTAAAAATTTTTTTTTTTTGTATGAAATACCGCACAAGATTACCAACTGCTCCCGTCTGGAGCCAGTGAGACTATGGCATACCCAATTGGGGTATGTTGTGAGGCTGAAGGTAGTGGGGAGGAGAAGGAGTAGGGGAGAGGAAGGTGGGGAAGTACCTGGATATTCAGATCTGGTCACTAAACACGGCTAAAGCCATTTCAAGCAACGTTTCAATTCTGAATGGTGGTCTTACACCAGGGCGATACTGATAGTATTTTACACTCTGGAACGTGCCGCAAATATACTATTTATTATTTTAAATGAATAAATTGAGAAATAACACAAATTAATCAAATAAAATTTATTTGCGCACGCCGGGTTCGAACCCGCGACCTTCGGATTGTGAGTCGAGAGTCTTGCCTCGGGACCACGGAGGCCGTCATTAAATCAATGAAACGGTTAGATATAGGTACCTACACAAGTTTTATTTCATTTTCACACGATGAACAATTTAACATGATTATTTTTTTAGTTAGGAGCGTGGGTAGTAAATAATAAAAATATTGAAAAGAAAGAAATGAGTTAAAAAAAGAAAGAGAAAAATATGTTTAACTTCCTAGTAGTAATTCACAAAAAAGGTTTAAGATCCTTAACGCCACAGAAATCATAAATTACAATTATTAGGTAAAACTATTATTATTATTTTGCATAACCAATTCACTGAACTATGTTCATGATTTTTTTTTCAAGTTTTATTTTGTTCACTCTTTCGTAATAACATTTGGTAACAATATTGAATAAACTCAAAATCAAGCACACCTTTGGTAATAAAAAATCATGTTATTTGAATTTGTTCATAAAACAATTTATTTATTTAAAAAAATAGTAAGTATAACCCATAAGCCTCCCATCTCACCAGGGATTGTCATGTCGATTTTCTAATTGTATTAATTAATGCGAGCAATAGATTCCACTCATCATAAATTATGTCATAAATCAACAAGGTTATAATAAAAATAAAAATTAAAAAATTACTTTTCAGTGGCGAAAAATTCGAACCAACTCACGATTTTTACATTTTGACTGCAAACTGTCAAATTACAGCGTATATGATCTATGGAAAGTATTACTACAAACATAGGTAATAATAATACAAATCTATAGTCGGTACTGCACGTCCATTGCATTTGGAAGCTGCCGGCCCTTTCAAAACCCGGCTCCTCCATGCCACTTCTCCCCTAACTACCCTGTAACTGGGCAGGGCCGGACTAGACGTTAATGATGGCATTCTGAAAAACATCCATAATAGGTATCCATCAAGTTTTGCAAAATCATGTGTTTTTGTTCTGAAATTTGATCGTCTAGAAAAAATATTGTTGATGCTCTAGTTAAATGCTGAGAGTAGAACAAATCTATGCTTTTCCTTTTTCTTAAAATTCCTTCAAATTTTTCTTAAAATTGAATCTTTTAGTAAGCTCAGAAAAAGAATCAGGCCTGTTAAAACGTTTTGATTGTAAATTCTTGTTCTTACGAATCTTTCATCGGATTTCAGATTTGTCAGTTAACGGTACCTAATTATTAAAAGAGATATTCTTGCGCAACATACCATTTTAACATATTACCATTTTAACATATTATAAAAAGATTAAATATCGTAAAGAAAGGTTTTTTCGGGTGGAAATTTTAATTTATGTGCCTACCTACCTTCTACAAATTAATGTTGGAAAGTAAATTAGTCGTTTTAAGACTTAAGTCTATCGAATTTTTTTAAAGCTTTTTTATATCTTTTTTATCTTCTTCTTATTTATTGTTTTCGTAAATAAGTGAAGTGAATCTCGGAAATGGAAATTAACCCACTTCCCGACATCCGATAGAGCTGAAATTCGGCTGATAGACTCGTTGTTGATGACAATTTCTTTGCATTCTATCATTCTATTATTCTGATATAATATTCATATATCATAATTCACGCACACACACGCATTTTTCTGAAATTGGATGACAATATATTTAGAAATTTACAGCAGTTAATATATGAATTATATTCGGAACCAACAATCTCTCATTTTAAGAAAATCTTGTATTATGTTTACGGTAAATCGTTTCCCTATACAAGGAATCAGACAATATAGCGTGTATTCGAGTATAATTTATTAAGTTGTCTTGTGTGATGTTCGTACAATTTTGATGTTTTTTATAAATGTTGTGCATAGTTAACACATGGAAATTGTTTGTACTCCATAAACACCACTGTGGAATTAATTTCAGGTACCTACATATAACTTGACCCGTAAACTATTTTGCAATTGTGATATGCAATAAAATGACATACCTAAATGTTATAAAGTAAATAGAATAGAAATAATTAAATTATTTTAACATTTGTAGGTAGGTATACCTCCCTAAATTAAATTTAAAAGATCTTGCTTTGAGTTTAATATTGACTTTTTTTTACAGCTCCACACAGAAGGCCCGAGCTCCACACAGGAGGCCCTGAGGAAAATAATTTCCCTCAGGGCCTATCATCTTTGGGGATGCTGTGTGGAGGGTTTTTTAAGAAAAGGAAGGGAAGGAGAGTTCTGGGAAGGAAAAGGGCTCAAGGGGTGGGTAGGAATCTGGGGTTCAGTGTCTCCTGGTCATCCCCCTCCAAGAACTAGACAAACCTCACCCCGTTAACCCGGGCACCCGTGCTAAATCACCAAACGTAGCGAACCACTTGGGGTGACCTATGGCAGAGGTGTTGGTTATCCAATAAAGGTTCCCGGGGCGGCGGTACCCATTCCAGCCTCCTAAATTACTATTCTCACATGTAGGTAATAATCATTGGTAACGGGTTCATCTATACTATACGTTTACCCAACTTAAACAATAAATAATTGTGAAACCATTGCATTATTTCAATTGTTTTTGCCTATTGAATATGCTACCAATATATTATCCGCAACGATAAAATTAAATTCTTTCATTTTCATTAAGGATCGCGTCTCGTTAAAAGTCTCTCCTTTTCATTAAAAATCGCGAAGAAAAAGTGTGCAAAAGATTATGTCTTTGCACGAATTCCTAAAGACAAACAAAAAAAAACTACATAATACCAAGTACCTACCTACAAGTCAATTCTCTTCATTTTCGAAAAAAGGCATCACGAAAGTGAAATAGCTTCTGCAAAGTTCATGCTACTTTGTATTCAAAGCGCGCGACTTCATTAAGAGCCGAATTGCATCGGATATTTTTTAGCTTTTTGCTTTCGATAACGCTCTCATAATTTATGTACTGGCCCAATTATTAATTTGGCTTTTTCACGGAGCGGACCGAGGGGGGTTGGGAGGTCGGGAGGGGGAGGGGGCGACACGTTATTTTAATTGTAATGTCCAGTGATAAGTCAAGCCTCCGAACTGACGAAGTGCGCTTCCTCATCACCTGCCAGGCTGGAAACTGGTTTTTTAAATTGGTACCGCCGCGAAACTCTCATGCGATTTCATAATTATGAATTAGGGCGGTGGCTAAGTAGCAAGGGTAAGTAGGGACCCTGAATAAGCTGGGTAGGTAGTTAAACTATACTATTACCTACTCGGTGCTCACCTACCAGGGCACAGGGGCTAATTAAACAGTCCCGTGCCCTCGCCTCGGCACGCGTGCCAGAATCCGCGTTGTCAACTTGACAGCAGATAGATTATATATTATGTTACGTTGTGTGGCTACAAGACAATGGCTTGGTAATGCACTGGAGTTGTAATATGCCGCATGCCGGTCGCTTTTCGAACCGCGCAATTGTTTTTGGGACCGATTTTTAAAAGTTGGTAGTTACTCACAGTCAACACCTATGTTTTCAAATATATTCTGTAGTTTAAATAAGTCATTTTTGGATAGGTATCGACATTAAACTTGTCGCTGACAGCTCTGTTGTAATAGATGTCTTTGTGCTATATTATGCGTCGTTTATAAGAAAGAAGGCCTACAATATAATAATCGCCGCGTTAGGGTGTTCAACAGCTTAGGGAACCATTTGCCGACCTCTGAGTTTCTTCTCTCTTACGATAACTCTTTAAGACTTAAGGGGATCCAATAGTCCAGGGAAAAATCGACGTCGGAATTCACGCCCATTGTGGGAGGAGTTTAAAAATATTTGAGAAAAAGCTTTTGGAACGGTTGAAAAAGGTATTTGAGATTTTTTTTTACAGGTTGATTTCGTAAAGACTTAAAAAAAACATAAACTCCTTTTTTACACATTGTTTGTTGTAACAAGGAAATTTAAAATTAATTTCACAGAACCGAGCGACGTGGAGTCAGACGTCTGTTCCCTGCTCCGGCCAGGGCGTTTCTGAATGGAAGTGGGGTGTGGCAAGCCAGTAGTCCTTCGGTGAACAACATAGAGGTCACTTTGAAAATCCACATTCGTCGGCTGCCAGCCGTATTGTGAAATAACAACGCAAATATGCTTATTTTATTTTATTTTGTGAATATCGGGCGTAAATATCATTTTTTTTGCGATTATCATAAAAGAAACTAAATTTGCTACAATAAGCAATAAAATTATATCCGAAAAGATGTTCATAAGTAGGAGAGTTTGCACTTGAAAGTGTTTTTTTAAAGACCTGTTACTTTATTTTTTTCTAGGCTTATTAAAAGACATAAAAAAAATGACCGATATTTTTAAGGGCCAAGATATGTTCTACACGCATTATTTAATTGAAGCATCTATAATATTTCTAAGCGATCAAATTTTCAAAACAAAAACACATGATTTTGTGTGATTTTGCATTTTTTACTATGGCTTCATCTTAAGATGAAGCCATGCGAAATAATGGAGAATCATAAAAAATCATGTATTTTTGTTTTGAAAAATTTGATCGCTTAGAAGTATTATAGATACTTCAATTAAATACTGCGTGTTGGACGACATATCTTCGCCCTTAAAGTCTTTTAATAAGCCTAGAAAAAATAAAGTATTAGGTCTATAAAAAAACACTTTCGCAAGTGCAAACTCTCTTACTTATAGAACTCTTTTCGGATATGGTTTTATTGTTTAGTGTGGCAAATTCAGTTTCTTATAATAATCGCGAAAAATGGTTTTTACGCCCGAACTACTCAACATAAAATTAAATATGCATTTTTTCGTTGTTATTTTGAACATCAATCAATACGGCCCGCACTCTTAAGAATTTGGATTTTTAAAGTGAACCTTATGCCATCGCACAACAACCATGCACTTGGCACACCCTCATATCAGTTACGCCCCGCCTGCGAAGGGGAATAGACGTCCTAGACTTCGCGTCGCTTGGTTCCGTGAAATCAATTTTAAATTTCCTTGTTATTACAATAAACAATGCGTAAAAAGGGAATTGATGTTTTTACAGGCCTTTACGAAATTAACCTGTAAAAAAAATTCTCAAACACATTTTCCAATCTTTCCATAAGCTTTTTCTCATGTATTTTTAAACTCCCCTCAAAAAGAGGCGTGGATTCCGATTTAATTTTATTCTTGAACTATTGGATTACCTTAAGAACACTCCTTTAGTTCTCCAAAAAGATCCTCCAATAAATAGCAATCCCAAAGAAGACAAACAGGGCCTCCCTCTGAATGGAGTTATATAAAAAAATCCTTGAACCATGATTTTCTCACCGAACGAACTTTTATCTCTACACTTCGCGCCCAATACTTTTGGTTGTTTTCATTGTTTTTCCTTTGCTGTCTGTTTGGTGTATCCCATGAAGCGTTAAGTGTGATATACAGACAGTTTTACCACTCGCAGTCCTCGGAACTCGGATAACATCTCAGGTGAACGAAGTTTGAAGACTTCATTTATTCACGCAGATCTTTTATTTGAAGTTATTTACGGTTGGGAGACTTTGAAACGGAATGAGAATGCTTAAAACCATTACGTTGTTACGACTCTAATGCAGTGTGTAATCGTGTCATCACACTTGACTAACAATGAATCTTTGTGTAGGTATCGGCAGTGTAATCCACCAATTGGTTTCCAAGGGGTATCCGCAAACAATTTGAACTTATTTGAAATTTTTTTTTGCAAATTTATTTATTGTTTAAAACATTTACAGAGTGTTAACGATTATTAGTAAAATTGCCGTTGAGATGTGCATAGATATAACAATTCAATTAGAAATGTTTACAGCGTGCGTAATCAAGGTTTAATAGTTACTAGGCGGAGATGCTAGAAGTGTAATAATAGAAAAAAAAAATATAAAAGTCATTAAAAGCTAAGAAAAAAATAATTTTATATTAGCCGATGACCCTAACCTAACATAACCTATTTTACATATATATATTTTTTTTATCACCCTAAATGACTTATCTGAGATGGTTCTGAGTTGGTTTCATTCCGAGTTGTCCGGTCACCGATTTAGGATGCCATCTCACTGGCTCCAGACGGGAGCAGCTGGCACTCTTGTGAGGTGTTCATATAAAAAAGGGTGTACCTTAATTATTTAATCAGTAATTCCTGACCTTATTTTAAGTAAAGAATGCAAATGAAATTTCGTCATTGGTCATTGGTCACTCTGCCATAACTTTGCAACCCCCCATCCCGACCTTAACTGTCCAATACCAACAGATTTCTAACATAAAATTTTTTTTTTTTGCTCCAAACGAGGTCAGCAATCAGTGGAAAGTAAGTTAGGAAAGTTTCAACACCGCGTTTATTATATATTATAATAAAAACAAATATAAAACCTTTTTCCACATTAAGTTTGTTGACCGTAACCGGTTTCAGCTCGCTAGAGCCATCTTCAGACTGGTACAAATTATTCTTAGTCTACGGTTTATAAATACAACATATGAGGGAGGGGAAGCGGGGTGGTCTAAAGGATTTTAATCAATTATATTAATTACATTTTTACTAAGTCGTTTTAGAGTGACGAATTTCCAAATATTTTGGTAATTCCAGTGGGCTTATTACCTTGGGTTTGTAGCTCGCTTCAACACTGTTCAGGGAAAAAACCTTACAAGTAATATGAATTATTAATGACCTAATTTTATTGTCAAATCGTTATTATATTTTATGATGCATGGGATTTTTTAATTGCTTTTTGAAGGGATTTTAAATGGATGTTTACATTGGAGTAGGAATGGTTATTATATAAACTAAATACACATTTTAATTTCGAAATTATTATGAAAATTACAATGGATACAAAAGTGGAGACTTAGCTAATGATTCTAATTGCTTATTTTTAACAAATTTATGGTCTATTTTTAAAAATTCTATTGGTAAAATATTTAATTCGTACCTAATAATGTCGATGACCATCAGTCTTCTTCCATTGCTCCCCTGCCAGTTCCCAACAAGTCTCGACTTTCTTCAGTTGAAAATATCCCAATATGTAGATTCATACGCATTGTTTATAAAGTTCGGGCCCAATTAATTGTCATGCCATGTTTAATAATAGTATCGGCGACATTGCGGACGCTTTCAAGATCTAATTACGGAGAAGTTCAGTGCGCTTTAACGGTTCATGAAATATGCGCACATAATTGGTCCGGCTACTGCGCATGCGTCATTAGCCGGGTAAACTGCCATCTTCAGACCAATTCAGGAAGCTTTCGTACAAGGGCAGTGGGGCGCACGCGCCTACATATATTTGGTATTGCTCTGTGAACTTTGCCGATCCCTGTAGCATTTGAGCGATTGTTGGTTGTGGATATATTATATTGGTAAAATTGTATAAGCCCACCTCACGGATAATACGGAACGTTCGTGTTGTTGAAGTTCGATACACGGATAATACGGAATATTCCTTTTTTAACTAATAGACAATCAAATATGACATTTGTCGCAAGTACCAATCTTATAAAATAAATTCTCGTCAAAATAAAAACAGAACAAGTACCCACTTCGAATTATTCCTGGATTCAAGCTGCAAAAGCTGGATGTCATCTTAATTTAGATATACATCCCAGGTTTTGAATGGTTTGTTTGGCAAAGCAGGGTTTGTCTAACGGGTATGTGTAATTATTCTATTGGCACCATTAATTGATGATTAATTGTCTATGAAGTAAACCAAAAAACGATGAAAATACAAATGGCGTATACCGCGCGAGTGAAATAATTTTAACAGAATTTAAATGTAACATGCATGTTTTATGCATATTTTTTCATCTCCCCCAAGGTAAATACTCACTTTTCGTGATAATAAAGCTAAATATAACTGTTTGAATAAGAAATATTGCGTATTAACCAGTAAGCGGAGAAAGACAAAAATAATATTATATTTTGTGTAAACATTCGGATAAACGTGTAAATTATATAAAGTAAATTGAATTTTCTAAAACGGCCTCTTCACGATTCGATTTAAAGCAATGCTTGCAGAACTGCCAGCTGAAATATTATTATTCCTCCTCCGAACCGAAAATTTTGGAAGTGATTTCCCAATCTCCATAAGTCCGATCGTGTGTAGGCAAGAATCCATTACACTTATTTTTGCAATGTTTCTCAGTGGTAAGGCCTCCTGTGTGGAGCTAATGTAGAAAAAACTTTCTACCTGAATTCAGAATAAAATACAATAAAATCAAGTTTCGTAGAAAATGAGTTTAACAAGGTAAGCTCACACGAGCCTTTTTTGAAAAAAAAAACTCGTCGGGCCCTTTCGAAATTTCGAAAGAGTGCGTAACTTGAAATAAAACACTGCCGCTTGTATTGCAGTTAATTCAAATCTCCTAGTGAAACATGGACTTCAAGCTACGTCACGAATTTTTAACCAATCACCGCTCTACCCCTTCGATGAGCTAACCCATAGCCGATCTTAAGTGTCAACACGCTAACCTACAAACTTGCAATAAAAGTAAAGAACATATTATTTAAATATCTTTCATGTTGAATGAGGGTAAGTATTTGCATAACGTCACGTGCGAGTTTTTCTTTGGGTATTTACTAGCTCCTACCTATCCGTACAGCATTGTTTTTGAGAAGATTTGATATTGAAGTCACTTGTAGATAAATATTTACCCACTGATATTATACTAGCACATGCTATCAGTAACAATGCTCATTAGCAGTAGCAAACTTGTCGCCATCTTGCAATTTTCCCGGGAATGGCAGTTGACAGAAGTGGTGACTAGTGACTGGTGACAAGTGGCAAGAAATATCCATCGCCTCGGGCTTCAAATACGCCACGTGCCGGACATTCGCAACGTCCCGACGGAAATGAACTTTTTGAAATATTTTTCATTTCAGCGTCTCGTAAACAACAATAATTAAAATACCGCGCAATTCTCAAAAGAACTGACGAAAAGCGGCGGTGTAAGGTGCAATCACAATTACGACGGTTTGAAATCCTTCACCATTGCTATGTACCAACGAGAATTCAAACATATGCCAACCCAAGGAAGCATATAATATTTTTGTACACAAATGCACTGACTCAACTACTTGTAATTGCTATAAATTAGAATGCGTGGAAAATATAAAATACCTGGGTGTTATATCTGACAAATATCTTAGATGGGGCGGACACATCATCGGGTAGATCTAGTCACCACAAAGGTTTCGAAGGCTACGCATACGTTTATAACAATCACAAATATCATTTTTATGTAGGTTTTACGCCATCTATTTTTTCAGCCCGATTCCCGTAAAGAGATCAAAGACAAAATTTTTCGCTTTGCGCGATCGCTTTTTCATCGCTGTTTTCATTTCTACTGTTTCAATTGGCATCACCGCAAACAACACATGAACTATGTTTGTTGTGATATCAACTGAAATCGTAGTTATGAAAATAGAGATGAAAATAGCCATAGCGTAAAGCGAAATTTTTGTCTTTGGTCTCTTTACGGGAATCGGGCTGAAAAAAGAGATGGTGTAAAACTTACATTAGGTCGGGGTTTCTGGATGTTAGACAACAAACTATACACGAGGACACTAATTTTAAACATCCATAAACATGTTTCGTTTTCATACTCATCCTAATTTGACTGTTCCATAATCGGAATTCTTCTATTTGTTATCTTGTACTAAATAAATAATAAAAAAATAATAATTCACACGCGGTAGAAGCAAAACTTTATCAAAACAATCTCAACCAATAGAAGTCTTGAAAAGTGGGGTCATAATCAAAGCGGCCAATGAGCGCAGTGTAGGTATTGTAATGCGTTATTTCTGTTTCATATCTCAACCAATAGGAGCCTTGAAAAGTGACATCATAATCAAAGCGGCCAATGAGCAGTTTGACGCTCCGTGGGTGCTGTAATGCGTCATTTCCGTTTCGTTCGAATTTTAAAACACAACGGGGTTATAGAAGTTTCACTTCAAAAAAGATAAATTTATATATACATACCTAAGTTCCTAACCTAACTAAGTAACGTTTTTAAAATCTAGCCTAACAATTGCCATCGTCCTCAACTTCTTCTACCATTCACTTTCATGTCATATATTCTATTAACACTTTAATTAATATAAGGATATAGAATTATACGTAACACTAAGCGCTTTAACAAGAATATCATGAGTAGAATCTTACCGGTATCAGAAACTACATGTATGGTCCTTAATGTAGAACAATAAATGATTATGTATCCAGTTTATTTGTAAAATCATGGTTGTAAAACGCCATGAAATGCGAAAATCACGTGTTTGTTGCCTGATAAAAAGCTGATCTGAGTTTACGACGTTCTAGTGGAATAAATGTTGGGGAGCAAATAAACAAAGCGTAAGTTATGGTAAATTCTGTGATTTCCTGAAGAACCTGTTTCCACAACAATAACTCAAACATTACCACAAACATGGGGCAGGACTACACCGTTTTTTGTTTTCTATCGGTCACGGAAAGCAAAAACATTGTGGCCCCGACCCAACCATCCACAAAATGTGTAGTTTTTATCGGAGGAGACTTGCCTTTAGGCAAGACATGCAAGAATTTGTTGTTTACATACCTATATATTTTTTACATGTACATGGTAAAATCTACAATAAAAGCGGATAGGTTTACCTATATACCTACCTACCTACCTCCCCTCCAATCATGTATACATGATTGGAGGGGAGGCAATTTTAGATAATGCTTGATAGAAGAGAGGATATTTGTTTAGAGAGTGACAACGTGGTCTAGCGGCAAGGCTCTTGACTCGCAATCCGAAGGTCGCGGGATCGAATCCCGGCGTGGCAAATAAATTTTATTTGATTAATTTGTGTTATTTCACAATTAAATCATTAAAAATAATATAAAGTATATTTGCGGCACGTTCCAGAGTAGAAAATACTTTCAGAAACATTGCTTGAAATAGCTTTAGCCGTGTTTGGTGACCAGATCTGAATAGTCAGGTACTTCCCACCTTCCTCTTCCCACACAGAATGGACAATGTGGGAAGTTAAGGACAAGAATTTTAAAACCCTAGAAGTCCAATCTAGGTCATTTTTACCTATACACAAACAAATATCTGCTTTCTCTTTCGCGCACTTCTTTCGATTACCCTGATTGATCGAACCAACTTAGTACCCGCAAAAAGCCCGCAGGAGACGGCGGTGTTGCCTTAATAAGTCCCTTCATATTGGAGTTATCGTGATGTTGTAGGTCAATTTGACCTATGTTTAGACTTTTTGTAATTTTTAAATGTGTGTGAAAAGTGTATAAAAAGAAACAATAATTATATAAAACTGTTTAATTGTTGTAAAACCTTTATTGGTTGGTAGAAAAAATAAGATTTTGTTTATTTATTTTTTTTAAATATTTTTAGCTTAAAAGAAGCAAACCGAAAGGATCTCATTTTGTACCATTTTTTTTATTAATTGGTAATAGTTGTTTTTTCAAAGTCTAATAAATAAATATTTTTCTAATTATGCGTTTTTTCATTTCCTAAATAGTTAATACGAATAAATGATAAAAAATAAGAAATTACACAGAATAAACTATGTCACAACAAGTATGTTTTTAGGTTTTCACGGCCAAAAAGTATTTTTGTTATTGTTTTTGGGGTGTTATGCCGTGTTTCGCTACCTCCTTCTTTAGCCAACGTTTCGGACAGCGTTACAGTGTCCATCATCAGGGCAGATGAGTAAACACGGCAAATCGGCAATCGCCGAGCACTTAATCGAAACCGGCCATTACTTTGGATTTGTTCCTGAAGTCCTGGGAAGACCCAAAACTTACAGAGCACGCCTAATTACGGAGGCAATTGAAATCCATAAAAACCGCATCAATATTAACAGAGACGACGGAGCTAAGCTCAATAGTTCTTGGTATCCAGTAATTGACGGCTACACCAAAGCTAAACGCAAAAAACCATGCTGAATTTTTTCTAACACCAGCTCGTAGAGAAATGGAGCTGGCAGCACGGTATCGCTTCGACACACATAAGTAAACACTCTCACCAATAACATTTACTCATCTGCCCTGATGATGGACACTGTAACGCTGTCCGAAACGTTGGCTAAAGAAGGAGGTAGCGAAACACGGCATAACACCCCAAAAACAATAACAAAAATATGTCACAACAAGTGTATTTATTCATGTAGGTAAATTTGACCTACGATTGGGCTATTTAGGTAGCAAAATATGATTGGGCTTCCAGGGTAAAAGAAGGGAAGGAACGGAACCCGAGGTATTAGTAAAACATATGTGGGGAGGTAACTATTATCTATCCAAAAAGTAAAATGAAGTCACTATAATATTGTTATTATTTATCTATTATTTATGCATGCCTTTTTGTCTTTCTTGGACTTTAGCTATGTAACAATTTCAGACATTAAGTTTTGAAGAGTGTTATTTTACATGTACATTTTTTAATAAATTTTTTTATTTGTCTGCTACCGGTTTCGACACATCCGTGTCATTCACTAGCAATCTTAAAACTAGCTTAAAAAATAAGTAACAAATGTACACGTGAAATAAAACTCTTCAAAACAAATTATTATGCAAACACCTACATTGATTAATTTTATCGCTGGTAGCACTCGATTACTTGAGCAGTCTTAGGAACATAATAACTGTCTGACAGATTAATATTGAGCTTTCCATGGGTGTGAATATAACAACATATATACATACCATCTTCTAATTAAATACTTAGCTACATTTTGCAGACTGCTTTGTTGGTTTTTCCTCGCGCAAATGAAATATTCACAAGCTTATTGTGATTCCAACAAAATCTTACAAATAAAAACCGAACTCAAATGAAATACTGTAGGTAAACCCACCTCATTAAACTCTGTTTAAAAATTCATTCTCTTATATTAACTATAATCAGAATCGCACGGAGTATTTGCATTGTATGCAATTTAAATAATAAAACGAGCACATGAATATTTTTTAAGCCGGTTTTAATATTTTCCTCCAAGTTGCAACACGATTGCATTCATATTTGTGTGCTGATAATAAATGTAATAAATTACTGGTGAATTTGAAATAAGCTTTCAAATAACACGGTTTACTACTCGTGAGACTGAAATATCACTTTAATTAAAACACTTTAATTACTTTATTACAGTGGCTAATAACGAGATATTCAGTAAGAATTGCAATAGGAAAGTATTTTTTTTTCTCCACAACTACTAGGTATCAAATTCTGCTGTGGATGAATTTCAATTCGTTTGCAAGAGCTTTGTTAATAACACGCATTTAATAATAATAAATATATTTTTTAATCTATTTTCTTCAATATTTCTTGTTTGATTTGTATAAACTATCCAGTGTTCTATATCTGCAACATATAATATTGCGCCCACCGTAGAAAATGCAAATGGCGTTAACTTCCCACCAACTTTACTACAGCTAAATTATTATTTTTATTTGTTTTTTTTTCCTAGAAAGTAATAACTTTGTAATAAAATAAGACAATTATTTTGTTTATTACCACGAAATTTATTTAATTTGTTACGACCGACCGGTTTCGCTCAACACAGGCATCCTCAGGGAACAAAATTAAACTAATAAAAAATATATTTATATATACATATAGAAAGAGACAAAATATAACATAAAGGAACAGGGAGAAAGCAAGAAATTAAAATCTAATACAGTAACCGAGAGAAAGAGACAGATGTTTATATAATGAATTAATATATTATATCTAAAGGAACAAAGCTGAACAGAAACAAATTGAAGGAATAATGGGATTTTATGCCTTTATGGGAAATATACCTAATATTGATAGAGCCTAAGAAATCACAATAAATTGTACAGCGCCCTTGAGGTGATTTTTCACGAAAACGACGCTCTACAAATTATCCAATTATTATTGTTATTATTGGGCCATTGGATAAATCTAAGTGATTATCAAGAATTTGTATTTGGTTTTAAATTTTTTTTCAAATTTTGTTCTTCTTCAATTAATGCAATCGTCATATCATGCGTAACTCTTGTAATCGGAGATCATAATTTATGGAACCATTTTACTAGCTAAGGAACCATTTTGTGGAGAACCATTTTGATCCATATTATGGAACCATTTTTATACCTGGATACTTACTTACTTTTACTCGGAACTTGATCTAGTTGGGATAGTTACCTACATCTGTAAAATCGATTTATTTGATATCAAGTGTATTCAAATAAGCAGATATGGTTCCATGGGTGACCCGACAGTTGATCCGTCGACAATTGGCCCCCCGGCAGGTTTTACTATAAAATTATAAGTTTTCGTGCATTATTTACCAATTTCAAACGTAAGATCAACTAAAAAAAATACCCTTAATAATAAGTTGGTATGAATATCAAACGAATTTATATGCACTGTCGATTTTTTGTACTTATGCGCTGGTTTATACAGTATAAAGGCAAGTAGATTTTCCCATGATGCATTTGAATGAAAATATGTTTTATGCTTTTGTTATTCGGCGGTACATCTCCTCTCTGCACATCCCTTCGGGGTCTCTTAGTTATATTTTGTGAAATTAGGTATACCGTATTTTCCCTAAACCGACTGCATATTATATATAAGTATGCGTATAATTGTCGCCGGATCAACTGTCATGGAACCAGTTCCATGACAACTCAAAGTCATGCAATTTCAATACCCCTTTGAAAAGTCACTAAAAATTAGGAAAAAAAAATTTAAAAATCTAACGTAACCTACTTAACAATTTCTTTTTCATAATTTTTAATGACTTTAAATGAGGTGTTGAAGTTGCTTGGTTCTGAGTTGTCCGGTCACCGGTACATATATCATTTCCTTAAATTATCGAAACATCACTCATCTGCACCTGCAAGTGTCCTATAATAACAAAAACTTTCAATGTTTGGTTTTTGTACGTACAAAATATTTTGTCAAATTTTTCTAGTCTTTGATAAACTTTATTGCGTTCATGCCATTCCACTGTTTCTTTCTTATATTGTTATATCGTACTTTTTCACTCTAATGCTTTAAGAATTGCAAATTATTCGACTTGATTATTGAAATAATGTACATAACTTAGAACCGTTTTAATGAAGATTTATATGTTTTTTCATAAACGGCACATGCACTTTACTTCCTTCTGCACAAGTAAAGGAATTTTATAACTGCATCAGTCATCTTCACAATTAATTGCTAAGAAAATAATATTAATATAGCACGATATTGCTCATAGTGGTTTTTAATTATTTTACAATTAACCTGTAACTTCACTTTTGAATATATTTATCAGTAATCTAAGTATTTTTTTAGATATGGACGCTTTGATTGTAATAATTATGTTTTCATATTTATAATAAATGGTTCACTAAATGCATTGTATTACCGTATTATGCACACAACTTTCTTCAGACGGTCATAGTTGAAAATGCGGCAGGAAAACCCACTTGTAGAGATTTTGGAGGAATTGGTTCAAAGGTTTAAAAAATATTTGGGGGGTGTCGAACTGCTTTGAAATTTTTTTCAGAACAATGATTATTAAACAAAGTGATTCAACTAGTAGGACTTGTGTAGGACACGATTTCAGAATGGTCTTGAATATACGAAATGTAGTGCCAATATACAAACACCTGTTTTTTTTTAAAACCTCAAAAAAATTATAGTAAGTAATGCAAAATATTAATAAAAAAACTTTCGTAGTAATTACAAAGAAAATCAGTTGGGACAAATATATTGATCGTCCAGTAGATTAGTCAGACATCTCCAAATAGGGTAAAAGCAGGATACTTGCCTCAGTGGGATACATGCCCCGGTTGTGGATACACTATGTTGGGGACGTTGGTGGCATTAGCGCTTTAATATAATTAGAAGTGCCCCTCTCGCAGGCCCCGGTGACATATAAACCCTCGGAGTAGGCGCACGCGTTTTGTTTGTGTGAACGAAAATGTTACGAGGCGAAACTTTGACGGACGTCGAAATTTTATTGGTAAGTACTTTATAATGTATGTTTTTATTACTGATTGTAGTTTCGGCGAACTTTTTGTATCAATGCATTCATTAGAGTTGAAGTTACACTGTTTATTACGTTTTATTGTTGAATAGTTTTTATTTAATTCGCAAATAAAAAGGGCAAGAATCCGTATCGAAAAGGATAGTCTCTTTATCGTCGTGGTTGCACGAAACTCGTACAACATTCGAAAACCATTGCATGAGATGCGGAAATTTGAAAACCCTGGCTTCTTTTGATAATTAATGCTAATGCCAAAGCTAATTGCCATATTGTTCTAACTTTAATACAAAAATCACAATATTTTACTAGTAACATACGTAACTTAAAGTTTGAAAGCTATTTTTGTTGTATTTTTATAGTTTAAAACGTTAAAACGTAATACTACTTTATAATGTTGATTAAAAGATATTTTGATTAGTAGTTAATAAAGGATCTCAGTAAATAATAAAAAACTGATAACATGAATTAATGTAAATTTGTTTCTATCTAAAAAATTTATAGTGAGGCGTCTATCCCGGCACGAGGCATGTTTCCCTCGAAGCATTTTTACCGTCAGGCTACTACCCGCTACAGTAGGCAACTATCCCCTTTTTGATATGTCAAAAAAACAGGATTTCCTCAAAACCTACATATATTAATTATATTCACAAAAATAGGCTACTATAAAATATTAAAGACCTACATTTTAAAATACATGTTGCATTGTTCTTAGTAAGTACCTACATATTTTTTAATAATAGAGCTTTATTGAAAAGTGACGCAACTATTCGGCTTTTACCACACTAAGTTTTGAGCTTGAGATTGAGATTCCTAATGATGAAAGCAATATTCGAATGCTCACCATAAAAATATTATTTACACGTTTTTCTATTTTACATATTAAATATGCTATAAAATAACACCGGGAGGCACAAAGGTCCGGTTCATTAGTGTGATTTAGAAATATCCCAATAGTGACCCAGAAAACATCAACATTTTATTCAATTCACTAGTACCTAGTTTTTCTGCATTATAATTGATTTGGTTGTGTTTATGAGTTATCTGAGTATTGTACCAGAAAGCGCGTATACTTTTAAATATAACTGCATTCTCAACTCAAATTTCGATTTTTCGGAGATGTCTGACTAATCAACTGAACGATCAATATTTTGTAAGGAGGCGGGTCATTTTAGTTTTTGCATAGGCCATTTTTCCTGCTGTGAGGTACTCAACACTACCTACAACGGTATGCGCATCGTTAACTATTTATTTATTTATTTTTTGTTATAAAAATACAATAACAGTACAAGGAAGTTTTTGACTGTCCAACTAGGAAGGACTCCCGTTCTAGGACAGTCAAATTGATAGGTTTTATAAAGCCAGCTTTGCCACGAAGGCCGGTTCAAATCTTTATTAGGCACAAAAAGCAAGATATTGAAACGCTGGAGAAAAATTACATTACTTATAATAATGTTCTAACGAATTTTAAACTTTTTTGCAGTACCCCGCTTTGTGTACCAAGAAATTGACAGAGGAATAATGAAAGTAGATTGTTTGTAGTTTGTAATAGAAATCTCAGCGAAGCAAATTGTGGTAAAACCGTGTGTTACCTACATATTATGACCAAATTTGTTGAGATCCGAAAAGAATACAAGACTGATGTATGTAAGTGCCTTGAACTATGGTTAGATCCAAAGTTTCCAAACATTTTACCATGTAGACCACGTAGGAAGTGATTCTGGCCGAATATTGAATTTTATAACCTATTCACGTCAAATGTGCGTTTATTTTTTTTTCGTAAGAAGATTAGCTACCGCGCTAAAACCCCTTTCCACGAGGATTGAAGATGGAAAAGCTATCAAAAACTTTCTTGCACAATGTTGGATAAGCTTTTGCTTATATATATATTTTTTTTTTTACATGAGCTCCACACAGGAGGCCCTGAGGAAAATAATCTCCCTCAAGGCCTATGTCATCTTTGGGGATGCTGTGTGGAGGGTTTCTTTTTATGAAAGGAAGTGGAGGAGAATTCTGGGAAGGGAAAGGGTTTAAGGTGTGGGTAGGAATCAGGGGTTCAGTGTCCTGGTCATCTGCCTCCAAGACCTAGACAAACCTCACCCCATGAACCCGGGCACCCCTGCTAAATCACCAAACGTAGCGAACCACTTGGGGTGACCTATGGCAGAGGTGTTGGTTATCCAATAAAGGTTCCCGGGGCGGCGGTACTCATTCCCGCCTCACAAATATGCTGCTGCATTTTCGAACGGTCAGTGGTGGAGTGGGCATCGCGTTTGGGTACCACCCGGGCGCCCCGTGTTCGAATCCTCGGCTGGCTAAGTCCTCCATCACAACACAAGCAACATTTTCGGCTTTCTGCGGTGGTAGTAGGAGATTTTCTTGGGTTATTCGTAACCCGGGAATGTTTGTCTTTCTTTTTTTTTAAAAAAAAAAGAAGAATTCTAAATCTAGAACTGCTGATACTCCTTTCTGAACTGCCCTATAAGTTCTTCGTGAGTGTGATATTTGATTCTTCAATGTCAGCGTGTGGACCGGTAATCCAAATCGTCAAAACGTCGTCAAATCTAGTTTTGAAGTTTGTGTGAAGTACATTTAAATGTTTAACATAGGTCGAAACGTCATCGTCCTGGACGTTTGTCAATGACAAGTTGGGAAACTGGGAAAATTTGCGCCAACTAATAGGTGTATTATCCCATTTACGGAATGTCTGGATGTTGGCGATGACTTGATGTAAAAGGGGTTCCATTCGTGTGAACCTCTACTTAAATCTCGTGGACCCTCAATTTTTTTCTCGAAATCGACTTCTGGGGGTCCATGTATACCACTTTGGGAATCTCTGTTTAGATGTATGATGAAGGAGAATATTAAATGAAGGTGGAAAAAGAAGAAATGAAACTATCGAGGGAATAAAATACTCAAGTCGGATGAACGGAAGAGCTATGCATGCAATATACCAAAAAACCAGTTATATAGCTACACATTTTATTTCAAAGTAACCTAACAATACGTCTATTAGGTGTAAAGGTAGGCTGTAAAATAAAAATTCTTTCAAATACATAAATAATCTGAAATAAATGATAGTTTTATCTTTATCATATGAAAAGCTACCAGTGCATTAAAAGTCCCACAATTTCCTACAATTAAAATAAAACTATGACACGCTTCAGAGTAGGTAGTCAAACCGTACATAAAACATATAGATCACACATATTTATTCAATAACAACACTAACAACTCTGACAGGAAATATCGTCAGCTCTGATTTTAAATTCAGATATTATGGAATAAATCATTTGTGTACAATGCAATGCCATTAGAATTTACCGTATATAAGTGTGCAAGTTTTTTAATTAGCCTGTTGTGGTAAATATAGCTATACAGCTGAAGTACAACTAATTCTGGACTTACCTGGAAATTTGTGGTTAAATGTTTTCACATTAAAATCCATAGAACTTACTTCGTATTTATGTGTATAGTTAAATAAATAGCTCTGCAATCAATATTAGAAAGTTGTTTCGTTGTTGAATCAATACTCAGGCTCCCTGTAATCTGTAATTGAAGGAGAGGAATAATTAGAGGCTGTCTTCGAATATGCCTAGTTTATTAGGAGAATTAATCTCAAAGCTGTTTTGTACTGCTGCTCTCTTTATCAGAGCTAGATAATGCCGTCTAATAAACGCGTTTTAAATCTTACACGTCTAGTCGATGACAGAGATAACCGGCGGGAACTAAGAAATTACTGCTCTCCATGATAGTCGAGTTTTCGGACCATCCACGAATCAGTATGAAGAAATGTGAAGCTTTCTGCACATCCCTTCTCAAGGGTAGATGGTTTATTCCGAGCATACCCAAGAGAAAGTCAGCAGGATAGAGCCACGGGTATTAGTCATACTCCGAGAACGAGACAATTTTATACAAAGATTTAGCAGGGTCCTTTTAATGCACATTGGTTATCTATCAAGTCATTATTTCGACCGATATTTATAGCAATAAACACCACGTAAGTTCATAGCAATTGCTATGGACTTACGTGGTTTATCCACGTGGTACAGATCGGGGTCGACACACTTGCGGAGGACTCTCGTGAAATACGCCAGGCTATATATACTCTGAAAATGAAATTATGGCGTGGCCTGACCCATAATACGGTTATTTCTCGTCCCATTTAACTGAGCATGAAACCATCGCAAGATTCTGAAGTCCTGAAGATTAGACATTGATTAGACATCTTAAGACATTGTGTCATGTCATCGCAAAGAATTTCAGATGACATGACACAATAATTTTGACCAATTGGAAGTGGAAGTGACAGGCAAAAATAGAAAAAGGTGGACTTCTGTGTGAACGAAGATTGGACAGGATGGGTAGGTCGTGGTATGGCTATACTGCCGTGGTAAGTAAAACACGGTGTCTTCCTTGAGACTCTCAAGGAAAACACTGTGTTTGTACTTATCACGGCAATATAGACCAGAGCCGGTGATGATGATTATAATTGAATATAAAATGTGCTCCTATCATTTTGAAAAACTGTTCTGAACCCATGAACTGACGATAAATTAGTCCAATTACGTTGGACCTTCAAGGCATTAAACGAATCCTGCGTCCAGAATCGCAATGGAGATCGGTCGGCAGATGATATTAAATATAAACTGAAACGTTTGCGTAATTTGACCCACTGATGTTGGCGGTAATATAATTAAGGTTATTCTAAAGAATGCACAAGGTAGCTACCTAATTGCTAAATTACGAGAAAGTGGGATACAATTCTTTGGAAATATTATCTCGAAGTCAAAAGATACATGGAGATGGGGTTTCATTAAAACTGTGGATGGTATTTCAAACAAAAAGTTATGTTCTCTCTTACACGTTGGACTTTCGGAAAATGATATTTCAGATGGATGACAATATTGTAAAGAAAGGTTTTTTTTAGTGTTTATTCCAGAAAAAAAAATGACTTTTCACTTATTTTAACTAGAAAATTTTATCACTAAACTAAATACATTTTACATTACATTACATTACAACTGTTTCATCATTTTGTTTATCTTCTTATATATAAAAATCAATATTTGTTTGTTCGTATTTTATGAGCTGCAATACCGTTCATCCGATTGCGATGAAACTTTGGTGAATTGTTGATCGCACGCCCGCGAAGGTTATAGGCTGTATATAATGGTAAGCTATGGCGTTATTGATTTGTTTTATTTCACAATTTAACTATTTGAAAATGATATAAGGTGTATGTATGTAGTATAGGTATAGGTAGGTATATCTGTATATGTTCCAGCTGTATATGGAAGATATTCTCAGTATCGTCCTGTGTAAGAAAAAAATTCAATTTTTTTTCTTTATTCATAAAATAACTTTTGTGTAGGTACAGCTTTTTACAGGTTTTTTCGACTACCACATTTTTTAAAAATGAGTTTGAATGAATGCAAGGTAGTCGAACGAATTGAAACGTTGCTTGAAATGGCTTTAGCCGTGCTTGGTGACTATATTTGAATATTGAATATCCAACCAATTCCCCGTGCGCAAGTAAATTTTACTTTATTGATTTGTGTTATTTCACAAATTAATAATTTGAAAATAATATGACTAATATTGTGGCACATTCCAGAACGAAAGATCCTTCAGTATCACCCTGGTGTAAGACCACCATTCAGAATTGAAATTTTGCTTAAAATGGTTTTTTCACCTTCAACATCCCCGTCTCCACCCCTTCCCGACTACCTTCAGCCTCACAACCGACCCCAATTGGGGTTGCCTAGTCTTACTGGCTCCAGGCGGTTGGAACCATTTGGGGCTCTTGTGCGGTATTCACATAAAAAAATAATTCAACTAGAGTTATAACCTACGCCGTGGTAATATGTCAAATTTTTCTTTATTCCGATCTGACGCATCGCGTAATATTTAAACATACCTATTTACTGTGACATTGCAGTAAATTCATTTAATTTTCTTCACTAAAACACGCGTGATAAAATTGTTTGTAGTGCATTCTACAATCTGCGGGCATTTTAATTTCTTAAATATTTTGTAATTTTGTTGACATCTTGAAATTTATCTGGAGGATCCCCCGACAATTGATCCCCCGAAATGATATTTTCTATAAAATGATATTTCTTTGTGTATTATTTACCAATTTAAAACCTAAAAGATATTCAGTTCGACTTGAAAAATACCCTTAATAATAAGTTGGTATGAATATCAAAGAAATTTATACACAGTGTCATTTTTTTTGTATTTATGCGCTGTATACATACAGTAAATAGAGAAGAAGATTTTTCCTTGATGCATTTGAATGAAAATATGTTTTATTCTTTTGTTATTCGGCTGTACATCCTCTCTGCACGGGTCACTTAGTTATATTTTGTGTAATTAGGTATAACGTATTTTACCTAAAATGCACATTATATATAAGTACGCCGGGGGACCAATTGTCGGCGGATCAACTGTCATAGAACCATAGGTAATATATATATTAGGGTGTCCCAAAAAAATGAAAGTTGTTATTTTTCAACGCATACCCTCTAACTTTTTTCCAATAATGACAAAACACTTGTAAAAAAAATTTCGTTTACCTGGGACCACGGCAACCCGTGCCGACTTGCATCGAAACATGTTAGTACCTTCTTGTATAAAGACGCCCGCCAGCAAACGTGGTGATGCGCTTGTATTAACGTGTTTTTTTGTTGTTAGTAAACGCGTATTACTCATTTAAGCAAGATGTCGCGAGTTTAACACAGTTCTAAAAAGAGTATATTTTTAATAGAAGTCGTAAAACACCAAATATTGGGTTCTAAACTACCCTCTAATGGACAAGTTCTTGAAGCTTTGTTCTACAATATCCGGGATCGTTCTACAAAAACTGTCAATGAAAGTACTCATCTCACTATTTGCTAGGGTGTTATCTATTGGGAAAAGAAGCGTATACCAACCAAATCTTTACCTAATTGTGTGAAGAAACTTGTAAACTTATATCGAGTGGAGGGATTTGCAAAAAATACGCAGAAAACGCAAGACAAATTTGAACAACGTCGTCAAGAGTTTGTCAAAACTTAGATAATTTATTTGACATTGCACACGCCGATGCCTTTGAATTAATAAAAATAAATAATGATAGAATCTTCTCGCAGTGGCAAAGAGAGCCAGGTGGTCCTGGCTACTTAGCGGGGGTGGACAAAAAACTGATAGATAAAGAGGAGAGAGCGCGCCTTAGAACAATCGAGGAAGAAAAGCGGCGTACTAAATATTTATCTGCGCCAATTCCTTCAACATCGTCTTACGAACCGTTACAAAACGTCTCTTCTTCTGATTCTAATGAAGACACAGATTTAGAAAATCAGTCAAGTGACTACAAGCCCTGACATCCCACCCTTCAAAAAGTTTCGAGATGACTGGAAAAATGTTGATCCTGATAAAATTCAGTGCTACAAAGAAAATCTCACATTGCACCTAATCGCTTCCGAAATCGATGATTTGCATGACTTTACCGTACTGCACTGACAACAAAATACTTCGCGATGACTATCGAAAGTTGTTAGAGCTCTCTGTGATATTTTTGGGCGGAGGTACAGAGAGAAAATTTAAGGTTCGGCCTCCAGGTGCTATGCACCAAGCTCTATGGACGGCAAGGGCGCGTTATTCGTTGAAAATATCATTACTTAGTGCTCAATTTAAAATTACTGGTAAGGATAACGCGACACTCTTAGACGTTTGCCTATTCATAGTAACATCCTATGTCAAGCCATGGCTACAATGTATTGTAGCAGTTAAAGCACCTTACCAGGACTTGTGCTTTTTGAAATCGTTGAAGGCTTACAAAAAAATCGATGAAATCATCTCAAAGGCAGCTTTACAGAAGTTCAGTTAGCATTTATGGTATTTGACCGGTGAAGTGTCTATTTTTTCGCTGTTTGACAACTCTGTGGATCAAACAACTAAAATAAAAATGCTTGAAAATATAACCAAAAATAATTTATCAACCCTTGAATTAATTTAATTAATTTAACAATTAATTAATTAATTAATTGATTTAATTAATTTAATTAATTTAACAATTAATTTAACGTCCCGTCGAAAGAAGATCTTGATGGTAAATTGTATGATAAGTTTAATAAGTAGTTACATTTGTGTTTTGTATTGAGGTTTTTGTTCATATCATAGTTTAGTGAATTTTGTTTCAGAGAAAAATATTTACGACTCAATTTCAGTCAAAAGCAAGTTTTTCTTTGATCGTCTGAAAATAAATGTCAGTTTTAGAATGCCCTACGATATGGTCAAATAATTCGTATCAAGAAGCCAGAAAGAAGGTATCGTCGCTGAGGGTAATGAATGATGCAGCTGAAAGCGCTGTTAAAGTTAATGCGAGATTTTCATGGCTTAATCACGGTCGAAGAGGAACAAAAACTATTTTTGTTACGATGCGTTCAGGAACACCGGAAGATTTATCTCGACTGCAAAAAAAACTTTGAAGCGAAAATTTAATCAATAAACCATTCTTAAATATAAAATACTACATAATTGAACATTTGTGATTTTTCTAGTTTTATTTATCCGCCAAAAATTATGGTTTAAAATCCTTCCATATTAACTCAGTACAAATTTTTGTACCATATGTTTGGCATCAAGTCGGCACGGGTTGCCGATGTTTAATCAAAATAATATTTATTATACGAGTTATTGGGATCAAATGGAATAAAATAAGAGGGTATGCGTATTTAAATTCATGAAAAAAAAATTCTTCCTTATGTCTTGGGACACCCTAATATATATGCCCGGATTCATGGGGTTTGTCTAGGTACACCTTTTGACATCTCCAGCTGGTCTACCTCGACCCATCACCTTGTACCGCAGTTGTAGGGATGGACTCATACATCCGTAACTCTTGGATACACTGACCCCATATTCCTACACATCCTTCATCCTTTTTAATTCCCAGAATTTACTCTCCTTCCCTTTCTCAAAATACCATCCACTCAACATCTCCAAAGATGTCATAGGCCCTGAGGGAAATTATTTTCCTCGGGGCCTCCAGTCTGCAGATAATGTAAAAATATAAATTATGATCGTCAAAAAAATATCGGATTCGGAAGGTTAAACTGGAACCTAGATAGATAATTTGTTTTTCTAATGAGAACTGTGATTAAGTAGTTGATATTTGGTGGCTAATACTCGACGACTGGCGCCCTGCAATATTCCCTGGGCGAGCAGAGTACTTTGCAATATTCTCTGAGTGAGCATGGTACCTTGCAATATTCCCAGCCCGGTGGTACTAAGGTTAAGAACCTTCCGCTAATTTACATTAATTATCCCCCGCTAATTAATTCCAGCCCTTCTGGCGCTTCAGGAATTTAAAGTAACAATTTAAAATTGTTTACTTTAGTGATAAAGTACCTATTTTCAAGGCGCTTAAAGGAAACAATGTATTTATTTATTGCAATGTATTACAGTATTTACCTATATATCAATTTTGAAAACATTTTTAGATAATATATTTTGTAATTTTATTATGTTGGGTGTAAGGTAGGTTTGTGAAAGTGAAACTGTGGATAGGTATTGTTGTATGTTTCGTGAACACCTCACTAGGAGAACCTGTGCTGAGGTGTTTACGTGTTTATTTATGTTTATGTATGACAAGTATTTATGTGTTGTAATAGAAAGTTTTGTGTGTATTTTTTTTTTCAAATTTTAATAGTTATTGTACATTGGTTATTTAGAAGAGAAAATGTAATGATCAACAATTGATTTGAAATCATTTGGGAGGCTAAAGATTTTTTTTATTACTTGGCATAATTGCGGCGGATTACCAGTTGACGGGATTCGTGTCCGCTTTGAAATGTTGGCAGATAGGACAAATACACATATATTTTTATTATGAGAACCGCTACCAACTTCTCCCATCTGGAGCCATTACTACTGTGGCATCCCCAATTGGGAGAAAGGCTGAAGGTAGTGGGGCGGGAAGGAGATGGAGCGGAGGAAGGCGGGAAAGTACTTGGCCATTCAGATCTGGTATTCTAATACGATAAAGCCAATTCAAGTCAAGTTTCGATTCTGAATGGTGGATTTTCACAAGAGTGATAGCTCTCTAGTCTCTACCTCTCTGAAATGTGTCGCAATACCATACTAGAGAAGTTGAAAATTTATCAGTCAGGACTCAACAGTCGGATTTTTTTTTTAAATATGAATACTGCACAAGAGTCCCAACTGATCCCGTCTGGAGCCAGTGAGACTATGTCATCCCCAATTGGGGTATGTTGTGAGGCTGAAGGTAGTGGGGAGGGGAAGGAGACGGGGAAGAGGAAGGTGGGAAGTACCTGGATGTTCAGATCTGTTCACCAAACACGGCTAAAGCCATTTCAAGCAACGTTTCAATTCTGAATGGTGGTCTTACACCAGGGCGATACCGAGAGTATCTTCCACTCTGGAACGTGCCGCAAATATGGGTCCTATATATTATTTTAAATGAATAAATTGTGAAATAACACAAATTAATCAAATAAAGTTTATTTGCCACGCCGGGATTCGATCCCGCGACCTTCGGAATGCTAGTCAAGAGTCCGCTGGACTACGCCGGCCGGGCAAAATTTCAATCTCGGAATAAAACAGTATATTTCTATGAAAACCAAATTCACGCCGCCCGCTCATTATCCGCCAGTCCGCCACTAGTCACAGAAACTCCTCTTTAGGCACAAGAAATCATTATTTTAAGATAAATTCAAAATTCCAATGGATACTTTCGGATCAAGTGACACTTCACACAGAGTTCTAACTTTCTTAATATGAAGCCATGCGAAATAATGCAAAAATCGTACAAAATCACGTGTTTTTGTTTTGAAAATTTGATCACTTAGAAGTGTTTTAGATGCTTCAATTAAATACTGCGTGTAGAACATATCTTGACCCTTAAAAATATATAATATATCTATTATTTTTTTAATAAGCATACAAAAAAAAAGTATTAGGTCTACAAAAAACACCGGCCGTCTTGATTGATGACAAAAATAACAACACGAAAATGCATATTAAAATTTTTTGGGAGAGTTCAGGAATAAATACAAATTTTTTTGCGATTATTATAAAAAAAACTGAATTTGCCACATTATTCAATAAAACCGTTTCATGCCAACTGATAATAAAGTCAACTCATCGCCTCCTTGAAACGTCATTAAAAGCTATGAAAAAAATAATTTTAAATTAGCCGATAACCCTTACGTAAGCTATTTAACCAATTTTTATGCATATTTTTTATCACTCTAAATGACTTATCTGAGATGGTTTTGAGTTGGTTTCATTCCGAGTTGTCCGTCACCATTAAAACCATATCCGAAAAAGGGTTTATAAGTAAGTGTTTAGTAAAGTGTTTTATTTATGGACCTGATACTTTATTTTTTTCAAGGCTTATTAAGAGACTTATAAAAAAATGACCGATATTTTCTAAGGCCAAGATATTATGTTCTACATGCAGTATTTAATTGAAGCATCTATAATACTTCCAAGCGATCAAATTTTGAAAACAAAAATACACGATTTTGTAAGATTTTGCAATATTTCGCATGGCTTCATATTAAGAAAGTTAGAACTCTGTGTGAAGTGTCACTTGATCCGAAAGTATCCATTGGAATTTTGAATGCAGCATATTATTATTTTTGTGAGCTTTTTGTCGGACAGAAGGAAGTCAAAGAGAATATTAGATAACATATTCATGATACGGTATGTCTAAAGGTGAGAGGAATATGCCCAGAACAATAGCGGGAAAGTCACCCGTGAAATGAATGTTATCACAGCCACGGCTCAAATCACTTTCCTCCCACGATATTGACTTGTACCTTTCTCATCTCAAATATCGGAGAACGAATGAAGAGAGACAGTTTTGAATAATTTTCGAACAATGAATGCCAATTATGAAAATTAATTATGTGGGTACCTACTTTAAAAAAGTGAGAAAAATGAATGAGTTCACATTTATTTTCTGAGCTGTTTCCGTAATTAACTACAATTTTATTTATTTTTATTTATTTTATTTATTTATTTATCAAAAGTATACAATACAGAATATAGTATATTATATAAAGCATTGTACTCCCAGGAGTTAATAAACTCATTGCGGGAATGATACGCATTACATGAAACATATAGCTGTATGTATTAAATGGACATATGATGGGGACATACACAACATTATTATTTCAGATAGTCATTAATAAGATGAAGTTTGAGCATGTTAGTTTGGGTCTTTTTACATTGACTTGCACGTTTGATCTCGTTGGGTAGTTGATTATATTTTGTGTGAGCTATGTATTCTAGGGATCTTAGTCCATATTTTGTTGATTTGATTTTTGATATAAGAAGTTTGTTGTGATTTCTTGTGTTGTGTTGGTGTACGTCGCAATTGTAATAGAGTGTAGTGTTGGAATGTGCCGAGTTATGTTATTAATTAAGTATAGCTAAGTGATAACTTTGCAGGCGGCTAAAGGAAAAAATAGCGAATTGCAGCTTGACACACATAACTTTACAGTAGGTGGCAACTTAAGTGTACTATATATTAATAAAATACAAATACTAAGTGATAACTTTGCAGGCGGCTAAAGGAAAAAATAACACACATAACTTTACAGTAGGTGGCGACGTAAGTGTACTATATATTAATAAAATACAAAACCAAATTAAAAAAAAACAGTTCCTCAATTACTTTTTTGTATTGTACGAGAGTCAGTCAAAAAGTAATGCCTCCTTTTTTCTCATTAAATTGTCAGTAATAAAAAATGCAATTATGTAGGTCGAAAACTACACTATTGACGATTAATTTGTCTTTTTTCAATATAATGTCCGTCCATTTCCAAAGTTTTGGTCCATCTTTTAACAAGGGCATATGTAAAAAGCACGACCATGCTTCATAAGGCCATCCACCATAGCTTTTGTTAGGCGAAAAACGTGCTTTAAGCTTTTTGGGTTGTGACGTATTGGGCAGAAATTATTTTGCATGTCTGCTTCAAAAATCCAACCATAATCAAACCCTCTACGTCCCTGAACACTGTCGCCATAACCTTCCCTGCCGATCGCATAGTTTTGAATTTTTTCGTCCTCGGTGAGTTCGTGTGATGCTATTCCATTGACTGCCTCTTTAATTCAGGTTCCACGAAATTCATTTTTCGTCTCCGGTCAAAAAATTTTTTAGTGCAGTTGCATCAGTTTACACGTTTTTCAATCTTTCAGGGATGCGAATAGGCGTTTCACATTCTGCATTCAAGAATTCAACGACAGAACATACTGACTAATATGAACATTGATATTGGCTATTTTGCAAGCGACTGCAGTGCTGCCACCTGCTGACGCAGTACGATTGCAGTAGATTGTAGATGAAGGTTTGAAGGATAGCGTCAAATTTAATTATTTCATTTAACTAACTATATTTAATTAGAAAAAAATAGGAGGCATTCGTTTTTGACTGACGTTAGTAAAAGACTATTTCTTAAAACCATTGATTTTTTGTACTCATAATTAAGAATGACCCGACAATTGATCCGTCGACAGTTGATTTCCCGAAACTATGATTATTATAAAATTATAATTTTTTGTTCATAATTCACCAATTTCGGACCTAAAATCGACTTCAAAAATACATTTAATCATTAATTGGTTTGGATATCAAAGGAATTTATTTACAGTGTCAATTTTTGGAAAACACATTTTTTTAGGTATGTTTTTAGGTTTTCACGGCCAAAAAGTATTTTTGTTATTGTTTTTGGGGTGTTATGCCGTGTTTCGCTACCTCCTTCTTTAGCCAACGTTTCGGACAGCGTTACAGTGTCCATCATCTGCCCTGATGATGGACACTGTAACGCTGTCCGAAACGTTGGCTAAAGAAGGAGGTAGCGAAACACGGCATAACACCCCAAAAACAATAACAAAAAACACATTTTTTTACATTAGCTCCACACATACCCTGGTATACACAAGTAGTAAATAGACAAGAAGTTTTATCGTTTATGCTTTTGAATAAAGATATGTTTTATTCCTTTGTTATTTCGCGTTTCCTCTGTGCACACCCCTTCGGAAACACTTAGTATATATATTTTGTGTTATTCCCTAAACCATATGACTGCATATTTTATGTAAGTATGCCAGGGGCCAACTGGCGGGGGATCAACTCTCATGGTATCAAAATTAAGTCTGTCAAGTTTTAGATTGCATTTTGTTTAACTACAAAAAATCTAACCTAACGCTTAGGTTAGATTGGAGGTTTTTATTTATTTTTATTTATTTATTGAAAGAATTGTTAGTATATATCAAAAAACAAGTCCTGCTAAGCCAATTGCACTGGCTTGTCAACAGGTGCTTATAATTCAATTACATGTATATTTTAAACGTTATAATTTACATCTTATATCTACAGATTCAACATTTTCTTAGACGTTTCAATATAAATTTTTCACCATATATTTAACCTTATTCAGAGAATTATTTTGCTTTATAGTGTCAGGTAATAAATTAAATATCGTCGGTATGTTGTATTCAAACGTTCTCTGTCCGTACTTATTATTAAATTTCGGAACTATTAACCCGTCGTTGCGCGTGAATCTAGTGCTATATTTATGTTCTAGTTTCTCTTTTTGCTGCGGGGTAAATATATGCTGAATTATAATTTTGTGCCGTAATTTATTGCCTTAAGGGGATAATCCAATAGTCCAGGGAAAAATCGAAATCGGAATTCACGCCCTTTGTGGGAGGAGTTTAAAAATATTTGAGAAAAAGCTTTTGGAACGGTTGAAAAGGTATTTGAGATTTTTTTTTACAGGTTGATTTCGTAAAGGCCTTAAAAAAACATTAACTCATTTTTTACACATTGTTTATTGCAATAACAAGGAAATTTAAAATTGATTTCACAGAACCGAGCGACACGAGCCTACACGTCTGTTCCCTGCTCCGGCCAGGGCGGTTCTGAAAGGAATTGGGGTGTGGAAAACCAGTAGTCCTTCGGTGAACGACATAAGGGTCACTTTGAAAATCCACATTCGTCGGCTGCCAGCCGTATTGTGAAATTACAACGCAAAAATGCATATTTTATTTTATTTTGTGAATATCGGGGGTAAATATCATTTTTTTTTTGCAATTATCATAAAAGAAACTAATTTGCTACAATAAACAATAAAACCATATCCGAAAAGATGTTCATAAGTAGGAGAGTTTGCACTTGAAAGTGTTTTTTTAAAGACCTGTTACTTTATTTTTTTCTAGGCTTATTAAAAGACTTATTAAAAAAATGACCGATATTTTTAAGGGCCAAGATATGTTCTACAAGCATTATTTAATTGAATATTATAATATTTGTAAGCGATCAAATTTTCAAAACAAAAACACATGATTTTGTGTGATTTTGCATTATTTACTATGGCTCCATCTTAACAGGTAAAATTTTTGCACTCTGAAACAGCATCGAAGTATTATGTCTCTGTTTGAAAATATTAGGGACGACTAATAATTTTACAATTGCGTTTTGTACAACTTGGACTTGTTTCAGATTGGTTACAGTAGTATTTCCCCATATACTCGTTCTTGAGTTCAACAGCCTGGCTGTGGAACGATTTGCCGGCTTCTGTGTTTCCTCCCTCCTACAACATGGGTCTCTTCAAGACCCATGTTCACTCCTTCCTCTCCTCAACAGCACCCTCCACACAGCATCTTCAAAGATGACATAGGCCCTGAGGGAAATTATTTCCCTCAGGGCCTCCTGTGTGGAGTTAATATAAAAAAATATATTCTAGATTTCCCATATACTATAGATTATGCTAGTGACATATAAATTATTTTAAGCATTTCAGTTGATAGGAAAAAATTTAATGTGTACATTCTGCTAGCAATTGATCTGAGTCTTTTACAGGTTTTTTTTAATGTGTTTGTCCCATTTAAAAAAAAAACAATCTACTATAACACCAAGATACACATATTCCGTAACTAATTCTAAGCTTTCACATTTACCATCAGTTTTAATATTTTTATGGTTGCAATTAAAATTATGAGAAATAAAATTAAGATTAAATTGAAATTTGGCATTAGGTAAGATTTTTTGTTGTTTTTCTTTGTTGTTTTTCTTCGCTTTTTGCAACGTTCTGTTATGTGACGGAACCGTTTTGTTCTACCAGTTAAAATAACTATGATGCCAATGAAAAACACAATATCATCCATTTTATTGACGAGCCGCTTCGTTAATGTCTCAACATTGATATCGGCCATCTCGAACGCATCGGAATCCCCAAACACCCCGAGGCGTTCGGTGCCAATTTACTCGGATATATTCGGATATAATTAGAGGAAGTTGACTGTTTCCCCGGTTAAAAAGCCATCGATTACCCCCTCGCGAGGGGGGCAGCCCCTAGCCAGGCTAGCTGCGACTCCGGAACCTGACATGACGGGGGACAAACCCGTCCCGCGCTGTGCAGCGAGTGCGCCGCATAACAGGCACCTGCTCAAGAGACGTGCAAACTGCAAGATGCACTGGACATCTGCAGCCGTCAACTGCATTCAAATCTGTACCGCCATCGACAGTGATAGCTGATAGGGCTTCATCGTGACGCACAATCATTCATTTATTTAATCATTCAAAATAATATTAACAACTCTCATGACAATATAAAAATAATATAAGACACAGAAAAAAAAATTTAACGGTCACAACTGGGACTCAAACCCAGATCTTCTTATAGTCTTACTGCGATCAACACAATCAAATGAGCTAATGAGACCTCATTAAATTATCAGATTTTATCGATCTCACATACCGTTTTAAAAAGTGCCAACCCTATCCTCAATTATTTTTCATATTTATATACCTGTTTTATATTTCATAAGATCTGGAATTAGTTGCTACCGGTATTTTTTATTTTCATTGCCTTACGTCCAGTTGTTTCAAAAAAAAAAATCGTCTTTTTTCAAAGTTTTTTTAACCTGCCTTTCAAGTTCTGTAACTATTTCTGTTCTGTTAATTTACTGGCCTATAATTGAAACAATAATAGAATTTAAGAAAAACCTTCACCGAACTTGAAAACTAACTTTAAATTTGATGAATTATTGTTCAAATTCTGTCAAATGGCCCTTTAGTTAAACTTCAAATTCTGTTCAAGCTGTTATTATTTCTTTTTTGTGTTTTTTAGGTGTGTACTTTGTGTACACCACTATTGAATTAACAATATCTATGTTATTATTTCAGTCAACTGACCAATAATACCTAATACAATTTCATAACTTGAATAGAATCTTAACAAAACTTTAAAATTATCTTTTAAATTTCGTAAATTGTTCTTATTTTGAACAACTGGCCTTTAGAGTTGTTAAAATTATGATCAATGATGAAATAATACGATTATGTTTAAATTTCAAAGTAAATTCTAATAATTTAATTATATTAATAACTATTAGAATACATATAGTATGATTGTATATTCACAGTCCTCCTCACTAGGGATTCCTGTTTCCAAGCGGACGGTAGGTTGTTGAGTTAGAGTTAATTAATACTTTTTATGATTTCCTCGTCTTCACTTTCTCTCATCCTAATTGAATATTAATTTTATGCTAAAAAGATTGAAGAGAACTTTTATGCTCATTTTAAAGCAGTGTAACATATGTTTATTTGTAAATAATACTTAAATTGAAATTATGCAATATTTCGCTAAGTGGACAACTGCTCTAACCTAATGAGTAATAAAATGAGATCTCGCGGCATCCAGACATACCGAGATCTTCCAATTAAAAAAAACTTTGAAAATTGCAATTTCAAGTTTTGTTCGGCGTTTATTTATTAAAACAAGCAATTAGCGCTGGGGGTCTAAAATACAAAAGTATTTTTCAAATTTAGAAGTTAATTTTTAAGTTCTGGGAATTCAACTTCTGTTATTATAGGTTTATGGGCCAGATTCTTAACAGAACTGAAAAAGTATCAGATCTTAAAAAGAGTTTTCAGAAAATTAACTCCGAAATTTGATGAATTGTTCAAATTCTGTGAAACAACCAGTTTTTTTTAATCATCGGCTAGTTATATTTTGAATCAGTACCAGATTTTAACACAAGGGTATATTAAAAATTACAATTGTTAATTGACACAAACAAAAACGAAAAATTGTCACGTCCAACTTTAATTAATTTAATGACTACGTACCTGACCTACCGCTATATTTAATAGCATAGACAATATAAACATAAAACTAATAAAGTGAAACTCTACCTACCCAAGGTTCGTAGAAAATGCGTTTAACAAGGTTAGCTCATCGAGAGTCGTGATTGACTAAAAATTCGTGACGTTGCTTGAAGTCCATGTTCCAGATTTGAACTAACTGCAATACATGTTTGAGTGTTTTACTTCAAGCTACGTCACGCGTTCGAAATTTCGAAAACGGCCAGACGGGTTTTTTTTCGTAAAAAGCCCGTATGAGCTAACCTTGTTAAGGTGATCCCCTAGTCCTTGAAAAATTCGAAATCGGAATCCATGCCTCTTTTTGGGAAGGATTTAAAAAACTCGAGAAGACTTGTTTGGAAAGGTTGCAGAATGTATTTAAGCTAAGCGATCAAATTTTCAAACCAAAAACAAATGATTTTAAATGATTTTGCATTAATTCGCATGGCTTCATCTTGAAAACATTTTCTACGAACCTTGCTACCTACTTACAGTGAAATCAAATCACATAACAAAGAAATTATAAAGTAGGTAATTATTTGATTCGCTGTAGAAGGAAGTATTTATCCGTGAGCACTTATACATATTAATTATATGCAATAATATCACATCATATGTACGCTTGCAAATATTTGTATTAAATTATGCCATTAGGCGGAATAAAACTTACTGCATATTTAATTTACTTAGCTCTTACGTATTGCGTGATGCGTATTCCTGATGTTAATCGTAAATTGGCATTAAAACGGGAGGGTATTATATTTATTAAGATGCAAATTAATGCATTCAATTTGAACTCAATTAACTTCAATGCTGATCAATCTTCTTTATTAGATATGATTGATGGTTTATTTACGTACTTTCATAATATTATTCAAGAACAAATTGAGTAAGAGGTGCAAACTAAAATGTTAAGTCCAATTTACATTACGCAATTTGTTGCACGCATATTCCAAATAGAAACACGACAAGTTGATATAAATTGCGCTGATTTAGTGTCGTGCAACCTTCAGTATCCCAGCAACCACGGCACCTTCGACGTAAAAGTTTTTTTCTGCAATGCACACTGTTGTTGTACATAACTCTAACGCAGTTACAAGGAGCACACTCGTCCATTCAGCTGAAATGGTTTCGCGACACTAGTTGCATCACGATTTTACCCTTCGCAATTAGTTGCATTCCACTGATGGTGCCGTGATTTCGCACTAGCGTGATTTTAATTTTGTCGCATACTACTAATGCATGAATTGTGACACTATGTTTATTTATTCATATTTTTGGTACAATAACACAGGCCAACAGTGAAAAAACTTTTTTGATAATTTTTACTAATTCCTGCGTAAATTGGTGTCCTGATTACGAAAAAATTATAAAAAAGTCGTATCATCCACCAATTTTTCACATTTCACTATTGAATATGCTTGATGAGCCTTAAAGTCCACTTCTTGCACAGCCATCTTGACTTTTTTCCTGAAAATTTAGGTGATGTGAGTGAAGAGCAAGGGGGACGGTTTCATCAGGACATAAAAGAGATGGAGAAACGATACCAGGGACGGTGGAATATTAAAATAATGGGTGATTACTGTTGGTCACTTCACAGAGAACAACAAAACGTAACACATCGGCTAAAAAGCTACGCAAGAAACTTTGCAGGGAAAAAAATAAGCATCTTATATTCAAATTTAAGTAATTAAACATGATTGTAATTGACGGCCTCCGTGGTCCCGAGGCAAGACTCTCGACTCACAATCCGAAGGTCGCGGGTTCGAACCCGGCGTGCGCAAATAAATTTTATTTGATGAATTTGTGTTATTTCACAATTTATTCATTTAAAATAATATATGATATATTTGCGGCACGTTCCAGAGTGGAAGATACTAATAGTATCGCCCTGGTGTAAGACCACCATTCAGAATTGAAACGTTGCTTTAAATGGCTTTAGCCGTGTTTAGTGACCAGATCTGAATAGCCAGGTACTTCCCCACCTACCTCTTCCCTATCTCCTTCCCCCCCCCACTACCTTCAGCCTCACAACATACCCCAATTGGGGATGCCATAGTCTCACTGGCTCCAGACGGGAGCAGTTGGGACTCTTGTGCGGTATTTCATGTAAAATAAAAAAAAAAAAAAAGGAAATTATAACCAATTTTAAAAACTATTAATTTTTTAATTTTTATAGTTTTAAATTTTTTCTATTTTTTAAATATTAAATTGATACCATATTGTGAAAGAATGGTGGGTGATGATGTCATTTTGTGAAAGAATGGTGGGTGATAAAAAAAACTGCTATGAAATACGGGTTCAGCATCCAAAATTACATAAAATTTTGGTAAATTTGTTTAAAAAGTTTTCACAAACATTTTTTTTGTTGGCCTGTGTAATTGTCTATGTGGGTATGTATGTATGACATGCGTTGCTAAACCATTCATCTGATTGCAATGAAACTTTGGGGATTTGATGTGCACGTGCCCGCGATTCTTTCTATGTACAATAGTGAATTCTGGCATCATGAAATTGTGCGTTGCTAACAGTTCATCCGATTGCGATGAAACTTTGGGGGTTTGATGTGGATGACTTGTAGTATCAAAATACCTTCTTTCCGTCCTCGCAAAGGTTTCTGGATTATTACAAGCACATGACAATACATCTGAAAAGTTTTTTTAATCATTACAAAAACTCTTACAAAACTGTCACAATTTGAGAATGACATTTTGCAAACCATCAATTGTTAAATTAAAATTCAATTTTCGAAAATGTTTAAATTAATGAATTTATTCTCACCTATAATTCGTGTTAAAAAAATTTATAATATTTTTTTTCCGAAGCCAACATTTATTTAGTATCTGAATTTATTTTTGTTTGTTGAATACTTTTAGAGCACGGTATTTATGGTGCCTTTCTCCAAAGCTTGTATATACCATCGGAGTTTCAATATTGTCTTTGTACGCTTGTCTAATAATTAATTGGTTTGTTTTCACGTAAAACTAGCAGTGCAACTAATGTCATGAAACAACTTGTGCGCAATTAATTGCGTAATGTAAATTTTGCTCTATGAACGAAATTATGAAAATTAAATAAAGCAAAAAGTAGAATTTTAATAACTTCCGCGAAATAAGGCTTCAAAGCTCTGTATACTAGATACATATTATAGAAACGAATGAAAATTAAAAAATCTTAATTAATTAATAATGTGGGAAAAGTTGTTGCATTCAAATTTGCCGACCAGCGAAGATGTATGAGAAAAATGAACACAATAAATTATTACGTAGGTACATAATTAACGCCTTGAAGTTGTAATGATATTTTAATGGAGGTTTTTAACAAGATGTTTAATCGATACAGTCTTTGATTTAATATTCAGTAGATATCTACTTGTTACACACCGATACTGGGATCAAGTTTTTTTAATTTTTTAATTTTTTTAAATTTTTTTTTTTATTAGCAACTATATAAAATAATTGTACATACAAAATAAAATGATGAATTTAACGTTAAATATTGCAATTCTTAGTCCTCCTCACTAGGGGGTCCTGTGCCGAGGCGGACTAAAATTATTTAATTATATTTCATTTGTCTTCTATGTCGTTTTTAGTGTTTCCATTAGGGTTTTTTCATTGATCTCTTTCCCATATTTTTATTCTTGATTTGTATACATTAGAATTTTTTATTAGTTTTATGTCTTGGGAAGTGTGAGAATATGAATTCTATTTAAATATTTAATCCTTTTCATAATATATATTTTTTTAAAGATAGACAAACATTCCCGCGTTACGAATAACCCAACGATGTTTGAAAATCTCCTACTGCCACCACACTAAGCGGAAAATGTTGCTCGTGTCGTGATGGAGGACTTAGCAAGCCAAGGAATCGATCACGCGACGCCCGGGGTGGGACCCAAACGCGATGCCCACTCAGCCACTGACAGCATTATTTTAAAAGTTAAATTCGTTTCGGACACAAACGTTTGGTGATTTGGAAACGATTCCCGGCTCCATGGGGTGGGGTTTGTCTAGGTCTTGGCGGCGGATGCGTTTGCCCACCTACCGTATGGCGGGCTGGATCGGGAGAGCCTGGTTGAGGGAGACCTTTCGATCTCTCCGGACTGCCTGACTGCCGGACTTTCTCGACCCTTTTGCATTGTACTGCAGTGGCAGGTTGGATTCATACGTCCGTCACTCCTCCTGGACCCCAGATTTCTACTCTGCCCTCATACCTTCTTCCTTCCCAGAACTTCCTCGCCATAAAAATACCCTCCAAATAGTATCCCCAAAGATGACAAACGCCCTGAGGGATTTTTTCCATCAAGGTCTCTTGCGTGGAGCTAATGTAAACAATGGTATTAAAGTTCACCTTAATTCTGCTTCCGGCGCTCGAGCCAAGGATTCTACATCAAAAATATTAATTTCGGTTGTGTCTGTCTGTCTGTCTCTGTGTAACTCTGACTTAGCCTACGTAAGACGCAATGTAAGCGTTGAAGAAGATCAGGGCTGTGACGAATGTTGTGCACGATTTTAAATAACAATTCCAATCGCATCCACATCATTTCTTCGGCATGTTAATGACTGTATATTGAAGAACTGAATCAGACATTATGTTTTTATCGTAAAGGCTTAGATATTTTCGAACTTACATTATCGAGTTCCACGTAACATTCCAAAATGTGCAAGACAGGGTCCTGAATCCAGTCCCTCAGACCTCAGTCATCAGCCCCGGGCACTGCATTCTCGACCCCTTCGATTATTCAGACCAAATTCCAGACTTACCTATTACGACGTCACTCGATACGTTTTTGTAATCCAGTCTGACAGCAGACACTCTGTTTTACAAGCTTTTTAAAAGAAATGCACATTCTCGATAAATAAAGTAAAACGACTGACCCTCAAAACGACTTATAAAATTGCACGAAATAAAACCTTATATCGAGGCTTCATCAGGGTAGTATTAATACTCGTATCATCAACTTGTTTTATTTTATTTTGTTTTGAATAGTTTTATTTCACTTGTACATTTTTGTTACTTAATACAATTAAGTAATAATTTTTTATGTGAAATAACCGTTCAAAATAAAATGCCCAGAAATTGAGATACAAAAAAATGTTAACACCTTGGCGCAGTGGTTAGCGCGTTCGCCCGGAATGCAAGGGGTCCTGGGTTCGAGTCCTGGAGGTGCCAATGTCTTTTTCTGATTTTTCTGTTTCCAGATTTTCGATTGAATTTCGCTTATATTGTCTTCATTTTATTAAATATTACAAATAATGTTTTTATACAAAATGTTTCACTGCCAAATCAAAAGTGATTGCTTTCTACGAAAGTAAGTACCTACATGTCATTAACGTCTCCGCGAGTGAGTTTTGGCGAACAAAACTGTACGTGAGGAGGGTTTTTTTGGTTCATTTTTATAAATTATCATAGATTAACTAAAAATAAAAAAAATATTTTGAATTAAAACGTCATCGAAATCAATCCACAAAAATAAACCGACATCGAAAAAAAACATTCCCATACAAAAAAACTACTTCCTCCCTCTGACGACCGCTAAATGATGCAAAAAGAGTTTTTAAACTAAAACTGTGAAGTTGGTATTGTAGGTCTTCCAAAAACTACTCGCTGATGTCAATAGAAGCCACTTCATGTCAAATAGTTTCATTAAATATGACGGTTTTTGAATAATAGCCGCGGACGAAACGTTTCGTCTATACTCTTCTGAGCATTTTTTCGCTTCGACGAACTGTTTCGTCCATACTCGTGGCAAAGTATTGTAAATACATCAAGCACAAGATATATTGTCACGATTTCAGTAGGTATCTACAAAGGTACGGATTAAGGATATCAAATTACATAGTTAATTTCATAAAGCACATTTTGTTGATGGAAATTTAAATATTTTGGCTATAATTTATACAGCGGTTTTATTTAATTGAATAAAATATATTTCTAACGAGTTCCCGGCATGCGTTGCAATGCTACTTAATAATGAAATTGTTTCTCCCTGCGTGTCCTTTCCCATTCGTACCAATCCTCTTTTGCCGATCCTTTCCCTTCCCCTCACCTTGCCTTCCCTTTCCCCTCTCCCGTCATCCATCCTGCCACACCCCTCCCGCTTTCCCCTCCCCTCTCCATTGCTACACATATTCAGTCCCGGTAAATTCAATTTTCAAACACCTCGCGTGCCACCTATTGCAATATTTTTATTCAAATTTTCATTTTTCATACATTAAAAACATTAATTTATGTATAATATAAGAACAATCAATCAAATTTGGTACCTAACACAGGTACCTATTTAAAATACCTGTAATTCTTATTTACTTTACTTCAAATAAATTCATTAATTCAAAGAGTTTATTAGAAAATTTAATTTTGATTGAAAATCAATGGTTTACAAAATGTCATTCTCAAATTTTTGACGGTTTCGTATGAGTTTATGTAATGATTAAAAAACTTTTCAGATGTATTGTTATGTGGTTGTAATAATCCATCATGAGAGTGGAAATAAGGTATTTTGAAAGTTTCAAACATTTCTTATGTTTAATATAGCAAAACCTAAACAACATACATACATACATACACGCAAGCAAGCAAGCAAACAGGCAAACATACAATACATTACATTTACATTAATTTTTACATATACAGGTGATTTCACAGTAGACATATTTACAGCACATTTCAAAGTGACAGAAACCTATTCTGTATCTCCTAGGTGAAAGACCACCTTTCAGAATCGAAACTTGAAATGTGTTCAGCCGTGTTTGGTGACCAGATCTGAACAGCCAAGTAGGTACTTCCCTACCTTCTTTTTCTCCATCTCTTTCCTTTCCCCACTACCTTCACCTCACAACATAAGCCACCTTCAGAGAAGCAGTTGGGACAAAGAAAAGTATGGCAAACAGCCTTATAATTAACAAAAACAAATTTTACCGTGTGGCATCACCACGACCAACCGACAGGCTGAGTGCACGAAATTGCAAGTTCATTCTATGCTCATTCTCACTCATTCTATTGCTTACTCCCCGGCCTTCTGGGTGTTATCAATTCCCTCCAGTGTACCGCGACTAATTTTAATTTGTGCAAAGTTATTGTAAATAAAAAAAAATGACTGAGTAAATCCGAGGTATTATTCACAAACATCTCCTTACACACGATTGCGGCGACAGCAATTGGAAAGGGCTAGCTGTCAATCTGAGGAGGTTAACATACAGCTCACCAACTATAAACACCTTTCCTAAAAAAGCTTGTAAATTTTCCATCTCCTTCCTTTCCCTGCTACCTTCATCGTCACAACATTAGTCGATTCAGACGATTGGAAGAAGTTGGAAATCTTAAGTGTTTTTCACTTAAAGCAAAGCTTATAAATTAGTTTTATAATTTACAATACGAGTAGGTATACGAACCGAAAAGTTTATGGGCTTAGTTCTAGTTTTGATTCTGGTTAAATTCACCTTAATCCCGTGCCTTTCTAGAATAAGTGTATATAAATAATTGAACCAGAAAAAAACAGCAATATCTGGGAGGTTTTGGAAAGGACAAAAAATTAGGAAAAATACTGGCGTGGATATTATAGAAATACCTAAAAAGGCGTGTTACGTAAATGAATGCCAGCTGATAGTCCGTGCAAAACAACATTACAAAGGGTTTCATATATGAACACCAAGCAGTCACAGGTTGGTGACACAGCGAATTTAAATAAAACCAATAAAGGGTGTGTTTTGTTAGTTTCCACACCCACTGAGGGCAGTGAGCTATGCAGTACCTAATATGCACTCTGTTTCCTGCAACAACAATGTTTTAACGATTATATTCTTGAATAGGCTAATTGTACGCGTATAAATTATATTGCAAATGCAGACATATCATTAGAAAATATGTTATTATTATGTATAGGTATTGAGTATTGTGTTGTCCTATTCCTAATATTTAAAATCATTTAGTACTTAGCATTTTACATTTCATCTTCCTAATTTCCATGTGTAGCCTCTTTTACCCTTAACTTTAACGTACATGTTACCTTTTTCTAAATATTTCTACGAACAAACACTCCAAATTAAGGCCCTAGTGCTCAGATTAGTATCAAATCTCCGTAAAATTACTATTCAAGCTTTACAACGATATCCAGTGCAACACAAGTTTTTTTGACTAAAAGAATTTATTAAAAAAAAACTAAAACTCAAACCACATAACCTCTCTGTCTGTACGAATCCCTTGGCGTAGAAACGAAGAAGTCAACAAAAACTGCTCAAGTTACGTCTGACAGCAGACTGTCTGGAGACCATATCCTGGGACCGTCCATATGGTTGGTATAGTACCTATGTATATTTAATCTATGTAGATATTTTTCGATGATAAGTCATGTGAATTTTTATAAGGTAACCTAACCTAACCTATCTTCCTGTAAACTTATAAAACAATTGCAATTCTCCTTAAAGCACCACACCACTGCAATTTTTTTTTTAATTTCACTTTCTGAAAGATGTATTCGTAATGTGAAACCGTTTGAAACAGTTTGTATGTTGAATTATCCTTCAGCTAAACTTAGAAGGCGGTTTTCTCGCCACTCAATTTTTCGACCTGGTTGACAACATAAAAAAAACTATACATCCAATTTGCATGCACCAAGTCTTAAACTGTTCGAAAATCCAGTATCGGATTTTTTTTACAAAGGGCCCCCTTCTACTTTTTTTTTGAACGACGAAAATTTTCCATTAAAACTGGAAATAAAATTCGCTGGTCCGCCATTTTTAAAGATATCGAAATTTTCCTACGCGATACTGTAAATCTATATGTCTAGTTATTAAATATATTTTTATTTTATTTTTCTGGTGAACCGTATGGCTTAATCGTTGTCAACCGCCGAGCAGCATTCTTCATCGGAATGTCCTGTTGGAAGCGGCGTACACCGAAAACTATACCTAAGTATACATTGACTATAAATGCAAATATTGAGTATTCATAAAAAGAAATTCCGTTCATCATTTGCTTGAAAATAATTACGAAAAATACACCCTAGTACCGCGCACGCACCGCGGCGCGGTGCCTTAAAATCACTCTGAATTTTTGGCTGAAAATACCAAAAAGTGCAGAACTCCGCAAATATTAACGCGAATTTCGTCGAAAATAACGCGAAATTTTCAGATCCCTAGTAATATATTTAATTTTTTCTTTTTCATATTTCAACTGAACATTGTGGAAGTATTTAGATACTTAATAAAATTAGTATATATTTTTTATTTATCGCAATATTTAGGGAGTGGTGGATATTCTTCGTATCACCCTGGTTAATACCATTATTTGAGATGAAATGATGGAAAGAAGATTCAGGAAAAAAATGGTATTATTCGGGATGGAAGTGTTTTTGTTTTTCATATATTTATATATATTTTTTATGATCTCACAAGAGCGCCTTTGTTTGTAGAGAGTAAAGATAGGGGGACTATGTCGCCACCCCGGTTAGTTGGGGGTGTAGGAAGGGATTTAATTGTAGGAAGGGTAAGGCTCTAGACTCGCAATCCAAAGGTCGCGGGATCGAATCCAGGCGTGGGCAAATATATTTTATTTAATTAATTTGTGTTATTTCACAATTAATTCATTAAAAACAATATATAGTATATTTGCGGCACATTCCAGAGTGGAAGACACTCAATATCACAGTATTTGGTGACCAGATCTGAATAGCCGGGAACTTCCCCACCTTCCTCTCCCCTATATCCTTCCCCTCCCCACTACTCTCAGCCTCATAACATACCCCACTTGGGGATGCCATAGTCTCACTGGCCTCGGTCGCGAGCAGCTGAGACTCTTGTGAGGCATTCACATAAAAAAGGCTCGGATTACACGAAGGCGGAAAAACTTTATTTTTTATTTTACACGATAACTTTACATTATTTGACAATGGCCACTGGGTGCTTCACCCGCGCTGAGACCCCAATTTAACAATTGAATAAAATTCAATAAAATAATAAATTAAAACTAAAATTAGTTAAAACTAAGATGAAATAAAATGATGAGATATGATTGTAGATAATGATATATGGTAAAGGTATTTTATATTATGTATACTTATATTTTATTCTTTTACTTAAAAAACATATGTATAAAAAATCGCCTTACTTAAGACGTTTTTAGTGTCCACATCCCAATGTACGGCTAAGGTACTTTCTCCCTATTTTCTGCCACATCTCCTTACCCTTCCCACTCTCTTCAGAATTCAAAAAATAAAAAAAATTGCAGTGTATAGTGATCAGATCTGAAAAAGATTTTCCAGCTTTCCTCTTCCCATGAAAAAGATACACTATCAATAAGGTTGGTTGCTTTAATAAAAATTATTATCAACTTAAAATATGGACAGTATTATTAACGACTTACAAACATACGTTGCAAGTATAACACGTGTACTACACTGTAAGCTGTAAATATAACACGAGTACACGCTAAAATACCGTAAAGCTGTAAAGTATTTAGCTGGGTACTTTATTTACGACGGAGCTTTAGCCGTTTTATAGCTTTATTCATGGCAGCTAAAGCTATAAACTTCATGATTGATAGCTTTATTAAAACATCATATAATTGCACGCTTTTAATTTTTGTAACACTCGTTACATATTCATGGCGTTTCTTGTATTTATTTAAAATTGGATATTTTTACTGACACTAATTTTATTATTGTCTGGTTGCAATACATCGTGAATTCACAGTGATATTTAAAAACAAATTGTTTTACCTATTGCTTGGAAAAAAACTGATATTGATGACCAAAGATATTAGAATGCTTAATGAATATCCATACTAATATTATAAACGCGAAACTGCTCGAGTTTGTTTGCTACGCTTTCACGCATTAACCAATAAAAAGACATTAAAAATTCTTTCACCAATAGAAAGCTAAATTATATGCGAAGACTGTAGGCTGTATATATATGATGGTAAGCTCTGGCGTTATGAAATTATAAATATAAATATATTATATTTGTTATACGTTGTTTGCGAGTTTTTGCTAACGTCAGAAAAAAATCGTTTCCATGGAAACGATGTTGATATATTTGTGGGCTCTCTGCTGGTAGGTACTAAGCCCCCTACCTACTGGTCGGCTACTGCTCCAGAAAATTCAAATATTAGAATATGTTTTGTTTTTTTTTTGGACAAGCTTATGTTTTGGAATAAATGTCAGATGAGAGTTCATACATTAAAGATATAATTCGTAACGATTATAAAGACTTTATAATCAATAGTGTAATATTTTATTAACAAACTTCCAAATATTTAAATAAAAATAAACATCCGAAATGTTTGTAAGCGCATGATTCCGAACGAATGAACAAAATTGGATAGTTCTTTTTTTCTTTGAGCTATAGCATTATGAAATTTAGGCGAGATGTTTGAAAACTGGATGTAAGGGAATGAATGTATTAAATGCGGGAGGAGGTGGGGGTATGGGGGATAATTGATAAGTGCAAGCGCTACAGTAATTTCCCGTAATACCATGCGAGCAAAGCCGCGGCGAAAAGCTAGTATCAAATAAACGAACGAATTCTTTATGTATTCAAACTACGCCCAATAGATCGCGGTCCGCCGATGATCGGGCGGTCATCACAGCATATCTCTCGTATTCTATTATCTTTGACTACGACAATAATTAAAGTTGGTAATATTATTTTTTATTAAGATGATGCACTACTAAGCAATGCAAAATCACATGATTTTGGTTTGATAATTAGATGGTTTATTTATTTATTTAACGCCATTAAAAGGCTTTTACATCACAATGATGGTTATGAGTTACAGTGGCACAAAGAAGGGTATCAGTAGTATTAAGGACAGCATAAAAATGAATGAGATAAACATAAAATTTAAGAGATAGAGTAGTTTTTTTTTTTTAAGCTGTAAAAATATAAATATGAAAAGAAATGTGTACTCATGTAATATTTGTGATAAATTGTTTAGTAATATTTAGTTAATAGCTTTAACTAAATACTGCGAGTAGAACACACACTTGCCCTTGAAATAATGAGGTATTTTTTTTATTTATTAATCTTTTTATAAGCCGAGAAAAAATAAAATATCAGGCATATAAAAACTGTTTTAATGTTCAAAATCTCCTACTTACGAACTCTTTTTCGGTTATGGTTTTATTGTATAATGTGGAAAATTAAATTATTTAGAAAATTATCGTAAAACATTTAAAATATTTGTGCCTGAGCTTAGCAAAATAAAATAAAACATGCTTTTTGACGTTTTTTTATGAATAAATCAAAACAGGCGGCTGGTGTTTAACAGGAATTTAAATCTCATCGCCGTCCACATAAGGAGTGTAAGATCATCGCCACCCGCAGCTGTAAAAGATGTAGCTTGCCTATTTCGGCATATCGCTCGCCGTACATTCCCAATGGATGGCGAGCGATCTGCTGAAAAAGGCCAAGCTACGTCTTTTATAGCTGCATGTGGCGATTAACTTATTGTTAGCGGCCTGATCACGAATTTTACACGATGTGGTGTATCACCCTAAGTATTATTATTTTAATTCCTTTGCCTTGTAAATAATGAACTTTTAGTGTTTCTGGGTAATATTTTTTTTCATGAGAACCATGCAGTCATTGCATAAAGCAGTCAAAGTCGACTGCTTGTAGCAGTCTGTGTATTCCCAGCCTACTGGGCGTTTTACATGATGCTTTTTTCAGTCCAGTTTCCATATGGGTTGACTTCTCACGTGGATTCGATAACAAAAAAAGGACGTGTTCTAAATTTGTACAGATTTTCGTACAGTTTAAAATGGCGGACATCATTTGACGTCCGTCGCGTCGTCTGTCATTGTTTTACATGACGATATATTAAGTATATTATGCGAAAATGTTGCACGCTTATTTCGTTTTATATTTAAAATATTGATCAAAGCACTACAGGTAAAACCGACTTATGTTTTGATGTTTTTAGATAAATTTTTAGATTTTCACGGCCAAAAGTATTTTCGTTATTTGTTTTTACCCAATTACACATCTGCCCTGATGATGGACACTGTAACGCTGTCCGAAACGTTGGCTAAAGAAGGAGGTAGCGCAACACGGCATAACACCCCAAAAACAAATAACGAAAACAATTATGTTTTGATAGGTGACCGGACAACTCAGAATGAAATCAACTATTAACAACTATTAACACCTCTTTTAAAAGTGATGAAAAAAAGTAATATTTAAAAATGGTTAAATAGGTTAGTTTATGGGCTATCTTTCAATTATTTTTTTTTCATAGATTTAAATGACTTTTCAAAGAGGCTTCTGGAACCGTTTTGATCACTGATCTCTAACGTATATTACATGTTCGGTATTGTGAATTTAGTATGTATTTTTGACGATTTATGGACGGCAATGGCAATGGCTAATGACATGTGATCGATGGTAATGTTCAAGGTGTTGAAATTTTTTGACGACTTAGTACCGTCCCAAAATATTATCTCTTCTCCAACGGCAAACTACTTGTAGTGTAAATAATGATCGTATAAAGAAGTCAGTTTTCATATGGGTGCCTATATAGTTTCCGTAAGGGGATCGGAATGAAAAAAAGGATCGTGAAAACTTCCATTACAAAGCAGCCCGACTAACACTATACCTCCAACTCTTCACAGCTTAATAAAAGTGCCCGATTAATAAAGCTTTACCGAAATGCGCCCCACAGTGAAACAAACTCCCAAAAACCATCCAGTACCCTCTTACCCGCGTGCATTCCCAGGGCATAAAACCTGCTGCAATTTGCGGACATTTTTTTTCAATATTTAGAATTCTTCGCGCGCCCCCAATCATGTTTCCCGCGCGCGCGCAAGGCCAGCTGTTTCCGGCCATTTTGATAGTATTCAGACTGCTAAATGCGACTGAAAATTTGACATTTTAAAAAGGGTAGGTTGTTGTTTGCAACTACAAGCTTATGCTTGTTATCGTAATGCGTCATCGAGCAATTAGTTCTTACAGGAGATTGGTAAGAATTGTTATGAATAACTTGATACACAATTTCGCTGTAGGCAGGTAAATAAATCATCTTAAATAAGACACGCTTGAAAGTATTATTTGAGCACATCAATAGTACCGAAAGCTTATTTTTTTAAACTTGTTTGGAATACCCACCGCAGTCCTTTCTTACTCCGCGAATGCCCCAAGATACTGGATGCGTAGCGTATTAAAACAATTATTTTAACCTAGCATCAGTACCTACTCAATCACTTATGGAAGAAAATCGGTAAAATGTAGACACGCGATTTGATTATATTTACACTTTATAATGTTGAAAAGAATATAAAGATACATATACATTATGTTTTACTTATTATTTATTGGGTTTAAAACAGGGCAAGCTGTTCTATTAATAATTTATAATAATTTTATTCGTACAATACCTAAAGATGTTTTGAATTTGAGTTTTTACCTTTTTAACATTAGCTACACACAGGAAGACTTGAGAAAAATAATTTCTTTCAGGGCTCATGTCGTCTTTTGGGGATGCCGTGTGGATGGTATTTTTATGGAAAGGATGGAGAGGAAGTTTTAGATGGTAAAATGAGAGGCTGGTAGCAATCTGAGGTTAAGTGTGTCCAGGTCATCCGCCGCCAATACCTAGAACTCGGGGCCCCTAATTAGTCATTAATCACTTCGGGTGAATTATGACAGAGTTGACAATGTTTACCGGGGTGGCGGTACCCATTCCCGTTTCCCAAATTGTACCAAAATGTACCCAAATTGCACACCTATAGATATTTTTATTTATTTATTTGAACATGAAAGTACAGAAAAGTACATGAAAGTACATAAGAAAACTTTTACTGTCCAACTAGCAGATTTCCCCTTTTAGGACAGTCAAATTGCCTAGTTTAGGTCACATTAGGTAGCTCAAAGTTATCGTAATCATTTAAAATATCACAGTAATATCAATGTAGGACTGTACATCAATGTTATAATACATTACTTTTGTACTAAGTATGCCCAGGAACTATTTTAATGTGTGTTTTTGTTCTCTGCTAATCAAGTCATTACTCAAGTTAGTAGATAATAGTAGACAACAGTAGACACAAGACAGTAGTCCCAAAATTGGATGTACCAAAACCTCATTGCTGACTTAGCAAAAGATTGATTTTCCCATTATAGATTTTTGACGTGGTTAGTGTGAGTGTGATTCAACAAAGAATAGAATATTAAATTCTGTTTAATTTATTTATTTATAAAAACGCCCATAGGGCTTCTACATACATGTTTAAACAAAATTCAGGAGATAACATAAAATATAAGAAACAAAATATAGGTGATAGAAAATATAAGAGTTGACACAAAGTAGGTAACATAGAATATAAGTTAAGTAAAAATAGATATAAAAATAATTTATGAAGTAAGTAGAAATAGTTGGCAAATACGTCATTTGAATAGGGCTTTTACATATAGCGCAGTACATATTTTTGACAAAATACAGGAAATAACATAAATTCGAATTGTTGTCAAATACATCCATATTGTTTAAATATTTTTTATTTATTTTTTTATTTTTTTATTTGTTTATCTCAAAAATGGTACATATAAAGTAGTACTGGTCTTCCATTAAAAGCATTTGCTTGTGGATGGAAGAAGAGTTTACATTCTATATATATTAATACATTTAAACAGTCACGTGCGTTACATAAGTAATTAGTGCAGTTAATACAAACACATCGCAATTTTTAACTAAAAGACATCCATGCATTCCATAAGAGTAAAAACCAGTAAAAACATTTGTTACCGAGACTGTGTAAACGCTGTATTGGAGAATGCAAACTATAGTTGTAATGAGATGTATGTATATAAAATGTTAATATTTGTCTAGTTGTTCGTGTAGGTAGGTACGTGAAGTTTTATTAATTGCAGGAGTTCACAACACAATTTAATAATTTTAATAAAAAGGTTAGGTCGTTTATTTTTCGTTTGTTTTCTAAATGTGGAATATTTTAAATATAAAACATAAGTATATATAAATAGATATTTATATATATTTAAATAAAATAAAGTGGAAAAAAAATTTATATTTGTTTTATTATAATATATTAAATAAAATGTTAAAATATTTATGAATATTGTAAAGATTTTAAATCAAACCATTCAGTGAAGAGGGGAAAGAAATGATGGAGGTAGAAGGCTTCTACCTAACTATAACGATCATACGATCTCATACTTGTACCAATTGGATTTAAATTTACATAAAGGCAGCTTTTTTGTGCGGTAACAACTGGTTTGAACAATTTAAATAATACATTTGCCACTTTAACACAACTTCATGTGAATGCGCCACAGTTTTTGTGATGAAACTTTATAAACACAATCAGTTAATGCCTGCCCTAGCGATCAAGGGGAATTTCTCAGGGCTGTGAAAAATAATCGTCCTTACAGTGTAAGAAAATAAATTGATGTAAAAATTGACAATAAAAATGCACAACTTGAAGAAAATTTGTAACAGTTTCATGGTGTATTTTTTTATATATTAACGCCCGGCTTCCCGCATTTCTAATGATTTATTACACATTTTTCTTAAAAAGTTTTAAGGCCCTTAATTTTTTTTTGTTATTTTCGAAGATAATGCATTCCCCACGCCGAAACGGCAATTACTTGAAATTCCCTCGATAAAAAATTGCAAAGTATGCTCCAAAAATTATTATAAACACTTTTTTACAGTTATTTTACAACTTATATATATGAAAAAATTCACAGTGTTTTTTTTAATGCTATTTTAGACGTTACCCACGAATTTATGCTCTATTTTAAACGAGTCGTGTTTTATTAAACATTTTCACAATTTTCGCTTAAATATTATCGTTTTAATATTATCGCGCCTTCTCTAACATTCGTATTTACAGATCTCTTCTTCTTCTTTTTGAGCGGGTACCCCGGGCCAACTAGCGAGGACCCGGCATGCGTCGCAATTCCACAAAGAAAGAAATTGTTTCTCCCTGCTTTGTTTCCCTCCCGCGTCTCTTTTCCTCTCACGTTTCCCTTTCACCTTCTCACTTCCACTCTCCCCAGTCCCCTCGTCACGCGAATCACCTCTCCTCTCGGCGTTTCCCTCCTGCGAACCCCCTCCTTCATTCCCCTTCCCCCCTCCTGGATTGCCCTCCCTCTTCCGGATTCCTTTCCCTCTCCTCCCTTTTCTCCCTGCCGTTGAACTACATGAAATACACACATTTTTCAAACAATTCGCGTGCCATCTATTGCATATTTTTTAATAGTAAGAGCTGCAGCATTACTTGGATAAAGAAAGTATGTTTTATGTTTTCTTTGTCCGGTTACGGTACCGTAATAGTGGATCGTTACGGTAATAATAAAAGCGCTCATTGGGACATGTCATGATAAAATTAAGTAGGTAGACATTTTTCATACATCTTCTCCCTCACCCCGCGGCTTCAAATTGTTCTCAAGCGCTGTCGCCTTTTAGGTTCACGTTATGTTATACGACTACATACATCCCTGGGCGTTATGCATGTTGCTCCCACACGCATTACAAATTCTGCTGCTCTTCAATAACGCTTAACTTCACATAAAAAAAATTAATCATGTTTGGTATATAACATATTTCCGAGCGAGATAGAATCTTTATCTATCATGTTAATTTAATGTAGGAAGGAAACGTAGCTCTTTTCATGACATTTTAGTACATGCGCTTTTAATTAATAATAACAATATTAAGTTATCTTTATTGTAAAAGAACTGCAACCACAACTGCAAATACAGTGTTAAACGTATAAATATATATTAAAAAAATGAATTGCTTGTTTGTTTGTTGTTTATGTATTGCTATATTATTGAAAAAACGGATCACCAACTACAGAACGCGACTAGCCTCGAGCGAAAATAGTCTTGTGATGGCAGCATTCCACTTCTTGCAGGGTCCCATCTACAAGCGATGGATCCACTTCCTGAGGACATAGATTAAACAAAAAGTTTTTATTTTATTTTTATTTATTATTATTATTATTTTCTTTTACAATGTAAATATATTTTTATGTATCCTCTTTATATTTTTACTTGATTATTATATATGTATAATATGGAACTCGTGGGACTGCACCACCCTCCCCGATATCTGGAATAAATGATTAAAAAAAAAAAATTAAGCTTAGGAAATGTTTGAAACTTTCAAAATATCTTCTTTCCACCCTGGAGAAGGTTTCTGGATTATTACAACCACTTGATAATACATCAGTTCGCTCATTATATATGGGATTGGTTACGTATGCATTCGCAGACTTGGTGGGTAGCAAATGTCAAAATCCTGAAATTATCCCACCTACCCAATCTTCCCATCCTAAAATGTTACCATGAACAATGCAATTGTTGCAAGAAAAGTACTTCACTTTGAAGAGGTGACAGTGTGCTTAGTGTAAATTAGTATCTCAGACAGGGCGCATATATCATAACGACATCTGTGTAGAATTACGATTATAAATCATTAAAATTTCGAAATTAAATTTAAGATTCAAGTGTATACCAGAACCTGGAGACCAGTGAGGCCCCATCTACAACGGTGAGTCCTTTTTCCTTTTATCTAATCTGGGCTTATCTTATTTTCCAGAAGCCCAGATCTGAACCATCGATAGATACTATCCATCAGGTTTTGCGAGTGTATGCATGTCGTCCCATATAACTTAGCGAGCATCGTAGTTTCGGGACTGGTCCTTCGGGGTGTTGCGTAGGGCTTCGCTCTGCAGCACTTCACAGCCAAAAGATACAGTGAAGTCGCAGTTTCGCGACACCAACATCTGAAAAGTTTTTTAAGCATTACAATAAATCTTACGAAACTGTCAACCATGTCACACTTTGAGAATTACATTTTGCAAACCAGCGATTGTCCTTAATCAAAATTCAATTTTCGAATAAAATTTTCAAATTACTAAATTTAATTGAAGTAGGTACTCAACTATGTTTGATACTCACCCAAATCGAATGCTTTGAATCTAATCAAGAATTATAGCTATTTAAAAAGGTAGCTACGCAAGGTACCAAATTTGATTGATTGTTAATATATAAAAATTAATGTTTCTTTGTTTGTCCTTCATTCTTGCGTTCCTAAACTATTCATCCGATTGCGATGAAATTTTGGAAAGTTGTGGTGCGCACGCCCAGGGAGAGGGGGAGGAGAAGGCAGGGAAGGTGGAGAGGAAACGTAGGAGAGGAAAAGGTCGTGGGAGGGATAGGGGAGGCGGAGAGGGAACGGGGACGAATGCGAAAGGATACGCACGGAGAAACCATTTCTACATTTAAGTGGGATTGCAACACATGCCGGGAACTCGCTATTGGTTTAAAAAGGAGATAAATCAACACCTTCTGGATAAGACCGGCTGTGAATCAATACGTAATGTTACAATAAAACATAATATATACACAGTAGTTAAGTAATATGTACAAAACAGAAACGCATAGTTTATAAGTGAAGGTTTCTCATAGGTGAGGCGGTGAATTTGCAAATTATTTTATAATAAACTATGTTAATTGAATGGTTTGGCTAAATCAATAACTTCGAATTTGGGTTAGTGCACCGGTAAAGGTCCTATCATACCACTAATAAGAAACAACTAATAAGAAACAGATAATTTTTTTGAAATTCGATTGTTTCTGTGACATGTACAAAAACATTTTTCAATGAAAGTTTTTTTACTTTGCAATACAATTATTTATTTAAAAATGTTTGAATTTCGAAAAAAATATTTATCATTTTAACTTGTCATGTAGAATCCCCTCCCGAAGTTAGGGCGAAGTTGGGACTTTTCCCCCGAAAACCTTTTATCTATAATATAAGAAAACACACTTTTCCGAATGTTACCTTATATTACACAAAAAAACTAAGAATAACTAAGAGTCCAGGTGTGCCCTTGTGGTCGAAGGGTAGGGCTATCGACTAGCAATCCGGGAGTCGCGGGTTCAAATCTCTGCATGCGCAAGTAAATTTTATTTAATTAATTTTGTGTTATTTCACAATTTTTTCATAAAAAATAACATATTGTATATTTGAGGCATGCAGAGTGGAAGATTTTCTCAGTATCACCGCATTAGACCACCATTCAAAATTGAAACGCTGTTTGAAATGTCTTTAGCCATGTTTGATGATCAGTTCTGAATCCCCACTTTCCTACTCCACATCTCCTTCCTCTCCCCATTATCTTCAGTTTTACTAGCTCCAGACGGTTGGGAGTAGTTGGGACGCTTGTAACCACATTAAAGAGTAAATAACCCTCACGCTAAACTAACCAATTAGAATGAAGTTAAAAAACATAGAAAAGTGTTAATTAATTATAATTGGATTAAGAGGGAATAACCAGACAAAACCGGAAATATGTTTTTTTTTTTTTTTTTACATGAATACCGCACAAGAGTCCCAACTGCTCCCGTCTGGAGCCAGTGAGACTATGGCATCCCCAATTGGGGTATGTTGTGAGGCTGAAGGTAGAGGGGAGGGGAAGGAGATGAGGAAGAGGAAGGTGGGAAGTACCTGGCTATTCAGATCTGGTCACCAAACACGGCTAAAGCCATTTCAAGCAACGTTTCAATTCTGAACGGTGGTCTTACACCAGGGCGATACTGAGAGTATCTTCCACTCTGGAACGTGTCGCAAATATACTATATATTATTTTAAATGAATAAATTGTGAAATAAAACAAATTAATCAAATAAAATTTATTTGCCACGCCGGGATTCGATCCCGCGACCTTCGGAACGCTAGTCAAACGCCTTACCGCTGGACTACGCCGGCCGTCATTGTAATTTTTAAATCAAATTTTAGACGTATTGACTTTTTTCCACAACAAATTATAAATTGATTTCGAAAGACTGTTCTTTTATCTAGGAAATCTATTTTAAATTTTGAGAAAATGTGTTTATTTTTAGTACAGTAAGGTTTTACGATTTGTTAAATTTTCAAACAAAATTTTGTATTATACAACATATATTTCAAATCATATAATGATGCAGTAAAATAAATCAATAAATTTTTTGGGAAAGCTACTTTTCAGAATTTTAATTTTAGTTAAATAAAATCATAAAAAAGATATGCGCCCTTGTTTTGTGACGAAAATACTTCAATTTGTCTATTTACTTACAGTCTTACAAACTAATGTATTTAAAAAAAAAATACATTCTTATTTTACTTAGAAATTATTAAAAAATTATAAATACGTATGATCAAAAAATAATTACAAAAAGTATATAATTTTAATTGTTTTATCATCACGAGTTTGAGCTTTTTTGAATGTGGGTATATCAAAGGAAATTTGTTATTATGATAAAATGCTGGTATGGAGAATTATTAATCTTTCTCATCGGAACCGCCCTGTACCGTTGCAAAGGTACGATCGCAAGATCATCGTTCGACGAAATTTAAATTCTCGGCAGCTGGTTAATGGCTCTTAAGGGGATCCAATAGTCCAGGGAAAAATCGAAGTCGGAATTCACGCCCATTGTGGGAGGAGTTTAAAAATATTTGAGAAAAAGCTTTTGGAACGGTTGAAAAAGGTATTTGAGAATTTTTTTTTACAGGTTGATTTCGTAAAGACCTAAAAAAAACATTAACTCCTTTTTTACACATTGTTTATTGTAATAACAAGGAAATTTAAAATTGATTTCACGGAACCGAGCGACGTGGAGTCACACGTCCGCTCCCTGCTCCGGCCAGGGGAGTTTTGAAAGAAAGTAGGGTGTGGCAAGCCAGTAGTCCTTCGGTGAACGACATAAGGGTCAATTTGAAAATCCGCATTCGTCGGCTGCCAGCCATATTGTGAAATAACAACGCAAATATGCATATTTTATTTTATTTTGTGAATATCGGGCGTAAATATCATATTTTTTTGCCATTATCATAAAAGAAACTAAATTTGCTACAATAAGCAATAAAACCATATCCGAAAAGATGGTCGTAAGTAGGAGAGTTTGCACTTGAAAGTGTTTTTTTAAAGACCTGTTACTTTATTTTTTTCTAGGCTTATTAAAAGACTTATAAAAAAAATGACCGATATTTTTAAGGGCCAAGATATGTTCTACACGCATTATTTAATTGAAGCATTTATAATATTTCTAAGCGATCAAATTTTCAAAACAAAAACACATGATTTTGTGTGATTTTGCATTATTTACTATGGCTTCATCTTAAGGAATATAAAAAGGTTACCTGCCTATGCCACTAAATATACTTTAATAATAAAACTTAGTCATTTGTATCATTTTTAATCGCCATAAAAAACGCTAAATAAATAAAATCTTCTGTTAATTTACTTTGGGAAAGAAATAAAACATGTTTTGCGGATAAACCTAACTTACCTGTAAGCATTCTCTAGTGAGGTATGTATAATATTTATGTAACAATGTTTCTTCCGACAGCTTTAAAACTTCTTTGTAAAGTCAATCAAACTTAACAACTAACATCCGGACTTCCTGCGTCCATATAAGAACCTGAAATTCCTTACAAATAATCAAATTCGCAGGCCATTACGCCTCAGAAAGCGGCACAAAATGTATGCTGTGTAGGTACTTCAGTACCTACTGTTGAACTTGAGCAACAAAATGGTCTCTTGGCCTTTAGAAGACGGGGCAAGGAATAGTGTTGCTACCTCGATTTTCAAAATAAAGCTAGATGTCACCCGAAAATAAGCTAAACAGAGCTAAAATCTTGTAAAATCTGAGGTAAATACCAAGTTTTCAATACGAAAATAACCGCTTTCTTAAGAAATAGCTCTTAAGGTGGTCCAATAGTCCAGGAAAAAATTGAAATCGGAATTTAGGCCCCTTTTTGGGAGGAGTTTAAAAATACCTGAGATAAAGCTTTTGGAAAGGTTGGAAAAGGTATTTGAGAATTTTTTTACAGGTTGATTTCATAAAGGCCTGTAAAAAACATTAACTCATTTTTACGCATTGTTTATTGTAAAACAAGGAAATTTAAAATTGATTTCACGGAACCAAGCGACGCGAAGCCCAAACGTCTATTCCCCGTTCCGGCCAGGGCCGAACTGATGCAAAATGGGTGTGGCAAGTAAGTAGTTCTTGGATGGACTGCATAAGGTTCAATTTGAAAATCTAAATTCGTCGACTGTCGGCCGTATTATGAAATAACAACGCGAAAATTGATATTTTATTTTATTTTTTGAGTATAGGGCGTAAACATAATTTTTTTGTGATTATTATAAAAGAAACTGAATTTGCTACATTTAACAATAAAATCAGATCCGAAAAGTGGTTTAAAAGTAGTTTTATAGACTTAATACATTATTTTAGATACTCAGATGAGTACCGCCGCCCCGGGAACCATTTATTGGATAACCAATACCTCTGCCATAGGTCACGCCGAGTGAGTGGTGCCCGGGTTGTGGGGTGAGGTTTGTCAAGGTATTTGCGGCCGATGCGTCTGCCCACCTGATGCGTGGCAGGTCGGATCGAGAGAGACTGGTTGAGGAGATCTTTTACCAGAATCCCTTGACCCTTCGTCTTGCACCGCAGCTGAAAAGATGGATTCATACGTCCATCACTCGTGGAGACATTGACCCCCAGATTCCTATTTCCCACACCTCACATCTATTTCCTTCCCAGAAATTTCTTCCTTTCCTCAAGAGGGAATAACCAAACAAAACCGGAAATATGTCATTTTTAAATCAAATTTTAGACGTATTGACTCTTTTCCACAAAAAATAATAAAATGATTTCGAAAACTGTTCTTTTATCTAGTGATTTTTTTTTTAAATTAGAGAAAATATGTTTAATTTTAGTACAATAAGGTTTTATCGTAAGTCGTTGGCAGATTTGAAAAATTTTGTATTATGCAACATGCATTTCAAATCATATAATCATGCAGTAAAATAAATCAATAAATTATCTGGGAAACCTTTTATTTCAGAATTTTATTTTGCTTCAAATAAAATCATAAAAAAAAGATTCGCGACCTTGTTGTGTGACAAAATACTTCAGTTTGTCTATTTATTTACGATCTTACAAACTAATATATTAAAAAAAAATATACTTATTTATTTAAATATGACATTATTGAAAAATTATAAATACTAATAATCAAACGTTAATGACATAAAGTATATACTTAATTGTTTTATCATCAGGAGTTTGAGTATTTTTGAATGTGGGTATTTATCCAAGCAAATTTGGAATGAAATAAAATCGATATTGAGTCATTATATTAAAATGCTAGCATGGAGAATAATTAATCTTTCACATCGGAACCGCCCTGTACCGTTGCAAGGTTACAATCGCAAGATCATCATTCGACGAAATTTAAATTCTCGGCCGCTGGGTAATGGCTCTTAAAAAAACCCTTTACACATCCTCCGCTAAGATGACCGTGAGGCCCTAAGGGAAATTATTTTCCTCAGGGCCTCCTGTGTAAGCTGACGGCTTCATTTTGGAGCTAAATCTATTTCTAAAGGAGCTGAGTTGGCAACACTAGTAAGGAAGGAAGCGTGATGGGAGGGAATAAAAATTTATTATGAAAGTCGTAAAATTAGCCAGTGTAGAATTCCTTATGCCGAGCTTATAAAGGCCCTCTGAAAGCACTCGCGTTGGAGTCATGTAAGGAATGCCCATTGCTTATTCTGCAATAAACATTTCAGCAGCAGAAATAAGTCCAAGAAATTAATTCCCATAGGTTAATGACTATGATGAACATACCACCTTTTCCAATGTAAAGTTCTGAAAGAATAAAATTTTATTGTGCGTAGTTTTTAATGTTGATTGTTGAGAATTGTTGCTTTTTGTTATGAACTTTTCAAATCCTTTCAACCAACATGAATAAACTAAAGTCATCGTGCCGCACCCATTACAAAGTTAGAGCACTGCATTAGGTACAAGGGTACCTAATTAAGTTGTAACATTTTAGTATTGAGAAATTTTATTTTTTACTGAGTGAAAAGGGATCGTAAACTTTTAAGCGTCTTATTAACCTAAATACTTTCATCAACACCTTTATAATAACCTTTCCATTTTTACCAGGTGCCAATAACTAGCTTTTCCACGTACAGTACAGTTAATCACATATCTGTACAGATGGAGCATTTACTAAAATATTGAAATTTCATATTTTCTTGGTGTTCTTCTGCAAACAATTCGATACCTGAATGTTCTTCCTTCTACAACATGGGTTTCTTCAAGGCCTAGGTTTATTTCTTCCTATCCTCAAAAAGATCGTCTACCCAGCACTCCCAAATATGACACAGACCCTGAAAGATTTCTCGCAAAGCCTCCTTTGTAGACTTAAGATGAAGCCATGCGAATTAATGCAAAAACCATACAAAATCATGGTTTGAAAATTTGATCGCTTAGAAATATTATAGATGCTTCAATTAAATTCTGCAAGTAGAACACATTTTCGCCTTGGCAATAAGCGCCTAGTTTTTGTAAGTCTGGAAAAAAATAAAGTATCAGGTCCATAAAAAATATTTTCAAATGCCAAAGTCTAATGAATCATATATAAATTAAATGAATCATAACTAATGAATCCATTTTCGCATAAAATTTTATCATATAATGTGGTAAATTAAGTTCCTTAGAAAACAATCGAAAAACATTTTAATATTTGTGCCTGAATTTCACAAAAAAAGAACAATGCAATTTCGCTCTTTTTTTTGGCGTTCAACGAATTTGGATTTAGAATTAAACCTTATCCTTTACGCATAAATACTACATGTACATTTTTGTATTAGTTAACGCCCCGCCACGGTGACGTATGGAAGTCCGTGGCTTCTACTTCGCTTGATTCCGTGCAATCGATTTTATCTCCTTGTTATTGTAATAAACAATGCGTAAAAAGGAGTTAATATTTTTTACAGGCCTTTACGAAATCAACCTGCAAAAAAACAACTCTCAAATACCTTTCCAAAAACGTCTTTTTAAATCCCTCCCAAAAAGAGGCGAGGATTCCGATTTAAAATTTTTCAATGATTAGTGGATCACCTTAACACAAAAAAGCATTCTTAAAAATAAAGATTTTTTTAACTGTAACGGCAATGGGACTGGCATCTGGTATGAAAGAGATGGCACGGGAGAGCTAGAAGAAAGGACTATAATATGGTGTTAATGGTTGTCCAATGCCTCTTCTTCATAAACTGTTTCTCGAAATAATACAGTGTGTTAATTTTTATGACAGTCTAATGTCTTTATTTCCACCATTACAATTCTTGAAGTAAATAATGACATTACACTAGGTACATAACTACCCAGAAAATTTAACTATGGTGTAATGCTTTTCAGGATTTGCGGATGATTTGGCACTCGTCAGCGACTCCCAAGGTAATTATTAAAGACTCTAATGCAATAATCATTGTCTTGGATATAAATACCGATAAGATAAAGTGGATGACTGTTTCCAAGAAAAAAAAATAAAAAAAACAACGCTGTTATGAATAATCTTCATGCAGGAGAAGATACAATCGAACAAGCGCACCAATTTACTTACCCCGCAGTGAACACGAGAGATTGAAAAAACATGAAGCAGAAATTGAAAACTATGATTTTTATCTCAAATAGGCGTTAAGGATCTCATTTCTACTGCATTCGGTTCACTTGTAACCTTCTTCTGTCAGTTTCATGCCTCACTGCTGCATCAGGGTTGGTTAGATCAGCAAAACTCTATTGTTGCTTGCTTACTTCGATTCCTTTGACAACATTTTAAGTAATACGATCATTTTGGTGCATCAGTTAGCGAATTTTCTGTACTTAATAATTTGTCAATGTCTTCATCAACCTTCGAGCATTTCGCGAACATACATAAGTAAACAAAGTTCAACCGCTTGCTCCAATGATTCGAGGTTCACAATTCACAACTTATAATATACTATAATAGTATACTATAGCGTAAACTTCTGAATATTATGTTAATAAATATAGTTAGTAGGTAAATACAAACACTGCAATTAAAATAATTCAAAAGCTTGCCTGAATTATCCATACAAATAATTCCCATTTTCAAAAAGATTTCCCTTAAATTCAAATCAATTCCGAGTTCAATCAACCAAAGCTACAGACATAACCGAAATTTGTTTTTGAAAATTAATGTGGAGTAATTTAAAATTACAGTGTTTCTAAAAAAAACGATTGATCCGTCACCCGGCCATACAGTTTAACATTTTTTTACATTAGCTCCTCACGGGAGGCCCTGAGGAAAATAATTCCCCTCAGAGCCTATGTATCTCTGGGAATGCTGTATTGAAAATTGAAGAAGATAATAATAATAACAAACACGAGGAACACAATAAGAAACAAGAGGCAGAGTGTTACCTTTTTCTGAAATTTTAAAACTAACTATGAAGCTCATACACCCATAAAAAGACTACCTCATTTTGGTAATAAATTTGGGAATATTGTAGACATGTTGAAAGATTCCCTATTAGTTATAAAACGAAGTCTTTATAGTCACTTTACTGAGATGTATGATTTCACGACTCCGTAGTGAATACACTTTTTATTTTTATATATCTATGCTTCTTTATACATATTTCGCTTTCTGTACTACACACTATTAATTTTAATTTGTCTTAATTTAATCATAAATCATTATAAATTGTAAAGTACGTACCTAACACAACTGTATTACTTGTTTACTTTTATTTGTAAAAGCCCACAAGGGCCTAAATAAATAAATACATAACAAAATCGTTAAATGAAACGTAAAAATAATTACAAAAGTGTAGAAGTAAATAATAATAACTAAATTGTAAAATTAAAGTAAACAGTAATTACTAAATTGTAAAATTGTAGTAAATAATAAGAAAATTGTAAAATTGAACCAAGTACTGATAAGAAAATTTTGAAATTGAACCAAATAATCATTACAAAATTGTGAAATAGAATAGCTACCGTATTCAGGAGAATATTCATGATTTTAAAACATCCACTCTTCAGTTTTGTAATGAGGCAACGTATTTTCGGTAACCGGTTAAAAAAGAACATGAAAATATAATAGGTTAAGTTAAGTTTGTTTTTCTTTTTCTTCAGCCTTCACTACTTTTCTTCAATATTCCGTTTTATCGTCCTCCTATTTGGTCACGTGTTTGTCATGGAATCATATTTTTTATTTAAGAAAGGGCATGATTGTTTCCGTGACTTCTGAAAGGAATAATTTCCGCTGGCTTCTCCGCCAGTCCGATAATTCGGGGCCATTGTATCTAATTAACTGTAATTAATTAACAATAATGAATACTGAGGCGAATCGTTAGACGAAACCCAAACGGCGTTGAAACGAAGGCTCTAATTAAAGCACGCTTCGTCATAATGACTGACAATTATTCATGCAAATTGGGAGATTATCTTCTCATCGACAGATTTCTGTTCGGTAATAATACACGTGTGGTGCAACGTTCGACAGTTGCTCGAGTTAGCTGGCCGCCAATAACAATGTAATACGAGAGTATTTAAATTTGTTAAATATTCCGGTGATTAAAATTTAAGTAGGCATTACCTTCTCAGGGGAACTTAAATAAACTCTCGCCGTTAAAATAAGTTTTCTTTAAGATGGGCGCCAACTGGAATCAGTAACCCATATTTTATATATGTTATTAGAAAGATGAGATTCAATTTAATAGTAATAACTTATTTAAGTTTATAAACTCCATTTGAATATTTAAGATGAAAATAATATTAACTCTCCAAGAAATACGAACCAGGCGAAGACACGGAAAAAAGTGGCGATCGCAACAGCCTTGAATCCAGATCCTCTAGTTTAGTCTTACCGGGTCCAATATTCTACCAATTGAGCTATGAACTGAAACATAATAATATTTGCTCATTTCTATATACCTCATATTTCAATATTATTCTCAATTAATTCCCTCATTTTTATTGGCAGCCATCTACGGAAAGATTGCAAAATTCTTAAGAGAATAAGGTACATATATTGTTAGAGACATTTGCTACCGTTACCTTTTTATTTTGTGTTTTTTTTTGTTTCACGTTTCGTTTAGATTTATTAGTAACTAGCTGGTCCCCGGCATGCGTTGCAATGCCATTTAAAGAAATAAAATTTTTCTCCCTTTATTTCCTTTCCCATGCGTCTCCGTTCCCTTCTCACGTCCCCTTCCCCTCCCGCTTTCCCCTTCCACCGTCACCACCTTCTCCCTCCCTCGTCACCACCCCCCGTGACCCCCACCACCTTCTTTACCCCTCCCTCCTTCCTTCCCTCCCTGCCGCTAAAATATATGCGACATTGATTTCGTAAAGGCCCGTAAAAAACATTAAATCCTTTCTAACGCATTGTTTATTGTAATAACAAGGAAATTTAAAATTGATTTCACGGAACCAAGCGATGCGGAGTCTAAGGACGCCTATACCCCATCGCAGGCGGGCCGAACCGAAACAAAATAGGTGTGACAAATGATAGTTCTTACGTTGATGGCATAAGGTTCACTTTAGAAATCCAAATTCGACGAGTACCTGCCGTCTTGATTGACGTCAAGAATAACAACGCTATGCATATTTTATTTTATTTTGTGAAGTTCAGGCATAAATATAATTTTTTTGTGATTATTATAAAAAAAATGAATTTGTCACATTATACAATAAAACCATATCAAACAAAGGGTTTATAAGTAGGAGAGTTTGCATTTGAAAGCGTTTTTTATTGACCTAATTCTTTGTATATTTTTAGGCTTATTAAAAGACTGGTTCTTGTGCCGATGGCATAAGGTTCACTTTTAAAATCCAAATTCGTAGAATGCGGGCCGTATTGATTGATGTCTAAAATAACAACGAGAAAATGCATATTTTATATTATTTTGTAAAGTTCGGGCGTGAATATAATTTTTTTGACGATTATTATAAAAGAAACTGAATTTGACACATTAAACAATAAAACCATACCCCAAAAGGGGTTTATAAGTAGGAAAGTTTATTAAAAGACTTTAAAAAAAATTACCAATATTTTTAAGGGCCAAGATATGTTCTATACGCAGTATTTAATTGAAGCATCTATAATAACTTCTAAGCGATCAAAATTTTAAAACAAAAATACATGATTTTGTATGATTTTGCATTATTTCGCATGGCTTCATCTCAACAAGTACTGTGAGAGAAAAGCAGCGAATCGTATTACGATTTTCCCGGCCACTGTTTACGGATTATCCTTGAGCTGTAATTACGCTGGAATCAGATTGCATTGTGAGATTATGTATTCAAATTCTGCATCAATTTCGTCAGCTTTAAGTTGTGCAGAAACAGCCCGAACGAACAAAATATCCACGGGACATGCGAGTTTGTGATAAATATTGTCCGCGGACACGCTACTTACACGGAACTGAGCTTGAGTTCAAAATCATTTATTTTTTTTTAAATAAATATAAATATAAATATAAAAATATCAGTTTGTTTCTGGGTTTGTATATATATTTTTTTAAATTTTTTATTAGTCACAAAAAGATACATAAATTACAAATAAATTTTATACAGTAATTAATTACATAATAGAAGTATTTGATGTACCCCCATAAATAAGAAAGGAGTGTGAACTTTTACTACACAAAAAATGAAATCAAACACAAACCAAAAACAATAACAAAAATTCCAACAAAAATATACTGTGTTAAAGATACCTTTATGCCCTAATCGTTAATATTATGTGTATGTATGTAACCTATTTCATTTTAAATTAGAATTCTACCAGGCACCAGATAATCTTATGTCTTAATTGGATATTTTATTTTATCATTTCTCTTTTTTATTTCATATTTATACAAAATATATATGTAAGCTTATTATTCTGGTATGCAAACGTCATTTATAAGTAAACTTATTTTATTATTATTTTGTTAACTATGCAAGAAAACAACAGTAATAATCATACATTAATTGTTTATTTTATTTTATTGTTTCTGTTATCTTTATAGTTCTCATTAGTAGTAATTTTTTTATGAAATGCAAACACCAGTTCCCTTTATAAATCATGGTTCATGTATAATCACACTTATCCTTATTTGACTGTCCTAAACCAGGAATCATCCTAGTTGGACAGTCAAAACATTTCACAAATAATGTACATAAATGTGTGAATATTTTACTAAATAAAATTTATTATTATTATTATTATTAAATAAGCGGCGCTTGTATGTATGGGGGGTGTGTTATTATATTGGTTTTATTTGACATGATTCAGTTCAAGTTTTCAGTATAATTTTTAAGGTGAGTTTTAAATTCTTTTATATTACTTTTCATGTTTCTAAATTTTTCTGGCAATGAATTAAAAAATTTAACTCCGAGATATTTATGATTTAACTCTCCTATTGTTTTTTTTTACATTTTGGAGTAGGAAGTATTGAAGTTTGTCTAAGTTTTCTGTTATTTTAGTATTTCAGTTTCCGTCAAAAATACGTGTTTGTGATGATATCAAGGTAACAATTCAGAAATTTGTATTCAATGTTATAAAATTGTTTTAAAAGATGATGAGTAATATGAGGATATTTTCACAAACAAAATAGCGTTAAAATATAAAGAACATTTTAAATACATTTTCATCTGATACAAAAATTCTGATTAACGTGTTAAAAATGTTTGATTTTAAAAATGATCTAAAATAAAACAGAATTAAAAAAAGTTATATCACAAAATGAACTCCAAGCGTTGTGTAGATTCACTAGCTTTCACCACGAGTTTCCGGAAACCGTGTATTTAATAATGAAAATTAGTTCCTATACAGAATTAATTAGGAACTCCAGGGAAAAGCGAACGAATAACCGTAAACTTGTCTGTATGAATATTTGCTTTAGCTAAGTGTGTTTCAGGAACTTAATCGCGTAATGACCATGGAAAATTATCTTACACCCCCTCATATAATAAACCCTCACTACTTCGTTTGTTTTACGATATAATTATGGCGTCGCGTGATGTCTCATAGAATTAAAAGTATGTTGAAAAGACCTTAATCCAAACGGACATATCATTAGATTTAATGAAATGGAGAGTAGAAAACGACGTAAAAGTAACACGTGGTGGCGAAAAGCTTGGTCTGAGAAGTGTGAAAGTAACAGAGTAACACTTTCGTTAGGAAGAGAATAGACAAATAATTGATGAAAACCGAACAAAGATATTTATCATAGCCATCGAAATTAAAACTTGGGAGATGGGCCATGAACCATTAACTAGAGATGCCACGAATATTCGGCAACTATTCGGTATTCGGCCTATTCGGCTTCTCTTTATGTTTTTTTTTATATTCGGCCGAATACCGAATATCAAAAAAACATAAATTGTACATAAAATATTACAAAAAAAATTATTTAAAAAAAATCGGTTTATTTAATACTTAAAATCTATCAGTGGTAAGTTATAATAAGTGGTAAGTTATAATAAACGTGGAAGACACTCTCGGTATCGCTCTGGTGCTAGACTGGTGCAAAAATTAAAACGTGGCTTGAAATAGCATTAGTGTTTGGTGACTAGATTTGAATAGCCGGGTACTTTGGCATCTTATTCTTCCCCATCTCCGCCCTCTCTCCACTACCTTAAGCCTCATAACATACCTCAATTGTGGATGCCATAGTCTTACTGCCTACAGGCGGTTGGGAGCATTTGGGACTCTTATGTGGTATTCACATAAAAAGGTATTTTTTTTTTTTACATTAACTCCACACAGGAGGCCCTGAGGAAAATAATTTCCATCAGGGCCTACGTCATGAGGAAGCTGTGTGAAGGGTGTTTTTGAGGAGAAGAAGGAGTGAACATAGGTCTTTTAGGAGGGAGGAAACACTGAGGCCGGCAAATCGTTCCATAGCCGAGCTGTTGAACTCAAGAACAAGTCCTAGAAACGACCCGTTCTCTTGTGACTAATGTCAATTATTTTCTATAGAATGAACAGTATCGAAAATTCATCAAACCTTGAACGTTTATCTAATTACCTCTCGTTATGTGATCCTACTGAAATAGGCAGAAGCGTACTTGCAAATAATTTTAAAGATATAATTTTATAAATTTATAATTCACCGAAAGTAGGTAACGAAAATTCCGAAAAAAATAACTAGTTTTGAACACCCGCCCGCAGTCCCCTCTTACCCCACAAATGACCAAAGATACTGTGTGTACAGCGACGTTTATAAAATCCGTTTGAATTTCAAATCGCGACATAATACAAACAAAATCATTCAAACCAATCTTTTTTGATCCATCCATTACACCACTACACCAGCAAGAATCTCCTAAAAATGATTTACCTATCTACCTATCTACGGTACAGTATAATATTTATATAAAAGCCAAAGCCGGAAATGTAACGCACTGCTGCCTGATTTAAGGATCCACCAAACCAATGGCGGGCCACACCCCAACCTGGGACAGACCTACCTATCCAGACCCAGTACCTTCCCACACTATTCCTTTATGTAACGTGTATAGGCTGTGGAGTATTGTAGCTGGTAGCCGGTTACTCACCGCCATTTAACTGATTGGAAATGCACGGGGGAATCACCAGGCAACACCCTAAATATTGCGATGTTTGGTTCATTTCAAATTACTGTGCAACTTCTGGGTGCACCAAGCTCGATTAATTTGTATATGGTGCATAGATAATAGCAACGAAGGGAGACATGGCATGAAAGCGTGTATCAAACTGCACTGACTATCATTTAGATAAAATTAGAATAAATAGCCAGATACGCTGGAAAATCTGGGCATTCCTTAAGATGAAAAGGAGTTTAAGTTTTTTAAAAGCATTTACGAAATCAACCTGTAAAAACGATTCTCAAATTTTTTCTCCAACCTTTCTCTAACTAAAAAAGTCGTCTTAAGTATTTTTAATTCCCTCCCAAAAGGAGGCTGAGATTCCGATTTCAAATTTTTCAAGGACTAGTGGATCACCTTTAAACGCACAAATTATTACAATAATACTTACGGCCGTTGTTCCCAGTTTTTCGATCGATCAATCTGAGTCTCCGATCAGCTAAATGTTTTGTTAGTAACGCTCGATCCGCCTGTTGGTCGGAGAGTTCAGATACGCTACCAGCCGAGCCAGATCCCGAAAGCTCAACATTTATTTCGTATATTAAGTGCTTTAATGTCATCGATTTTCAGAGAAATGCGTACATATACGTCCATGAATATGTGCATGAATGCAACCAAAAGTTGATAGAATACCCTGTCATCGACAATGAGTCTGCCTAGTTTCAGCTCGATCGGATTTCGGGAAGTTGTTTAATTTCCACTACATTCATGCATTCATTAAAGCAAGAAAACAATAGTGAAACTCAAATAATTTGTAGATGTATTTAAGAAATACTAAACTCAAAACCTATTTTCATATACTAATGACATCGATGAGTAATGAAAACTGAACAATGAACATTAAAGATGGCCTCCAAGTGTACATGACGAAATTGCCAATTTTAATTTTAACGAATTAGCAAAGCTATTGAAATGTATTATTATATTTCCCCGGAGGCAGAAATAGTTTGCTCGTCCATTGTATAATTGAACTAATACGAACTGTTTTAAAAATAATTTGTGCTTATTGAGTGTATTGAAATGCTTACAAAACTAGTCATTTTATTAATAAACACAAAATTCTTTTAATAATTTGTTAAATAATCAGAAAAAAACATTCGTAACCTATGTTATCTTAAAAAATAAAATAAAATAAGTAAATAGTCAGAAAATCCCAGCAGGACTCTCCCGGAACATCTCATTGCACCGCAGTACTTCCTTTCCTAAAAAATCCTCAACACAGCATCCCCAAAGATGATGGGAATTATTTTCCTCAGGCCCTCCTATATACATATATTAAACTGGAAATTTGCACCACTTTCCAGAGATGGAGATTTGAGAGTTTTTCTCAGTATAGATGAGATTTTACTTGCAAGAAACACAACATTTTTTCTTGCATTTATCTATTCTTTTCCGAAAATTATAACGTTTAGCTTTTCTTGAAACCAGCTCGTTGACAGCACTGCCTGGACGAAGCGAACATGTTTATTTTTTAGTCAGTAGCTGTAATATGTTCAAGGGCTATTTGGCCATTACGGTAACGCTAATGCAATCATAATACGTTCAGGCTATTAAAAGTCCGTCATTTTATAGCACAATGGTGCAGGTACCCGCCACGGGTGTACACTGTACAGTCCGCCAAGAAATTGTAAACGAAAGTGGAGAAATTATTGGGAGGAAACAAGACATTATTTTTAAATTAATGGTAACACCAAGAAGGTTTGAAAAGAAGAATAATGTAATTTCAAAAAGCCCTATGATCTAATGACCACTTTAAACCATTTCTTTTTTCAGCCCGATTTCCATATAGGGACCAAAGACAAAATTTTTCGCTTTACGCGATCGCTATTTTCATCTCTATTTTTATATCTATGATTTCAGTTGGCACCACAACAAACAACATGGTTCATGTGCTGTTTGGAGTGATGCCAATTGAAATCGTAGATATGAAAATAGAGATGAAAAAAGCGATCGCGTAAAGCGAAACATTTTGTCTTTGGTCTCTTTGGTCGCACGGGAATCGGGCTGAAAAAGGAGATGGTGTAGGACCTACATAAGTTGATATTTTTGTCATCAACACCAAACGGTGTTCAGAAATTAGTGGTACTTCCTGAGAGGAGATGATTCAAGACAAAGATAAAGCAAGACAAACATCCCCGGGTTTGAAAAGAAAAACAGTGTTTTGAATATGTGCTAAAGAAGGAACCATAAAAGTTAATTTTCCAAGTAAACTGAGTAATGAACCAAAATAAAAACACTGAAGAGCTCATTTTTTAAATTACAGCTGCTCCAAATTTAGATTAATGCTTTATGATATTATATTTGACCAATGAAGGAAATTCGAACAAGCTAGAAATTATACAAAACAGAGCTTTGAGATGTATACTAAGGAAAGGCAAATATGCAAAAAATAATCTGATGAGAGAAGAGTTAAATTGGATTACAATATAAAAGAGAATGCTATTTAAAGTGTTATTTTTAATGGATTTTTATGGACGAAGAACTGAATGCCAAAATACTTTAGGGATTAAATTGTTTTTTATTAAAAATATACATAGTTATGAAACCAGAAATGTAAATATACAGAACTGTTAAATATGTAGAGGACTAAAAATATATCGTGAAATGCCTGAAAGTCTAAAGAGTACAGAAAGAATCAATGTTTTAAAAAAAGGTAAACATATTTTGAAAATATGCTTACTGTAAAAACATATTTTGAAAATATTGAATTTTACCTCATGAATATTAGTTTATACACTAATATAATACGAATTAACTCAATAAATAATTGTGGAAATAAATAAAATTAAAATAACCTGCCAATTTTTATTTATTTTTTATTTATTAAATTAAAGAAAAACATTTTGTACAAGAATTTGTATACCCACAAAGCTGTCATATAGCAGCTTGTCTGCAGGTTCCAACAATTCAAACATTCATAATAAAATATCCAAGAAAAAATTTGTAAATACATTTAAAGTTTTAAGGAAACATTAGAATAGATAGTAGAATTAGATAATTTAACTTACAACTACAAATATATCAGATATTTCAATATACCTACCTAATAAAAGCTATGTAGGCAGCTATATTAAGATATACAAAGATACATGGAGTTTTCATTCATCAACCATAGTTTTATCATTTTAGGACTCAGTCTCTCATTTTTTTCAAACTTCATGTTATTATTGATTCTATTGAAAATCACTGGTATCAGATACTCAAGAGTACGGCTTCCATATTTATTTAATATTCGAGGAGTTTTTAGGCCCTTTCCTTCTCTAAATCTTGTGGTATGTTTGTGTACAAGTAGGTGTTTGTAAGGGCTTTCCCCCATATTATCCATAATAGTAGTGAACCAATGGAGACCTTTTATTGTAAGTAGGCTCTCTGAGCCATACAGTAATTTTAAGTTATGTCTCTGTTTGTAAATCTTAGTTGTGACGATTTTTTTTATTATGGCGGTCTGTAAATTTTCAATATATTTAATGTAAGTAGTGCTTGCATGACCCCAAGTTCGAATACCATATCTAAGGATGGATTCGACCATAGAAAAATATATGAGTTTAAGAGTACAATGAGGCAAAATAAATTTTAATTTGTAAAAGTTACTAGCTAAGGATCTGAGCTGGTTACAAATTTTAGCCACTTGTTTATCCCACTTAAAATTGTTATCAACAATTATTCCCAGATAAGTATATTCATTTGTGAAATCTATTTTTTCACAGTCACAAACATTAACAATTCCTCTATGTATACAGTTAAAGCTATGAGCGGTTATTTTAGGAACATTCCACATTTTCAAACTTGGAGATTTTATGTACATGCATTTGGTTTTTTTAACATTAATAATTAATCCTACATCATGAGCCCATTTGAGAAGCTCGTTAAAATCTCTTTGCAATTCTTGTATAGCAATTTCAGGATTTTCATTTGATACAACAAGAGCAGTATCATCAGCAAAAATGAATCGACGAGCTTTTTTGAAAATCTTACACATAGCAATTACATATATAATATATAATTTTGGACCTAGAATTGACCCTTGCGGTACTCCTGATTTGATGTATCTTGATTTACTAATTATATTTAAAATCTTCACACTCATTTTTCTATTTGACAAATAGTTTTTAAAGAATAAGAGGAGTTTACCCCGGATCCCTATAAATTCAAGTACTTTAATTATTTGTATATGGCTGAGTGTGTCGAAGGCTTTTGAGAAATCAATAAATAGAACCAATACATGTTTGAAAATCTTCCACTACAATCTAAGAGGAAATACTAAGAGGAAAATGTTGGAACCTAATGAAAAACGAAGAGGAAAAAATGTGTTTGTGTGGTGATGGAGGATTTAGAAAGCCGAGGAATAGAACACACGACGTCTGGGAACACAAGGTCAACTCAGCCCGTGACCGGTCAACTCTAACTTGTTGCTACTTTTTAACACTTGGCAAGAACTTGTACGGATTTAAAATAAATTAGATGTTGACTAAAACGTTTAAAAATACGTTAAAGACACATTTTTAGTAATGTAATTTTTATTTTAAGGCGATCCAATAGTCCAGGAAAAAATAATCGGAATTCACGCCCCTTTACGATGGCATAGGGTTCACTCTGAAAATCCAAATTCGTCGACTGCCAGCCGTATTGTGAAATAACAACGTGAAATTGCATATTTTATTTTATGTTGTGAAGTTCAGGCGTAAATATCATTTTTTTGCAATTATTATAAAAGAAACTGAATTAGCATTATTATACAATAAAACCATATCCGAAAAGGGGTTTATAAATATGGGAGTTTGCACTTTAAAGTGTTTTTTTTATAGACCTAAAACTTTATTTTTTTCCAGGCTTATTAAAAGACTTGATGACTATGATTTTGCATTATTTAGTATGGCTTCATCTTAAAGAGTTATGCGGTTTTTTCTCTAAATGCCAAATTGTGAAATTCGGGAGTAGCGCATATTTGAATGTAATGGAATTTGTTCAAAAATTGCTGTTACCATAGTAATGAAAAAGCGCCATTTTATAAAGTTTCTAGCATATTTTGGCGGACTGTACATCGTAGTGTGGAATGGTTGTGTGGATTGGTTGTGTGGAATGGGACGCGGGTAATAGAGATCGCCTATCGGATAACGCCGGTTATCTGTATTTTCACCCGTGGCGCTATAATGGGCGCGAGCGGGAAACATCCATCCAAACCACGTTATGGTTTCTAAATTATAAATATCACAAATCGAAGGCAATAGTGATGAAGGTCCATAAAAACTGTAATTTAGTTTGACTAAAAACAAAATACTGTTTCCTAGCGTTGTCCGGAATGAAGCGTGGTGCTGTGGAAAGCCATCGACGAACTAGCTAAATATTTTGATAATCTAATATGATTTAACACGAAGCCATGCGAAATAATGCAAAATCTTACACTATCATGTGTTTTGTTTTGAAAATTTGATCGCTTAGAAGTATAATAGATGCTACAATTAAATACTGCGTGCAGAAAATATCCTGGCCTCAAAAATGTAAGTCTTTTAATAAGCCTAGAAAAAATAAAGTATTAGGTCTGTAAAAAAACAATTTCAAGTGCAAAGTTTCCTACATATAAACCCCTTTTCGGATACGGTTTTATTGTTTAATGCAGCAAATTCAGTTTCTTTTATGATAATCGCAAAATAAATTGATATTTACGCCCGATATTCACAAAATAAAATAAAATATGCATTTTCGCGTTGTTATTTCACAATACGGCCGACAGTAGACGAATTTGGATTTTCAAAATGAACCGTATGCAGTCCACCCAAGGACTACTGACCATTTTGCGTCAGTTCGGCCCCGGCCGGAGCGAAGAATAGACGTATAGGCTCCACGTTGCTTGGTTCCGTGAAATCAATTTTAAATTTCCTTGTTATTAGTATAAACAATACGTAAAAAACGAGTTAATGTTTTTTACAGGCCTTTGCGAAATCAACCTGTAAAAAAAATCTCAAATACCTTTTCCAACTTTTCCAAAAGCTTTTTCTCAAGTATTTTTAAACTTCTCCCATAAAGGAGCGTGAATTCCTGTTTCGATTTTTACCTGGACTGTTGGATCACCTTCATAAGTATTATCAGTACCAATTTTGAAAAGAGTTAACTGAGCTCGAATAATTTTACGCATTGCATAGGACATACAGATTCGTAGCAATATTTCAGAACAAGCAGGCAAGCATGGAAAATTAACCGAAATTAGAATTTTTAATTGTGAGTATTTTTTAATTGTTTGATGGAACTTCTATTTCTTTAGGGATTCTGCGCTGAATTTTTAGACAATTTTTCGTTTCAGTGATAAGTTATTGGAATGAACTGACCTGAACGTTATTCAAATACCCAAATTCGAAAAAAAATATTTGTTTGGATACCTTAGCAGTTTTGCCCCCAGGGTTATGGATAATTTCTAAATAAGAGATATGACAGCGGCGCTGTGACCGTCCACACGACAACACTGCATTTTTGTACCCATTATTAATTCCAATTTCAACCAATATGTGCCGCGGTGTGCAATATCGCTATCAGTGGCGTACATCGCTTTCCCAAATCGCTTTTTAACTGGAATTTTATTGTTTAAATTGAAACTAAAACATGCGACGATTCGACAATATTATTATGTCATTATGATAAATTATTCACGTAACGTTTTTCAATAATGTAATAATATGTTCTCGCAGAATAACCCTCGTGAATCATCACCATTCTTTCCAACCCTCCTCTACCCCATCCCTATTGGAAATTTACGTTCGATCTGTCCGACTTTTACATTACGAAACACGCCCTCATGGCATCTCTTGTTTTCGTCTTTATTATATTTGTGGTAGCATCAAAAAATGCTTGTGTGTAAGATTAAAACATAGTCTTTATGCTGGACCTGACATAAAGTTTAATTCTCAATTCGAAATTCGTTAATCGCCGCCCATATTGATTCATGCCGAAAATAACTTCGTGAAATTGCAATGTTTTGTTGTATTTTGTGACGTAAATATGAAAAAGGTTTCCGATTATTTTCTAAGGAACTTAATTTTGTTGTATAATTAACTTATACAATAATAACTTTACCAGAAAAGGGGTTCATTGGTAGGAGATTTTGCAGTTGAAAGCATTTTTTATAGGCCTGATATTTTATTTTGCCAGACTTACATAAAAAAAATATAAAAAAAATACTCGATTATTTCCAAGGCAAGTTCTAATCGGCATTCTCGATTTAAGCATCTACAATATTAAAAAGGCATGATTTTGTATGATTTCGCATTATTTCATCTTAATGAATATTTGCTGCGATCACACCAAATACATTTGTATTGAATACGGTTACAGATTATGAAACTACATCTTTATTATAATAAAAAAAACATTTTTATTATTATAAGTTCTAAGTTACATAATATTGTTAAAACTAAAAATAAGCAATTTTGCATAAAATTATTTTTTCATAGAAAAATTAGCTTTCGCTCCCTTGCCGTTCGTCCGCCGGCGTACCATCGGCGCAGGCCAAAATAATCACTAAAAAATAATTTTGTTATGCGATTTTAACACTTATGTATAAAGAAAACGTGTGAAGAAGAAGATCAGAATCGCTTGGGGCATTCTTGTTCATAAGGTATAAGATACCAACCCACCTAGAGCAGCGATATATTTTCTTTGAAATTGTTTATGACACGGCCTGGAACTTTTTCCCGCCGCTCGGCTGTCAAGATGGCGGCTGTCAAGTCTCGCGTCGCGGTCGATGAAATGATCGTAAAACGTATAAATTCATTATATAAACGCAAGTAATGTTATATTTATGTATAGTTTAGAATTCAAGAAATGTGTTTCAGTAAATATTACATAAGATAACATAAAATTAACCTGCAAAATATTACGTAAAAGTCAAAACATCGCGAAATTTTTTCGTTTTTTCCGTGGCATTTGAAAAGTAGTAAAAAGTATAAATTCATTGAATAAAAGCAAGTAATATTGTTTTTATGTATAGTTTAGTATTCAAGGAATGTGTTTCAGTAAAAATTACATAAGATAGCATAAAATTAACCTGCAAAATATTACGAATTTATGTTATGACGTTTTTTCCTGGCATTTGAGGGGTTAAATTCTATAGGTCGATTAGGCTACCCGCGACCTATTTTGTTGTACAATCCCTCGCGTCTGCTTGAAGGTTAAATGTACCTACCGGTAGATATGTATAAAATAATTTTTATTCGAATTAGGATTAGACTATACATAAATTAATAAATATAAATATTTAGTCGAAATAATATTATGCACGCCAATGGTTTTTAATGTCGCCGTTCGAAACGAATGGATTGATAAACAAATACAATTATTTTTCCGATAAAGATCTTTATAAAGCTATATTTTTCCGGATAATGAACGCCTAACATTTATATACAAAGCATTACACTATCCCCTGCGTAAAAAATACAAAATTCATTTCGTTCTGGCCATATACATATTATATAGTTTTTCTGATACATAAATATGTCTAAACATATAAGCGATATATTGCAAAGCGCACGATAAAATTGTGCTAGAAAAATAGATATAAGGAAAATGGGTCATGAACTGTTAATAGTTTAAAACAAGCGTGAACAAGTGTGGCCAACATCAAAATTAAAATATGCTTGCTTATAAATATATAAAAAAATATAAAATCAAAATATGCTTGCTTATAAATATATACCTAAGGATTTGAATACATGAGTTGTCCATGCATTGCTATATTAAGCGTAGGAAATGTTTGAAACTTTCAAAATACCTTCTTTCTACCCTCACGAAGGTTTCTTGATTATTATTAGAGAAACAAATTATTTATTAGTAGCATTGCAACGCATGCCGGGAACTCGCTAGTAATATGTAAAAATGAATGTTTCTTTGTTTTTCCCTTATGCTTTGTCCCTTTTGTCCCTTATGCTTCGTCCCTTATGCTTTTCTAAACCATTCAATCGATTGCGAAGAAACTTTGGGTATTTGATGTGCGCATGCCCGCGATGGTTTCATAAATAATTATGAGCTTTGGAGTTATGAAATTATTTCCTTTACCATTCATCCGGTTGCGTTGAAACTTTGGTGATTTGTGCACGCGAAGGTTTCTATATATACGGTGAGCTCTGACATTATGAAAATTGTATTAAATTATTATATTAATTTGTATTATATTATATTAATTTGAAAAATGAGTGTATATCATATGGTTTAGAGTGGATATAGAGATGACATCGGCGGAACTGATCTAATTCTTTTATCTGCCGCAACGACATAATTTAGTCAACTTGTAGGTAGGTACATATTCTGCAGGTCAACGAATGAATAACATGTTTGTATTTATGGTGACAGTCCTGAAGCTAGCTTGCACCCACATATCTGCAGTAGATAATATTATAGTCACACAGCTGATACATCCTTGTAACCCTTTTCTCTCTTTCTCATAAACGATGCGTGTAATAGAAAGAGAGGTTACATCAAAGCTCTCAGTGGGAGAACCGGACCTGTGCGATATGGACTATGGACTATGGACTACGTGTGTGTGTGTGTGTGTGTGTGTGTGTGTGTGTGTGTGTGTGTGTGTGTGTGTGTGTGTGTGTGTGTGTGTGTGTGTGTGTGTGTGTGTGTGTGTGTGTGTGTGTGTGTGTGTGTGTGTGTGTGTGTGTTTGTGTGTGTGTGTGTGTGTGTGTGTGTGTGTTTGTGTGTGTACTGTGTGTGTGACGGTTAGGGCGTAATGCTAGTTTTTATGGCGCATGAAACTGTCATTAGAAATTATCGCGATGGAAATTGAATAATACTAGACTTACGGAGATTTTATCTTCTACAAACAAGGAATAAAAAAACATTAACCAGCGTTGGAGCTCGCTTCTGACATCAACGAACCGAATTCAGAAAAATATCCAGACAAAAATAACACGTAAACGAAAACATTGTACCTACCAGTAAGTAACTATGGGTACTGTGAAAATTAGGGTTTAAATTCTATTACTGAACTATTCATGTGGCTCTAAAGACAGGAGTTCATCTATCAACCCTGTTAAAAGTATGTATTTTTATCTTATACCTAAAGTTTGAATTTCCTCATGATTTTATCTTAGATACCTTTGGTGATAGAAAGAGGAAGAGAATAATTATAACCTCGACAATCAGTTAAGACGGAAAATAATATATTTTAACCTTTAGTGTGCCAAGAAATCCGCAGTAGATTTCTGACATTTGTATCCGCCCTCCCGTACCAACGAATTCTCCGTGGATTTGATAGTGGCTTATGGCACTTGCCCCGATTTTATGGTATATCGAACCTTAAAAATGCTTCTAGCTTATTAACACTTTTTTATTCGCTTTCGCTTGGCAGGGAAATAATGCATCTTAATATTATTCTAGCTTGTCGTTACATCACTTCTAAATACGTTTATTTTATCTGCGAAAAAGCGTGTCTCAAAATACCATGTCAATTTTCATTGCTTGTGTATTTATTTACAGGAAACCTCATAGTTTTATTTTTATCGTGATGAAAATATAATAAAAATCAAGAATATACTTTTGTATTTTTGAAGTGAAACTTCTTTAGCACTGTTGTGATTTGAAACTCGGATGGAATAAAAATGGTAGGTACTAAAAAGAGACAAACATACATCTATAGGATTTAGCCTGCGAGAGAAGGAGATAAAATGAAACCTTACTTACTTACAGCATCTACGAAGCAAGTCAAGCTGCGCTCATTGGCCGCTTTGATTACGATCTCTCTTTTCAAGGCTCCTATTGGTTGAGAGTGTTTTGGTGAAGTTTCGCTTCTACCGCGTGTAAATTGCACTCGATTTGTTTTTTCTTACGTCAGCTCCACAGAGGAGGCTCTGAGGAAAATAATTTCCCTTAAGACTTTTTTCATCTTAAGGGATGCTGTGTGGTGGGTCTTTTTAGGGAAAAGAAGGAGAGGAAGTTCTGGGAAAGAAAAGGGTATGAGTGAGAACAGGAGTGACAGATTTAGGCTCTCTAATTGCGGTGCAAGGCGTTAGATTGAGAGAGCCCTGCTGGAGAAGTCGAAAAGCTTTCCTCTCTTCCTTATAATTAAATAAAAAATATATTTGGTAAGCTGTACAATTTGCAACAACAAGACAACATTTTGCAAAAAAAAAAAAAATTTGTTTATACGAAAATAGTGTCAGTCAATTTGTACGTTTAAGGTGATCCAATAGTCCAGGGAAAAATCGAAATCGGAATTCACGCCCCTTTGTGGGAGGAGTTTAAAAATACTTGAAAAAAAGCTTTTGGAAAGGTTGGGAAAGGTATTTGAGAATTTTTTTTTACAAGTTGATTTCGTAAAGACCTGTAAAAAAAACATTAACTCCTTTTTTACGCATTGTTTATAGTAATAAAACACAAATTTAAAATTGATTTCACGGAACCGAGCGACGCGGAACCTAACGTCTGTACCCCGCTCCGGCCGGGGATAGAATGGGTGTGCCAAGTCAGTAGTTCTTCGGTGGACGGCATAGAGGTCACTTTAGAAATCCAAATTTGTCGACTGCCGGCCGTTTTGTGAAATCACAACGCGAAAATGCATATTTTATTTTATTTTGTAAATACCGGACGTAAATATATATTTTTTTGCGATTATCATAAAAGGAACTAAATTTGCTACATTAAACAATAAAACCATATCCGAAAAGGGGTAGGAGAGTTTGCACTTGAAAGTGTTTTTTTATAGACCTAATACTTTATTTTTTTCTAGGCTTATTAAAAGACTTATAAAAAAAATGACCGATATTTTTAAGGGCCAAGATATGTTCTACACGCAGTTTAATTGAAGTATCTACAACACTTCTAAGCGATCAAATTTTCAAAACAAAAACAAATGATTTTGTATGATTTTGCATTATTTAGTATGGCTTCATCTTAACCTCCTGGTACACGAAGAATTACCTGTTAGGTCGCGGGAGAATGGCGTCTCAAGGGTTAATGAGAAAACTTAACGCCTGTTTGACTGTCGCCTGGAACTTTTTAATTATTATTTATTTGATTCGCATAATAACTTCTTAAGAATAAATAAGAAAAGATAATTAAGATATCTGATAATTTCATTTCCAGCTTGGAGATGTCGGAGTCATCGCGTGTCGTAGAAAGAAATTGATATATTATTTCGCGTGATGGAAAAGCGTTTGTTTAAACATTTTTCTCACTATGCATTATTGCATTACAAATGAATCCATTATGTTTTTCTGGGCAACAATAAATTAATACACCTGGAGGGAAATTCTTTTTCGTAACTATTACTCTCCACACAGCATCCCCAAAAAACATAGGCGCTGCGCATTGTTTGGGCCTGAATTTTCAGGGGAGTTACCTACTACGAAATTTCAATAAAAGTTTTTTATCTTTTTTTTACTTGTATAAACATAGGTGCCATCATTTAGAATCACTTCACGAACATCCTGTATTGTGTCACAAAAATACTTAAGAGAGTTGAGTAAGTAGGTACTTAATGAAATTAGCACAGCATTTTTCTATCAGGAATTTCTATGTCAACAGTTGTTCCTCCGACATTTGGCCCCCGGCTTATATACAATATGCAGTCGGTTTGGAGAAAATACGCTGTATATAGTCACAGAAAATAAAAGTGTCGCCGAAGGGGTGAGCGGAGAGGACTTACCGCCGAATAATAAAGTATAAAACACATTTTCATTCAAATACATCAAGGATAAAACAACTCTTCCATATATTTTACATGGTGACCCTACAATTGATCCGCCGACAATTTGACCCCCCGGGAAAGGTTTTTATTATAAAATCATATTTTTTTGTGAATTATTTACGAATCTCAAACTTACCGACTTCATAAATATCCTTAATGATAGGTTGGTATGAATTTAAAACGAATTTTTGTACAAGTGTCCATGTAATGATTTTTCGTACCTACTTATATGCTGGTATACACAGAGTATAAACAAGTAGATTTAATAATTTCCCTCAGGGCCTATGTCGTCTTTGAAGAAGCTGTGTGGAGGGTCTAAACGGTGTCAGAAAGAAAAATCACCACGTTTTATATTCAAATAAAAAAGTTAGCCACAAAATAGTTAAAATGAACGCCTTTTTAAGAAATTAAAATTAAAATTAAATTAAAATTTACTAAATTTTCGGAATTTTTTATTCATTTTTTTTACATAAAACGACAAAAAGTGAGTCGACGGTAACGTGTATAATACATTTGCCTAATAAAATATAATATATGTTTGTGTTTTTAGTTATCGTTATCAGTAATTTAAGTTAAATTTAAGAAAAAAACATACTTTTTTAAAACTTTTTTTAATTATTTAAAAAAATATATGTTTATATGGAATTGTAAAATTTGAAAGCCTATTATCATCACCTTTCTAAAACAATTTTTTGTTTTTGGGTGCGTTCAGAACTGTTCCATTTATTTGGATTTTATGGCAAAGCGGAAATATTTTGACCTTCCTTTTTGAAAATAGGCCCGAGGTCTGAGGCGTTAAAAAGAAGAATTATTTTGAAAGCAAATAATATGATAATGGAATAAGTATATAGAATCTTTAATTTAAGGATAATGCAAAGAGGAAATTAGAGTTTTAATTTATGTAGAATTACAATAAATTAATATTATAAGGGATGATAAAAATGCGGAATGCTTCCGGTAAATTAGCACGAACGGGATTTGAATGCCAGTACGTACTTGTATTCATTAATTGCTTGTCAGTTTTGACAATCTTAAATTTTATTACCTTCTTATTAATTTCGGTTAAATATTTTGAGTACATACTTGCCTACATACCTGCTTGCCCAGTGGTTTTCTTTTTGCTGCTGTTGTTTATTATTTGTTTGAGAGTGGTTTGGGAGACCAAAGTTAAGACATAGTTAAATCATTAACTAAATAAGTCATTACCTGTTAATTTAAGTCACTTAATAAAGTCTTATGTTAAGCCACCTAAGTTAAGACCTTGTAATGTCTTAAGTTAAGTCATTAAGTAGCTAAGTTAAGTCACCTAGTTAAGTCTTAAGTTAAGTCATCAACTAGTTAAGTCAAGTCACCTAAGTTAAGACCTAAAAAAGCATAATTAGTTCTAAGAGACACAAATTGGACCTTTTACAGGTTGCCATTTGGGTAAATATTATGATAATGTAGTATTTAGAAAAAAAAAATCAAGTTAATTTACATAGGTACCAATTTATCATTAACATCAAGTTAACTTACATGGGTACCAATTTACTTACATAGGTACCAAGGACTTAGGTACCAATGTACGTCTTATACCGGAATGTATGAATTGTAATCTTATCTGACCGGTCAGTGGCTGAGTTGGCAACGCATCGGGCTCCCATTTAGCCATCTTGACTTCAATTCCACAGCTAGGTAAGTCCTCATTAAGTCCTCCACCACAACACAAGCAACATTTCAGTTTAATGTGATAGAGAAGGATATTTTAAAATGTTGTTAGGTTATTCGTAAGTCGGGAATGTTTGTATTTCTTTAAAAAGTAGAAAGAGCAAAAATTTATGAAGTAGATTTTTTGTTTTTGTGTTATTTAACAAATTTTCTCTACCCCACACAATAATTATACCTAGAGGAAAATTGACTCTTTACAATGTAATGCAACTATGGGTCTATTGCCAACTATGTTTACTTGTAATTAAAACTCTTTGTGCGCACTTATTTTTTTTAAATTTTTATAATAGGTTTCTACTTATTTTATTATAATATTGTGGATATGTGTGTGGACATACAAAAAGGACACACAAATTTATAGATAAAAAAAATAAATGTTTTATTTTTTTCTTTTTTTCTGTCATTAAAATACCTTTAAAAAGCTCTCCTGTACTTTATTGTGGGAGATTTGTCTTATTTCGCCCAAGTGAGAGACATCAATAAAATTAGATGATAGCTTGAAATAACTTAATCTACAATATTTTATACATGGGTTGCGATCACAGAACATCCGTTTGAAAAGTACCCCACTTATTTTTTCGAACCCCACTTTTTCTGCTTTTAAAAAAATCGCAAAATTGCAACCCATAGTTTCACTTGCTCTTTCATAGGCCGCGGGAACTCCTGTGCAATCACACAATTTAAAAAAAAAATGTAATTAGACCATTTTTTTAAATTTTTCCACGTAACAGGCCCTAAGGGAGTAATTCCCCTCAGATTTTAATCGAGCTGTTGAACACGTGAACAAAACGTAAAAGCGACCCGTTCTTATGTAGCAAATAATTTGAATTTGGCGTCTTTCCCGGCTGTGCTTCCTCGTACAAACTATCCTATTTCAATTCTCCTTCATTCTCACTTCCTTCATCTTTAAAACATTCAAAAAATTGCTTCAACTGGCTCGGGGCAGTTGGGACTTTGTCTCTTATCAGCACGTTCTATCAACTGTCTGTTTGCCAGTTTATCAAAAGATTTGCGATAAAATAACCGAATTTACTTTAAAACCCCTGGTCGGGGAATCGACATGATTGGTCCGCATTTCGGCCTTTAATTAACGCTTTTCGTTCTTTAATTATTGGGCACTTCCAAAAAGATGTTCTCAATAATGCGTTTTCTTCCATATGCACTAATGCAGGCCGAACTGCAGTCACTTATCGCGTATTATCAGCGGCTTATAATTGCACGCAAGGTGTACTGAGAAGTGTTACCTTGTAAAGCATGTTTATTGAATGATTGCGTTCATTATTTGTTATTAAAATCCATCAGAATTGTGGACACATTGAGAAGGCGTTTAAAAATAAGAGGGAGTAACTAAAAGTGTCGGAAGATACCATCTCTTTTATTTATCCTCATCTTATAATTATTAATCGAATGTTAAAAGGTGCGGTGTTCTTAGTATATCATTATGTGTTTGTAAATAACTTGATTACAACATGATAGGAATTTCAGGATCAATTATTTTAAGTAGGTAATCTATAGTTCGATAAAAAACAAAAGTCGTCCGGAATGAAGGCGAGTGAGGTGTGTCAAGCCACCAACGGACGCTAGCGAACTACTAATAAATCATGCCTTTTCGGAACCACTTCATCCGGATACAAATGTGAAGGTATGTATGGCCTACAACCATAGACATTCAAATAATTGATAGATCAGCCAATCAGGGAAAATCAGAGGCGGTGTGACCGTCTTCCTTTCTGTGGTTTGTCTATGAATGTATCTGACAGTATACAGGCAACTCGCATTGTCACTATTCAGTCCTCGTAACTAAAATCTCATCCAAATTACTAGCCTTTTTACAATGGGGCGCAAATTAATGACTGCGTAATTTTTTTTACTAAAAATCCCTTATCGGGAAAACAAAAGTTCAGGCTTGTTTCCAAAATTGAATAATTTGTTACACTGTTTTTTCTTCTTTTTACGTTAGCTCCACACTGGAGGCCCTGAGGAAAATAATTCCCCTCAGGGCCTGTGTCATCTTTGGGGATGCTGTGTGTAGGGTCTTTTAGGAAAGGAAGAAGAGGAAGTTCTGGGAAGGAAAAGGTTTGGTGGGTAGGAATCTGAGGGTCAATGGGTCCAGGAGTAACGGAAGTATGAATCCATCCCTCCCATTGCGATGTAAGCCGTCGAGGTCCGAGATCGAGAATCCAGCTGGAGAGGAATAGGTTAGGTCTCCTTCAACCAGCCTCTCCCGATTTGGCCCACCTCGCCCGTCCGGTGGGTTAACGCATTTGCCGCCAAGACCTAGACGAACCTCATCCCATGAACCCAGGAACAGCGAAATATTGAGGTGACCTTTGGCAGGGGTATGGGTTATCCAATAAATGGTTTCTGGGACGGCGATACCCATACCCGCATCCCAAATTGTTGATTGTTAGTAAAAAGGATTTATTTAAAACTGGTTCTATAAAGTAGGTACTTTTATAATTATTATTGAAGAAGTTACGAAATTTTGTTCACGGAGCACAATTCATGGACATATAAATTAATTACCTGTTAACGTTAAAAACCTTGCTCGTATCGTGTCAATCCGTTAAAAATATATAGGTAACTTAACAATGCGCAAAGACGCTTTGACGACCTCCGTGGTCCCGAGGCAAGACTCTCGACTCACAATCCGAAGGTCGCGGGTTCGAACCCGGCGTGCGCAAATAAATTTTATTTGATTAATTTGTTTGATTTCACAATTTATTCATTTAAAATAATATATAGCATATTTGCGGCACGTTCCAGAGTGGAAGATACTATCAGTATCGCCCTGGTGTAAGACCACCACTCAGAATTGAAACGTTGCTTGAAATGGCTTTAGCCGTGTTTAGTGACCAGATTTGAATAGCCAGGTACTTCCCCACCTTCCTCTTCCCTATCTCCTTCCCCTCCCCACTACCTTCAGCCTCACAACATACCCCGATTGGGGGTGCCATAGTCTCACTGGCTCCAGACGGGAGCAGTTGGGGCTCTTGTGCGGTATTAACTGTAAAAAAAAAAAGTTAATTTGATGCCAATCCGATTAAAAGATATTTGTAAGGTCAAACCAAAGAAGGACCTGTACTCTCTCCTAAGAGAGCCGTTTGTGATTCAGGCCTTTGTCCCGCTATAAATTAGTGTTTTGGTTATTGGGAATTGGGAGGCTGTGTATATACTCGTGTTTGGTAGGTTGGTAGTGCCTTATTGCTATCGATAGCCAATAAATCAGCCGCCGATTGGGCGACTGTAAATCAGTCTGATCAACTTTATAACGTTCTCATAATGCACCAGAGGCGGCGAATGTGCAAAAGTATTTTTAGGTTTATTAAAAAATCATGAAATCAAAAATTAGAAATTTAAAATAGTTCAACTATTGAAAAATCTGATTTAGCTGTCAAGGTAATGAAAAACATTTTCTATCTTTAATATATATATTTCTTCTGTCCGTGTGTATGTCACTGAACTCCTCCTAAACGGCTGGACCGATTTTGATGAAATTTTTTGTGTGGGTTCAAGGGGATTCGTTGAGTAATTCGTTCAAGGGGAGTTGTTGATTTTGGAATGTTTTAGATACATTGGATCCGGCAGACCGCGCTACCATTGTAGTATCGAATATTCAATATTATTCTATTTTAATTTTAGTTTGTCCCGACAGTTGTGTACAGGACAACGTCTGCCGGGTCCGCTATAAATAAATAAAATAAATTGTGGAACATTCCAGAACACTTGTACACATTTTTAATATTTACAGTTATCTTGAAATATATTATTATGTTATTATGTTATTTTGCTATTAATTGTATATAATGTAATATAATAAATAAATAAAAATAAATAAAAACTCTCGAATGTTATCCTGAGCGAAGCCGGGTAACACAGCTAGTGTATATATATATAAATCTAAATATGCTTGCTTATAAATATGTATACCTATAAATAAATTGTCTATAAATTGCTATATTAAGCATAGGAAATGTTTGAAACCTTCTTTCCACCCTCGCAAAAGTTTGTAACCACACACATCTGGAAGTTTTTTTAATCATTGTAGAAACTCTTGCGAAGCTGTCAAAAATGTCACAATTTGAGAATGACATTTTGCAAACATCGATTGTTTAATCAAAATTCAATTCTCGAATAAATTCTTTAAATTAATGAATTACTGGAAGTACTAAGTAAGTAAGAATTATAGGCATTTTAAATAGGTACTAGATATTAGGTATCAAATTTTATTGATTTTTCTTAAAATATACGAAAATGAATATTTATAAAATATGATAAATGTAAATTTGAATTAAAAAATTGTAATCGATGGCACGCGAGCTGTTTGAAAACTGAATGTACTTGGACTGAATATATGGAAATATAGACCATTTATAGACCGGTCATCGGCTGAGTTGGCATCGCGTTTGGGTCCCACCCAGGCGTCGCGTGTTTGATTCCCCGGCTGGCTAAGTCCTCCACCACGACACAAGCGACATTTTCTGTGGTGGTAGTAGGAGATTATGAGATTTTTCTTATACTGGCGAAATCTGAAGATAAGCGGTGGGTATTGCAATTTTTATATGGTTCCATGACAAAACACAACAAAAAGTGATGTTAGGTCATGAAAAGTGATGAAAATAAACAACCACAAGAAAAAACTAATCTATCCTTACCTAATCTTTTATTTTATTCTGTTTTGTTTTGTCCGGTTACCACCCTCCGTCCCTGGCTTCATAGTATAATTTAGTTGGTGCCGCGATGAAGACGATATGTAAAGCAGTGTAGATTGTGTGGATGCGGCAGGCCCCGCTGCGAGACTCCGGTCATCCCCCCCACCACGTCCTTCCGATGCGTCACCTCCATATCCAATACCTCCGCATTGTAATCGCTGGCAATCGACGCACAGTGATCGATTTTCAACTTTAAACTACTGGCAATATAATTTAAAAAAATAATAGGAATTTTAAATACCCAAGTATGAGATACAATCATCTTCGGACTAGGCCAAGTACGTAATTATAAACGTTATGAAAAAATACATTAGTAAATACCATGATGTTGGTAGTTACTTGACATATTATTGCCGAGTACAATACCACGAACATAGGGCGCTGTTCAGCCTACCTTGGCGATGCAGTGCCTCGCAGATGTTCGCAGAAGGGAGAATTCATGGATTCGCTGCTTTGATGCGCCACAGAGTAGCCGGGGCGAGTCAGCGCTACCAAAGATCGGAAAAAACTCTCGTCCAGGCCGCGGCCCATTAGCAGGGCGCGCCTCTTCACCAAGCATGGAGAAGGGGCGTGCATAGCTTCATCTAAAGCCTCTGTAGTATACAAGTAATAAATATGTATCTGATTTTATTTTTCATTTATTTCTTTTTAAACATTTTTTATTTTATTTTATTTTATCTTGTTAATTTATTTTATGTAATAATTATTTAATGTGATGTATACTTTTATATGGCTGACAGAGTATTGCACCCACCGCTCTGTTCGGCTGAAATAAACAACTTATTATTATTATTGCCATTCGTTTCATTTTAAGATATACAATTAATTTCGTTGCACTGAAGAGACAGAACTGTAAAAGTTTGTTGTGTGAAAGTATAGAAATTTGAAAGCAAGCATTTTTTCGCCTAATTACTGAATTGTTTGATTATCGCCAATTCTTTAGCGAAAAATTGAATTCATTGTTCTCTCTGTGGCGTGGGATTCGAAATGTCTTATGTAAGTTAGAGATTTCGGTTTTGTTTCAAATGGTTACAGTTCACAATTCTAGGGATTAATTGTTCAATGATTCGTTGATATTTACGCATTTTTAGATTGAATTGTTTTTCTTTTAAACGTGATTTCTAACTAATTGGTTACCGGTTAAAATAGACGGGCGACAGGATAAAATATTAGGTTAGGTTAGTTTAGATAAGGTTCTGTGTTGTATCTTTGTTCTTTTTCTAATTCATGCTTCTTCAATACTCTATTTTTTCCATTGTTCTGATTGTCATGGAACACATCTAACAATGGCAATCATTCATTACTTGCTCTGTGCGTCGGCAGGACTTGTGAGGCATAGTTAATGAATTTGTATTCTAGTGAAAAGACCACCATTCTACGTCGGAACGTTGCCTGCCCGTTGGCTTTAGCCGTGTTAAGTGACCAGATCTAAATAGCCAGATACTTTTGCGCCTTTATCTTCTGCTTCTCCTCCTCCTCAATCCCACCTCACAGCTCACAACATACCCCAATTGGGGATGCATTGGTCACAGCCGTCCCAGATGGTTTGGATAAGTTGGGATTCTTGTGCAGTATTCACATATTAAAAAATTACGTGTGTCACAATGAACAGTGTACCAAGATACCAGTCCGCACGCTAAGCATGAACAGTCCCACTGTGCGGTAGCGATGAGTAGGTCCAGCCGGAATGGGTTCTTGAACTTGAGTCCTTTGCGGGAAGTGGTTCCCACTCCCACTCCTTTTTCAAATCGACTACTCTCAGAGAACCCTGTCCCGGACTCGAACTTGCTCGAACCCGCAACGGAGCGCGGACTCGGTCCCGAACGCAGAACTCGGACCCGGACCGGGGCGGGAATCCGAATCCGACCCAAGCCCGGAACTTGGCGGTAGTCGCGGCAGTCCGAGCCACTCGCACTCCAGGCCCGGGTTCGCCGGCTTGTGCGTCTCGGTCCGAGCTAGTCGCGAGTCGGGTGCAGGTACTGCAGGTCGTGCGTTTGAGTTCTTTTTCTTTTCAAACTAGACCGGACCGAAACTCGAAGCCGGAACTCTAACTCGGAATTTGGAACCGAACGGTTAATCCAAATGCCTCCCACCTACGACCCCGACCTACGAAAATGTAAAAACTGTTTAAATGGAGTTCTACAAATTAAAATTGATAAGAATAAATAAGAACGTAATGTTATAAAATAAAATTGAATTTAATTATAATTCGATTATGACGTAGGTCAATTCTGGGGTACAACGGTCATTTCTGAGTTATTGCGTAACAGACTAATTATTCATCTACCACGCCGCCGCCGTTTTTTCCACAGGAGTAGGCAGAGAATAAATGAATGACAAATAACTCTATCACGGCATACACTTCTTGCTTCAAGCAAATTCTTGCCCATTCAGTACAAAGCATAACTTTTTAATATAATGAAATAAAACAATAACTTTGTTCAAAATCACGGAATTTTATTCTTATGACAAACCGGTTTCGCTTAGCGTAAGCCTCATTGGGATACAAAATTGAACAATAAATAAGTACGAGCATAGTATATATTTCAATATACATAAACAATACATAGTAACACAAAACATTGATGAAATAAAAATAGATTACACATAAATTTTAACAAAGGAACAACGGTTAGAGATTATAATGCGTTTTGTAAATATGCAGATTATTATTTTGACCCATTTAAAAAAATATACATTAAATACGCATTTAAAAAAATATATACATGTTAAATATGCATTTTTTACGATAAAAAATAATTTTAAAAGGAATCAAAATAATAATCTGAAAATTTACAAAATATGTAATAATTTCTAACCAGTAGGCTTTTTAGGCAAATTATCTAAGAATTTCCTTCGTAATATTGTGCATTACTCCATACAGTCTTTCTCCGTTTTTGTAACATGGTCTTACATTTGATGTGATTTTCACAGCCAAAAGTATAATAGTGATTTATTTTTGGGGTATTATGCCGTGTTGCGCTATCTTCTTCTTTGGACAGACGTGTGGCACACATCTTTTTGGATGATGGACACTGTAACGCCGTTCGAAACGTTGGCTAAAGAAAGAGGTGATGCAACACGGCATAATACCCCAAAAATAATGTCTTACCAGTTTTTAAAAACAATTGATTAAAGTTATTTTAGAAAAATGTGTTGATATTCAATTCTATTGTATTTAAAGAACACGCCAATATTATAGGTGATGTAAAATGATGCTTTATTCCTAATACATATATCGGACGTCCCGAGTCAAATTAATATGTATTGTACCAGAGATAACAACTTCTCAAATTTTTAAGACGATCGACGTTAATATTTTTTGATAAAATCATTATCGTTTCTGTATCCTGTAAATATGATGCCATAATATCGTATTACACTATTAATACTTATCGCGCCTCTTGAAATGTGAGACGTATGCAAACGATTAGTTAAGTTAATGGATTTTCGGCCTTATCTAAACATTTAAAAATAATATCCTTTGTTCAAGTCCGTGAGGAGATAAGCATGATCACCACTAAATTAGAATAATAATTGAGAAATTTCATGACTTTATTTGATTTATTACTGCTTACGCGTGTGCTAAAATTGTCATTCCTTGGGAATTATACAGCCGTTACGGCCTCGCATTAATCGTCGCCCTGTAGGCTGGACACGGCACGAATGGATTTCGTTAATCTTCGCCAAAATGAACCCGTGCGTCTCGGCTCGGTGCGCCGCAACAGCACCCAGTGTTCAGTCCGCAGTCCGCACCAAAGAACTCGGACCCGGGACCCACTCCTTGAACTCGAGTTCTTTTAAAAGGAACCATGTCTCGGAGTCCTCCGGCAAAATGCAGAACTTACCCATCTCTACTGTGCGGCGCATCCCGGGATGGATTTAATTTACCATGGAATGTGTCGTTAGTGTTGTCAACAATGTTACTTAGGCGTTTAAGACTCTTTGACACTTTTGAACGTGGCAGGAGGTCTGAGGTTTCGGCGCCTCGGCAAGAGTACAGCTATATTTTTTTGTAAATATTTGATTTGGTCAAATTTATAACAAGTGTTGTATTATTTTAATGCCAGTTTTATAGGATCATTAGTTATACACCTTTGGTAATTAACACTTAAATACGATGTATGTATATATTTTTATTTATTTGAGCGCAAAATAGTTACAACTGCATGGGCTAGTGACACTTTCAAATTCTTATTTGGGATAAACTGAAAAGAAACTTGACGATCCGAGACGATCTAAACATTGAACCACTGTTACTCTTCATAGAAAAATCGCAACTGAGGTGGCTTGGGCAAGTACTAAAAATGCCTGATGACCGAATTCCGAGGAAGATACTAAGTGCGATTCCAGAGGGCAGACGTCCAGCGGGTCGCCCCGCCCCAGTCACAGCTGGTCGAGGCAACTCCAGAAACTGTGTGAGGAGAGGATGGGACTGCCGTAGACGGAGGCCGAACAGTCACCACAAGACAGGGACGTATGGAGGAGCCTTGTTGATGTAATGGGTCCCCGACCCAAATAGGATAAGGGGATGAAGATGATGATGATGATGATGGGATAAACTGAACCATACATAATATAAAGGAAGGTGTAATCTCAAATAAATAATGTAATCTAGATTTACTGCAGTAGACGGCCGGCGTAGTGCAGCAGTAAGGCTCTTGACTCGCACTTCGAAGATCGCGGGATCGAATCCCGGCGTGGCAAATAAATTTTATTTGATTAATTTGTGTTATTTCACAATTTATTCGTTTAAAAATAATATATAGTATATTTGCGGCACGTTCCAGAGTGGAAGATACTCTCAATATCGCCCTGATGTAAGACCACCATTCAGAATTGAAACGTTGCTTGAAATGGCTTTAGCCGTGTTTGGTGACGAGATCTGAATAGCCAGGTACCTCCCACCTTCCTCTTCCGCATCTCCTTCCCCTCCCCATTACCCTCAGCGTCACAAAATACCCCAATTGGGAATGCCATAGCATCACTGGCTCCAGACGGGAGGGAGCAGTTGGGACTGTTGTGCGGTATTCATATAAAAAAAAATTCAATTAGTGGACTGTATTTAAATTTGTTTTGTGGAATTTGATGCTTACACAAATACGGGTTAGCAAGGTGGAATTGGACAGGATCCGACTCACCCAACGTTGTTCGGCTGGGATGACAAATCCTTCGTCTTGGTCAATCTCATGGTCCTGAGGGACACCTCTAGCGGTAATCACTGTACAAGCACTTGAGAAAACAAGAGAATTCCTGCACAAGTTTCCTATGATGGTCGGTATGATTAAGAACTGCGGGAATAATATAGCATTTAAGATGAAGCCATAGCAAATAATGCAAAATCACACAAAATCATGTGTTCTTGTTTTGAAAATTTGATCACTTAGAAATATTATAGATGCTTCAATTAAATACTGCGTGTAGAACATATCTTGGCCCTTAAAAATGTCGGTCATATTTTTTAATAAGCCTAGAAAAAAATAAAGTAATAGGTCTATAAAAAACACTTTCAAGTGCAAACTCTCTTATTTATGAACATCTTTTCGGATATGGTTTTATTGTTTATTGTAGCAAATTTAGTTTCTTTTATGATAATCGCAAAATAAATTGATATTTACGCCCGATAATTACAAAATAAAATAAAATATGAATTTTTGCGTTGTTATTTTACAATACGGCCGGCAGCCGACGAATCAGGATTTTCAAAGTGACCTTTATGTCGTTCACCGAAGGACTACTGGCTTGCCACACCCTACTTTCTTTCAAAACTCCCCTGGTCGGAGCAGGGTACAGACGTATGACTCCACGTCGCTCGGTTCCGTGAAATCAATTTTAAATTTCCTTGTTATTACAATAAACAATCTAAAAAAGGAGTTAATGTTTTTTTAGGCCTTTACGAAATCAACCTGTAAAAAAAAATTCTCAAATAACTTTTTCAACCATTCCAAAAGCTTTTTCTCAAATATTTTTTAACTCCTCCCACAAAGGGCTTGAATTCCGATTTCGATTTTTCCCTGGACTATTGGATCCCCTTAACATTAGACTGACATAAATTATTATTGTCATTTTGTTCACTAATGCGGGTATTGTCGTTAGCTCGGAAAAGGTTTATGTGGGTAGATAGGATAGGTAGAAATATAAAGGTATATACAGAGAAAGGATAGGTAGAAATATAAAGGTATAAAACATTATTGGTACCTTTATCGAAGTACCTATTTGGTTATTCATAACTGATCACTAAAGATGGCTAATTATTAGGTTGGTACATAGGTTGTAACCATTATAAACATAAGGATAAAGATAAACAGAAAATTTGCCATTATAATCAATAAGGGAAACCTTCAATGGATTATTATTTTCTTAACGATTAGTTTAAATTTACAAAACGTTTTTTTACTATAGCTCCAAATAGGAGGCCCAGAGGATAATAATTTCCCTCTGGGCCTCTGTTATATTTGGGGATTCTATGTGGAGGGTCTTTTAAAAGAAAATAAAGTGAGGAAGTTCCGGGAAGGAAAAAGGAATGAGAGGTGGGTCGGAATCTTAGGGCTCAGTGGGTCCAAGAGCGATGGACGTTTATACGATTTATATCCATCCTTCACACTGCAGTGCAAGGCGATGAGTCGAAAGAGTCCTGCTGGAGAGGTCAAATGACATCTCTCAACCAGTCTTTCTTTGTTGAGCAGACGTATCCGCAGCCGAGACCTAGAAAAACCCTGGCGCCCCTGCTCTGAAGTCATGATACAAAGCATCGCACGAGGAGGCCGACAGGCTACGAAGCACCGCACAAAGAGGAGACCGATTATGCTGCCTCATTCTCTGCAGGCTAAATCCTATAGATGTACCTACGTGTTTGTCTCTTTTTAGTGTCGCTAAGTTTTATCGAGTTTCAAATCGCAACTTATTGAAGTTTTCATTTCAATAAATGTTTCCGGAGGGAGTACCCATTCCCGTCTCCTAAATTGAAAATTTATGAAAGTTAAACTTCCAGTTTCTTCTTCCTCTTCCCCAATCTCTTCAATATTACAACATTTTCCAAATTGGACACTTATACATTCGTTTCGCTGGAATAAAACACATGGCACTGTTAAAATATTTAAAGTTTTTTTTACTGAGAATCGATGGAGTAATTTTATAAATTGAAGGATCATTGCATTTATGCAAATATATTCATACACAGGAGCTTGCATACATTTTAACCATACTTGCAAAACCACCAATAATAACTACCACCAAATAATTAATGCTTCATAATAAATTCTTGCTGCTATAATAATTATCATCGTTGATAAAATATCTCAATAACCTTTGTTTTATTGAAAGAGCGCCGTAAACACCTATGAATAAATAACGATTAAAATTGCTACAAAATGTGTTAATAATTTCCAATCGAGTCAAGAGTCAATTAAAACTAGCTCTTAGCAAGAGTCTCGAAGGAAAGGTTAAAAATAAATATGGCCGTGTTTGCATGTAAACAAGTTGGGGTATAGGGTTACGGGTACTAAACAAGGCTCGTGCGCGGGGTTAATGCGCACTATCCGCCGTAATTACTCCTGGGAGGTAGTGCGCAATATAATTAATAAACACTCAAATTAATTTAAACAAAAAATGTTGAAGGATATTCACAATGTGTGATGTTTGCGATACGACAACCTCTTGTCATAATTTAACCCCTGAGAGATGGCATATTTCTAAAGTATTTATATTTTCATATTCGTACAATGACAGAATTAAACAGATTATGTGAATTAAGTGACACTTAAAAAACATAGACCGATTTTTTTTTCCCATGAGCTCCACACAGGAGGCCCTGAGGAACATAATTTCCCTCAGGGCCTATGTCATCTTGGATGCTGTGTGGAGGGTTTTTTAAGGAAAGGAAGGAGAGGAGAGTTCTGGGAAGGAAAAGGGTTTAAGGGGTGGGTAGGAATCTGGGGTTTAGCGTGTCCTTGTCATCCGCCTCCAAGACATACCTCACCCCATGAACACGGGCACCCCTGCTAAATACGCTAATGTTATTAATGTAGACACATTAGTCTAGGGATATTTATATTTGTATCTTAATTTGTTATACATTAATCAAAATAATGCTCTGTAAATATCCTGTTTGTGTCTCAAATAAATAAATAAATCACCAAACGTAGCGAACCACTTAGGGTGACCTATGGCAGAGGTGTTGGTTATCCAATAAAGGTTCCCGGGGCGGCGGTACCCATTCCCGCCTCCCAAATTGAAAATTGAAATTATGACATATAGGCCATTAAAGATTTTAGTGTTTCATGACTTTAGAGGCAAGTTGGGCAATTATTTGTGAGTAAATGAAAAACAAAAAAAAAAAATATTACTATATTTATTTTACAAATACAAAAAAAAAATCAAAATAAAAATAAAACGTCGTTAAAAATGCATTTTTGGGTAGTAATTTAAATATATAATCGACAAATTTTTGTTCCGCCGAAGTTTTGTTAGCTTTTAGTTTTTATTTTATATTTGATTATATTTCTATAATAATTTTAGTACAATTATTTTTTTGTTGTTTTTCATTTACTCACAAATAATTGCCCAAGTTGCTTCTAAAATCATGAAATACTATCTATCATGAAACACTAACCATAATTGTACAAAAATATGTAAACCTGCGGCCGACAACATTTTCCAATAGAATAGGATTAAGTCATCATAAAAACTTTAAAACATCATAAAACATAAAAACTTTAAACGACTAGAAAGCGTTAGAATTTTTTTTCGATTTTGAGCTAATAATTTATGAAAATGTAGGTTAAAAAGAACAACAACCCATATACGAGACGTTGTAAAAATGTGTATGAGGCAACCACTACTGTGTGCCAAGAGCGAGGTTTTTGGCGGATCATCCTCTCTGCCGATCCCTGCGGGAAATTGATTTGATCAATTTATTTAACTAACTAACTGCCTATGTGATTGATCAAGACAAATTTGATATTGGTACCTAACAATAATTTTTTAAATTTATTTAGCAATTTTATTTTTTTGGTCGTTGAGGGTTAGCTGTCAAAGGCCGTGTCACATGATCCTCTGCATGTAACGCTACTCCCTCTGCCCTTCTGCCCTTGTGGGTGCCTCGGTGCCTGGATCCTTACTGCCATAACTCAGGATCGGGACCGGGGGGAGTTGTGGCCGTCCGGAGTCGGAGTGCGACGGCCGCGGGAGGTCCTAGACCCTCAGCCCCACTCTGAATAAATATAATTATCAGAACTTCAGAATAATCAATTAATTTATCATTGAAGAAGAAGATAACACTTATAATGTAAATGAAAATATGAAATAAAACAAGACACAGAAAAACAGAAAAAAACAATGGTCGCAACTGGGACTCGAACCCAGACCTCTCGTCTAACCGGGACGTGCGCGTTTTCCAATTTCGCTATTGCCACCTTCTGTCAAACCGTCATATTTGTCAATCTCATATTTCAAATATTTAGAATCATTAATATTATCTCCAACTAGTTCTTTTTTTCCATATGGGGATAACCTTCAAAAGTTATAAAAAGAGAGTTTTTCTCATAAAAAATTGAATTAATTTATCAATTAATGTACCTAAGGTGTAATCTAACCCAACCCAATAACATAATCTAACCAATCCTAACTCACATCAACGAAATCTTAAGTGAATTCATATTTTCGGATCTATGACAAAATATTAAATTGAAAAAAATGTATAAATTACCCAACGTAATCTGACCCGACCAAACGTAACCTAACCTAAACCAAACTAACCTTCCTTAACCTAACTTATCTTAATCTGAACTAACGTATCCGAACTTGATCAATTCTTTTATCATGTTTTATTTTGCCCTGAAGCCTTTTATTTTTTGTATTATGTACAATAATCCCAACTGTCCGGAGCCAGCTGATCTATGGCATCCACAATTTTTAAGGGATTAATGTGAGGTAAAAAAAGGAGGAGAAGCGAAAGAGAAAGGCTGGTTGGTTAGATTTTCTGGGTAAAATATCACCAGAACTGAATTCTCAAAAATAGTCCGTTTACGAATACTCGTTTGGAAGGTGGTTTTCAAAATAAAAGGCCAGTCTTCTGAGAATTTAATAAGACAGGAGAGGCACAAACTACCCACGGAGGTGCTTTCCTCTTTCCCTTCATTCCCTGTTCCTTTCCTTCACCGTACGTTCCTTCCCTGCTCCACATTCCCTCAGATGCTGGACTGCAAGAAACCGGTTAGTTACCGCGGCCGAAACAGCTGTCATGATACTTCCAACAGTCCTTTTCATTCGAATAAATAATTTTTGCAATAATCAATTATTGTAATTAGTATTTTTACTTTCGGTGCTCAATTGTGTTTTGTATCTACGGCATGCAATGGAGAGTGCAATTGTATCGCGAAATGAAAATGTTTCGATAATAAAACTGATATAAAAGAGATTAAATATTATCGTAATTTATTTTTATTTTTAATGAGACAGTGTGGAGGTAGGTAAATGAATAGGTATAAGATATATTTTATCAAATGACGAGTAAACGGCCAGGAGAAAAAGGGAAATATTATACTATGTGGTGTTACGCACCTCAATATTTCTTTGTTTTTGTTATGGTTGGTTTACAATGATAGTATATTTTAAATAATTATATGTATAATGTGCGCTAATACGGTAGGTGCTTACCTGAATGCACCACAAATGGCGGAAGAGTATTTTTTTGTTAGAAAATAATTCAAAATAAGAATTGTTCTCTGCGTATTTATCGATGTTCAATTATTATTTTTCGGTCGTTGAAAAGGTACTAGCGAGATTGGATGCAAAATACAATATTATTCTTTCAAAATAGATTTAATTTATGAAATGTGCCGCTTTTGGAGAAATAATCTACCTACTACATACTTCATACATCTGCACACTACATATTATATGGAAACACAACTACACCACTGCAGGAGTGCATTTCCTTCAGATTAGTGGACCTTTTCATTATATGTTTAGGCAATTCTTGACCATAATCTTTAAAGTAAATGTAAACGTAGCGTGCATAATTTATTATTTGGGTAAAGTCAGCTTCTCGGATAATACGGAATATTCCTTGTCGAAGTTCTATACACGTATAATTCGGAATATTCCTTTTTTAATTAATAGACAATCAAATATGACATTAGTCAGAAGTGCCAACCTTATAAAATAAATTATGGACCAAAAAAAAACAAACGTACCTAATTCGAATTATTCCCGGTACTACTGACGGCCAGCGTAGTCCAGCGGTAAAGCTCTTGAATCGCAAATAAATTTTATTTGATTAATTTATGTTATTTCACAATTTATTTATTCAAAAGAACACATAAGGCTTAACTAGTTCAGGTTTTTCAGAGTTCGCGAATCATTTAATTGCCAAAGATCATACTTTTGACCGCGATACAGTAGTTAAAGTCCTACATATAAATGAATGGGTTTAAGACTTAACAATTTAGAAGCTCTGGAAATAAAAAAAATGGTAAATTCAAAGGTTGAAATCATTAATAGTCGATTAAATTTAACCTTCAGCCCTATTTTAAGTATGTTCCCCGTTACTTCACTTATCCCCCCATCACACTCTCACAACTGACGAACTATCCCACTCTAGTATACTGTCCCTTTCTTTCTTGACATTATGTATATATGTATACTTCTGTATTTGATAGTATTATTTTTATAACAGTCCTGATGATGGTACGGAGGTATCGAAACCGGTAGACAGTGAAAATATATCAATAAAGTGACTTAAAATAAAGTATTTTCTTTTCATTTATTTATAATATTATTCCCCTCCTCTTTACATTCCCCACTAAATTCAGCCTCACAACATACTCTGATTGGGGATGCCATAGTATTACTGGCTTATGAGCAGTTAGATCTCTAGTGCAGAAACTGTTCTTAAAAAAATCTATGCCTGCCTCCATTGACTGTTTGCCAAAGATGCCTTCATTTTGAAAAACATCTCACATTACAGCTATTGCGATAGTTATAAATGCGTATGCTTGCCATACAGTGAAACAACATTCAGTTGTTCCGTTGTGTTGTTGTTTTGTTATATCCGTTGTCTTATTAGTTTAATGCAATGTTGTGTTGGTTGTACAGCAGGCGCAGAACACGGTTGGGACGCCCCCCGTTGCAGCCGATTTATTGGTTGGGTAATTCAAAAGAAGACCGCTCTACCAATAATACCAATCCGCGTGATTTTCTTGTCCTTTTAACGATCGATAAATATTTAAAGACGTTTAACAAGTTTTCTAACAACCGCGAAATTCTCAACTCATTTTTGATATGTAGTTACCTATTTAATTGATTTATTTAACGGCCTCCTCAGGGGTAAGGCTCTCGATTATGAATCCGGAGGTTGCGGTTCAGATCCCGGCGTGCGCAATCAAATTTTATTTAATAAATTTGTGTTGTTTCATAGCCAATTCATTGGAAATAATGTACATTAGCACAGACCATTAAAAAAATCAAAGGATGCTATAATTGTAGGATTTCTAAAACTGAAAGTATTTATAAAATATTACCTCAGGATCATTGACTTTCGACAACAAATAATGCCAATTTTCTTTAATTAATTTATTTATTTTTTACATTAACTCCACATAGGAGGCCCTGAAGAAAATAATTTTCCTCAAGGCCTATGCCATATTTGAAGATGCTGTGTGGAGGGTGTTTTTGAGAAGAGGAAGGAAACACAGAGGCCGGCAAATCGTTCCACAGCCGAGCTGTTGAACTCAAGAACGAGTTTAGAAACGACCCGTTCTCATGTGACTAATGTCAACCATGTACAAATGTTGGTATGTTGTTATGTTTTTTTGTTGACACCTTAAAAAAATCTAACAAATTTAAAACCATTTAATATTTATTATCTTTAATTCTAAAAATATTATGAATAATTTAACCTTAATCAAAATACTAAACTCTAAATTAGGCTGTTCCAAACTCCTGCAATTTATTAACCTAAACACGAGAACGTGCCCAAGAGAACAACACGACACAACACGACACAACACTCTTTTCTATAGCATTAACTAATGTTCTGTTTGTTTCTGTTTATAAATAAATAAAAAATAAATATATTATACGTGAGCGTGGGTTCCTCGCCAACTGAGAATACAGTAAACTCAACACCTCTTTGAAAAGTCAGTTTTCCAGACTTCCTTTTTGTAAGTCTGGAAAAAAATAAAATATCAGGCCTATAAAAATATATCCAAGTGCAAAATCTCCTACTGATTAACCTCTTTTGGATAAAATTTTATATTCTAATGTGGAAAATTAAGTTCTCTAGAAAATGATCGGAAAGCATTTCAATATTTCTGCCAGAATTTTACAAAATGAGACAAAACTGTTTTTATCGGCATTAATCAAAATGGACGGCATTTGACGAATTTCGATTTGGGAACTAAGGCTTTCGGCGTCCGTATAAGCACTTTTTATTTTATATCAGTTAACGTCTCATTACGGTGGCGAACGGAAGTCCTTAAATCCCACTTGGCACGGTTCCGTTTATTTAAATTTCCTTATTATTATAGTAAACAAAGTGTTTACAAAATCAACCTGTAAAAAATAACTCTCAAACACCTTCTCCAGCCTTTCCAAAACCGTCTTCTCAGTCTTGTTAAGTATTTTTAAATCCCTCCCGAAAAGAGGCGGGGATTCCGATTTCGAATTTTTCAAAGACTAGTGGATCACCTTAATTTCGTTAACATCGAAAAATCACGAAATCTGTCGAAAATTTAAATTAAAAAAAAATACAACATTTTTTTAGGTAAGTACGGAATAATTGTTTTTTTAATCTTAACAAAATTATTCACTCAATCTGAAAATTTCAAAGCAAATTTGAATTTATTCATGTAGAGTTACTTCTCTTCACGTACCGACAACCGAAATTAGTATTTTTGTGATTAAATTAGATATACTCGTAGTATATTTAAATCAAGATACTACAGCGCGAATAATGCTCTCAGTATCGTCTTGGTGAAAAAAAACATTCTGAATTGAAATGTTGTTTGAAATGGCTAAGTCGTACACATCTGAATAGATAGGTTCCCCACCAACCTCTTCCCCACCTCCTTCTCCTCCCCAATACCTTGGACCTCCCAACATACTTATTGGGGATGCCATATTCTTACTTGCTTTCTTAGACGGTTGGAAGCAGTTGGGACTCTTGCGTGGGTATGTTGTGAGGGTGGAGGTAGTGAAAACTCGAAAGGGGTAGAAGATGGGAGAAAGTAAGGTTGTGAAGTAACTAGATGATGACATTTATTTTTCTTGCAATTATGACTGATTTAGCGCCCTTCAGATATCGCACCGGTCAGTGCCCTAGGAGGCCCTTGCACTTGACAGAAAATTGCTAGAAGTGTTTTTGTTATTGTTTTTAGGGTGTTATGCCGTGTTTCGCTAACTCCTTCTTTAGCCAACGTTTCGGACAACGTTACAGTGTCCATCATCAGGGCAGATGAGCTCATCTGCCCTGATGATGGACACTGTAACGTTGTCCGAAACGTTGGCTAAAGAAGGAGTTAGCGAAACACGGCTTAACACCCCAAAAACAATAACAAAAATACTTTTTGGCCGTGAAAACCTAAAAACATACGCTAGAAGTGTTATTTATACCGATTTACATATATCTAACATCTGTCAATACCAGTTAGAAAATATGGAAGGATTCACGGGACAAATAAAACAAATAGTTTAATTAAATGAAGACCATATTAGCGAAACTCAATCGAAAATCTGAAAACAGAAAAATCGGCAAAAGTGAATAAAAAAAAATATATATTCATCCTCGACTTGCAAAAAAGTCAATGGATGTCGCATTTTTTTGCATTCGTTCCACGTAGGAAGCCCTAAGGAAAATAATTCCCCCCAGGGCCAATGTCACCTAGGGGTATGGGTATGCTGTGTGGAGGGTCTTTTTACGATAGGAAGTAGATGAGATTCTGGGAAGGAAAAGGGTTTTAGGGGTGGGTAGGAATTTGGGGGTCAGTGTGTCCAGGAATGACGGATCTATGAATCCATCCCTCCTAACGCGTTGCAAGGCGATGTCCGAGAGGGGATGGCTGGAGAAGTCAAAGGGACTTCCTCGACCAAACGCATCCGCCGCCAAGACCTGGACAAATCTCACTCCATGAACCCGAGCACCCCTGCTAAGTCACCAAACGTAGCGAACCACTTGGGGTGATCTATGGCAGAGGTGTTGGTTATCCAATAAATGGTTCCCGGGGCGGCGGTACCCGTACCCGCACCCAAAAAATAAAAACGGATAAGATTTATCCAAGACACTACCAAGATAGCATTTTGTGCGGGTTTAAATCTTGAAATAAATGCAAAACTGCGTGCGTTTGTTTGTTACGCTTTCACGCATAAAACAATAAAACGATTTTTTAAATTTCTTTCACCACTATTGGTGCTAAATTATATGCGAATACTATAGGCTGTATATAATGGAAGCTCTGGCATTATGAAATTATAAATATTAATATATTATATTTATCATACGTTTTCTGTCCCTAAGAAAAGCGAGTTATTGCTAAGCAAAACAAATCGTTGCCGTGGAAACATTTTTGATATATTTGTGGGAAATTTAATAGGGAGAAACAATTTCTTTATTAAATGGCATATCAAAGCATGCCGTGTACCAGCTTGTCATACATACAGATAGCAGATAAAGAAATAACTTATTTGCACAAGAAAGGATTTCGATATTTGAAAATATTTTAACAATTTCACAGAAGTATTGAAAATTGTTCTCAGTTCAACACAGACACGTTCATAAAACACTTCTATCAGTTTGAATCTTCAGTGGTCCCTTCCCTGTCCCGGCTCTGCTAGATATCAACTTACTAATAAGGCAGACACTATTAATAAGACGTTGAAATAATAATTATTGATTACCATACTCGTCAATTATAATAACGGGCGAATTTCTTAGGTGAAAAAACTTGTCTTGTATATTGAATCAACTTAATGCTTGGCTAAACGTACAGTGCTCCATTTGCATAATATTATTGCACTTTTTATAAGTACAAGCAAAGGGTTGTAATAATAAAAATACAAGTATTAATAATACACGTACAATTAAAATACGTAGCAAAATGCAGACGGTCATTTTAGTACTATCAAAACTCAAGTAGACTTATGGATTTAGTATATATTTTTTTATTTTTTTTTTAAATTTAATAAAGATATATAAGTTTACAGTGGTGTTAAAATAAATTACATATCGGTTCAGAAATTCTTTAAAATTGCAATCTCACCAAAGAAGAAGCTAGTTCTTGTGCTTGATGAGCGAGTTACACTAATTATGATAGAAATAGAATAACATTATGCAATAGGTAAGTAGATAATGGGAACAATTGAAACTTCTGGATCATCTATATGTGAAGATGTACATACAATGGGATATGGTTACATACTAAAATATTGTGCACTATAGAGAAATTCGAAAAATCTAAATTAAATAGAAATGAATATAGATTGACAATAAATAGAAAGAAAGAGAAAAACAGGTACTTATTTAATTAATTATTCCTGATGAAGTGTTGCTTCAGTTTGAGTTTCAGTTTATTGATGTCTTTGATTTTTTTTATTTCAATCGGAAAATTGTTGAAATACTTTATTCCTAAATATATGTAATTGTTTTGCATTAGTTTGGTATTAAATTTTGATATTTTGATGTTGTCTTGATATCTTTTTGATTCGTGGGTTTCAAATTTGTTGACGATATTATCTTTGTAAATTTGGATAATTGCATTTTTTTGAAGATATCTCTACTCGAAGCACCGTGAAATCTGCGAAAAGCGTTTCTGTTGGATATGTGGATGGTTTCTTTAGGATTACTTTAATGATTAGCTTCTGGATCACTTTGATCGGGGTAAGAATATTGTTGTATGAACCCCCCATCCAATAATTCCACATTGAATTAATGACTGGATTAGTGCATAGTATACTCTTTTTAGATTGTTGGGTTTTAAAATATTTCTTAATCTTATGAATATATATATACACTTTCTGATACGCTTAACCAATTCACAGATATGGCTCTTCCACTTCATATGTTGTTCTATTATCACTCCGAGATATTTAATTTCTGATACTGATTTCAATGTTGAACAGCCTTGGATACATGTGATTTTATTGCATTTGTAATTGTGGATAATTATTTTAGTGGTGGGGAGTGTTTTTAATTGAGAAGTGTATGTAGTATGTTTTGTTAGTGTTCAATGAAAGGAGATTTGTATCAAACCAATGTTTTAAGGTGTTCATGCAATTATTTGCTTGTTCGTTTACTATATTCCAGTCGATCCCATTCACTATGATAGCTGTGTCGTCGGCATATGATATTATGTCTGCGTTAAGTGGTAGTTTGAAAATATCATTGACATAAATTATAAATAGTAGGGGGCCTAGCACAGTGCCTTGAGGTATCCCGAAATTGCTTGTTAGTGGTAGACTTAGGGAGTTATTTATCTTGACTGCTTGGTATCATTCAAATAAATAGCTTTTTATCCATTTTAGAGCTTTATCGTTTATCCCAACACCGTTTAATTTTTCAATAAGTTTATCATGAGAAATACTATCGAAAGCTTTTTTAAGATCTATGAAGATTCCAAGGCATTTCAAAGATTTGTCTAATGTGTTCTGAATAATGTTCGATAATTTGGCAATCGCATCTTGGCATCATCGCATATAAACATTGATTATTTGAAACGCGTGAAAAACATACATTGTAGTACACCAATGTATTGAATTAATACATTATTAAGACAATGTATTTATGTCATAGGTCCGGTATATTAGTCAGTCCGATCCTAGCTATGATTTTTTTGTTTCAAATGATTCGTTAACATGTTATAATATTCACCGCATAACACATTTTTTTCGAGGCGCCTCCGGAGATTCGCTCTCACGGACTTATTTATTGATATTTTTAATTAAAATTTTTTTCAAAGATACTTCAGATGTCATACTATAACGTTAATATAAAAGAAGTAAGCCAACATTTTTCATGTCTCCAAAAAAATCATGAAAATAAGCCTTTTTTCGCCTTTAAAACCTTACCCCTCCCTCCCTTAAGCTATGATAAGCCGTAAAGTAGTTCCCCTTTTAAGTGAAAACTTGTTTAGCACCGTTGTGATTTGAAACTCGACGAAACGGAAGCGAGCGACACTAAAAATGCACAAACACACACATCTATAAGATTTAGCCTGCGAGAGAATGAGATAGCAATAAAATATTGTATTATTTCACGGGTACTCGGTTCCAATACAATACGATAAATCCTATTATCTTATGGGAAGGATAAAGGTATGAAGGGTGGGTATGAATCGGAGGGTGAAAGTGTTCAGGAGTAACGTATGAATCCATCCCTCCCACGCTGGAAGTGATATACGAATCCATTCCCCCCACTACGGTTCAAGGCAATGGGTCGAGAGAGTCCGGCTGGAGAGGCCAAGAGGTCTCCTTAGTCTTGGAAAAAGAATCCGCCGCCAAGACCAAATTAGTTTAAAATTTGCTAATGACTTGCATACCTACCTACCAAACGTTATTGCGACTACCGCACAAGAGTGCCAACTGCTCCCAATTGTCTGGATTCAGTAGAACGAAGACATCCTCAATTAGAGTATGTTTTTAGGATGAATTTAGTACCTAGCTATTCAGATCTAGTCACCAAACACAGCTAAAGTCATTTCAAGCAATGCTTAGATTCTGAATCGTGTTCTTCCACTAGCGCAAGTATCTTACTACTGCTCTTGGTCCAAATATTGATACAAAGTACATTTGAACGCATCCCGAGAAAGGGTAAACCAGACACCTGTCGAACTGGCTCCAAATCGCGCTGGCAAACTCACTCATAAAATAATGATAATTAGTTCATACACAGAATCACCTGTAAAATGATAATTGATTGACTGATGATTTGATTTACTCGCCGGGTATTCGTTATACTTGATATTGCAACGGCCGGCATTCAGTGCACCAAGTGATACGCGTACATGTCTGCTGTGATCCGCAAGGGCAGTGGCGTTACTAGTTTGTTGAAGACCCAGGGCAACTCATTAAAATTACAGTATTTTAACCTTTTGCCATTGATCTACTCATTGCAATGTATTTGTCTCCGTCTCGCGTCTTTCCAATATTTTTTATGGGCCAGGGCATGCCATTTTTGCCTCCTGATCTCAGTTCAACAGGGTGTATATTTTATGCAACCTTATTACATGGGTTGCCCATTGCCTTATTTTTTTTTGCAGGTATATTTGACGACCGGCGTGGTCTAGGGGTAAGGCTCTTGACTCGCAATCGCAGTCACGTGATCGAATCCTGTGTGGGCAAACAGGTAAATTTTATTTTATTAATTTGTGTTATTTCACAACTAATTGATTTAAAACAATATATAGTATATTTGTGGCACGTTCCAGAGTGGAATGAATATCGCCTTAGTATCGCCCTGGTGTAAGACCATAATTCAGAATTGAAACGTTGCTTCAAATGGCTTTAACCGTGTTTGGTGACCAGATCGGAATAGCCAGATACTTCCCTACCTTCGTCTTTCCCAACTCCTTCCCCTCTCCGCTACCTTCAGTCTCATAACATACCCTTATTGTGGTTAGTCTCACCGGCTCTTTTTTTCCATTTCTGTAACTGTAACATTTAAAAATAATGATAAATAATTATATTTTTTTGATAATAACTTGTTAAGATAAATTATTTTATTTATTAACTATTAATAAAGTTAAGTAGTTTTTTCAAAGTCCTCCTCCCTAAGGATTCCTGTTCAGAGGTGTACTGTGTATGGTTGTTATGTGAGTATTATCTACATCAGAATTTCCTCTTTTTTTTATAGTTAATACCGCACAAGAGTCCCAACTGCTCCCGTCTGGAGCCAGTGAGACTATGGCATCCCCAATCGGGGTATGTTGTGAGGCTGAAGATAGTGGGGAGGGGAAGGAGATAGGGAAGAGAAAGGTGGGGAAGTACCTGGCTATTCAGATCTGGTCACTAAACACGGCGAAAGCCACTTCAAGCAACGTTTCAATTCTGAATGGTGGTCTTACACCAGGGCGATACTGATAGTATCTTCCACTCTGGAACGTGCCGCAAATATACTATATATTATTTTAAATGAATAAATTGTGAAATAACACAAATTAATGAAATAAAATTTATTTGCGCACGCCGGGTTCGAACCCGCGACCTTCGGATTGTGAGTCGAGAGTCTTACCTCGGGACCACGGAGGCCGTCTATTTTATGTGTGTTGATTTCCACAAAATAAAGAATTAATAAAATAAAAAATCTTCTAGTTTGTTTTCCGTAGGTTGAGTTGGTGGTGTTACTTCATAATTTTAATGATTTCGTCATTTTCATGTTTAGTTAGCTATATATTTATGCGGTTTTTAAACTTTTTTTATCTTCATGGTGTTCTTAATTTCATTTAGAAGGGCATTATAAAATTTTGTGGTTTATAAAATTTGATTTTTCTGGCCAAAAGATGTATTCAAAAATAAATTTGGATAATCCCGGTGAGTAACTATCACCATCATTATGTCACAGCTTGACGAGGGTGATGGCGAGTTGAAACAATAAATCCCTCGTATTTTTTTATTTATTAACAATTTTTTTGGTACAATTGGTAAAATTTTGTAACACAAACTTTTGTCATTAAAACCATAGATTAAAAAAAAACACCAGATATACAATATAATTTACAAAGTTGTAGGGGTGTTTCGTGGTCCAAAAGTTTGACCATTATTTTCTAATTCAAAAATTCGTTTCGTTATCGTTATGAAATTTTCGTATCCATCAAACAGAATGGCGATATACAATATCAGTTGTCAGGTAGTGCCAGAGAGACAGAGCATGTGCTAAATGGGCTACCGAAATGAATTAAGTCAATGACAAAATCCGTGTCCATTAAAATCTACATTTAAGACGTTTCTAGTGTGTATTATCGATTCAGTGGTACTTTATAAAAAATACTAAATTCGATTGTCTGTGTGCTAGTCCAGCGTGAAATTTGGTTCAATGAACTCGAATTTGCTTTTAATATAAGTATCAATTTCAAAATTGAACCTGACGATATGAAGAATTCAGATAAACCATAGAGTAGGTACCTATCTACCTATCCCTTATATAACATTTTAAGGGAAAATTATTTTTATTGCCATTTTCACCTTTGGGACTGATTTGTCGAGAATTCAGAATATATCGTGATTCTTCAGGTATGAGCTAGTAAAATTATATTTTCATAGATATTTATATAGATTTAAAGGTACCTTTTGTAATTTCGACTTTTTAAATTGCTCAAATAAATAAATACTTATGTACCTGCCAATGTTTTACACTGTAGAGCTTTTCCATTGCTTTCCAGTGCTTATGATTGTGGTTTTAAGTTTACAATATTTAAATATTTTACAATGTGCAGACAAAATAAAGCTATATTCAGACAACCCAATATTCCATTGAAACATATTTTGAAAAGGACCAAAATATAAAGTCCCGCCACTGGAAAAGGTACCCAATGCCAGACAAGATACAAGTCACGCGTCCCGCCATGCGCCGTGTGCAGATGTCAATTCTCTCCAACCAACCTAGGTACATACTCACTCTACAGGTGCAACATTCTCCACTTAGCACGTGGTACCTACCTGTATCTGTATTGCATTATATACCCACACATATAATATGTATTCACACAAGAGGCAGGTTGACATTATTCCGAGATAGCGGAAGACGGAAATTATATTGGCGATTTTCATAATAATAATTTTATTATGATTTTGGCTGCACTGCCTGATTATTGTTGAATGTCAACGACGTTTAATTTGACAATTAAGACATAATTTTTTAAATGTTGCATGTAGTAATAATTTTTTTCAGTGAGCATTAAATTTTATTGGGCTTCTGTGACATTTAAAACACGTCCATACTTTACTCTTTTTTAAACTTGAAAATTAAATGCTCAGCACACCTTGTGTAATTAGTACTCAGAGTCGGAACTATGTATTTTGGTAAAATTAATAAAAATTAAATCCCACACTCCAAAAAAAAGTAAAAACGTTTTTATATGATTTTCTTATGACGAAGCCATGCGAAATAATGCAAAATCTTACAAAATCGCGTTTTTTTTGTTTCTAAAATTTGATCGCTTTGAAGTATTATAGATGCAAGAATTAAATACTTCGTGCATGGCCGTAGCCAGAGTTGAATTTAAGATAGGGCAGCGGTAATTAAATGTAGGGCGCAAGTAAAAATGTAACTTGATCTGATCGTGATTATATAAAACATTCAGTTTATTTTATCCGTAAATCAATTTTAGGTTATAATTAACACAATAATATAACTTTGTTTTTATTCCTTGTTTTATTAACTTTGTTTTAATTCTTTGTTTTATTTCTTTATCCAACTGGTTTCAGTTCGACCTGAACCTTCTTTAGGGATGAATAAAAAGATATATCGATATATAGATAGTGATTACAATACGCGCACAGCCTTCCACCACTTACTTCAATGCTATCTTTGGGCAGAATAAAGAATTAGTATGATATGATTCCTTGGTTAATTCGAAGCTCTTTAGTTAGATGTCGCTACGCTACACTAATAAGTAGTATTTTTTTTTCAATCATATCAAACTTATATTAACAAACAGTTTACTAGTATATTATCATAGTCGATGGTATTTCTTAAGGTAAGGCACAGATATTTTAAGGTAGAACATTGCCCCACAGCGCCCCCCCCCCCCTAGCTACGGCCTTGACTGCGTGTAGAGCATATCTTGGCCCTTAAAAATATAGGTCATTTTTTTTAATAAGTCTTTTAGTAAACCTAGAAAAAAATGAAGTGTTAGGTCTATAAAAAAACACTTTCAAGTTCAAAATCTCCTACTTATAAACCCCTTTTCGGATATGGTTTTATTGAAATTCAGTTTCTTTTATAATAATTGCCAAAAAAATTATATTTACGCCCGATATTCACAAAATAAAATAAAATATGCATTTTTGCGTTGTTATTTCACAATACGGCCGACAGTCGACGAATTTGAATTTTCAAAGTGAACCTTATGCAGTCCACCCAAGGACTACTGAGTTGCCACACCCATTTTGCATCAGTTCGGCCCCGGCCGGAGAGGGAATAGACGTACAGGCACCGCGTCGCTTGGTTCCGTGAAATCAATTTTAAATTTCATTGTTATTATTCCAATAAACAATGCGTAAAAAAGGAGTTAATTTTTTTACAGGCCTTTACGAAATCAACCAGAAATAAATCTCAAATACCTTTTCCAACCTTTCCAAAAGCTTTTTCTCAAGTATTTTTAAATTCCTTCCATAAAGGAAGTGAATTCCGATTTCGATTTTTCCTGGACTATTGGATCACCTTAACTGTTTTTCCGCTTTATTCACAAGACCTTTAAGCAATACGAATAACTAGAAAAATAATTCATATTGTTGAACATTGAAACAAAAAGAAACCATTATTTATAAAAACTATTGGATTACTAATATTTTGAAACTTATTTCCTAAACACAACTTTATTAACACAACACAGAATTTAATGGCCGCCTTAATGGTTTCTATCCATAAACAAAGCATGTTCGGTGTTCTGTAATTCAAATTTAATTACAATGGCTTGTCAAATCAATATCTATGGTACGTGGTACCTACCGAACAAGTTCGTGTTATTTTTTTTAACACAAGAAGTGTTAAGTGTTATTCCGAATACACGTTTCGGTTAAAATTATAGGAACAAGACATCCATAATTTAAATGATCCATTGGTACTCACCGTTGGATGTAAATTTAAGATCTCGTATGCTTTTAAATAGTCAAGTATTATTTTATTTTTTTGGTTTTAATGCACTATTAGATATTTAAGAAGTATTTAATTAGAACAAAACGGATTTTTTTTTCGATTTTTTCTTCTTCTTTGGAATAAAACATTAAGGACGGGTTGTTTCAAAAAATTTGATGAGTTCATCAAATATTTGAAGTTAATTTTCAGGTTCTGTGTAAGTTCTTTTCGAGTTCTGTTTTTTTATCATCATAGGCCAGCTGCTTCACAAAACTGAAATCATCACAGAACTTGAATAGAACTTACACAGAACGTGAAAATCAACGTCAAATATTTGACGAATTCGTCAAATTTTTTGAAACAACCCATCCTAAAAGTAGATAGGTAGCATAACTGACGATGCTAATGATGTTAATGATGCGAGCTGAAATTCCAGAAATTCATGACAGATAAGTACTAACATAGGAGCAAATTTCATGATGCCTTCGACCTCATTGCATTTTGGAAGTCGGGTATGGATACCACCGTCCCGAGAACCATTTATTGGTTCTCGGGTGAACCCAACACTACTGCCATAGATCTCCCCAAGTGGTTCGCTACGTTTGGTGACTTATTAGGGATGCCCGGGTTCATGGGTTGAGGTTTGTCAAGGTCTTGGCGGCCAATGTGTTTACTCACCTGCTGCACGGCAAGCCGGGTCGGTCGAGATAGGTTGAGGGAAATTTTTGACCTCTCCAGCAGGACTATCTCGTAACATTTTTTTAAAATTTTTTTAAAGTATCTATATTTTATTTAGTTTTAAAATGTTTACATCTTATATCTAATATATTCTTTTCTTAAACTACTATAACATTATTTACTAACTACTTACTTAAATTTGGACTTCACAACATTCAGACATAATCCACGAAAAACTGCAAGACTTTTGGCTTCCTTAACATTCGCCGGGAGTTCATTGAACATTTTAAAACCTTTATGGTAAATATGGTTTTGTGTTCCCAATATATTTGTTTTAGGAAGCTTAAAATCATTGCAGTTTCTCATAGGATAGCAATGAACTGTACTATTAATTCTAACATTTTTTAACTTGTTTCTTCAAAATTATCAACTATATTATTGACTCACCTACATTATCACAACTTATCTGATTCAATATACCTTCTCGTAGACTCAGAAATAAAGAACTGCTCTTCCTCAATCAACACTCGACTAATTATGGTTATAACTCACTACTGTCCAGAATGTGTAGAATGGTCAACTTACGTCAAGACCTTGATTTTTTTGGAATAAGCCTAAATTATTTTTGTCGCTCACTAAACAATTGAAGATATTTTATATTACTCTACTTTTAGCAAAGTCTTGACTTGACTTGACATTTCTATTTCACTTCTATTTTCTTATGTTTTATCTGTATGTCTTTGCATTCATATACCATCCTTTATTCATGTAATGTACATTTTCCAAAATTTCGTGTCACTTGGTTGTAAATTGGACGTAGGTCCGTTAATAAATAATTTTTTTTTTTACATTGTTTCATAGTGCTTTCACACAAACGAAGTATTGAATTCCGTAAGTCTTAACTTAAACTTTGGGGCGCACAGTTTATACCCGCGCTGTGCAGGCGGGTTTCCTACAGAGCATCGGACCATCCCACATTAACTCCACACAGGAGGCCTTGAGGAAAATAATTCCCCTCAGGGCCTATGTCATCTGGGATGCTGTGTGGAGGGTCTTTTTGAAGAGAGGAAGGAATGAACATTGGTCTTGAAGAGACCCATGTTGTAGGAGGGAGGAAACACAGATGCCGGCAAATCGTTCCATAGCCGAGCTGTTGAATTCAAGAACGAGTCGAAAAAACGACCCGTTCTCATGTGACAAATGTCAACCGTGTACATATGTTGGGCGCGCGTTTGGCGTGTCTCCCGACTATGCACCGGTGCCGAAGGGATCAATGACGCTAGTTCCTCGGAGCATCTTCCATTGAAATACCGGTAGAACATGGATAGCATTCCCACCCGACGCCTGTGCTCTAAAGATTGCAACCCGTTCGTTAAGATGGGAGAATCTATCAAACGGACCGCCCGTTTCTGCACAGAGTCGAGGGTATTTTTCAAGTATTTTGGAGCTCCAGACCAGAGGTGGCTGCCAAATTCAACCGTGGAGCGCACTTGCGATTTGTACAGGGTAAGCAGTTGTGTACCATTAAAGTATCTGCGGGCCCTGTACAGTACGCCCAGTTAAAAATAAATTAATAAATAAATAAAAAAAACATATAATCTGGCAACTTTAATTTTTTAACTTGTATATAAATGCTAGAGTAGGTATTGAAGACTAATTGATGCCACACACAAGATATTGAGTTGGCGTTGCATGGTCTTTATCCTAGTATATAGACCTTATGCCTCTGTTCTAAATTATTTCCATTCTTTTAACTTGTGTTTTGTTGCTCAGAAAGATTACACTTGTGCTGTAATTCAAGTGGGATGCTACAGATGCCTTGCCTTGCACCGCAGTGGTAGGAATAGATTCATACGTCGGTCACTATAGGACACACTGTCCCCAGATTCCTACCCACCACTCATACTTTTTTCTTTGTCAGAACTTCTTCTCCTTCCTTTTGCTAAAAAGACCCTCCACACAGCATCCCCAAAGATGACATAGGCCCCGAGGGAAAATTTTCGTCAGGGTCTCCTGTGTGGAGCTAATGTAAAAAAATAAAATATATCAACAAATTTCGTGATACCATTATGATCGGGTTTAAAAAGATATTGAAACGTCGTTTGTTTAATTTGTATCACTTTTTGTTTCGCACTCACAGTACACTTATTATTACACTATGCACTTATTATTACACTACTACACTTAATATACACTTATTACTACACTTAATATTACACTATACACTTACTGTTGCACTGTTGTATGCTCATTTTGTGCACAGCTGTTTAGAGAAATTTTAATCATGTTTTTGTTTTATATGCCCATTATTTGTTCTTTCTAGGTACAATAATAAAATATATTAAACTATATTACCCACGCACAGGCTGCGCCTAAGTGGGTTCCCATTGTTCTTATTCTTTCATAATATTGTACATCAAATGCAAAATTTGTGAAAAATAAAGAAAAAAAATAAATTATTTTCATCATTTTTGTTAAGATTAATTAAAAAATAATTGCTGCATTGAACCACTGTGAATACAAAAAAAATTAAGATGTTTTCATAATAACGAATTTAATTGGCAAATGAAAAATTGGTGGTCCAATATTATTGAAGCAATGTCAAGTATGACGGATGGTCTGGGCGTGAGTAAAGTCAACAGTCAATCAATTATCGTTTTCCAGGTGATTTTTGTAAGAGAGAAGTAGGTACCTGCCTAAGTTTTGGCTGCGCGATTTTTGAGAGCCTGTTTCGACAGGTGTTTTGCGGCAGAAATTCTGCCTTTTCCTGGGAGCCTTTAAATCTACTTATCGATTTGTTGACTAATTGCACAACTTTTACTGGCGAACTGAAAAAACCCTAATAATGAATTGTAGTTACTCTTAGGATGGGTTGTTTCAAAATATTTGAAGTTAATTTTCACGTTCTGTGAAGGTTTTTTTCAAGTTCTGTGATTATTTTAGTTTTATGAAGCAACTGGCCTATAATGATATAATTAAAGAACTTGAATAAAACTTGCAGAGACCGTGAAAATTAACTTAAAATATTTGATGAATTGTTCAACTTTTTTTAAACAACCAGTCTTTAGAATCGCCGTGGTGAGAGACCACCATTCATTTAAAAAACTTTGCTTTAAATGGTTTTAGCCATGTTTGATGACTAGATCTAAATATCCAGGTACTCCCCATCCTTCCTTTTTCTTTTCCTTTTATCCTTCTCTCCCAACTCTCTTCAGCCTCACATTGATTCTCCTTCTCTCCCAACTCTCCTCAGCCTCACATTGATTCTCCTTTTCTACTAACTCTCTTCAGCTCCACATTGATTCTCCTTCTCTCCCAACTCTCCTCAGCCTCACATTGATTCTCCTTTTCTCCTAACTCTCTTCAGCCTCACATTGATTCTCCTTCTCTCCCAACTCTCTTCAGCCTCACATTGATTCTCCTTCTCTCCCAACTCTCCTCAGCCTCACATTGATTCTCCTTTTCTCCTAACTCTCTTCAGCCTCACATTGATTCTCCTTCTCTCCCAACTCTCCTCAGCCTCACATTGATTCTCCTTTTCTCCTAACTCTCTTCAGCCTCACATTGATTCTCCTTCTCTCCCAACTCTCTTCAGTCTCACATTGATTCTCCTTCTCTCCCAATTCTCTTCAGCCTCACATTGATTCTCTTCTCTCCCAACTCTCTTCAGCCTCATCTTCACCCCGATTGGGGATTCCATAGTCCCAAGGCCAAAGGGGTTCTTATTACTCCCCATCCTTCCTTTTTCTTTTCCTTTTCTCCTTCTCTCCCAACTCTCTTCAGCCTCACAACGATTCTCCTTCTCTCCCAACTCTCTTCAGCCTCATCTTCACCCCGATTGGGGATCCCATAGTCCCAAGGCCAAAGGGGTTCTTATTACTCCCCATCCTTCCTTTTTCTTTTCCTTTTCTCCTTCTCTCCCAACTCTATTCAGCTTCACATTGATTCTCCTTCTCTCCCAACTCTCTTCAGCCTCACCTTCACCCCGATTCCCAGTCCCAAGGCCAGGGGGGTTCTTATTAACGCAAAAGGGGGGAGGGGATGGGGTTGAATCCCCTCCATCCTATCATCCCCCCCACTTACATACGCTATTGCGTAGTCCCACTGACATCAAATAACCAGCAGTCAGGACTTTGGTGTGGTATTCACATACAAACAAATACCGTCGTTTTTGGACGCGGTGTTTATTAATGTAGGTACACAGAACTACTAGTTATATTTTGGCAGACTTATAGAATACGTGTCTGTTTCGTTTGTTTTTATTTTATTTGTTCCATTATAAGAACAGCTTCTAGAGAAGAAACACTGTATACTAAAATGAGTGGTCCACTCCATCCGCCATTAATATCTCAGCAAGACATCAAACCCGGCTCAATTGTGTTAAGGTTGCAGGCAACGCTGGAATCCGGCATATTAAAAAATACCAGATATAGTTAATACGATAAAAAAAGACCGTTCCCTAGCGTTACGTTGCTCGGAATGAAGTGCAGTCCGGGAATCGAGTGCGTTATGGCAAGCCACCAACGAATCCTAGCGAACTAATCATAAATAATATCCTTTCTGCGCTGTGCAAGAAAAGTGCGGCTGCGCATGTTCTTTTGCTTGCGTTCTAATTGTAATTCGATTTTTTTAACGCGCGAGATAATTTTGTTATTTTGTTTTGTAAAATACTTTCAAGGCCCAGTACGAAACTATTTATTTTTCAGAGGTTTCCTCGGAAGATAATTGCATAGTATATTGTGCAGCGTTTACGTCTTGCGTGTTTCCAAGGGTTTGTAGAAACCCTTTGATAAAAATGTAACTTTCCTTGAATATCTTCATATGTTATTGGTTTTTAAATATTTTTAAAACAAGGATACTAAAAGCAAATTATTTATTTGGGTTCTTGGGGCTCAACAATAGACAACTAAATTGTTCAAAAAAATATTTACAACTTGAATGCTAATCAGTTTGAATGACCGCAGATATTATAATTAGTGTCCGACCGAAATAGGACTTTCTACCGAAACCGAAACTTTTTTAGACAGGTTAAAAATCAATTTTTTACTGAAATTTGGCTTATTTTTTACGCTTACACAAGCAGTTAACATGTGTTAAATGAAATAAAAAACGATAATTGAAGTATGTTAAAAAAATTATATAACCTACTGCTATAAAACAAACTGAAATTATAAAAATTAACAAACATGTTAACTATTTCTTGGAACAAAAATTTGTCAATAATCAACGCTTACTTTAAAAAGAAGGACCTTATTTAATTTTAATTACGTTTACAATCACAACATTCTTAAGGTTAAACGCAACGTATGAATATGAATAAATAATTTTGCCAATAAAAAAACTCAAATCTTTCAAGAGAGGCTGACAAATACAAAATTACATCGGTGATTCAATCCAATATTGTATTTGTCAGCCTCTCTTGAAAGATTTGAGTTTTTTTTATTGACAAAACTATTTATTCATATTCATTTTACGTATGTACGGGCGCGAACAATTAATTATTCTTAATATTTTAAAGCATAACTTGCAAAAGTGTCTAAAACCTAAAATAATTTTATTGGCGCCATCTGTGAATGCGTAGATTATAACGTACGTTGCGTTTAACCTTAATCTTTAAGTACCGAGGTGCCGTTTTAGTTACATAAGTACCGACGTGAGGTCTGCCAGACCACCATAGTTTTAATATGAAAAATTTTTATATTTTTTTGTGTTTTTCTAAAAACATTTCTTTTAAATATTGTTCATATATCTTCAATTGCTTATGCAAAATAAAATATAAAGATTTACGTATTTAAGCGATTTAATAATTATAAGCGTTTAAATGACAGACGTCGAATTTTTTAAATAAAAAATGGACTTTAACCATAATCTCAATAAATATTAATTAAACTATTTTTTCTTTCTCAAAAATAAATTATTCTTAAAGTTAAATAACTAGGTAAACTATTAAAACAAAGAACACATTAATAATTAGAAGTTTTATGAAAAACCACAAGGCATCAAGTTGTAGGAACTATCAAATATTCCAAATAGTCTTTGCACACAGGCTCGCTGCATTGAAGATACACATATTTCGTGAAAGTGTCACTTTTGTAAGCATTCTTTTCTGCATTTTAGCTTTGAGGGACAGATGACAGAATTTTCTTGGTTAGTAAGTTTACCTTCCATTTCATTTTCTTTCCTTACGTTTTCCGGCACATCTGACCCAAGAACTCTTTTTGTCGACGAGCGCAATTCGCTTGGAATACGCAAGATATATGCAGATTCTCTGCCGAAACCGAAACTAATGCTGAAACTAGATATTTTTGCCGAAACTTGCCGAAACTGAACCTTCGGTCGGTCACTAATTATAATTAATTAGAACCTGGTGAGAACCGGTATTTAATGAAAGGTTATTTGATGATAGGTAATCCAATATTTCACAGTTAATATATTTTTTTTAAATTGCAAATTGCACCACCGAACAAATAAAAAAGCTGAAAAAATGGTTAACAATAAAATTTGTTATACCTCAAGCACCTCTTTGGTATCAATTGATTGTATGCATGTATTATTAAGTATAAATATTATGCTCATGAGTATATTTTAGTTTGTTGTGTACCTTTGAGTGTATGTCTGTGAGCATGTGCCTGTGTTATATCTATCTGTGTTTTATGCCTTTGTTATGTAGTTACTTGAAGTGTTATTCTTCCATTTTGTGGTCTTTCGTTATATGTGTAATTTAGTCTTATACCTGCTGACAAACTGGTTTTCCAGTGACACATTTTGTTTTCCATTCTTTAAAATCTGATCATAGAACATAGAATTAACATTTAACACTTTGACCGCAACCTCGGAAGATCCCACGATGAGTTTCATTATTTAAACTGTAGACAACATTATTTAAAATGTTCGCAGCTTCATCCACCGTTTTTGTTAAACCTTCTAACACACTTACTGCTTTTTAAATGTTTCGTTGTAAGCATGATAAATAAATATAGTGGAAATTTATGGACAAAATCATTAAACGTTTTATTTATTCATTCACGATTGAATATTGTTCTTACATTATGGAAATTTGGTCGGATGGTCAATGATCTCGCTTTAATATGTTCTAGAATGTTTTATTATTCTCTGACACTCGTTAGTTAGTTGAGAAGATTGTTGATGGCAGGCAACTACAATGTTAATAAAGTAGGTATTTTCACTGTTATTTTATTTTCGAAAAAATAAGTACAAATTAGGATGATAACTGCATTTGTTTTAGAATCTGATGTAAAAATGTCGACGAATAAAAAAAATACTATTACTAGGTGTTTAAAATATCTAATTTTTTTATTTGCCGCCAAAACGAAATGTTCATGAGGAGGGAATTTCAGATGACACACCAGCTAATAAACCGTTTAAGAATTTTTATACGCAGTTTATTTATATATTTTATTTTTGGAAAATCAATGGATTACAATGTGGTTAATTTGTAATTGGGTGAATTACGAGAAAACGATTATAGATTTTCTCATTATGCTAATGTATTGTGTACTTAAAAATTAAATAGTACCCATATATAATTATAACTGGAGATAATAAATATCATTACATTTTATGCAGTGTGGTGCACAGGTTGTTCTTCTTTTTAACCTACATAACTTTTACCACTCTGTCACATTTCCACCAATTTGTCACATTTTGTTTTTACTATAAATGAATCTCTCTGGATCTCAGAGGTGAAATTGTAGCTAGGGGGAAGGAGGCCTAAAATGACTATTGGGGGTGACAAACACAAACTGCGTGTATACCTATTTCGAATAACAACCCACGTGACAGAAGTGTCGTACGACATAAAAATTGTAGGAGACAAGTTTTTGAGATTTTTAAAAATATTTTAGTAAACATCATTAAAAATAATAATCGCTGTTACTTAGGTTATACCTTTTGGAGTTTTAAAATATTTTTATATTTTATGTCGTCATATCATTTTTTGTAACATTATAGAATATATGCAAGTCGAGGTGGCAGGAGACAACTGTGATTAGTATGAAATACACATCTATCAAGTTACAACTCTGTAACGTAATTTTTACTACAAAAACACTTATTTTTTTAAAACGCACACAGTCGTTACGTCTTTAGTACAGTAGATTTTAAAGTAATTATAAAATAATAATATTGGTAATTCTGTTGAATTTTTCTCCATTAACTGGTGGAGACAACTTTATGTAGGTTAAAAAAAAGAACGACCCAACTGCATTTGTTTTAAAATCTGATGTACAAATGTTGACTAACAAAAAATTCTATGATTAGGCGTTTAAAATACCTATTATTTTTTTAATTGCCACTTAAATGAAAAGCTAACCAGTTTATTTATATATTTTATTTTTGGGAAATCAATAGTTAACAATGTGGTTCATTTGTAATCCACCCAACTGAGAAACTGATTATAGATTTCCTCATTATATTCATGTATTGTGTATTTAAAAATGAAACAACATACTTATAACCAGTGGATAAAAACAGAATAACAACTTTTTCAACAACCAATGGGTAATAATTTTCTTTTAGAGTTCACGTCAATCAAAATGTGAATGAAATGGGAATGACACAGTTGACAAGTGAGGAATATTTCAAGGGAATCTCAAACCAGCGATAGTTAGAGCTAGGAACGAAAATAAAATAACAGACCGTGTTCATGTGTAAAATATTTTTGTGACAATATTCTACCTTCGTAAATTTTTTCCACGGTAGGGTGTTACCTCCCTATCGGGATGGACTACCCCCACATTACAGAAATTTACCCATGTATAATTATAACTGGAGATACTCCATAAAGTATGTCATTACATTTTATGCAGTTTGATACCTACAGATATACACTTGGTACATTTTTCATTGAGTTTTTATATTTATTTAAAGATATCTATCTTTACCAGAGAAAGTGTTATTATTATGTTCATTCAACATAGTCTGAAAACCGAAAATAATTATAGGATAATGTGTATACGGCCGTTTTGGTGAAAGATCATCTTGAAGATATCTATATCTAAATATAATAATATTTTGGCGATGTTCTCTAATGGAGGGCAGAACATTTTAAGAACATCCAAATTTGAAATTTCATGGTTTTTTAATCGTCCCAAATAATATTATAAAGGCACGCAGACGCCGTCTCTTGTTGTGCGCAGAAGGGCGTGATTTATAAGTAGTTCGCTAGCGTTCGATGGCGGTTCGCACTCGCCTCCTTCCGGATGACGCGGACGTCATCCTAACGTTTTCCTAACATAATTATAATGTACATTCTTGGCGACAATCTCGGTCGGCGGGAGTGCAAAGTCCATCTCGTTACTTAGAATTCAGAAATAGTCATCCTACGCTTGACCATGTCCTATCTAACTCTGGCTTACCGGTCTACGTAGGTACCCACAAGTGCGGCTATTTCCCCACGATATATCAACGTCAAATTAGTGTGAATGAGATAATTGTTGGCGGCACTCGCTGTGATGATTTATGGCTTTGCTGTGGACATTGGACATTCGTGACACGCGGCGGTGGCTGTGCTCTGCGCTGTACCACTTTATTACAACTTTATATTAACTGTATGGAAACTGTGAGTACTAATCATAAAGGATAAATCTCGGATTTATTTCGTTTTCGTATCATGACAGACAAAAAATATTAGCTTGTTTTCATTAGCGCTTGTAGGTAGACACTTTGCTGATTATTTTTTTTTTAATATTAAATATCCTAGTAGTTGTATGAATGTGTCGTGCAAAAAAGTTTGTTTCTAATTTCCTGTTATCTGTATACATAAATAAATATCAATGTTTATTTGCTAGCTTGCATGTTTGTTCCTCATATGTGTGACTGCTATGAAACTTTGGGAATTTGTTGTGCGCATGCCCGCGATGGTTTCTGTATATAATAGTGAGCTCTGGCGTTATGAAATTATTTCCTAAAGCATTCATCCGATTGCGATGAATCTTTGGTGGGTTATTATGCGCACGCCCGCGATGGTTTCTATACATAATAGTGAGTTCTGGAGTGATGAAATTATTTCCTACTCCATTCATCCGATTGCTATGAAACTTTAGTTTAGTTTAGGGTTGTTATGCGCACACCCGCAATGGTTTCTATACATAATAGTGAGTTATGGAGTGATAAAATTATTTCCTATACCATTCATCTGATTGCGATGAAACTTTAGTGAGTTGTTGTGCGCACGCCCGCGATGGTTTCTGTATATGGTTGTGAGCCCTGGCGTTATGAAATATGTATAAAAAAATTGCTGTTCGAAAACTGAATGTATGGAACGCGAAGGGGGGTTCGCGGGACGGGAGAAGCGGGCGAGGGGAACGGGAAGAGGGAAGGCGGAGAAGGCGAAGTGGGAACGCGTGAGGAATTGAAGGCGGAAGGGGAACGGGACGAATCGGAAACGACACGTAGTGAGGAACAATTCATTTATTAAGTGGCTTTGGCAATCCCCCTCCCCGTCCCTGTCACATATCGTTACATTTGTGAGACCCCCTCCCCCCTAGTGTGACATCACATATTTTGTAATTTTACATCTAATTTTTTTTTGCGTTTTAATAATTTAAATTTTTACATGTGATGTCACAGAACTGATGACCCCCCCATACCCCTGGTCACACAATGTCATACTTCTCTACTCCCCCCCTTAATGTGTGACGTAATTTATGGATGGCCCCTATTGTACCATTGACCCGTGCGTCTTCCGAAGCGAAATTTCTATTTTAGAAAAAAAAAAAACAAAATAGAAAGTAATAGCCATTTACGTGAAGAAAAATTCATTTTTCTGTCAAACTTATCGGCCACGGTGCATGACAGATTAAAACGGCCACCATCTTTAATCGGAACCGGAAACAAACAAATTTACAGAAAGACGAAATGCTGAAACAGGACTTCGCTGCGCTCAGCCATTTTTTTTCAATTAAAATCATATATCATTTTATTAAAATTAAAAAAAAAAATCGATAAATAGTTTTTTTTTAAACTTTTACTTATCAGTAAAACCTCAAATTGTAATATTTTTATTAAATAAAGACAATATTAGCGAAACTCAATCGAAACCCTAAAAAATCAGAAAAAAAAATACGGTCACATCTAGGACTCGAACCCAGGACCTATGCCTTGTGGGGCGGAGCTCTATCAACCGTTCCACAGCCGAGCTGTTGAACTCAAGAAAAAGTCGAAGAAGCGACCCGTTCTCACGTGACAAATGTCAACCGTGTACATTCGTATGTTGGGCGCACATTTGGCCATGTACCGGTGCCGAGGGGATCAATGAAGCTAGTTCCTCATGGAGCATCTTCCATTGAAATACCGGTGAAACAAGGACAGCATTCCCACCCGACGCCTATGCTCTAAAGATTGCAATCCGTTTTTTAAGATGGAGAATCTATCTAACAGACCACCCGTTTCTGCAAAGAGTTCAGGGTTTTTTCAGGTATTTTGTAGCTCCACAACAGAGTTGGGTGCCAAATTCAACCGTGGGGCGCACTTGTGATTTGTACCTACAGGGTTAAGAGTCGTGTACTATTAAAGTATCTGATGCGGGCCCTGTATGTACAGCACGCTTGTTTAACTCTTGCTTCGATGGAGCCCGCGTACCTGAGCTGGTCACTTATAGTTACACCAAACATATCAATGGAAGATTACTTCCTAGATTGACTAGATTTTCATTTCGATCTCTTTTAGACGTAATCAGACATGATGTGACATGAATTGACGTAGATTTCCATCAGACTAAAGAAATTATCTCGAATAAATGTCAATATCCTGTTCAACTATGTTATCTGTTGAGCTTGCTGTACTTACTGTGTCCTAATTAATGTCGGCATGATTGATGTATGGCGGTACTTAACTACTAGGTTGGTAGGTACTATCATTATTTACCTATCTGACACGCTGTCTATGGCTATGTATTCTGGTGCTTGGTAGGTGGCATGTCGTCTACTTAGCTGGGCAAGGTTCTAACTGACTTTTTTTTTCAAAAATGAGCTTTGAATACAAAACCACTTCTTTTGCTCATTTCTATAACCAAATTAATTTTCAGAGCTATCCAAGTTGTATTTCCGTAGATAATTGTATCACAACGAACGTCAAGTTTTTAAAGCTTCCGTTTACAGGGTTCCAACATCATTTTGAACTTTTCGCAATTGCCATTTTGTATGTTTCTGACATTTGATCGTTTTTTCGTCACTTTAGTTGGGTAGGGTTCTAACGTCGCCTTATCATATTCTGTTTGCATAGACGATTTCTCATAATCTATTTAATAAGTATTTTATTTGACATATATTAAAGAAAATATTTAATTAAGGGGGTGTTCTAGTCTAGAAGCATGAAATGTAGGTGTTTTTTCAGATGCAATAAAAAAAACCAATAATATTTTTGTAGCCGTTATTTTACCAAATATTTATTAAATGTTTTAGAATACATAAAAAAAACCAAACCAAAAAATTTAAAAATTTAAAAGATACAGGGTGTTGAAATGGGGGTCTCAAAAATATGGCGCGCCCTGGTTGACACGATTGCAACCCTCCTAGTAATCCGAAAAGAAAAAAACAAATTTATTTTTGATCCAAACAAATGCTGCTATGGCATGAACCTCGGAGAAGTCATAAATTTTTTTTTCGCAAAATGGCGGCTGTCTGAAAAAAAGTCATTTTTTTATACGTTTTTTTGACTTTCCGAAGTTTTTTAGAATAGTAAAAATTCAAATTTTGTTATAGTTCTGGTTCATGCGATACAGTAATGTATAGAAAAAGCTCACACGAAATTTCAAGTAAATTGGTTCAGTAGAACTTGAGATATCGTGTCAACCGTCTTGGAAAAAGTAGTTTTGAGAAAAATGCGTTTAAAATTTTGTTTTATTTAGATTCCGGCTAGATTCCGTCTAAATCACGACATAAACATTGTTATAACTTTTAAAATAATGCGAATTTCGAAAAATCCTTTTTTTTTAAAGGTATTTAAACTTTGGAAATATGAAGAAAAAAAAACTTTTTTTAGACTAGAATAATGCGATTAAATAAATGTGAGCAATTTCTATACTGTGCTTTATATTTTATTACAATATCGTTATTTCTCATTACGTTAACACAAAATTGCAAAGGTATAAAAATAATTTATCTACACGCAATTCTAATTTTGAGATCATAGGGTAAGTATCTTTATTGCAATGAAAATTTTTTTTTCACTTTCATGCCTTTTTAATTGTTTATAATAATGTAGGTACGCGCTTTACATAAACATCATAAGTTATACGTTTATTATTGCCATTTGAACAACAGTGGCGCCCTCCTATATTTTCAACTCTTATGCGACAAACTGTACTTGCCTTTTTCACTAATAACATAAAAGATCTACTTATATAATTAATTACCGCATCGGTACCTACATAATGATTACATCAAGTTAGTATTATTTGATAGAAATTCAAAAGTGGAATATTCAAATACAGTATTTTCCGAGCAGCGGCAACTCCGCCTACATGGGCGGGGCCGCCCCAGCCCCGCCCCCATACTCGTTGCCGCCCTCCCATTGGCCACAGGTATTCCATAGAAATAGATGGTAGATAAGGCTAGGAAATATTCAGCTAATGGTATTTTCTCAAATTATTGTAATTATCCTTAATAATACCCGGGTAACACTGTTGTATTGTCCGTTTTGGATGGAGAGAATTATTATTATTTTTACGGTTGGTGAGCGGCAGACAGAAACCAGATAATTTTCATTGTTACCTAATTAAATAAAGAGCCTTGGGCCTTTTCTGATTAATTTCTGTATGAATTTGAAGGTTACCTAACAAATTGTTTGTTATCAGCTTTCGAATTACAATTTTGACAAATACCTTAGGTACCTACTTAGAAGGCATTGTATTCTAGTTAGGTGTAGATACCTACCATATATTTTGAACCCGTTATTTGTGTGTGGGGTGTTATGCCGTATTGCGCTACCTCCTTCTTTAGCCAACGTTGTTACACAATTACACATCTGCCCTAATAATGTGTAATATGTGCTGTCCGGAACGTTGGCTAAAGAAGGAAGTAGCGCAACACAGCATAACACCCCAAAAACAAATAACGAAAATACTTTTGGCCGTGAAAATCTAAAAACATATTTGAACGCATTTTTATAGGTTATGTAGTACCAGTGACGGTCCGTGACTATTCAGTGAGCAAGAGTGCTAAGATTGAAAATTACATGATTATTGATGTTATTATAGCTGATTTTTTTTTAAAATTCTACTTTAGTACGAAGATTTTTAGCATGCCCAAGCTGAAAGATCTTCTTACAAAAATTGAATTTTCGGAAAAATATAAAATCATTTTCATCCACAATAACATTAATAATGTCGTATTTTTCAATCTTAGAACTAACCCTAGCTCACTGAATAGTCACGGACCGCCCCTGGTAGGTAGGTACCTATCTGGTGCGTGAATTTTCCCAATATATAATATCTACAAATAAATATTTTTGTTTTTCTTTTAAAAAATTGTAAATAGTCGGTACCTACCTATTTTTTTGTCTAAGTTGGTACTTTCACCTAACTGCCCAATATAATATTACAAATCGTTCTGAAATTAAAAAAAATATAAAAACAAAGTAGGTACCTGCCTACCTACGGCAAGGTCAGTGTAAGTAGGTACCTACTTACAAGATTTTGATACTAACATTTTTCCGATTAGGTAAGTAGATACCCCAAAACTGGTAAATCATTTAATCTTTGTTTGTAAAGTAGGTACCTAGTGTAGTTATTGGAAAGATAAACATCTAATTGATTTAATTTTACAATATATTTTTTTTTGTTAAGCTTAAAAAGAATCAAAAAATACAAAACGAACGTGGTCGAATTGAATTGCAAGTCTAAATTTAAATGGAATTGATAAACGTCGGTGGCAAGGCTCCTAAAATCTTTGAGTATTCTTGAGGTAAGAAGGGACTGCGGGTTATGGTACTGACACACTTGCTCATTAATGAGCATGCTCATAAGCCAGCGATGACAACTGTCCACATTTGCTTATAAATGAGCAGGCTTGGTTTGAGCTCTCTCATGAATGAGCGTGCTCAAAGCCAACATTTGAACACACATGCTCTTTAATGAGCATGCTAAAGTCAAATAAATGTCAAATGGAGTCAGTTCCATTTTCTCAGAACTAAACAAAATAATATTATTGCTTGCAATGCAATTATTTAAAAATCAGTTCCATTTTCTCAGAACTAAACAAAATAATATTATTGCTTGCAATGCAATTATTTAAAAATCTTCTGACATAAAAAAATTAGACGGTTGATTTGGGTCCAAGATGTCAACAAATCCGAAAATGATTAAATATTAAAAAAAATGAATGCTAATTTCAATAGAATGTCGTTTCATTTTGTTGGTAAAGGAGCTTTTGGGGAATTTGGAATCTATTGTGGGCATTTTAGTGACCTTGTGTTCCAAATATATTCGTGATTCCCATTATAAAATACGAAAAAAGAGGTTTATTCGTCTCCCTAGCGGGCTATTTTGACATTTTCGCAAAGAATGCGCAGGTGCGAACTGAGATCGGATTGAAATGAGCATGCTCATAAGCCAGCCTGTTCACACATGCTTAGAGGCTTCCCCTTCCACTCGATAATCCAATGAGCACGCTCATAAATAAACGGCTGTTGATTTGTAAGCATACTCATTTGGCTTCAAATGAGCATGCATGCTCATTACTAGAACATCACTGACACACATGCTACTAGGTCTAGGTAGCATGCTCTTTGGCTTCAAATGAGCAAGTGCGCCCGTAGCATTAGAGTTCCAAACTAGTTTTACTAGAAAAACTTTTGAAATTGTCAGTGTGCGCAAAAACATTCAAATGTCAAAATGCTTTCTTAAAGATTAGGTACTTGGGTAAATAAATTCGTAGAGGGACTAGAATAATTAATCAACAACATACAGTTGAAATTGCCTACTGGCAGCATAAGTACGAACTTCAAAGAGAAGGAAAAATTATGATAGATTTAGAGAGATCGGAATATAGACCTGAGCTCCGTAAGAGGGCAGGGTAAGGTTTTAAAACTCATTTGTATTTTTTTTCTAAATGAACATGTCGAGAGTATTGTGTCAAAATTTCAAATAAATCGGAGCAAAACTAACGAAGATACAGCATTTCAAGCGACCGGCCCTCTTGCTCGATTCAAGTATATTTCGAGTATAAAAAAACATTAAATCGATTTTCTCGCAAACAAATGTTTGAAGTTCAATCAAAATCTACTTCAGCGATCCCTTTGAAATTTTGTTCAATATTTCTTCACATAAATCAACAGGTAGTGAAGAAAGGTTGTTTTTTTTAAATTTTATAATAACAAATTCACCGAAAATTTTAGCAAAAATCGCATTTTGACTTCAACATGCTGCAAAAAATAAAAAAAATTGAAAAAAATGCTTCGTTACTATCAAAGAAAACATATTAACTTTTAAACGTTTATTGACTTTTTTGTTTCACATGATCCGGTAACGAGTTACGATGTTCACCGCATAACAACTTTTTTGAGGCGCCTCCGGAGATTCGCTCTCACGAACTTGATATTTTTAATAATTTTTTTTTTCAAATTTACTTAAGATGTCGTACTACAACGTTTATATAAACCAACATCATTCATATTTCCAAAAAAAAATCATGAAAATATGCCTTTTTTCGCCTTTAAAACCTTACCCCCCCATATTAGTTTAACCGTTCCATAAAAAGATTCTAGTTAAAAGGAAACTACAAGTAACGTAACGTTAATACAATTCAATATAACACAGGATGATGTTTTGTATGAAGATTTTCAGGATATACTGAAATGTGATGCACCGCATCCACATTTCAGTATATCTTCATACAAAAAGTTGAAATTTTGAAAAAAAAATAAAAGTCGTTTTCAGCTACAACAACATCAATAACGTCGTATTTTTCAATCCTAGCACTCTAGCGCACTGAAAACTCACGGACCGCCACTGCAAAACAGACTTGTGTGTGACTGTGGATTTATCGTTTTATATTGGAACCGAGTTCCCGTGAATTAAATAAATATTTTATTGCCATCTCATTCTCTCGCTGGCTTAATCCTATAGATGTATGTGTTTGTCTCTTTTTAGTAAGTATCGCTCGATTCCGTTTCATCAAGTTTCAAATAACAACGGTGCTAAAGAAGTTTTCACTTCAAAAATTGTACGTAGATTTAGGTATGAATGCCCAGTTGACATTATAGTGCTTGGCGCTTCGTCGCCTTGCCGAGTAATTAGTCACTTTAATTAGGGCAGTTGGTTGCAGTGTGTATTGTGCATTGTGCACACACAACGTACTGCGAAGTGCACAGGTAACAGGTGCGCAGTGCACATTATCCTCTGCGCAGCGCTCAATTAGAGCTGCAGATTGCCGACGTTTATCCTATTCACTGAGACGGGATTATCAGCTTTGGCGACAGAGCGGATCACAGTTTTCACCGTTTCGCTTGGTTCCGTGAAATCAATTTTAAATTTCCTTGTTATTACAATAAACAACGCGTAAGAAAGGAGTTAATGTTTTTTACATGCCTTTACGAAATCAACCTGTAAAAACAACTCTCAAATACCCTTTTCAACCTTTCCAAAAGCTTTTTCTCAAGTCTTGTTAAGTATTTTTAAATCCCGACCAGAAATAGGCGTGGATTCCGATTTACATTTTTTCCTGGTCTATTGGATCATCTTAATTGATAGTGTGCTTAGGTACTTGGTACTTTGATACATACCTATATCGATCGTCCAGTTGATTAGTCAGACAAAAAAAATAATATCTAATAAAATAAGTTTGGAGATGATGAGGAAAGCAATAGAAGAGGTTAAGTAAGTAAGTGACTCTATTACTTATACTTGCCCTTGCATAGAACCCTTGTATAGAGCTCTTGTATAGGAGCCCTTTCTTTAATCTTTTTCTTTCCCAATTTTCTATTTTCTCCCAAGGATTCTAGATTTGTTTTGATAGCTGAATAATTTCCCCTCTATTTTATGGAAATAGATACCTCCACCAAGTAAACGTATTGTTAAAATGTACCTAGTTAGTACACACCCATTCGTATCTTCGTTTAGCAATTATTAATAAAAGTCACGAGAACTGCTCGTCGAATTGCTCGAATTATTTGCGGGAAAGTCGAAAATAAATTCACCAACTAATTGCAGTATCAGTGTGTGCAATTTAACTTATGCAATCTTTGGAAAGGTGACTTCTATTCCAGTATAAGTATGTACAGGTTAATAAATTCTTACGATTATTTTTCATCTCACACTATACTCGTATTTTATTCCTTTGTTTTAGTTACATCAGATCTGGGTAGTTCAGTAGTTACAAGACTGTTTTACAAACAGGTTAGCTTAGTGGCGTAGCGACAATCTTCCTGGCCAGAAGCAAACTTGTAAAGTGGAGACCGATCTCTTCGCATGTTGTAGTATATATTTGAAACAAATGTCTTACGTGGGATAGTGGTGTGAAGAAGCAAGCTCCTCGCTTTCATTTGTTTATTATTGAATGCTCTATTTGTAAAAGCGAAACAATCCAGAATTTTCGTTAAGGTGAAAGGTTACCTACCCGATGTGAAATTTCCACGGGCGTATAAAAGATAATAAAAATAAGGGCGCATAAATAAATTATTTAGTTTGGGAGGCAGGTATTGATACCACCGTCCCGGGAATTAGCAGGGGTGCCCTGGTTCACGGGGTAGGGTTTGTCCGGGTCTTGGTGCCCACCTGCAGATACTTGTAAGATACTAGAGGGAAGCCATTTTCTCCAGCTGGACTCTATTAACCCATCGCCTAGTACCAATTGGAGGGATGGATTCGTACGTCAGTCCTGGTTGCTGATTCCTACACTCCTTTCATAACTTTTTCCTTCCCAGAATTTCCTTTCATTTTCCTTAAAAAAACCCTCCACACAGCATCCCTTAAGTCGACGCAGGCTCTAAGGGAAACTATTTTCTGCGGGGCCTTCTGTGTCGAGTTTATTTATAAAAAAAATTTAGATTAAATTATAAAAAATTCAAATTACCAACGACCAATTTACGTTGTTATTATCAGAAATTTGTCGTATTCAAATTTAAATTTCTACCCAAACAAATGCTCCGTTTAAAATATATTTTTTTCATTATATTAACACAATAAGTAGGGCTAGATTATTTTTTTTAATAATCACAATTAACTCACAAAAAATGCCAAATTGGCTTAAAAAATCACGGAAAATTTAATTCTTCAATTGCCAATATCTCATAATTTAAAACATAAATAAATAAAATAGCACATGTCCGTATCAAATATTTGCTACACCTCCTGATAAAAAAATAAATTTGGTTGGGTATTTTGACCTCAAATTCAAAATTAAGTTTTGTGTAGAAAAGTTTTTGTGGTTTCTCTTAATAATCCAATCCCGGGGCTGCACATACAGTTGTTACGCCAAAGCGCCAGCCCCTAGTGGAACAATGAACAGGAATTTTCAGCTCAAGAAGGCAGTTAATTACAGTAATTATATTATAGTAGCTGCCTTCCTTTCCATACTCTGTACTCTATACTACTCTGCCAAGAAGGGCAGATACTGGGTACTGGGTAGGTACTGAGTACTGGGTACTGGGCACTGGGTAGTGCAGGTAGGTAGGTACCTACCGATTATAATGAATTAGTTCGCTTTGAACATTCGCCGGTATGCCGTAATCACCTATAATATATGCACGTATTTTGTAACGTATTCGCAATAAACCTTATTTTGCCGTTATGCTACTAACTTTAAAGAAATGTGAAAACGCTTATTTTTTTTACGCACCTACCTACATATTTTACAAAGAGTTTATTTTTGTTTGTTTTCAGTTAATTTCATTTTTATTTATTTTACTCTTTTACACACCCATGGGGCTTTTACATTGGGTAGGTACATTAAATAAATAAAATAATTGAAATAAAAATAGACACAGTATATGGAAATTATCTCCCTTTCGATTGAGGATATCTGGAAAGTTTGCCAAGCTAATTAATGTACGCATTAAAACCAAAATTAAGAAAGCGGCAGTTTGGATAAAAATATTTTACCTGAACGCTGATGGAACTTTCTGGGAGACATGGAACGATCAACTGAACCAAAAAATGCTCGGGTCAGATCATGTACCATGTGGACCAACAGAAGACTATTTATGAATGTGAATGAAGTTTAGGCAATCAATTTAGGACAGGTTGTTTGAAAGTTCTATTCAAGTTCTGTTATCATTTCGACGGTCCCGATGAATAATACCAGATCTGCTAAAAAATTAAAATGGTTTGTTTTTGGCATAGATTGGCTTATTTTGTTGATTTAAACGTCTGTATTTTCGGAATATTTTCATGAAATGAAACGAATTGCCAAATATCAAAACAACACTATATTTCTTGATCTCTAAATCAGTAAAAAGGCGTAAACAAACATTAAGATGAAGCCATAGTAAATAATGCAAAATCACACAAAATCATCTGTTTTTGTTTTGAAAATTTGATCGCTTAGAAATATTATAGATGCTTCAATTAAATAATGCGTGTTATTACAATAAACAATGTGTAAAAAGGAGTTAATGTTTTTTTTAGGCCTTTACGAAATCAACCTGTAAAAAAAATTTCTCAAATAACTTTTTCAACCATTCCAAAAGCTTTTTCTCAAATATTTTTTAACTCCTCCCACAAAGGGCGTGAATTCCGATTTCGATTTTTCCCTGGACTATTGGATCCCCTTAATCGTCTTTATTGCAAATCTATAAATCTCAATCCGACATTGTTCTTCGGGAACGTCGATTTCATCATGGGCCGGTTGCTTCACTATAACAATAACAGAATTTAGGGATTGAAAAATATACTAAATTTTGAATTGTGAAGAATACAAAAACATGATGTTTTGATTTGCACGTGCTTGCGAGTTGCGAATCACGAATGCCTCGAAGTCAATTACAAAGTTTTTACGATCGTATTTTTTTATCAAAGTCTTCTTAAAATATTAATCACTTTGCGTTTTCAACTTCTTTTTATAATATTAGATTCCATGACAGTGATCCCCGACAGTTATCCCCAGGCATACTTACATACAATATGCAGTCAGTTTAGGGAATATACGGTAAACCTCCTTCCGCAAAATATAACTAACTGTCCTCGACGGGATGTGCAGAGAGAATTTACCGCCGAATAACAAAAACATGAAACATATTATCATTAAAATACATCAAGGGTAAAACTACTTGTCTATATAATGTATATACCAGCGTACAAGTACAAAATTGACACTGTAAATAAATTCGTTTGATATCCACGCCAACTTATTATTAAAGGTATTTTTAAAGTTAATTTTAGGTTTGAAATTGGTAAATAATGCACAAAAAATTATAATTTTATATTAATTACATTTTCGGGGGTTCAACTGCCAGGGGATCAACTGTCGGGTCACCCCCTAGTAGGTACCCACAAATTGGTCGCAGAAAGAGGCAGGTAAGTTATTTAAATAAAATTATTGGCCCGAAAGCAGAAATACCCATTTAATTCACAAAAGCTCTGACCCATGTCATAGTCGCACCAGATGAATAGAAACCTCAATTAGACGCAGGATACATGAGCAATTATTATATATTACCAACGTAAAGGAAGACTTCCAACAATCATTATTGCAAAACTCAAAACATCCGCCAGTGAAATTGTTATTCCCCTGGAAACATTTATCGATCGCGTAAAAAAAGGTATTACAATTTTTAAACATTTTCAAAACTACTTACCGATGTATTGTTCTTTCTAGGATTTCAAGGAAATAACATAAATCTTTTGAGCATTTGGTCGCAAGTTCCTGTCATTATTTTACTAACATTATTAATTAAAATTGATTTATGCACAAGATTATAGGTAGAAGTGGCGTGCAGTGTCAATTTTTGTACAATAGCCTATAATTATATTATACCAAAGCTTGGCACTTTTTATGCAATAGCCAATGATGCAGTGGCGTATGGCACCTTTTAATGCAAGCGCTTACAGCAGGAGGATTAACTTACCTATGTGCTTATTGACACTTTTCGTGCAGATACAGTTATAGCGAAATATCCTTTATTACAGTGGAATACAGAGTTCATTTTTGTTTAATTTGTATACACTTAAAGAAGTGGCACTTTATGTAAGACAGCTTTAATAACATTTATTATTTATTATTCGTATTATGGAATTCGTATGTGTCAACAGCAATTGCCTACAATACACGGGGGATGCGGTGATAGTTTTTTGAAAATCCCGTATGGATATTCATGGAAACTTTTTGTGCGTAGCTTGTACCTGTAGAAGTTTTTTTTTACAATAGGGTATTTTCACAAACCAGGGATACCGCTAAAAACATGTGAAAGATTTAAAGATTATTTTTCTGATTATGATTATCGCATTAAAAATGTTCAATTTTAATATTTTCATTCATAATTATCGATTTCAAAATAGGCCTGACGGCTGAATTAGGTAAACGGCCCATGATTGGTTGATCGAATCATGACGTCACGCCCGTCAACGTTCAGAGGTTTAACACTATGTTACTGACAAATGTCTAAACATTCTCGACTTGTTCGCGGTTTTTGACGGTTTTATTTCATTTTTAAGATGCTTGTGTTATGTTCCTACAGTTTTATATGATATGATCCATCTGTAATGACTGATGGTGTTTTTTTTTACGGTTATAATCCGACAACTTGCCTAAAATAGACGCTACAATGAGGAACAGTACTTTTATAAGCCCTGAATTTCGGGGTTTTAAGGCGATATGGTAATAAAACTTTTTTTTTACACAAACTCTCATATTATATACTGGTTTATATTTCAACATTTTAACAACATATTCTGGCCCTTTTAAATTAAATTAGAACAAAATAGAAAGTGTCAGTTCGTCACCTAACTTCCTTGTCATAAGATGATCTTTTAAACTTTGGCTATTCTACAAGTAAATTTCCTTTTTTGTAAATACCGCGCAAAATTCCCAACTGCTCCCAACCACCAGGAGCCAGTGAGAAGTGGACTATGGCATCCCCAATTGGAGCATGTTGTGAGGCTGAAGGTAATGTGGGTAGGAAAGAAGATGTTGAAGAGAAAGGTGGGGAAGTACCTGGCTATTCAGATCTAGTCACTAATCACGGCTAAAGCCATTTTTTAAAAATATGAATACCGTACAAGAGTCCCGATTGCTCCCGTCTAGAGCCAGTGAGACTATGGCATCCCCAATTGGGGTATGTTGTGAGGCTGAAGGTAGTGGGGAGGGGAAGAAGATGGGAAAGAGGAAGGTGGGAAGTACATGGCTATTCAGATCTGGTAACCAAACACGGCTAAAGCCATTTCAAGCAACGTTTCAATTTTGAACGGTGGTCTTACACAAGGGTGATACTGAAAATATTTTCCACTCTGGAACCTGCCGCAAATATACAACGTATTATTTTAAACGAATAAATTGTGAAATGCGACACAACTTACTCAAAGACCGGTCAGTGGCTGAGTTGGCACCACGTTTGGTTCCCACCCAGGCGTTGCGGGTTTGATTCCTCGGCTGGCTAAGTGTTATATCACGACACAAGCAACATTTTCCTGTTTTGTGGTGGTAGTAGGAGATTTTCTCATAGGTATTGTCAGATTATTCGTAACCCAGGAATGTTTGTCTTTCTTAAAAAATATACATATCATCATAAATTTACTTTTTCACGCCGGGATTGCTAGTCGAGAGTCTCACCCCTCGACCACAGAGGCTATCATTATTGTGTAGATAACCATCTTACGACTGTATGCAAAGGTGTTTCTAACTAAATGTTTTTTTTATTGTAATGTTAAAATTCAAATCTGCAAAAAAGCAGGCATGGGGGTCTCTATCGAAGCCAGAGTCAAGTTAGCTTCTCACAAAGCTTTACTATAGGGCCCACAGATGCACAACTGCTGACCCTGTACAAATCGCAAATCCGCCCCACTGTTGAATTTGGCAGCCACCTCTGGTCTAGGACACCAAAATACTTGAAAAACCCTTTACTCGATAGATTTTCTTCTCTAACAAACGGATTGCAATGTTTAGAGCACAGGCTTCAGGTGGGAATGGTGTCCTTATTCTACCGGTATTTCAATAGAAGATGCTCCGAGGAACTAGCTTCATTGATCACAAACACATCAAACGCACGCCCTACATTTGTACACGGTCGAATTAGAAAAGGTTTTTTGTCGCATTAGAAAGGATCTAAAACATCTTATTTTAGGTTTTTCTTATAGTATTTGTACGCACGTGTACCAAATTATATATGCTTAGCAAGTGGGAAGATTATAATGTTATAATGATATAATTCGAGCAAACTGGAAGTCAATAAATAACACCAGCTACAACTTACGAACTAACTATAGTTACTTACCGCGGCGATCGCAAAATGTTCGGCGGGGGTGACGTCACAGAGTTATTCGGCGCGAAAACATCGTTTTGGCCGCCGTTTAAAAAGGCGTATTTTAAAACGTTGTAGAAAATTTATCCGTTGTCATAAAAATAAAATAAAATTCCGTTATCATTGTAATTTTTTACTTAATTTTTTTCAATAATAAAAAAAAAACTGTGAAAATACCCTATAGCTCCACACAGGAGGTCCCGAGGACAATATTTTCCCTAAGGGTATATGTGATCTTTGTGGATGCTGTGTGAGGAGTATTTTAAAGGTAAGGAAGGATAGGATGTTTTGAGGATAAGGTATGAAGGGTGGGTAAGAATCTGAGGGTTACTGGGTCCAGAGATGACGGACGTATGAATTCATCCCTCTCACTGCGGTAGAAAGCGATGTTCCAAAAGAGTTCTGCTTGAGAGGTAACAAGATCTCCCTCAACCAGTCTCTCCCGATTCGGCCTGCCACGCAGCTGTTCAGACACATCCGCCAAGACCAGGACAAATTAAATTACAAACCTCAACCCATGAACCCATGTGGCAAGCATCCAACGAACGCTAGCGAACTACGAATATAACCTGCCTATAACGTTTTTTGTCTTTGTATTGCTAGAACCAAAAAGGACAGAACAAAGCCTACAAATAAAGAAAGTCCTTACAAATAATTCAAAACAAGCTTTTAAAAGTTTTGAATCGAGAAAGCAGAATATCCTTTAGAGTTCACAAGGCCAGCACCCAGGTAAGAAGGCAGTATCAAGCACAAAGGACCCCGCTCTCTCCACTGATCCCGTAATAAGCTAATAAGCGTATTCGAGGTCCTTGAGTGACAGGTCCGACGGACTGGGTTCGAATCTTTTCGTTCGGCGCCAAGCGACTGATCGACCGCAATTCACCGAAACGTCGGCTGACGTGAATGAATATTGAACGAACTATTGAGTTTTTATGATAAATTTTTCAAATTATTTTGTTTATCGAAGTTTTTGGGTTGATATGAAAATTGCAGCGGAATCATTGTCGTTCGTAGCTTTAGGGGGTGTTTATGTTTTTGATTTGGTAATGATTCGGATCCAATAACGTTTTTGATATTAAAAGCAAGAGTAGATGAAAATGATAAAACAGGAGAACGCAGTAAAACATGTTCAACAGAATTGGTACGTTGATTTGTGAGCAGCCTACCTATTCTTTTTTTTACACTAGCTCCACATACGAAGCCCTGAGGAAAATAATGCCCCTCAGGGCCTATATCATCTTTGGGGCTGTGTGGAGGGTTTTTTTAAGGAAAGTAAGGGGAGGAGAGTTCTGAGTATGGGGTGGGCAGGAATCTGGTGTCCTGTGTGTCCTGGTCATCCGCCTCCAATAATGCCTAGACAAACCTCACCCCATGAACCCGGGAACCCCTGCTAAATCACCAAACGTAGCGAACCACTTGGGGTCACCTATGGCAAAGGTGTAAGTGTGGCTCATGTAAAAAAAATAGTTCTATCTTCACGTTTTTAAAATATTTAATCATGTCACATTGTGCACGAATAGAACTCATTACAAATTGATACGAGTACATCTTACCACAAAATATTGTCAAAGGTTTTTTCAAAGGTCTACCTGATAGGCAGGTACATATATTTGGGGGGGGGGGGGGGGTGAAAGAAACTCTCTTAAAAAAATCTCTTCCACATTCACGGGAGTATCAAATCACAGCACACTTAAAAAAAAATTCTTCCGGATGTTCTCTGTTATGTTTTTATTAGATATATAATTAAGTATAACAATTTAAAAAAACTAACTGGTAATTAGAAAGTCAGCATTGATAAAAAATAAATAAAAAGGGACTGAAGTTTCTTCTTGTGTTCAAATTTGTTCCAAAATCAGTGTTGACATACGAGTAGTAATAAAAAGTTTTATTTTAATTTTATTAAATTTCAAAACTTTAGACGGGTGTCACACGCAAAGATAAAAGATAAAAATATCACTATAGATCAATAGGCCAAGCCAAATGATCTTTTATAGCTACTTGTGGCACAAGTTTTATTGTCAAACTAAAAGGTTTTGCAAGAGCCGACACGACGCGCGTAGGTGTGCAAGTAAGTATTCAGAATTCTCGCAAAAACGAAGGAGTGATCTTTGTTCTCAGATCAAATGATGAAATAAATAAAAATAAGCGACAAGTTAGATGATATAATCTGTGGTCATTATAATATTACCAACTAAATTAGCTCAGCATTATTCTCGTTGTGTGGAAAGTCAAAGGCGGTATTACCCTTTGTATTTTTCTTGACAAGATAAGTGCTGGGAAGAGATCCAGCGCGGTCGACAACCAACGGCCCCTGAAACTGGACATACAATCCTAAAGAGTTTTCACGCCGTAAGCGGGCGTGCAGAGTGAGCACCGCACGCTCTGGGTGTGGCAAATACTGCGATCTCGTAATGTTAAATCTCAGTATATAGTGTTCATATCCCGTCGGGGTCACCAAATTTATGGGAGTTTCCAACTCTCATAATATTTAATGTAATGAGTAATAAGTAGGGTTCTGTTATAAATAACAGAAGATTGGTACTCACTTAGATTTATTGATAACAAGGATTACTAAATGACAATTAATAGAGTTACTAATAGCTGCACGGACTGTCACGGAGTGGCCGGCCGCGCCTCGTCTCTCCCCACCTCTCGTCCCCTGAATGGCGGGAGTGTCGACACTCCGCACAGCATTCGGCCCAATGTTACCAAATTCATTAATTAAAAGCTAGATTTATCTCCAAATCAAGGTCATCAGCTAAACAAAGTGGTATAGCTTCCTAAGCTTTTTCTGATATTTTAGCTATTTCTAAAATTTTAAAAAGTTTAATATAAATTTTTCATTTATAATTCATTTGTATTCTCTCGACTCGGTAGTCGGTAGTCGGTACGGTTACTGGGCTCATGCTTGTTGTTGATCATGGTAGAGGTAGATACATAGGTTAGGTAGAGGTAGGTATATTATAATGTAACAACAAGAATAATAATTTTATTAACGAAAATATAAATAATTTGTAAAAAAACACACATAAACCAAAATATTTTTAATTAAATTGAATGATAAAAATACACGTTTTAAAGATAATATAATCTTCTTACATAATATTAAAAACTAAGATTAAATTGAAAAGTATGCCTTTTTCGAAAGGATTCAAAACTTCTTCATCGCAAAACTCGTTCCTGTACAACAAACTTTTACTGTACCCATTATGTGGTCTCAGTAGCCAGACAGCGTTCGAGTGAGATGGTCGTTAACCATGGCTTCCTACGACGAAGTGAACATTTATTTCGAAAAAAATTCTTTTTTAAAATTTCATTGATTAAAAAAAGATCCAAGTGACATTATTTTGTAAAAAAAGTTGGAGAATATTCTACATTACACAAACATTAAGATTAAATTAAGAAAAATTCCGCATATACAAGAATATCAGTTTCAACCTTTGTCTACATATTAGAAAAATAATCAAATCACGCTTAAATATTACTAGTACCAATTTCATACATCAGATTCAACATCCCCAGAAGAAAAGTTTGTAGTGACCATCAGATTAGGTAAGTAAAAATAAAATTTAAAGATTTGCTCCATAATAATTGTATGTTTTTATCTGTTCTTCTACAGGCATGAGAAAACAACCAGATTTTAGGTTTCACCCGGATTTCCGAAATTATTTCCTCGAACGACATCAAGAACGCTACCCAGAACGCTGCAAAAAACAAACTTGTTGTTTTTTGCACAAACAAAAAACAAACGGTTTGACGCCGAACGCAAACATACTCTCACCGCCGTAGTTGGTCGCCACTCAGGACGCTCCGGTGCATGAACGAGAGTTTGAAGCGAACGCCGCACGCTCCGTCCCGCGAAACGCTTGACTAGAGCGTGCACTCAGACCTTTACACTTAGGTTAGATTTTTCAAATTAGTTGAAATTCGACCTTTTAAAAGAGAATCCTTTGTAAATAAGATCTCGTATTCTAAAAAGTTGTCCTACCCCTGATCTGGCATCTAACCCAAACCGATATTTGACTTCAAGGTGGCCGGAATAATAAAGGCAGGTTGGTACTACATGCGAGTAGGAACAGAACACAGCCTTCCAGGCATGTGGCATTGGTATTGTTGCCTGTTTTGGATAATGGTCCCCGCAACAACATTATAATTGGCGCAAAATAGCAAACTTTTTGATTTTTTTCAAGTCGTGTAAATCTACGCGAAATTGGAATTCGTCATGGCTTGAGAGCATAGCGAATGCGGGTAAAGATGATTGTTACATTTTTTACTGGGCACCCTTCGTATAGGAAGGAAGGTAATATTAAAAATTGAAGATTGAATAAAACTGTAAATATGAATCGCAACGCATTAAATGTCTTTTTGGTTTTTCCTACTTTCGCCTAACCTGTAATTTTTTTTAAATAAGGGGCCATCCATAAATTACGTCACACCTCAAGGGGGGAGGGGGGGGGGGGGTGTAGAGAAGTGTGACAAGGGTACGGGGGGGTCATCAGCTCTGTGACGTCACATGTAAAAATCTAAATTATTAAAACGCAAAACTTAAATGTAAACGAAAAAATGTAAAATTGCAAAATATGTGACGTCACACTAGGGGGGAGGGGGTCTCACAAATGTGACGATGTGTGACATGGACGGGGGGGGGGGGGGGGGGGTAAAAAAATCATGAAATTCGTGTGACGTAATTTATGGATGGCCCCTAATGTACCTATATAAATGCAGAACAATATGAATTAAAGTATAGTAAACGTGCAAATATATTATAGCGATGGTTTACAGTTAAAATTTGGTAACTATAAAAATGTCCAAAATGAGTTAATAGCACTGTTTTGCTTAAAAATTCATGTTTTAATTAGAGCAAAACTTTGGTAACTCTCCAATTTAAAATAATAAAGTTTCTCCGAAGTGTCGAATAGTATCAATAGAAGTCTGGTTAAAAGCCGGATAGTTGCGCCACTTTTCGAAAAAGCTCAATTATTAAAAAAAAATGTACTTACTAAGAATAATGCAATATGTTAATTAGAATGTAGGTCTTTGATCTTTTGAGTAGCCTATTTTTGTAAACATAATTAATAGAGGTATTGAGTAAATCCTGTTTCATTTGACCTTTCAAAAAAGGCTCATAGTTGCCTACTGTAGCGGATAGTAGCCTTACGTTTGCTTCGGGGGTAAAAGCCTCGTGCGGGGACAGACTATAAAAATACAACAAAAATAGAATAAATAGGTACGTAAGTTATTTGTAAAATGTTATTATTTATCTTAAGGTAGTATTCCAGTCTAGAAAAAAAAACAATTTTTTTTCTTCATATTTCCAAAGTTTAAATATTCAAAATTATTTCCTTAAAAGAATTTTTCGAAATTCGCATTATTTTAAAAGTTTTAACCATTTTAATGTCGCGGTTTTAGACGGAATCTAATCAGAATCTAAATAGAACAAAATGTTAAACGCATTTTTCTCAAACCACTTTTTCGAGACAGTTGACACGATATATCAAGTTCTACTAAACTAATTTACTTGAAATTTGGTGTGAGCCTTCTCTATACATTACTCTATCGCAAAATTTCAATTTTTACTATTTTTAAAAAATTTGGTAAGTCAAAAAAACTGGTAAAAAATATCTTTTTTATTTCAGACAGCCGCCATTTTGCGTTTTTTTTTTACTTTTCCTTAGGATTTAGAACTTTCCTTAGGATTTTGGATTTAGAACTAATTTGGTTTGTTTTTTTAGATTACTAGGAGGATTTCAATCGTGTCAACCAGGGCGCGCCATTTTTTCGAGACCCCCCACTTCAACACCCTGTAACTTTTTGAATTTTTTCGATTGATTTTTTTTTTATGTATATACTTTCTAGATACTTTCTTAAATGTTTAATAAATATTTGGTTAAGTAATGGCTGGTAAAAATATTATCGAAATCGGAATCCAAGCCTCTTTTAAAAATATTTGAGAAAAAGCTTTTGGAAAGGTTGGAAAAGGTACTTGAGAATTTTTTTAACAGGTTGATTTCGTAAAGGCTTTTAAAAAACATTAACTCCTTTTTACGCATTGTTTATTGTAATAACAAGGAAATTTAAAATTGATTTCACGGAACCAAGCGATGCGGAGTCCAAACGTCTATTCCCCGCTCCGGCCGGGGCCGAACTAATACAAAATGGGTGTGGCAAGTCAGTAGTCCTTGGGTGGACGCCGTAAGGTTCACTTTGAAAATCCAAATTCGTCGACTGCCGGCCGTATTATAAAATAACAACGCGAAAATACATATTTTCTTTTCTTTGTGAAGTTCTGGCGTAAATATATATTTTTTTGCGATTATCATAAAAGAAACTGAATTTTCCACATTATACAATAAAACCATATCCGAAAAAACCATATCCCACGAACTGGCGATGCCTATGTGGGATTTTTTTGGTTAATCTGCTAATCTATTTATGTTATTCTCTACTTTTATAAAAATGTTAATATAAAAAGTTTGTATTACAAAATTTTACCAACTGTACCAAAAAAATTGTTAATAAATAAAAAAAAAAAAAAAAAAAAGGGTTATGGTTTTAATAAGTATGAGAGTTTGCACTTGAAAGTATTTATATAGACCTAATACTTTATTTTTTTCTAGGCTTATTAGAAAACTTATTAAAAAAATTACCGATATTTTTAAGAGCCAAGATTTGTTCTACACGCAGTATTTAATTGAAGCATCTATAATACTTCTAAGCGATCAAATTTTCAAAACAAAAACATATGATTTTGTATGATTTTGCATTATTTAGTATGTCTTCATCTTAAATGAAATATCCCAACGAGTAAACCAACATCGTAACGCATAACTTGTGGGTAACAAGGTAAAAAATATTAATTGTCTTTTAAAATTGCTGTTTTGTTCTACGGAATAAACATTCAATTGTAGCTTGTTACTGTGAATAATTGCATACACTATTATTATACTTCATTCTTTTATCAGGAACAATAAAAAACTAAAAGTTACAAGTATGAGGCAACAACAAATAAACGTAGGTAGGTCGGGAAATTATAACTAAAAGTTACAAGTATGAGGCAACAACAAATAAACGTAGGTAGGTCGGGAAATTATAACTAAAAGTTACAAGTATGAGGCAACAACAAATAAACGTAGGTAGGTCGGGAAATTATAACTAAAAGTTACAAGTATGAGGCAACAACAAATAAACGTAGGTAGGTCGGGAAATTATAACTAAAAGATACAAGTATGAGGCAACAACAAATAAACGTAGGTAGGTCGGGAAATTATAACTAAAAGTTACAAGTATGAGGCAACAACAAATAAACGTAGGTAGGTCGGGAAATTATAACTAAAAGTTACAAGTATGAGGCAACAACAAATAAACGTAGGTAGGTCGGGAAATTATAACTAATAAAAATCTTAGAAGAAACCACAGTCCCTGGTAATAACCTATTAACTTTAAGACAAAACCATGCGGAATATTGCAAAATTTAGTTTTTATTTTGAAAATTTGAACGCTTAGAAATATTATAGATGCTTCAATTAAATACTGCGTGTAGAACACATCTTGGTCTTGGAAATAATAGTCTTTTTGTAAGTCTGGAAAAAATTGAATTATTATGCCGATAAAAAAATACTTCCACGTGCAAAATCTACTAATAAACCCGTTTTCGGATGTAGTTCAATTATATAACGTGGATAATTATTTTTTTTAGAAAATGATCGGAGAGCATTTTAATATTTGTGCCAAAATTTCACAAAATATTACAAAACATTGCAATTACGCGCTGTTTTTTCGGTGTGAATCAAAATGGGCGGCGATCAACAAATTTCGAATTGAGAATTTAACCTTATGCGGTCTGGCAAAAAGACAATGTGAATTTTGTAATTAATTAACCCCCCATTCGATGGCGAACGGACGTTCCTAAATTCTACCTCGCTTGGTTCCGTTAAATCGATTTTAAATTTATTTCTTATTGTAATAAATAATGAGTAAGAAAGGAGATTAATGCTTTTATATAAAAATTTCTATAAAATTCAACTCTCTTCTCCAACCTTTCCAAAAAAGCCTTCTTAAGTATTTTTAAACTCTCCCCCCAAAAAGAGGCGGGGATTCCGATTTTGAATTTTTCAAGGGCTAGTGGATCACCATAAATAATATTTATTTTTTTTTTTGAAAAAGCACTCTCGAACGATGAAATCTGACAATATAAAACTCTGGATTTTCTTAGCCCACGGTTACGTAGGTTAAGAAAATCCTGTGATAGTTTTATCACAAAAAAAAATTCCACTGTGAATTGCGGAGTTTGATAAATAAACATATTTATTTTTTATTTATTTTCTTAAAAATACATTTTTAACATAATTAAATTACGGAGTTAAAAAATAAAAGAGTCATGATTCTGTCACGAAGGTGTTATTAAATAAAACACTCCATTTATGGATAGGTTTGGTTTGTTCCATACTTTACAAGGATTTTGATAAGTTAACAAAATTTTAGGTGATAAATTAAGTTACGGCAATATATTTCGATTAGGTACCTACCTAATGAATAATTTAAACTTTTCTAATGACATAGGTACCTACCAATCCCGGTTATAAGGTTAAAAGTATCTACCTACCCAATACACAATCTGATACGAAGGGCGCACGCGCCTGTCTAAAGCACTGAAAGTACATAATTTGAACCGATCCCCCCTCTCTTCCAACATCAAAGAAAAGGTAAGAATCCAGGTGAGTTTCTATTGTTTCATTGTAGTTCGGCCGCCCGCCGATAGATGCTACCGTTGTGCTAGCGAAGGGTTGATTAGGGGCTTGTCTATAGAATAATTATATATGTAGGTACCTACCTTAAAAATATTTATAAACGTCTTCTTTATTAATTCCGTGTACCTACTTAGTAAGCAATTTTCGACCACCACAACCCATTTGTGTGTGGTGGTCTCATGTGCCTAGCATGGTAGTCGAAAACTTCTCAAATTATCTAATTAACAAGTTATGAAAGAAGAAAAAAACTCAATACCTATAATTTTCACTAAAAATCATCTTTATTCACGATGCTGAAAATGTCGAACAGATGCATTTTACAGTTCCATAGCAACTCAGAATCAACTCAACTCAACACCTCTTTGAAAAGTCTGTAAAAGTTACGATTTTTTTTAAATAGCCCATTCCTATATTCCCATAACTAATTCCATTCAATTTGGGAGGCGGGAATGGGTACCGCCGCCCCAGGAGTCACCCCAAGTGGTTCGCTACGTTCGGTGATTTGGCAGGAGTGCCCGGGTTCATTGGGTGAGGTTTGTCTTGGCCTTGGAGGCGGATGACCAGGACACACTGAACCCCAGATTCCTACCCACCCCTTAAACCCTTTTTCTTCCCAGAACTCTCCTCTCCCTCCTTTTAAAAAAACCCTTCACACAGCATCCTCAAAGATGACATAGGCCCCGAGGGAAATAATTTTTTTTTCTAAGGGCCTCCTGTGTGAAGCTCATGTCAAAGAAAAATAATATCCAAACCACTTTTAATGACTTTTCAATTGAGGTTTTGAGTTGAGTTTATTCTGAGCTGTCCGGTCACCGCATTTTACAACTATTTACCTAAATAATTACACAAAAACATAATCGATCCTTCCAATGTTTTGATGTAAATGCTAATTTTTCCACTTCAGTGAAAAAAAGGATATTCAAATGCATGTTGGTGAAAAAATTAAGAAACATTATAACATTAAGGGGATCCAATAGTCCAGGGAAAAATCGAAGTTTGAATTCACGCCCATTTATTTATTTATTTATTTCTATACATTACAGTATTTACCTTTATAATTTTATTATGTTGGGTGTAAGGTAGGTTTGTGAAGGTGAAACTGTGGATAGGTATTGTTGTATGTTTCGTGAACACCTCACTAGGAGAACCTGTGCTGAGGTGTTTACGTGTTTATTTATGTTTATGTGTGACAAGTATTTATGTGTTGTAATATAAAGTTTTATATGTATTTTTTTTCAAATTTTAACAGTTATTGTACATTGGTTATATAGAAGAGAAAAAAAAAAAAAGAGAAAAAAAAGCCCATTGTGAGAGGAGTTTAAAAATATTTGAGAAAAAGCTTTCGGAACGGTTGAAAAAGGTATTTGAGATTTTTTTTTTACATGTTGATTTCGTAAAGACCTAAAAAAAACATTTACTCCTTTTTTACACATTGTTTATTGTAAAAACAAGGAAATTTAAAATTAATTTCACGGAACCGAGCGACGTGGAGTCACACGTCTGTTCCCTGCTCCGGCCAGGGCGTTTCTGAATGGAAGTGGGGTGTGACAAGCCAGTAGTCCTTCGGTGAACGACGTAAAGGTCACTTTGAAAATCCACATTCGTCGGCTGCCAGCCGTATTGTGAAATAACAACGCAAATATGCATATTTTATTTTATTTTGTGAATATCGGGCGTAAATATCAATTTTTTTTGCGATAATCATAAAAGAAACTAAATTTGCTACAATAAGCAATAAAATTATATCCGAAAAGATGTTCATAAGTAGGAGAGTTTGCACTTGAAAGCGTTTTTTTAAAGACCTGTTACTTTATTTTTTTCTAGGCTTATTAAAAGACTTATAAAAAAAATGACCGATATTTTTAAGGGCCAAGATATGTTCTATACGCATTATTTAATTGAAGCATCTATAATATTTCTAAGCGATCAAATTTTCAAAACAAGAACACATGATTTTGTGTGATTTTGCATTATTTACTGTGGCTTCATCTTAAGTGACATTTTGTAATCTGCTAACCAAAAACAGTGACTTTTTAATCAAACTCAGTGTTGAAGTAAACAAATCAATTTTTATTTTAAATTGCAAGTGACAAATAAAATATAACAAACACGTCTAGATTTTTTCACGTTATAATTACCGTCGCAATATATAAAATAAATTATAGTTTTGTGAACAAATAGATGTTTGATTTTCCACGTGATTTTCTTTAGTGTTTGTGAAACAGAGCTCGTGTCAATAACGCAGTTAAATTTAATATCGAAATTTGTGTATGTTTTCTTTATTAATTCCTTATACCTACTTAGCAAGTCAATACTTATAATTTCAATTTTGTCAACATTTTGTTAACAAATGTAATTAATATAATTGATTAAAATCTTTTTTATTTCTTCAAAATAGGCATATTTACTTTGGGGTGTCATCATTAATTTTATGAAAAACAAATACCTTTGTTAAAATCCTTTAGACCACCCCGCTTCCCCTTCCTCGTATGTTGTGTGTATAAACCGTAGACTAAGAATAATTTGTACCAGTCTGAAGATGGCTCTAGCGAGCTGAAACCGGTTACGGTCAATAAACTTAAAGTGGAAATAAGTTTTGTATTTGTTTTTATTATAATAATAACTCCTTTTAATGCATTGATGTCAAGATTTTGTTGATTTTTTCAACTCAGTGAAAAAGAAGATATCCAAATATACATTGTTTGCAGTGGCGATCCGTGAGTTTTCAGTGAGCTAGAGCGCTATGATTGAAAAATATTACGTTTTTGACTTTGTTGTAGCTGAAAATGAATTTTATTTTATTTTTAAATTTCAACTTTTTGTATGAAGATCTTCAGGATTATTTCTGTCAAGGGATGCGCCGCATCCACATACTGAAAGATCTTTATACAAAAAGTTGAAATTAAAAAAAAAAAAAAATACATTTTCATCTTAAACATCAGCATTGTCATTTTTTTCAATCTTACACTCTAGCTCTCTGAAAACTCACGGACCGCCACTGATTGTTTGATAGGTTTTTGTTTGAAAAAAAAACTTATCTGTTGGACTTAACAAAAATACATTTTTTTATTTAATTGAGTATTTTGTATTACATATATTTGAAAGATAGGTAAGTAATACATTATTCAAAATTATACTACAAAATAATTAAATTACCTATCGAAGATGGAAAGTACTACGAAGAAATCGGTTCTCATTTATGTTAGGTACTTAGATATGTATCTAATAATTAAACGAAAAATATTTTAAAAAAATATAAATCAAACAGTAATTTAAAAATGTTTTAAAAAAAAAACAACATTTCACTGCCTTCCCAAATTAGCTTTCCATTCCCCAAAACGTCATGACTCATAGCCTCCACAAAGCATTGTGCGCCTTCAAATACAACCTGACCGTAATATACGTCTGGAACAAGCCTCGTAATACAACCAGTATTTACCTGAGGCATACTTTGTAACAAAGCCTTACCATCCCCAAGACAAAACAAAGAATCAAATCGATATTTTGATGCTGTGGCATTGTTTTATCTGGGAAATTTTCATGTCGCAGTTGTTGTAAAGGGTTAGTTACCGCGCCACCCGCATATTTCCCGGCGGCACTGGCGTCGCTCCGCCATCTTGCAGGTGCAGCTCGGGCGCTGATTGGCCGAGGGGGGCAGGGGGCGTGTCCGCCACGAGGGTGGGGGCGCCACTGCTCGGGGCCCCCGCGGCAGTCGCGCGAAGCACTTGAACGAGCGAGTGACGGAACTCGGCCGGTCCGATATCGACAATATCGATTGGAAATTACGCGGCGAAAAATATTAAAAAAAGAGTACGCCGATTTACGCAATAATTCCACAAGAATCAAAAATAATATGCAAGTTCGTAAAAAAAATCAAGACAAATTACAACACTAAGTGACATTTTGTAATCTGCTAACCAAAAACAGTGACTTTTTAATCAAACTCAGTGTTGAAGTAAACAAATCAATTTTTATTTTAAATTGCCAGTGACAAATAAAATATAACAAACACATCTAGGTTTTGTCACACGTCGAAATAATAAAAAATAAATTAAAGTTTTGTGAACAAATAAATGTCTGATTTTTCACGTGATTTTCTTTAGTGTTTGTGAAACAGAGCTTGCGTCAATAACGCAGTTAAATTTAATGTCAAAATTTGTTTTACAAATTCATATGAACAAGTGTTTTAAATAAAATTTGCTCTTGAATACAAATGTGATGTGTCCATCGAAAAATTTATTCTCCTATTGATTTTTTATGTTACTCAAGGCTTTGATGTCATCAAATTGAACACATGTAAAAACAAACCTTTAGATATTCAAAAAGTGATTAAGTCTTTAACAAAATCATATCTTCCACATAGCTTCCGTTTTCACAAAAAAATATATTACCTACTCTGAAACCAAATATTTATACCTCAATTTATAATCAAAACAGTCAGTCAAATACTAAGAAAAGTGTATATAATATCTTACCGTTACGTCTAATTTATAAAGTTGCGAAAAGACAATTAAAATATTAAATTAGTGAAGTTAAATAAAACCTAAGTTTTTCGCAATACCGACAGTTGAACAAGCACACTGGAAGCAGAAAATTAGATATACGTTAATCCTCTTAATATTCGTTTACAATTTATTGAATTTCTAATCTAAAACAATCCAAAAACGATAAGTTCTAAACGTAAAACCTGTGCATTTCGTGTGGTTTGCGTACTGAACGCCGTTTCACCCGAATAATTCATTAAAATTCTGAACTTTAACGGCCTAAATCAATCCATAACGATCTGAAGTTTTAAAAGTGATTTTTTATTATTTTTTTGTTGTTCGTACTCTGAACGCAATCGCACGCCATCGTCAGTGTATAAAGACTATTATTTAATAAATAGTAACAGCAAAAATAATCATCTTATAAGTAATTGTAATCCATTTATATTCTGGTTCAAAACTATCTAAGCGATCTGCAGTTCGTATACCGGCCGCAATCGCACCAGTAATTGAAGACTCTAGTTAGTTATCCAGTGTAATGGATTCTTGCGCGTTTTTCCGATGAGGCATATCGGCTCGCAGGGCTGGCTCTCGGTGCGATAGGTGCGCTCGGGGCCCCCGCCGTGGCCGGGCTGGCCGCGGGGGCGGGGGCGTCCGGGCCTAGGGCTGCGCCGGCCGCCCCCGCGCCGGGCCCCGCGCCCCCCGGGCAGCACCTGTCGGCGGCCGCGCTCACGCAGCTGGGCACCGTGTACGCCACCAAGCGGCGGAGACGAAACGGCAAAAGGTAAGGGTCCCAAACATACTCGATCAGCAGAAAATCTATATAATCTGCTTTCAGACTTTTTCAGGAATTTCAGAACAGTTTTACGTGTTTTCTATTCATCTTTCAGGAGTATATTTGACGAGACGGCAAAGCCCACTTAAATTAACAAGCACCTACCTAACCTGAAATACCTACCTACCTAAATATCTAAACGTCGAAAAGCTCTTGTACGAAATCCATTCTATTGCCTATATCAGCCTAATCATATGTGCTAAATGGAATTTTCAGCATTTTCAGAACAATTTTCCATGCTTTCTATTTGCATTTTATAATAATGTATTAGCAGTGACAACAAAGTCAACCTAAATTCACAACAAGTCTGAAAGACAAAGCTTTTGTACGGAAATAATTTTGTGGCCAATTTCATTATTATCTGCTTGCTGGCTTTAACAGGAATTTCATGACATTTTCCCGAAGTGAGGCGGTTTATATAAAAATACTATTTTTTTCTTTAAGGTATTTTCTTTTTCCATTTCTAAAATTTGTAATTAGGTTAATATTTTTGGTTATTTAGTAAATAAAATATCTAAAAAAGGGGTTAGTTAAAAATGGTAATAATTGCAAAGTCCACATAAAAAACACAACAATTAACTTGAAACAAATTTCTGAAAGTCAATGTCTGTCTCAAAAGATTCTGAATGGAGTGATTAATGATTATGTCAGTCTTACTAAAATAGATTTCAAATAAGAAAAAAAAATGTAGGTATTACGTTTGCGATATTGCGAAGAAAATGTTGACATTTCCATTAAAATTATGTGGACTGTTTTACCGGCTTTTAGTTTTACTTACCTACTAAATAAGTGCAATTTACAACAAGAAGTCTTGACAAGACCTCCGTACAAAATATTTAAGCTTCAATAAAAACAGATTTTTTTCATCGGTAGAAAGATAAACCTATATTTTAATTTTTCGAAGAAAACTTCTTCTGAAAGCTTTTTACTTTGTGATTGCATTATTTATTTTAATAAAAAAATTAATGACTTAGTTTACAACACTTTATTTATATATACACAATCTACATATTTCGTGAATGATGTTCAAATCAGGAGTTGGTACATGTAAATCGTGTCACGAAACATATAGATCGTGTATAAACTTATATAAATAAGATATAAACCAATTTATTTGTTTTTTTTTTTTAATATATTTTTATATAGATCTATTTGGATTTCACTTTTGTGTTCTTCATTGAATGAGTGCGTGAATGAACTGTATGTAATCTTGTAAGTGGAATTTAACCCACTTCCCGACATCCGATCGAGCTAAAATTCGGCAGATAGACTCGTTGTCGATGACAATGCATTCTGCCATATTTTTGTGGCAATCACGTACCCACACGCGGATATTTATGCATTTCTTTGAAATTCGATGACAGAAAAGCAGTAATATACGAAATAAATGTCGGTCTTATCCAGCCGGGATTTGACTTTTGCGTGGTTGACTTCGGCTCCTGTGAAGGAAGGTTTAATTCTCAGTCGGAAGAAAAAAGTTTTTTTTTTAGTTTTAAAAGACACTTGAAAAAAAATGTAAATAGGTATAAGAGTAAAACAACTTTCTTTTTTATGGGTTTTAAAAAAAGAATTGACTTGATAATAGCAGCAAATGAACAAAAAAACTAAGTGCCTTCTCAACTGAAGTGATATTATTGGATCCGATAACTCACTCTGTAACCCTAGAATAAAAGGGTTTACAAATTATATTAAATTGATAGGTGGAAATAATAATAAATAAATCTCCGAACTAGAATCTAATTGATTTCAAAACCGAATACTAGAGTAGCTAATTAGAAGATTTCAATACCTAAATCTAAGTTTTGTTAAATAAATGAAATATTTCTGAACGCATCCGAAAAACTAAAAACCGTTTTCATAGGTGATGAAATATGCTTACAAATCAAATTTTACAAATCAAAATTAACAAGTAATTTTTGAAATATAATTTTTTTTTTTTAAGTTAAAAAAATTGTTCACCTTACGTAAAAAACAAAATAATTTCTGAAATATAAAATTTTTAATTTTTTTTTTTTAAAGTTAAAATTGTTCACCTTACGTTAACTAAAATTACTGTTATCGATAAAAATAAAACTACACACATTTTATTAGGCAATATCATTTACTCACTCTTTTGCCGTTACATGTAAAAATAATTAATACAAAAATTCCAAGTTGGAAACTTTGGTTTAATTTGAATTATTTTATTTGTAAGGGAGATACAACGATTTCTATGACACCTAAACGAATTGTTCCGAAAAATTAACAAATTAGCCCTAACGGTTAATACCTACCCAGTGTTGATGAGAGCGATGTTTGAGATTTGATTATTTATGGTTGCTTCGCGTCGGTAACAATTACGTATTGTTATTTTCAAAAACTTATTATCTTGTTACCATCCTTTGTCAATCTTCATTGAATTAAGAAGGCATCTTTAATTTACTGACTCTCAATTTAAAATAGTTGCTCATCATTATAGTCGTGGAGAAAAAATATTAGTTTAACTCGACAGCAATACGAAATAATATTAGGTATGAATCTTCCTACAACGCTCAAAACATTTTTTTTTCTGATTGATATAGCCACAAAACATAAAACACCGTTTTAATGAATAAGTACGCATTTTTTTATTAACTCCGAAGGCTAATGTGTTCGCTTTTGAAAACAACTCTTATAGGTCTCATATAAATCGTTGTGTCTGCCTCAGAAATATAATATAATATACAGTGAGAAAAATAATGAAAACAGCGTTAGAAAGAGAAAATACCACGCTTTGTATTCAAGCTAAAAGTTAACCCAAAAATGATTAAAATGCACATTTTTATAAAACCAAAGTTTCCGACCGCAATTTGAAAAAGATTTATTATATTTTCTAATTTTTATTTTTAAAAGACCAATAAGTAAGGCGATGATAATTTTTATAATATATTTTCGTGTAGTAAAATGTGTATTCTTTTTCGTTTTTCAGAGTAAAGTTAGCTTCTCAAAAACTGGGCGTACTGTACAGGGCCCGCAGATACTTTAATAGTACACAACTGCTTACCCTGTACAAATCGCAAGTGCGCCCCACGGTTGAATTTGGCAGCCACCTCTGGTCTGGAGCTCCAAAATACTTTAAAAATACCTTCGACTCTGTGCAGAAACGGGCGGTCCGTTTGATAGATTCTCCCATCTTAACGAACGGGTTGCAATCTTTAGAGCACAGGCGTCGGGTGGGAATGCTATCCATGTTCTACCGGTATTTCAATGGAAGATGCTCTGAGGAACTAGCGTCATTGATCCCTTCGGCACCGGTGCATAGTCGGGAGACACGCCAAACGCGCGCCCAACATATGTACACGGTTGACATTTGTCACATGAGAACGGGTCGTTTTTTCGACTCGTTCTTGAGTTCAACAGCTCGGCTATGGAACCTACAACATGGGTCTCTTCAAGACCAATGTTCATTCTTTCCTCTCCTCAAAAAGACCCTCCACACAGCATCCCAGATGACATAGGCCCTGAGGGGAATTATTTTCCTCAGGGCCTCCTGTGTGGAGTTAATAAAAAATGAAAAATTTAGTTGTTAATTTTAGATCGAAAAAACGTTGGCGAGTCATTTTAAAAACTTTTTTTATGTTTGCATTAAAATTTTTATTTATAAAACGGTTACGCGTTTATTTCTAATAATTAAATTTGAAAGCGTGTCTCATCACCATTCAAAAAATGTTTTTAGTTTTCGGATACGTTCAGAAATATTGCATTTATTTGGATTTTTTTGCAAAGTGGCAATATTTTGACTTTCTCACAGAATATGTTAATTAAAGAATTTGCGCCTATCTTACAGATGCTTATAAAGATTGAATTTCCAATTTGGGGGGGCGTATATGGGTACCACCACCCGGGAACCATTTATTGGATAGCCAACACCTCTGTCATAGGTTATCACAAGAGGTTTGGTGACTTAGTAGGGGTGCCCGGGTTCATGGGGTGAAGTTTGTTAAGTGTTGGCCGCGGATGATTTTGCCCACCGGGAGAGACCGGTTGCGGGAGGTTTTGACCTCTCCAGTTCGACTCATCCCCTTGCACCGCAGTTAGAGGAATGGATTCTTATGTCCGTCACTCCTAAATACACTGACCCCTAGATTTCAAACCTTTTATTTATTTATTTATTCATTTATTATTTTTACATACCTAATAAATTTTATTTGTTTATTTTGCGTTGTTTCACACCAATTCAATTAAAATAATATAAAGTATATTTGTTGCACGTTCCAGAGTGGAAGATACTCTCAGAATCGCCCTGGTTGAAATGGCTTTAGCCGTGTTTGATAGATCTGAATAGCCAGTTACTTCCCCACCTTCCTCTTCCCCATCCCCTTCTTCTCCTCACTACCTTCAGCCTCATTACATACCCCGATTGGGGATGCCACAGTCTCACTGGCTCCAGGCGGGAGCTGTTGGGACGCTTGTGCGGTGTTCATATAAAAAAAACTTTTTCATTCCCAGGACATCCTTTTCTTAAAAATTCCTCGCAAACAGCATCCCCTCAGACGACACAGGTCCCGAAAGGAAATTACCTTTCTCAGGGCCTCCTGTGTGGAGCTAATGTGAAAAAAAATCCATTTTGTTATAAAAAAGTGCCAAATTATTCCGTCAAGTTCAATTATGCGTTCAAAAACATCCGCAACAAGAATGCCAGAAATTACAAAACTGTCCTCTTTCTGAAACAAGGAAGTGTCTACCTACTTCGCAGTACCTACCTGAGAATTGAGGTATTAAAGTTGATTTATCGTGGGAAGTTAAGTTAATAACATGAGACCGCCGCTCATCATGTGGTTTCGAGTACCAGGCGACCAGAAGTAGTGGAAAGGTAGAGAAGTGTTGTCGTTATTATGTGCAGTTAACGGTGACGACCCATAAATATACCTAATATTATCTGTTACCCTAATAATAAAAGTAGGTACCTAATTAGGACCTACTTTGGCCTTCTGTCGTTGTAAAAAGTGCCAACTGGGTTTACTGACCGTGAAAATTAAATGGGTGGATTTTACCCCGAGCGTATAGTAGCAATTTAGTAACGCCACATTTTTTCGAAAATAAATAATGTGTTTTGATAAAATTTTGCTTTCCTTATTATTTAAGTATTTTTTTCCCTCAAAAACGGTTTATTTTACAAGATATTACATTTTTTTACAGTTAATCTAGAAAATTAAATAGATTAATGGATAACACAGCGCCCTTGAGGTATTTTCCGCAAAGACGGCGCTCTATAAATTATCTAATAAATATTATTACTATTATAAGACGTTACGTTAAAACGTGTAGTTGAAATAATCCAGAAACCTTCGCGGAGGCTTAAAGAATGTATTTTGAAAGTTTCTAACATTTCCTATGCTTAAGGGGGTATTCGAGAAGCATGAATTGTTGGTGTTTTATCAGGTGCAATAAAAAAAAACAATAATTTTTTACCAGCCATTAGTTTACGAAATATCTATTAAGGCGATCCAATCATCCAGGAAAAAATTGAAATCGGAATTCATGGGAGGAGTTTAAAATTACTTGAGAAAAAGCTTTTTTTCACGGAACCAAGCGACGCGGAGCCTACACTTTATTCCTCGCTCCGGCCGAGGGCGGAATGACAGAAAATGGGTGGGGCTAGTCAGTAGTTCTTCGGTGGACGGTATAGAGTTCACTTTGAAAAGCCAAATTCGTCGACTGCCGGCCGTACTGTGAAATAATAACGTGAAAATGCATATTTTATTTTATTTTGTGAAGTTCTGGCGTAAATATATATTTTTTTACGATTATCATAAAAGAAACTGAATTTGCCACATTATGCAATAAAATCATATCCGAAAAGGGGTGAATAAACATAAGAGTGAACTTGAAAGTGTTTTTTAAAGACCGAATACTTTATTTTTTTCTAGGTTTCTTAAGAGACTTATTAAAAAAATGACCGAAATTTTTATGGGCCAAGATATGTTCTACACGCTGTATTTATTTGAAGCATCTATAATACTTCTAAGCGATCAAATTTTCAAGACAAAAACATATGATTTTGCATTATTTAGTATGGCTTTATCTTAATACACATAATACAGCGCCCTTGAGGTCTTTACCTGGCGCCAAGTGTCATTTGGTTCAGGGCCGACCCTGATTTTGGATAAGTTGAGGTCCTATTTGAAAGGTTTATAAAAATATATTTGCGAAGAGATTTCTCTAAATCTTATTTTGAGTGTTGTAGAGGAAAAATGTCAATTGTTAGAATATTAAAATTATGATTTTTTACTTGAATTCGACTGGTTCAAAATTATTTCTAACCTTTCAATTGGTTAAATTTAAAAAATATATAATTTGTAAATTGTATCTAACCTGTTTTATTTTTTTTTAAATAACATACCTAAACCTAACCTAAACACCTGTACATCACATCACAACACAGGCGTATCCGATCGAGTGAGGTGGGCAATACCTTTAATAATCAGTACCTACTCGTAAAATATAATTTAAAAAAAAAATTGTCAAAAAATGTTATTTAACCAAAAAATACAAAAAGACAACCGTAGGTAAGTATCATTAGGCAAAACTTTACCCTATTATGTAGATATTTTATTAGTGATTGTTGACTGAGCGTAAAGCTTTCCCGTTTTAACTCAACCGTTTTGCATTTCATCTGTCCATAAATTCGTATACGTGTACATGTCTCTTTTCTTTCTTATTCGCATTTTTTCAATTCAATATCTATACCTGCCTAACTACGATCAAAGTGCACGGACTCAAAGGGATTCTATGTAGTCTTTTCGCATACGATGGAAGAAAAGGAATATTTTTGCGGGTATTTGCAGGTACCTACCCAGCAAGCTGTGTCTGGAATCATCTTATAAATCGTCTATTGACAATCCAGTGGCCGCCCCGCCGAGTGAGTCGTCGTGAAATATTACACCGTACCGGGACCGGGGTGTCTTTTAATTAAACATTAGTAATTAAATCGTCCGCCACTGGACAGCCCCGGGGCTCGGGGTTTATTGCGGAACCGCCCCGTCGGTAAATACTAATGTTACGCCCACGGAGCGTCGGACCAAGGATGCGAATGTATTTTTTTTCGTATATCGCTGATTAATAATCAATCAATTGAAACAAGTTTGTGGACGAAGTGGCAAAGAAAAAAAAGAAGTTTATTTATGTCTACAAAGTTGTTGGTTGCTACTGTTTGTCTGAACCGCTTACAGCCTACTTGGTTACATTACGGCAAAAGCTCTCGAACATACTTGTAATCAAACTACCCATCATTTTATTTTTTCAACTGGAGTAAATATTTTGCTTTGGTTGGAGATAATATTAATGATTCTAAATATTTGAAATATGAGATTGACAAATATGACGGTTTGACAGAAGGTGGCAATAGCGAAATTGGAAAACGCGCACGTCCCGGTTAGACGAGAGGTCTGGGTTCGAGTCCCAGTTGCGACCATTGTTTTTTTCTGTTTTTCTGTGTCTTGTTTTCTTTCATATTTTCATTTAGATTAAAAGTGTTATCTTCTTCTTCAATGATATTTTGCTTTAGGTTTAATTGTGTGTTTTCAAATAAAATAATGTAACTAAGTACACAACTGTTTTGTGTTATTTTTTTATTGTATCTTTACTTGGTAGGTATGTATACACGGTTTACAATTCAATTTTTAACCTCACTAGGACAAGCCTGTGTGGAGATTAATAATTTTAAAAAGTAGTAATATAACACAAAATAATACAGGCATCGAATAAACATGGTCTACAGGTGATCCACCAGTCATTGAAAAATTCGACATCGGAATCCCCGCCTCTTTTTGGGAAGGATTTAAAAATACTTGAGAAGACGTTTTTGGAAAGGTTGAAGAAAGTATTTGAGAGTTGTTTTTCACATGTTGATTTCGTAAAGGCCTGTAAAAAATATTAACTCCTTTATTATTTATTGTTTTTTATAATAACAAGGAAATTTAAAATCGATTGCACGGATCCAAGCGACGAAGAGTCCAGGGACTCCACTGTGGCGGGGCGTTAACTGATACAAAATGTAATGTAGACTTTATGCGGACGACGTAAGGTTTTATTCTCAAATTCAAATTCATAGAACGCCTTCCATTTTTATTCACGCCGAAAATAACAGCTGAAATTGCTTGCTTTGTTTTATTTTTTGAAATTCAGGCACAAATATTAAAATGTTTTGCGATTATTTTCTAAAGAACTTAATTTGACATATTACATAATAAAACCTTACCCAAAAATGAATTTATTTGTAGGAGATCTTGCAATTGAAAGTATCTTTTAGAGGCCTGATACTTTATTTTTTTCCAGACTTCCAAAAAGAAGTATTAAAAAAATGCTCAATCATTTCGAAGGCCAAGATGTGTTCTAATTGAAAGTATTTAATTGAAGCATCTATAATATTTCTAAGCGATCAAATTTTCAAACTAAAAACACATGATTTTGTGTCATTTTGCATTAATTCGCATGGCTTCATCTTAAGCCACCGCTATCCGAATTTAGATCGATTTCTTACATATCTCCCTCAAACATTTGAAGTTTTTAAGCTCTTAAAAAAATATATGTTATTTTTTAAGATAATATCTAGATAAGTTCCACGCCGAAATGCAAATTATATGAAATTCCCTCGATAGAAAAAAATCGCAAAGTACGCTCCGAAAATTATATAAAACAAGCCTATTTCTGTTATTTAACAAATTATATTTGTGAAAAAATTCACAATGTTTCTTTAAATGTTACTTAAGATACCTTCCACGAGATTTTTGTTCTATTTTAAACGATTCATGTTTTATTGAGCATTTTCCCAATTTTCGCATCAATTTTGTTATTGAAAATATTGGAGCGCTCTGTCCAACATTCGTAATTACATATCTCTCCATCTTCTTCTTTTTGGGCTGAGAAGCGTCGCCTAAAGCCAATCTCCAAATATGTTTGTTTGAAAATGGAACTCGCAGTCTCCGGTAAGTAGAAATGTCAGCATTTAGGTATGTGTAGTAGAATCCTAACCTCAAAAAGGTGCAATTGAAAACTTGCTCACTGTAGGTAAGTAATGTACGTATAAGTAGATACAGGTATTAGATGCCCCATTACTAAAAAACAACATGGATGCAAGCGTTTATAATCTTCAATCTACAGCCATAAATCACTGCGGATAAATAGCAAAATACCTTTAAAACAATGCGCTTTGACTGATTGGCAACGGGTGCATAATGATAATATTATGCCGTACTGAAAAGCCGGCACATGTTCAGTACGTCATGAAATTGTAAATGCTAGTAAATAATAGAGGGCGCTGCAATAAATAAAATGGCAACACCAAAATGGTTCAACAGAAAAATAATGTAACTTTCGTAAAACGCACTTTATTTCAAGTGAATAATGTTCACATCAATATCAAAAGATGTTCAGATATAGTGGAAGGTATTTTCATCCTTCCCGAAGGCATATTCTAAAAAAATTAATATTCGCCTTGTTATTATTTTTAAACGCTTAGCGAGGTATTTATATTTCAAAGAAGTAATTGACTACTTTTAAATTAATATGCAAAACGTAAATATAAACTTTGTGAAAGAATCGCGTACTTAGCGGTGACTTTTGCACCCCTTTTTTGCCCCTAATATCTTTTTTCTTCCCAGAACCTTTCTTTCCTAAAAAGACCCAAATACACCCAAAAACACAGCATCCCCAAAGATGACAAAGGCCCCGAGGGGAATTATTTCCCTCTGTTTGGAGCAAATGTAAAGATTTTTGATTAAAGATTTGTTTGCATTTTGTAGGCGAATTGCAGAATATATTAATTTAATTGACCATACCATTTTCGTTATACAAACCATACTTGCGAGAGATTTACTCGAGGTTGCCATAGTAATGTGATTTTTCACAAAAACGGCGTTCTAAAAATTATCCAATTATAGTTAAAGATTTTTCTCTGTCGGGTTTATTTGTTCGGTTTTCGGAACAACTCACAGAGAAATCGTTGTGTTTCCCTGTACACCTTTATGAAGCCAAAGATTCACACCGCAATTTGAAAAACAATTACGAAACTTTAGGAATTTTTTATTAATTATTTTTAAATTAAACGACAAAAAAGTGAATTTACGATAACGTATTTAATACATATGCCTAAAAAATTATGTATGTGTTTTTATTTATTTTTGGTTATCAATAATTTTAGTTAGAAAGAAAACGTAAGATGAGCCAAATGAGGAAATTTTTCTAACACCAGCTCGTAAAGAAATGGAGCTGGCAGCACGGTATCGCTTCGACATACATAAGCACTTTCACCAATATCGTTTACTCATCTGCCCTGATGAGGGACACTGTAACGCTGTCCGAAACGTTGGCTAAAGAAGGAGGTAGCGAAACACGGCATAACACCCCAAAAATTAATAAAAAAAAATACTTTTGGCCGTTAAAACCTGAAAACCTACCTGACGTAAGATGAGCCATTTTAAAACTTTTTTTTATGTTTGCATGCAAAATTTTTATATTTATAAAATTAAAGGTTTCTTTAGAATTATATAAATTGAAAGTCTATTTCATCTCCTTTTCAAAACAGTTTTCGGATACATTATAATATTCCATTTATTTGGATTTTATTACAAAATGGAAATATTTTGACCCATTGATAAAATACGGTTGAGGCCTGAGGGGTATTAAGGCACCCTTACTTGACGGGTTGTAGGTATTAGGTATGGGTAGTTTCCTACCCCATACGCGTCAATCGGTACCTACCATGCAGTAGTCACTACTGATACAACAGTAGGTGGTGGTATATAGTTTGATGGGTTGTTGGTAGGCAGTCCCTGCAAGCACCGCTCGTGTGGCGAATGTTTTGATTCTAGACTATAAAAATAATTGCCCTTGCTCGCTTGCAATATGCCACGTGGCAAATGGTTAATGTAAACAGAACCGGAGTTGGAATTGTGGGCAAACTGTTAAAACATTCCAATTTGTGATGTATCCTATGTAAAGTCTGAAAATGTTGTATTATAAAGTTTTTTAAGTATCAATATTGATTACGAGTCGAGGTTTAAAGCTCTTGACTCGCAATCTGAAGGTCGCGGGATCGAATTTCATTTGATTAATTTGTGTTTATATATATATCTACATCTATATTTATAAACATCAAAATATGCTTGCTTGGGGGTGATATGAGTTAAGAAATGTCTATGTATTGCTATATTAAGCGTAGGAAATGTTTGAAACTTTCAAAATACCTTCTTCGCATCCTCGAGAAGGTTTCTGGATTATTATAACTACATAACAATTCACCGGAAAAGTTTTTTTAATCATTGCAAAAACTCTTACAAAACTGTTGAAAATGTCACAATTTGAGAATGACATTTTACAAATCATCGATTGTTAAATCAAAATTCAATTTTCTAAACTCTTACAATTAATTAAATTATTTGAATTACTCGCCCAATACTCGAATCGAATCAAGAATTATAGATATTTTATTTATTTATTGTTCAACGCCCTTTTTCAGGGCTTTTAAATAGTTATGTACAAAGTTAGGTACTATGTTAAGTAACAAATGTGATTGATTGTTCTTATAATATACAAAAATGAATATTAGCAATATACGAACAATGATAATTTGAATAAAAACGTGTAATAGGTGGCACAAGAACTGTGAAAACTGAATAATAATAATTATTGGATGATTTTTATAGCGTCATTTTCGTGAGAAAATCAGCTCAAGGCAGCTGAATGTATTGGGAGGGGGTAGAGAGAAGGCGGGGAAGGCGGGAGGGGAACGGGAATGCATGGGAAAGGACATGCAGGAAGAAACAATGTGTTTCTTTGAATATGGCATTGCAACGCATGCCGGGAACCAACTATCGTATATATAATAAATTAAATTGAAAAATCACCTGAAACAACTGTAAGAGTCCATTACTATTATTAATATTTCATTTAAATCTTGAAATCTATTTATAGATGTATCTTAAGTTTTTCGTACATATCTTTTGTTATTAGATGCAATATTATTATTTACTTACTCAATGATAACATATACTTGAGCTTGAATTTCCTCGCCAAACACAAAAGCCTTGTCTCTTTATGGTGAGGAAAGGCTATTATTATATTCATTTTACGACTCTGTTTAACATGTAAAAAAATTTATACGTATTTTAAAAACATTAAATTAAAAAAATGTATATTTATTCTGTCAGCAGGATGATAATCAGATGAAACATAATATTTTACCATTAAATTTACCCCCCATTCAACACTGTATCATTACTGAACCACCCTATCCGTAGCAACGAAATAACTCAAAAACAAAAATAATTTGTCTACACAACATATTACCTACCTTTACAAAAGTTAGTTAAAAAATAACTGATCCGTTTGTATTATTCATATAACCGTTTTCTAGCCATCCTGAATTGCTTTATATTATTGACAGCACTGCGAAAAGATGACGAATGTCAAATTAAAATATCCCTCCAACTATTTCGTTGCATTGCTAGTGACAGCTGCTGACTTGTAAAAATATTCTAAGTAGTTATTGACTTTTGCTGGATTCAGAAATATCACCTGGCTTTAGCAATAACCCGATGATTTATTACAGGGTCCATTTCTAAGCTCAAAGAAATGGTTTAATTAAAATATTCGCTGTGAAATTAAAAAAGTCAGACAGCAATAAATAATATTAGTACGGAAAGTAGAATGATTATAATTCTTTGATATTTTTTTTCGAAACACAATCTCAATAGCTTAAACGACTTAAACGTCTTCTACGTCATTGGAGGTTATCCACCACATACCCGCCCTGGTATAAGTAACAGATGGTTACTCCTTCAGGGCTCTCGCAAGGACTCTAATTTTTTTTAAAGAACGAAGCTACATTTAATTTAGAACGAATCTAGACCTCCAGTGTCCCTGCATACGTTGTTAGTAAGCAGTAGGCAAGTGCTTAGCGGGAAATACAAGATACAATATGTTAGTATGATAAGATATAGACAAGACAATGGGACAGATTGGTGACAGTCCACGAGGCGGCAAGCGCTGGGTGATTGCATCCAGCATATCCTACAAGCACCTGTGTGGGAGGAAGACACAGTACATTGGAGGTTATCCACCACATACCCGCCCTGGTATAAGTAACATATGGTTACTCCTTCAAGGCTCTCGCAAGATACTAATTTTTTTTTGTTAAACGAAGCTACATTTATTTATTTTTGAACGAATCTAGACCTCCAGTGTCCCTGCATACGTTGTTAGTAAGCAGTATGCAAGTGCTTAACAGGAAACAAAATGCAAAAATATGTTAGTAAAGCAAATATGAATTAAACAGGGCAAAATGAGAAAAAAAAAATAAACTCATTCATGAGACTCCGTGAGGCGGCATTGCATCGTGTAAAAAAAAACCTGCAAGCACCTGTATAAAATGGAGAACATAAAAAATACAATAATTCTCAAATCATTAGGCAAGAACCAACAAAAAATGTGAATGGCATTCGGTCTGACCATAAACCACACTTAGCTTCCGTGTCCCTTAGCCAACCACTCAGTGAAGCCTCAAAGAATGTTAACTGAATATTTGGGGTAAAATACCCGAAGACTAAAAGAAAATTCAGCATTGAGTAGTCGGAGGCAGGACAAAGGACAGTCAAGGTCGCCTGATCAAGCCTCAAGCCTACACATGTCATTGGGGGAGGCGCAAAGATTTGAGAGGGACCTGCAAAACAAATAATGTAAGTAAATATGAAGCAGGAACGAGGTCCATCACACCCCCATACGGGGATAGGGAAATAAAATAATAAAAAATAAAAGTTGGAGTTCAGTTCATCCAGTAAAACAATGAAAAAGTTAAAGACAAATATAACAAAACAAGGAACATGACCTAAGTAACAGGTATTAAAGTAATTATTAATAGAACAAATCGCAAGACAACTATATAATTTTTTTGAAAATATAGTGAACAAAATAGATAAATAAAATATTGCAAAAGAATTAACTATTGTATACAATTAACTATTATATATTTATATTTATAAACATCTATATTATATATAAATAAAGAATAAACATAACGCAAATATGTAAAATACAATTGAAAAATATAACAAATAACTAATAATAAAATAACAAATAACAGAAACACAAAATACATATTACATAACAAATAAATCCAAGCAGTAAAGGAATCATAAAGAGTGTCCGTGGATTCAAAAGCAAAATACACCTGGTACCTAAGTAATTTTACAGCTAGTCAGCGACTCTAAGAACAGGCCATCTCTCAACCCAGACTTTCGTGAATTTCCTCAGGCACTCAAAGTTTACCTTATTCGAAACGAGATCTGTATTCCAAACAGGTCTCGTAATAACCTGCAAACCATCAATCATTTCATCTCGAGCATCCGTCAAAATCTCACAGTGCCACAAAATGTGCTCGGCTGTTTGGTCAGTATCACCACAAGCGCAATTGGGATGGGATGATAGAGTCAGTCTGTGAAGTCTACCTCTAAACTCTCCATGCCCAGAAAGCAATTGGGTGATGTGGTGGTCCATTAAAAGATATGCCCCTTCCATTCTGATTTTAACTGATGGAAAGAAGGAGAAGGTCCATCTTCCCATATTCGATCTATCCCATCTCATCTGCCATTCACTCAGCGTTCTTTTTCTCATCATCTTTAGAAGTTCAGGGAGAGGCACTGCTCCACCAGGTATTAATTCAATACCAAGGTGGTTTACAGGTCTTCCTCTTTTCAGACACTTCTTTGTCAAAACTTCCCTAATTTCTAAATCTATTGGCAAAATGCCGGCCAAAATCGGCAAAGCATCCGATGATACTGTTCTGTAGGCTCCTGAAAGCGCCAGTAAAGGGATTCGCTGGCTCCTCTTAAGCGCTGAATGAATGAGTGAATTACCCAGTCGATGTTCCCATACACAGGCACCATATGAAACTTGTGCCACATATATGCATGTGTATAATAGACGGAGCGCAGGGAAACGTAAACCCCATTCAGCAGTTGAGACTCTTCTCAGTTTTAAGAAGAGAGCCTGGGCCTTACTAGAAACGCTTTTAACGTGAGTCAAGAACGAGGACGATCTGTCTAATGTAACGCCTAGATATTTAGTACTCTCAACGAAACGGATTGCGGTATCTCCCATTTTTATGAAAGGGTTTCTACCTCTACTGAGGGAGCCTTTCATAAGGAGACCCACGGTCTTATGGGGAGCAAAAGTCAGTCTGTTTTCCTTTCCCCAGTTAAGAATCATATTCAAACCTTCTTCAGCTTTATTTTCAACTTCTTTTCTACTGTTCCCAGAGACCAAATACAATTTGTCGTCTGCGTAATCAATCGCAATAGTGCCTTCAGGTAAGGGTAACCTGGAGGAGTCATCGAATAAAATATTCCAGAAGTCCGGTCCAAGGAACAGAATAATAATAATAATAATAATAATAATATTAAGACACAGTACACAAATAATAAGAGCATGGCAAACGGATAGGAGTCCTCTCCAATCGATTGGCAGTTCCAGCAAGAATGCACAAGACGTTCGGTCTAGCCGTAAACCACACTCAGCTTCCGCGCCTTCTACCCGTCTTCTACGTCAGTTCAATAAGGGTTAAGATCATTTTTATATTATTGCTTCACTATCAAATATCCAAATCTTACTTGATTTTACACCAGTTGAGCAGCGCCATTCATTTATGCATACTTTTGTTTTTGGTTTCACCAATTTGTTTCCAGCCAGAATCCCTCGACTCTTCGTCTTGCAACGCAGTTGAAGGGATGGATTCATATGTCCGCCACTTTCCTTAAAAAACCCTCCACACAGCATCCCCTTACCCATCCTCTGACCCAAAGACCCTGAAGGAGATTATTTTCCTGCGTGGAGACCTCCCATGTGGAGGCCTCCTGTGTGAGCTAATGTAAAAAAATAAAACATATCTTTATTTATTTCTTCAAAATTCGCAAATTCACTTTGTGGCATCATTATATAATTTAATGAAAACAAATAACTATATATTTTTTTTTTTATTTTTTTATTTTTTTTATTTAAACGCCCATAGGGCTTTTACATATAGTGCAGTACATGTTTTTGGAAAAATATAAGAAATAACATAATATAATATAAACATAATAAAAACATAAGAAACAAAATAAAGATAACATAAGATATAAGATATAAGATATGCAAAATACAGATAACACCAAATATAATAGTTGACACAAAGCAGGTAACATAGAATATATGGTAAGTAAATTAATGTGAGATTGTTATTTTAATTATAGAGGGAAATACGATAGGATTGTCAATATTTATGTTTGTAATTAGCAAACTATTTTAAAGTATTTATTACGTGTTTATCGAAACATAGCTACCATAATATTTCGATTAAGGTGCTATATAGTGCATTATATTAATAGATTTATTTTAATTGTTCTAATACACTGAGTTTAAATTTTGACATCGATTGATGACGATAAACGTCTATAGAGGAATATTTATTTCCGAGTATATGAAGTCTTTGCAGAGGAGAGTTAACAAAATAATTACTAGCAGAATTAGTTACAAGGTAAATCGCATTAGAGCGAGTATCGCGCGTGGGTATTCTCAAATGAATTTTACTGATTAAATCAAGGGCGTCCAGTCTGCCATTTGAAATATTAAAAAGACAAACTAAATCGCTCGCTATGCGCCTTGACGCTAAATCGCTTATATTAAGTAATTCCATTAAATATACATAATTTAGATCTTCGACAGGTATACCGAGTTTATAATTAATAAATCTTAAGAACTTATGCTGTACTCTTTCAATTCTTAGTTGGTGTGTCTTATATAATGGAGCCCAGATGGTTGAATTGTATTCTAAATTTGATCTCACCAGCCCAGTGTACAGCAATTTAAACGAATTTAGTGTTTTAAATTCTTTAACCGTCCTCAGGATGAACCCCAGACTTTTCATGGCCTTGTTAGTTATTACATTAATGTGAGGAACAAAAGTTAATTTACTATCAAATATAATACCGAGGTCCTTTATTTGATCTACTCTTTTCAGGAAAATGTTGTTGATGCTATATTGAAAATTAATGGGATTTTTGATTCGCGCAAAAGTAATTGTTTGGCATTTTTCAATATTGAGGAACAGTTCATTAAGGGCGCACCACTCTTGTAACCTCACTAGATTTGATTGTAATATACAGCAGTCGTTAAGATTCGTAATTGTTTTATATATTTTAAGGTCATCCGCAAATAAGAGTATCATAACTCCTTCAAAGATGGTAGTTATGTCATTTATAAATAAGGAAAATAACACTGGGCCCAGATGTGACCCCTGTGGAACTCTGGTGAATATTTCGAACTGATTTGAAAAGTGTGAATTTAGTTTGACTGATATTTTTCTTTTGTGTAGATAACTTTCAAACCATTTCAAAATATTCCCCGTTATTCCTAGGGATCTTAATTTATGTATGAGAATTTTGTGTGAGACTTTGTCGAAAGCCTTACTACGTCAGTTTGAAGATGATTGTACATACTATTAAACAATTTTTCCTGATAGATCATGAGATTCGTAAGAGTAGACCTGTTTGCCATGAAACCGTGTTGTAGATGTGATATAACTTTATTAATCTCAGGCGAAAGTTTAGAGAGCAGTACAGATTCGAATATTTTAGGGATTGTCGACTGAATACATATGGGTCTATAGTTAGATACATCAGATTTATCACCTTTCTTAAAAATAGGAGACACAAAGCTTGTTTTCCACTTTTCCGGAAAGGTGCCAGTTTTTATAGACAAGTTAAAGATTTTAGTAAGAGGATAAGTTAAAACTGATAAGCATTTCGATAAAAAGATTGGAGGAATGTTATCAGGGCCAGCCGATTTGTTTAGGATGAGAGATTTTAATTTGGTTCTAATGTCGCTTTCTTCAATTTTGCACTGATTGAAGTCGATCTGGTTATAATTGGATGTTGTGGCATTGATCAATGGGGAGTTGTTTGTTGATTCATAGAATTTGCTGAAGAATTCGGCAAACAGATTAACAACTTCTTGGGGATTATCGGCCATTTTGTTATCTAAATACATGTTAGAGGGAATACCGGAGTCGTTGTTATTAAGCATTTTTGAAAATTTATAAATGTTCTGAGGGTTGGCAAGAGCCAATTGTTCACAGTTGTCAATGCACTTTTTATAACATAACATGGACATATTTTTGGCGGTCTTTCTGAGTTCACAAAATTTTGCGTAATCTTTGGGATCACGTGATGATTTATAAATTTTATGAGCAATTTTTTTGTCTCTAATTGTTTTAATGAGATCGTTACTGAACCATTTTGGGTAGCTATGAACATAAATTTTTGAAATGGGTACAAACAAATCATACAAACAAATCATAGAATTATTAAGAATTAAGTAAAATTTATCAACCATTTCATTGATGTTTTCTTCAAAGTCTAAAAAGTTCCAGTCAGTTGAAGATAAAAGATTTGTGATTTGGTTATAATCAGCTTTGAAGAAATTCAATTTTGTTGATGCAGATGGATTTTTTCTTGTTATAGAACTGTTGCATTCAATAGTAAGAGGAGGGTGGTATTTGTCGATTGGGAGGATAGATTCGGTAGATGCGGATACTTGAACAAATAAGGAATTGGTAAATACTAAGTCAAGAAGGCGAGAATTAATATTGTATACATAGTTTAACTGCCGTAGATTTAGAAAATTTGACATCTCGATAATCTCATGAGAACCGTGGTTGATGTTGTCGGTGCAAGAAGTTTTACTGTTGTCTATGTCCCATGTGACATTTGGCAGATTATAGTCACCTGTCAATATCATGGTTGAGCCAGGAAATTTTCTTCGGATTGTTTCGATTTCAAGGTAGTGGTCTTTATATATCTGGGCGTCGGAAGATGGAGGAATGTAGATACAGCCGATAATAATTTTTTCTTTTTTGGTGGAGACCATGATGAATAGTTGTTCTAGTTGTGTATATATGCACTTGAGTTTTCTTGAGCTAAGTTTATTACTTATGGATACCAACACACCTCCTCCTCTAATTTTATTGAAATCGGTTCTATCTTTTCTGTACACTGTATGATTAAAGAAACCTAATTCTGAAGTGTCAATGTTTTTGTTCAGCCATGTCTCAGTGAAAGCGTAAGAGTCGTGGTTCAAAGTAGGTAAGGTATAATATATTTATTTATTTATTTATTCATAAAATTAACGCCATTCGGTTTTGTAGTGTTCTGTTATTTTGTGGACACACTAACAGATTCTCCAACACCTTGGATGGAGATAACTTCTTGGAATAAAAGACTCTGGTTCGTTATCTGGATTTATTTATACTTCGCGTATACAATTGGCTATAATCGTTCTGGTGAGGAAACATTAAAAACATAACCTCTGAGCTGTCCTGACCCCCTGCCGGAGAACTTAAGCACTACGGCTTGCCATCTAGCGGATTCTACCGATAGCTGATGTCACCGCCATCTGTCTCTACAAGGCGGAAGCTTTTATATTTAAATATTATAATACTTTTATATTTAAATATTATAATACTTTTATATTTAAATATTATAATACTTTTATATTTTAAATAAATATTATAATACTTTTATATTTAATACTTTTATATTTAAATATTACAATATTGCAACAATGAAAATAAATATATATATATATATATATATATATATATATATATATATATAAATATGATTCATACGCAAATAACTTAACTTAAGAGGTACGTTGAAAATGTTTAATGGTAGGTAAATAATAAGTCAAATATATTACAATTTAGGAAACAAACCTTATTTCCAATGAAACAATAAAATTAAGAAAATCTGTGAACAAAATAATAAGAAAAACCACTATTGTAAGATAGTAATATCCCTGCAGTAAAAGTATATCCAATGTTAAGGTTAGGTTAGTATCGAAACATTAAAAGTATTTATTTCCAAAAGGAATTTTATAGGTATCTATTAATGCTCATGAATGTAACGCATGATTAAATTTGTATAGGTAGGAACCTACCCACAAACATCAGGGGATGATCTCCTGAAAGGAGTCCGGATATTTATGTAGTTTAGGGGTAGTTGAGCTGACATGTTTGGATTGGTCTTGCCACTTAGGGGCTTTGTGTTCGATGACCGGTGCCGTCACAGTCTGCGGACAATAATTACATCAAGTGCGGTCCACTGGACAAATAATAATGTAATGTGCTTTTAGTCGAGGATCATTTGTGCTAGAATGGATTGACTGTACGAGGGGTTTATTTAGTATTTAAATTGACATCAGTTGACCCTTGACAAAGCATTCGGAAATCGATCAATAAATTAAAGAATAAATAAAATTTTAACGACAGAATAGATTTTATTTTTAACTAGCGATTTCCCGGCATGCGTTGCAATGCCACTTAATAATAAATTATTACTCCCTGCGTGTCCTTTCCCTTTCGTCCCGTTCCACTTCCGCCGCCCCTTCCCCTCCCATGTCGTGCTTTCCCCCTACACCTTCCTCGCCTTCCCTCTCGTCCCGCTCCCTCGTCCCGCCAACCCCCCTCCACGTTCCATATATTCAGTCCCAGTACATTCAGTTTTCAAACTGCTTGCTTGCTACCTATAACAATTTTTTTAATAATTTGTTTTTATTTTTCGCTATAAAAGCGCCATATTTGGCTTGGCATATTTCAGCACATCGCTCGCCATACTTTCCCATTTGGCCAAAGCCAAAGAACTCTGATTCTTTTATAGCTAGGTCTGTTGGCCCCATAATTAATAGACAATATGGCATTTTTGCTCCACATTTTTATATCTAGGTCTTTCGGCCACATAATAAATAGACAATGAGGCATTTTTGTTCTACATTCTTTTAAAAATAGAATGAAATATTTTGCATAAAGTTTGTTTAAATTTACCCCAGGCTAAACTAACAAAACTAGTGAAATAATATATTTCATCGTCTGGAAAAAAAAATATAAATCATTTCCCCGAAAATATATATTTTTCCTTACTTTTCTCCGTAGCTAACCTAAACTATTGGATATTTAAATTGGTTACCGAGCATTATTTTGTTCCAGCGACTCGCGGCATTATTCATATTTGGCGGCAGTTGGTTGGGTAGTGATTTATGTAGAAACATGGCGACGAAAAATTTACCCATGAAAAATGAAATGCGCGCAATAAATTCCTTTTCGAAGCTTTTTACGAAGAAGCCTGTGACAGCTCCCAAATACAGGGTGGCCCCGATGTATAGTTGAAATGTATGTACTTTGTGTTGGTGAGGGCACGTGCGGCAGAAGAGAGTGGGGCGGGAAGGATATGGGAAGGGAAAGGTTGGGAAATAGTTGAGTATTTATATCTGGTCGCTAAATATGGAAACTTTCTCCCATTAGCGACTTTACAGTATTTTCCGCACGGAATGAGGTATACCTCATCTGAGAATTTTATTCACAACTAGCTAGTTGCATGCGGTGCAATGCCACTTAATAAAGAAATGTTTTCTCCCTGTGTGTCCTTCCCTTCGTCCCGTTTCCCTTCTGCCTCCCGTTCCCCTCCCGTGTCCCCTTCCCCTCACGCCTTTCCCCGCCACATTCCACGCCTTCCCATTCTCCTTTCCCGTTCCCCCGTTCCGTGAAACCACAACCTGCGTTCCCCTCCCCTCTCCGGCGTTTCATATATTCAATCCCGGTACATTCAGTTTTCAAACGGCTCGCGGTTTTCAAACAGCTCGCAGTTTTCAAACAGCTATAGCAATTTTTTATACAATTTTTCATATATTACAAACATTCATTTTTATATATTAACAATCAATCAAATTTGGTACCTAACATAGGTAGGTAGGTAGTACCTATATAAAATACCTCAAATTCTTGATTAAATTCCAAGTATTTTGTTTAGTATCATACGTGAGTACTTCAATTAAAGTCATTAATTTAAAGAGTTTAAATTTTGGTTGAACAATCGATGGTTTGCAAAATGTCATTCTCGAGTTGTTACATTTTTGACAGTTTCGTAAGAGTTTTTGTAAAGATTAAAAAACTTTTCAGATGTATGTCGTGTGTTTGTAACAATCCAGAAACCTTCGCGAGGGTGGAAATAAGATATTTTGAAACTTTCAAATATTTCCTGTGCTTAATATAGCAATACATAAACAACAAACAAACAAACAAATAAGCAACCAAGCAAGCAAACATATGTATTTTATAGATAGGAGCTTCTCACTGAGTGCCATAGTTTGAATCTCATCATAGATCTTTGTACTGCAATTTGTACCTTAGAATGCAGACCCTTTGGTGGACAGGAGAGGAGCAGTGGTTTCGAGTTGTTGAAGGCAGCATAAGAACGAACAAATCAGTCAACTAAGAATTTTGAAATATGCATAAGTTTTTCCTCTCTCTTTTAATCCGAGCCTCTTCAAGACCCGCATCCGCATTTACAAATCTTTTCTTACAGCCTCTCCCTTAACCCGTTTCATAACATCCCACACTATAGAGTTCCCCTGGCTTCACACAGTACCTATTTACAAGGGAGTTTTCGTGAGGTGTCACATAAAATAATCAAAACTTTGTCTCCAATTGAACGGTACCTTTACCGGAAAACACAGAGCAGTGACAAAACGGAATATAATTCAATAACAGGTAAGGTTAGGTTAGGTTCAGTTCGGTTAGGTTAAGTTTAGGTATTAGTTTTTTTCATTTCACTTTTAAGTGCTCCCATAAGTACGTTAAAAATAATTTATTCGTGACTAGCGGAATCTACTATCAGAAACGGAATAACGCCTTGGGGAAACTCGTGCAAGACAAATATTGGTTTCATTCAAACAATTCAAAACTATGACTAAGCTCTTGGTAAATAAACGTATTTATGCGCAAAGAAGAGACATAAAATTATTATACGAGTCAGTTAATATATTACCTGTTCGAGGAATATTATGGTTTAAGATTGTATGCCAAAGCCTTTTATCGGATTCCATATACAAAGAAAAAGTAAATCATGCATATGGCACTAGATTTATTAAAAATGTGGGTTTGTCCATTCCGAAAATTATAACTAAATACGGGCAACGGACTTTCAATTTTCTTGTCCCTACCAAATTTTTTAAGATACCAATGAATATAAAAATCGAATCAAATTGCACCACCGATCTAAAACCAGAAATAAAAAAAATGTCTAATAGATCAAGATTTTTTGTATTGATATTATTTGTTATTTGTAATCTTGTGTATAATATTAATATGAGTAGTTTTCCTGTCTTAAATCTGTCTATCTGCGTATTTTATGCCTTTATAATGTAGTTACTTGAAAATTATTCTTCTATATCTATTTTCTGTATTGTGGTTTCTTGTTATAATTGTGCTTTAGTGTTATATTAATATTGTTAAATTGACCTGCTGACAAACTGCTTTGGCAGTTTAGCGGGTGCTTAAAATGAAGAATAAAAAAAAAAGAACTTTCTATCATTTTTAAAAAGGTTGTATTTTGTATGGAACCATTTCAACAACATTCTCTTCGTAGTCATAAAAACCTATATATCGATTGTCCAATTGATTAGTCAGACATCCATGAAAAATCTAAATTTGAGTTAAGTGTACTCTCTGTCTGGTACTGTGCTCGTAAATGCCACCAAATCAACTACAATGCGGAAAATTTTGTAGTGATTTAAAAACAAAACGTTGATGTTTTCAGGGTCACTAGTAGGATGTTTCAAAATGTCTTACTAATATGGACCGTTATGCCTATGTAAAGCACGGACACGTGTAAATAAACTTGATTTATGCTGAGCACTCAAATATTGCTTTTCTCACTTGTATTTGGAGGTGTCTGAATAATCAACTGGACGACAGATATGTACGCATATTTCTATATACCTATATTTATAACGATATCCATACACTTTTACGGTTCAGGTCAGTTTGATCTTAAACATTCGGTAAAAGTTATAAGCTGGCAGGTACATGTAACTTTATTGTGAAATATGTCTGTTGATAGCATTTGTAATATTGATCCAACAATCTTACAAAGGAAAACGGTCGTCATGTCCCAACTCCTTCGCCTCCGCCGTTGGTCCCTCCCCCCACCATTCTCTTTCTCTGATGTCATTGAACACAAATAACTTACGAATTGGAATACTGAAGACATAGGGTAGTCCGTCTATGACTATATACATATAAAATAGTAACACAGGGGAAGATACGGGGAAGAGGAAGGTGGGGAATCAGGTTCCTTGGAATTCAGAAACCTACGCAACCACTACTTATTCAAGATATTGCCGAACCTAAGGGTATGACTAAGTCAATCCCTAAAATAATGCACCTAAAAATTGTAGAATAGTCACGAAATTAGTGAACTTTTCTCAAACTACTTCTGCTCTGTTCATGATACAAACGATATCTCAAATCAGTATAGGTATAAATAATAATTCTCAAGAAAGTAACTACTCGCTCAGTTGTGTTGAAATTTCAAGAATCGAAATATTCAATGCTATGGTATTCAGCGGTAAGGCTCTTTACTCGCAATCCAAAGATCGCGGAATCGAATCCCGGCGTGGCAAATAAATGTTATTTGATTAATTTGTGCTATTTCACAATTTATTCATTTAAAATAATATGTAGTTTATTTGCGACACGTTCCAGAGTGGAAGATACTCTCAGTATCGCCCTGGTGTAAGACCATCATTCAGAATCGTAACGTTGCTTGAAATGGCTTTAGCCGTGTTTGGTGACCAGCTCTGAATAGCCAGGCACTTCCCACCTTCCTCTTCCCCATCTCCTTCCCCTCCCCACTACCTTCAGCCTCACAACATACCTCATTTATGGATACCATAGTCTCACTGGCTCCAAACGGGAGCAGTTGGGACTCTTGTGCGGTATTCATATATAAAAAAAAAAAATTTAGGTCAAACGAAGGTCCAGGCCCAGATGCCATCCCACCCTTTGATTTATATCAAACTGTGCTGAATCTCTTGTTTATCCTCTTCACGTTATATTTTGCAAATCTCTCAAGGAAGGTTTGTCCTTAACTTTGGAAAATAGCTCGTGTGATTTTAATTTTCAAATCTGGGAATAAAAGCGACATCTCTAATTATCGCCCAATCAGTATACTCTCACGTTAATCTATAAAACCATTTTTACACATTTGAAACATATTTTAAGCCATCTTCACAGCAGAACAGAAATGTCTAGAACGGTAGAAACATTTAATTGGGAATTCTTTAAATAACACAAAACTTTTTTTATACGAGTATTTATCATCTACCTGTCTTCCCGAATATTATAAATGAAAAAAATATAAATCTTGTCGACACTGAAAACGGAAGAATCTGTCGTACACTAATTTAAACATTTAAAATAAAAATAAAATAATGCCATTTCACATCACGTTTCGATTCTGAATGGTGGTCCTTTACCAGGGTGATACTGGGAGCATCTTCCACTCTAGAACGTGCCGCAAATATACCAGGTACCTACTTATATATTTTTTGAAACAACACAAAATAATTAAATAAAATTTACCTACGCACGCCGGAATTTCAAACCACGGCCTCCCAGCTTACCTCTTGACCACGGAGGCACAATTAACATGAACATCTATTTATATGAAGGGGATTGTGTGGCGGGCGAGCGGTCCTGTGGTGGACACCGGGCGGGCGGCATTAATTTAATCTACAATTTATTCCGAGATTGATGATATTTTGCACACCTGACGTTCCAAACAAGAGAAAACTGTCTAAGTCTGATTTCGAAAAACTCCGTGTAAAGCTCGGATAAAGCCGAAGACTTCAGCTGGTGTGTCTGAACATTTTTCTTTGGATTTATTGAACCTGACTTGCAATATAGGGTACTTATTTTAATAATTTATTGCCGGCAACCCGGGCGTTTATTGAAAAAAAATAACAATGCTAGTAAGTTACCCGCCTCACTAGACGATGTCTGTTCTATGAAGGGTAGATAATAATAAATTATTATTATTAATAATATACAAAATTAAACCACTATGAAAAAAGAAGAAAGGATTACCTACATAGATAAAATTTACACAAAATGAAAATATAAATTGTTTGAAACCAGAGCAAAAAAGAGACAAAATTAGATTTAGTTTTTTTATACTAGATACGTGGACCTATTTTTTTTATCAAGAATATTTTGAATCATTCTTACTGAATATCACCAGTTAAACTTTCATCAACAAATATGAGATTTCCAGTATCGATTGCGAATCCATTTTATGCAAATATAATTACGGCGGTCGTATCGCATCTCTTGAGATAATTTAATTAGTAGATAAATGTTTTATGTGAAATTAACACGAATTAGTTCATCTTGAGTACACGCATCAATGGATATTGATGATAATTATGTTGGCTTAATCCGCATGTTAAGCATTTTAGTACCATTTTCACATCGCACTTAACACATTTGTACATTACTCAATCAGTATTTTCGCGTAATTGTTTCAAATTCATAGTAACTTTTCCAATTGAGGTTTCCAAAAGGTGTTTTTTTTACGAATTCGCGATCAGGCCACTAACAATAACACTCCTTGTGTAGATGGCGATAAGTTTTAAATTCCCGTTTAATTCTCGCCTGTTTTGATTTATTCAAGAAAAAACATCGCCTTTTATTTTATTTTGCGAAGCGCAGGCACAAATATTAAAATGTTTTACTATCATTTTCTAAAGAATTTAATTATCCACAGTTTACTACAAAATCACAAACGAAAAGGAGTTCGTAAATAGGAGAATTTCAACTCTAAAGCAGATTTTTATAGTCCTGATGCTTTATTTTTTTCTGGGCGTATAAAAAGAGTAATCAAAAAAGTGCTGGAATTTTTCAATGACAAATATGAACCAAAAACCAATCGAATCAAAATCATATGATTTTGAATTACATTTTTATCTTTACAATGTAAAGATATTATATCATATAATACCCATATCCCATTCACGTCTTGCCTCTGTTAAAGACAATGAAATTTATGACAAGACATTATTTAATTTAACAAGATATAATCTTTTTCTGAAAACAAGTCGAACGGTAAAACAATAAATAAACATATGCATTATACACAGGTATTTAACACTTACTTTAACTGACCGGAAACGACGCATTATTCTGACTAACTGGTTAACTTCGCCTTTACGGTTAAATGCGTTATGAATAAACCTCTAACATTATTTGGTTTTTAAAGGTTAATTTAGATTGGGGCAGATATAACTTCGGGAGTGATGGGTGTCTTTATCATTTAATCAGATGTCTACAAATTACTGATTTACAAGCTATAATTAAAACATATGTTACAAAACAGTGAATCGCTTACATTGTTTCAATGTGTTTTTACTGCTAATGTTATTAAAACTATGATGGTAATAGCTTATACCATGTTTGGTGACCAGATCAAATTAGCCAGGTAGGTAATTCTCACACGTCCTCTTTTCCATCACCTTCCCTTCTCCACTCCCTTTTGCCTCATAAAATACCACAATCCCAATGGGATGCCATAGTCTCACTTCCATCACTACTACACGCCAAACTTTAATACCGACCGATTGATATGGAAATCGTCGCTATAGGCTATTTTAAGGTCCTAAAAAGGGCATGCCTCCCCTCCAACGCCTTTCTCTGTCGCACGTATGTTTTACGCATCTTTCTCTTTCTCATTGTAAAGTCAGTAAAGTAATTGCACCTGCAGTATCCAGTAAAGTTAAAAATATATTTTTGAAGTTACTTGTAAACCATAAACGCTTAGAATAATTTGAGCCCTTAGAAAAATGAAATCTCTTATTTATAGTCGTCGAGTTTTTGTAACTAACTTAGAAGATTTCATTCTTTGAGGATGTTTTCTCATGAGATTTTAACATTTCTTTACAATTTAACCTTACGTTAAATTTATAAGATGACTTCATGCCATCATGAATTATAAAAGAAACGCATTAAAAAATATAGGTATCTACCAATTACCTACGTTTGTCTCGATTCAGGTATATCCTAGTGAGACAGGCATAGAAAAGTTGCGCGTAAATAAATTTTATATGTATTTTATGATATATAATGATTTTATGATAATTTTATTTATTTTTTAAATGTTGACAGAAAACTTAAAATTTCAATTTTTTTTATTGAAAGTTGGTGATGATACCAAGCTTATTAAATAAAAATTCAGAATTAATAAATATCTATCAAAATGATGTAGTAGGTACTTCTCGATACAGAAATTTAATTCATCGTAATTTTATGTAATAATATTAAGGCGACGCACTACCAGTAATACAAAATCATGTATTTTTGGTATGAAAATTTGATCGCTTAGAAATTTTTTAGATGCTTTGATTAATACTGCGAGTAGAACACATCTCGGCCTTTGAAATAATCGAGCATTTTCTTAGGTCGTTTTAAAAGCCCAAAAAAAAGTGAAGGCCCATAATAATGATAGCTTTAAACTTCAAAATATTCTACTTACGAACCACTTTTGGATTATGTTTTTTTTTGTATAAGGTGGCAAATTAAGTTATTTAGAAAACGATTGTAAAACATTTAAATATTTCTGCATGAACTTTGCAAAATTACAAAAAAAAACCTTTTGGCGATGTTTTTTTCTTGCATGAATCAATACAGGCGGCTGATGTTAAGCGGGAATTTAAACCTTATCGCCTTCTACGTTAAGAGTGTTATTGTTAGCTGTACGATTACGAATTTACACGACGTGATGATAATACAAAATACATTTTTTAATTGTTTAGTAAAAATAAAATGGACAACCAATGTTGTATTATATTAAACTAGCGAATTCCCAGCATGCGTTGCTATGACACTTAATAAAGATATTGTTTCTCCCTGCGTGTCTTTTTCAATTCGTTCCGTCCCCTTCCGCCTCCCCTTCCTCTCCCGCGTCTCCTTCGACCATTCAACCTTCCCTCTCCCCACTCCCCTCGCCCTCTTCCCCCGTCCCTCAACCCCCCCTCCCGAGTTCTCCTCCCCCCTCCCACATTCCATACATTCATTCCCGGTACATTCAGTTTTCAAACAGCTCGCGTGCCACCTATTGCAATTTTTTATACAAATTTCATAATGCCAGAGCTCACCAGCATATATAGAAACCATCGCTGGCAGGCACTTATCAAATGCCCAAAATTTCATCGCAATCGGATGAACTGTTAGCAACGCATACTTTCATGATGCCAGAACTCACTATTGAATCGCGGGCATGCGCACATCAAATCCCCAAAGTTTCATCGCAATCGGATGAATGGTTTAGTAACGCATAGCATACATACATAAATAAACAGAGGCAAATATATTTTCATTTTCATGTATATAGGACTGGTAAAAAAACTTTTGCCTTTGCTTGAGAAGCATTGTTGCGGTATCACTAGGTACATTCACCATCAGACATGTTTGTTCGTAACTGCCGTATCTGTAGTTGTATAAATAGTTAAATACCCGTAAGTAAGTGTTTGCCTATTGTTATCACAGATATTTAATAATTGAACATACAAAGAAAATATTCATATTTAGTAAATAAATAATGAAATCTTGCAACATACAACAAAACGTCCTTGATTATAATATGGTATATGTGCTAAAAAATCTGCGCACGTAAATATCGGAATTATGCTGTTTTAATTACCATTATCTGTGTAATCGAAGGGAAACTCAACAATCGGTTATGATGGCAAATCAGGTCAATGCACGTGAGATTTTCTTTTCAATTTGCAAGAAAAACTCAGGCTAAATATTCACACAGCACGCACGTAACACAGCAGGCTAAAGAACACATGTTGGATTTAATGTACCGGGTTTAACAAGGCAGATTGGGAATTAGTGTTTGTTGCATAATGGCATAAGTATAGGCATTTCTGCATGAATGAGTATTTAAGACGGATGTAAAATATGTACGTAAGACGCTATGATTTTTCTCATTTTTCTTCGTTTGAATACTTTTATTTGGGAGGCCGGTATGTGAACCATTATTTATTGGATACCCAATAACTATGCCGTAGGTCACTCCGGTCCTGGTGACCCCGAGATCGAATCCCGGCTTGGGTAAATAAATTTTTTTTGATTAATTGGTGTTATTTCACAATTTTATTTTTATTTATTTATTATATTACATTATATACAATTAAATAGCAAAATAACATAATAACATGATAATATATTTAAAGATAACTGTAAATATTAAAAATGTGTACAAGTGTTATTATGTCTTGTAGGTCAACATAGTTCCTAGCTAGGCAGATTGCCTGTTCTAAGGAACCAATTGCTGATGAAAAAGTCAGACATGTATTTTGTAAAAAAATGTTGTTTTTATTTATTTTTTCTAATAAAATATGTACTCAGTTTATATTTAATGTGCCATTTTTAGGTAACCATGTAAAACTTTAAGTGACATTATTTAATAGTTTTTCAGACTCCATCCTACCCAAGTCAATCAACCATTTAGTTATTAATGAACCGATGCAGGACATTTTGCATGTCTTAATATTTAATTCTGGGGGGATTTTATTATACAATTTCGGTCCCAGATATGTATATGTCTTTTGATACTTTGCCGTATTGCTCTCTGGGACCACGAGATCCTTTCTAGTGTGACTTCTTGTGATATATTTATGCTCAATTTTATGAAGATTTTCTAGATTTTTGTGTACATGGATAATAACCCTTTTTATGTAGTTTTGACCATTACAAATTAATTAATTTATTTATTTAAAATGCCCTTTTTGGGGGCTTTTACACACGAATAATAAGAAATATACAGTATTTATTGTACATAATTGAATTGCCTCAGTAACAATATTTTATATTTGTTTAAAGATAAATTGAAGATGTCCACTGACTTGGTAGAATTATTTCCCTCCATTAGTATTCTGGGCAAAGAGGAATGCATATGGTAGTTAGTTCCAGAACTTCTGCAGTGAAATAAATCTTAAATTTGAAATAATATACAGTATATTTGCGGCATGTTCCAGAGTGAAAGATACTCTCAGTATCGTGCTGGTGTAAGACCACTATTCAGAATTGAAACTTTGCTAATGGCTTTAGCCGTATTTGGTGACCAGATTTGAATAGCAAGGTACTTCCCCTCCTTTCTCTTCCTCTTCTCCTTCCCCTCCTCACACTACCTCCAGCCTCACAACATGCCCCAATTGGTGATACCATAGTCTCATTGACCCCAGACGGGAGCAGCTGGGACTCTTGTGAGGTATTCACATTAAAAACAAAAATAATTGGTTCGCTACTTTTGGTGACTGAGTAGGTTGCCCGGGAACAACCCGAACCGAACAACCCGAACCCGGTAGAGATCTGTCCGGGTCTTGGCGGCGAATGCGTCTGCCCTGCGTGGCTTGCCGGATCGAGAGACACTGGTTAAGAGAGACCTTTTGATGTCTCCAGCAGGACTCTTTCGGAACATCACCTTGCACTCTAATGGGAGGGTTAAAATTATACCTACGTCCCTTACACCTGGACACGTTGATCCCCAGATTCCTATACTTTTCCTTATCTTTTTCTCTCCTTCATTTTCTAAAAAGACCCTCCACACAGCATCCTCAAAGACGGCATAGGCCCAGAGGGGAAATTATTCTCCTCAGGACCTCCTTTGTGGAGCTAATGTAAAAAAAGATTTAAATGTCATTGAAGAAGAAGATAACACTTATAATCTAAATGAAAATATGAAAGAAAACAAGACACAGAAAAATAGAAAAAGACAATGGTCGCAACTGGGACTCGAACCCAGACCTCTCGTCTAACCGGGACGTGCGCGTTTTCCAATTTCGCTATTGCCACCTTCTGTCAAACCGTCATATTTGTCAATCTCATATTTCAAATATTTAGAATCATTAATATTATCTCCAACTAGTTCTTTTTTCCATATATTTTAGACGAGAGGTCTGGGTTTGAGTCCCAGTTGCGACCATTGTCTTTTTCTATTTTTCTGTGTCTTGTTTTCTTTCATATTTTCATTTAGATTATAAGTGTTATCTTCTTCTGCAATGATATATTACTTTGATGGGAATAACCTTCAAAAGTTATAAAAAGTGAGTTTTTCTCATAAAAATAAAAAAGATTTAAATGTATTTACGGGAACATAAGTTTAAAAAAAACTGGGAGGTCATACGTGAGGTCAGTACCACAAGCCGTTTTTAAACACTGGATGGAGTATTAAACCATGACATGTATGCTTTACGTAAGTATAGTTGGGTGCTCGAACGTCATGATGGTTATTACTTCTTACTGGTAGGGAGATGTTTCGGTTGAGCACACCTCCTGTAGGTCGAACGCGTCTATCGCGTAGATAGTTAAGATAGCACAGAAGATAGTGAATAGGTACCTAGCATTAATAGTAGGTAAATCAATGCATATTTTTTCTATCTTTTCAGCTAGAACACTCCATGTTGGTACCTACCCAACTAGGCAATAAAGAAAAACGGCTTCCGTATAGATTTTATGAGATAAAATGTAAGATTTAACTGAGATCCAATGAACAAATATGCATACATAATTCTCCAGACCATGCTCATAGAAAAGGAATATAGAATATGACACTAGAAATTGCTTCCGTATAAAAATGAATGGAAAAAATGTGCAACCAATTTAGTATCAGAATGAAACAAGTTCTTTGTTTAAAACCACTTTATTTAAATTTATATTCGTCGACCGGTTTCGGTCGAACTCGACCTTCTTCAGGACAATAAACATATAAATTAAATTAAGAGTTCGACCGAAACCGGTCGACGAATATAAATTTCAAAATAAAGTGGTCTTAAACAAAGAACTTGTTTCATTCTGTAAAATGTCAAGCCACAAAGTGTTTGCTTTCTTCGATAATTTAATTTAGTATATTTTGGTTCTAGATCGATTCAAGCAGTCTATCTCTCTTAAACTTCCTGTAATGGCATATCGCCATCCCATTTGAATTTTATAATCACGGTGAAACACAGTTTTGTATGGAAATGTAGGCCTAAATTAGGCTTATAATTTGACCACGAAACACGCACACATCAAGGATCAAGGCACTTCTTGTGTTATTAGTTATTATTTATTCTATGGCTACGATTCACCTTCGCAGCACCCAGTACTTTCCTGCTGCACCGACAGCAATACGAGAATACTGCAATAATTATGCACCTTGCAGTTTGTTTGGTAGAGGTAAAAATGGGCGTCTTCGGTTGCTCACCCGCCGACCCACTTGCATACCCACTTCCTACGTTTCATTCCTTTAATTCCATACAATCTCTGCTGTTTCTAGCAGAGGATACGCGGATTACCGCCATTATACCAGTTTAAAGTAGCCGGTGAAGATGATTGCCGGCAATGGCTGTAATATCGTAAATGCTTTGTAATAGAAACATCTAACGATGGGTTCAAACTGCCTACTTGGATCTATCTATTGATATCTCTGTAGAAGATTGTTAAGATCCTTGAATCAGGGTCCAGAGGTCGCGAGTTCAAAAACGAGAGAGGTTACTAGATTGTATGTAGAATCACCCTTCATCAAACACCAAGTCACAAATAACTTTAGTATGGAATTGTAGGTTTTACTTTTTTGGTTACGGAAACAGTTTTTTAAGCTAAAAGATGTTGGCGACGGAGGGGAAATTGGAGAACGAGAATCTATCTCTGAAGAAGATTAGTAAGAGCCTTGAAACTAGGTTGAGAGGTTTAGGTTACTAGATTATACGTAGAATCACCATTCACCAATCACCAAGTCACGGAATCAAGGTAGATAGACACATCAATATAACCTTATTATGGAATTGAAGGTACCTTTTTTGGAAGCGGAAACTGTTTTAAAGCTAAAGGATGTTGGCGACGGAAGGAAAATTGGAGAACGGGGAAGTATTTGACTCTCCAACACTTGTCAGCATTCCTAATTTAAGCCTTAAGTTTTTTGCCAGAATTATAGTTAATCTGTAGGTCAATTTATTTATTGTTTCTTTACATGGTAGGTATTAGTGTTAACAATTCAATTTTTAACCTCGCTAGGGCAAGCCTGTGTTGACGTTAATAAATAACCCAAAATAATAGAGGTATCGAAAGAACAATAAAGTTACATTAATGTTCATTATTCACGGTGGTTTCTATATACCATACTCTGAAGAAGGGATGTATGACACGATGTATAAACGTAGGGATGAATGTATGAGACGATGTATGAATGTAGGGATGAATGTATAAGACGATGTATGAATGTAGGGATGAATATATGAGATGATGTATTAATGTAGGAATGAATGCATGAGGTGATGTAGAATATAGGGATGAATGTATGGGACGATGTATGAATGTAGGAATGAATGTAAGAGGCGATGTATGAATGTAGGGATGAATGTATGAGACAATGTATGAATGTAGGGATGAATGTGTGATATGATGTATTGATGTAGGGATGAATGCATGAGGCGATGTATGAATGTAGGGATGAATGTATGAGACAATGTATGAATACAAAAATGAATGCATGAGATGATGTATGAATGTAGGGATGAATGTACGAGGCGATGTATGGATGTAGGGATGAATGTATGAGACAATGTATGAATGTAGGGATGAATGTGTGAGACAATGTATGAATTTAGGGATGAATGTGTGAGATGATGTATTGATGTAGGGATGAATGTGTGAGATGATGTATTGATGTAGGGATGAATGTATGAGACAATGTACGAATATAAGAATGAATGCATGAGACGATGTATGAATGTAGGGATAAATTTATGAGACAATTTATGAATGTAGGACGAATGTATGAGACGATGTATGAAGGTAGGTATGAATGTATGAGATGATGTATGAATGTATGAGACAATTTATTTATTATTTATTTTTTATTAATCTATAAACATAGGGTTTTACATAGGGTTTAATTGATGCCTGTCTCACTAGGATTTACCTGTGTTGAGACAGGCTTAGAGGTACATATTTAAAATTACAAGAATATTTTAAGTAACATACAAATTCAATTGAATACTATAAAAATGGAAAGGTGATTGGAAGTGTGGGTTCACTTTAAAGAGAGTTATGTAAATGTAGGAAGAGATGATGTACAGTAAATGATGATGTATAGTAAATCCTGTCAAATCTATTTATGGGATTGATTAATTAATTTGACATGATTCTATTTTTAAGTTATTTTACATGGATTAGGTCGTATGCAAATTGTTTACTGTCTATTAATGATTTACTTTACAGATGTTTGCAGTAGTGTGGCGTCCAATACAATGTATGAATGTATGAGACTATGTATGAATGTGAATGAACCAAGGAGTTTGTTCTGCCTACACCTGCGGAGAAACGGCCTAATGGTTAGTTAGTTAGATAAAAAACAGATTTAATCACAACTCACGAATAAATTTAACTAATCGGGAAGTGCTTTCTATATACGCAATGATTAATGATTATAGTTATTTTAATTACGCTGCCAATTAATTACGTAATTTATCTTAATCTATGTAGGTACCAACCTACCTTTAACTATGATAAACAGTCAAAGCAATCAGTGATTAAATGTGATCAATTAATAATTGCAAGAGATATATTTATATCAAAACAACCATTACAAAATATTACATTTTGTAAAGGTACAAACAATTTCATAACCATTATATCTAATGGTATCTAAAGCAAGTTATTCTGTTTGTAAGACGATGCTAACGATAAATCAATTAAGTATTTTTAAAGCGATGTAACCAAATAACTGAACGACATCTTCATAGCCTTAAACACCAACATAAAGATATCTCAAAATTGGACCGGGATTTCTAAGTTAAAAGCTGATAGGTTATTCATTGTGCCACGGGGTCGTCATAAATAACGAATAATTCAGGAGATATGTATATCCAAGAGTAACGGGTTTGATTCCCGACCCGGCATAATTAAAATATGGAATCAGTCGGAGAGTAAGTCTGTAAGTCTGTGTCGGCTGGAAATGGTCGTAACAAGCCGTGTTTGGATTGGACATTAGGAGGCGCCGACATGTACAAGATTTATGATCATTAGCTGGAAAATACTTAACTTTACTACGAGAGCACGGAGCAACCTGTTCAGGCCCGAGCTTAAAGCTGCTGAGTCTAATAAAATCACAAGTAAAATAAGTTAGGAATATGATAATAGAAGCTTCATTATTTTATTAGCGAGTTCCAGGCAAGCAATGCCATTTAATTAGGAAATTGTTTCTTCCTGCGTGTCCTTTACCCCCTCTCCCGCTCCTCCATCCCGCTTGTACATTTCATATATTCAGTCCCGGTACATTCAGTTTTCAAACAGTTCGCATGCCACCAATTATAAATTGTATTTCATTAATTTGTGTTATTTCACAATTAATTCGTTTAAAATAATACATAGTATATTTGCGGCACGTTCCAGAGTGGAAGATATCTACTAACAATATCGCCCTTGTGTAAGACCACCATTCAGAATTGAATGGCTTGAAATGGCTTTAGCCGTGTTTGGTGACCAGATCTGAATTGTCACCTTCCTCTTCCCCATATCCTTCCCCTCCCCACTACCTTCACCCTCAAAACATACCCCAATTGGGGATGCCATAGTCTCACTAGCTCCAGACAGGAGCAGTTGGGACTCTTGTGTGGTATTCATATAAAAAAAGTCTAAAAAAAGACATGCGAAGCGCTAATGTATATAAAAGTTAGTAGTTCAATTTGAATTGTCAATTTATAAATATTTTTAATTTTCACGAAGTCGTTTGACATTTACTTATGTAAATTTGAATGTTTGAATGGAAATTTTCAGATAATTCATTACATTCCTCTTTCCCATCTCTCCTTAAGATGAAGTCATTCGAAATAATGCAAAATCATGTGTTTTTGATATGAAAATTTGATCACTAGAAGTGTTTTTATAAGCCTAGAAAATAATAAATTATTAGGTCTATAAAAAAACACAAATGTGTACAAATTCTCCTACTTATAAACCCCCTTTCGGATGTGGTTTTAATGTTTAATGTGGCAAATTCACATTTTTTTATAACACTCGCAAAAAAATTTAATATTAATTTATGCATGAACTTCACAAAATAAAATAAAATATTCATTTTCGCATTGTTTTTTTGACATCAATCAAGACGGCTGGCACTCGACGAATTTGAGTTTTTAAAGTAAACCTTATGCCGTCGACGTAAGAACTATGCACTTGTCACACCCATTTTGTGTCAGTTCCGCCTCGTGTGCGGTGGGGAATAGATGTCCTTAGACTCTGCGTCGCTTGGTTCCGTGAAATCAATTTTAAATTTCCTTATTATTACAATAAACAATGCGTATAAAAGGAATTGACGTTTTTTATATGCGTTTACGAAATCAATCTGTAAAAAAACAACTCTCAAATACCTTTTCCAATCTTTCCAAAAGCTTTTTCTCAAGTATTTTTAAATCCCGCCCAAAAAGAGGCGTGGATTCCGATTTCGATTTTTTCCTAGACTATTGGTCAGTCTCAAATCATTCTCCTGTTTAGGATGTCATAGCCCAAATGGCAGTTAGGAGTCTTGTGGAGTTCATTATCATAATAACAAAAAGAGGAAAGCAGGAGAGGAAGAAGAGAATTATCGGAAAAGGTCCGTCTCTTTAGATTTGGTCAATTGAAATATCTAGAGCAGAGGCTCTAGAAGAGTTTTAAAGATTCAAGCAACATTCCTGATTAGCAGACTCTCACCAGAACGACAATTAGAGTATCTTCCATTCTAAAAGTTGTGGTTTGATTTGAATCCCAGTAAAGAGTCAGTCATCTATTCTGGCGAGCACGTCTCGAGTTTCCACGTATCACTTTACCTTTTGCATTACCTGCTCATGCAATGCAGATAACAAAACACTTTAAACATGCAAATGCAGCGCTATTAACTATTATTACTTTTACTTCTGGAAGAATCGTAAAAAAATAATTAATGCAAAAGATACGATATTGACCCCTCAGGCTCGACCGTATTGTGTCAGAAGGTCACAATATTTCTGCTTTGAAATAAAATCCAAATAAATTGAATATTAGTAATCGTATCCAAAAACTAAAACCTGTTTTTGGAAGTTGATAAAATAAGCTTTTATTTGTAAATTGTATAATTGGAAGTAACCATGTAATTTTTTTTTATTTTACGAAAAATTTGAATGCAAACTTAAAAAAATACTCATCTTATAATTTTTCTGGTTCCATGTCAACTCAGAATCAAGTCAACTCAACACCTCTTTGAAAGTCGTTAAAAGCTTTGAAAAAAATAATTTAAGAATAGCCTTTAACCATAACCCAACGTAACCTTTTTAACCTATTTTTAATGTTTTTTTACCACTTTTAATGGCTTTTCTGAAGAGGTTCTGAGTTGATTTCATTCTGAGTTGTCCGGTCATCGGTTTTTCTATCATGTTTTTCTATCGGTTCATGTAAAAAAACATACACACACACTCACACACATATTTTATTAGACAAATATATTATAAACGTTACGATCACCTCACGTTTTTATCTTTTCATGTAAAAATAGTTCATAAAAAAATCACAAAGTTTCATAATTTTTTTTTTTCAAATTTTGTCTGGAACTTTGTTGTTGTACATTTTAAATTTTTGTGATTATCTGTTAGATTTGAACATATAGCGTGTCGTTTTCTCTTTCCAATACCGTTTAAATCATAGGTCTCAACGTGGGCGATAACGCCCTCTTGTGGGTGTTTGAAACATTCAGGGGGGCGGTAGACGACCCAGAAAAAATTAGGGGGCGTTGAGGTAAACTAGGAGGTGTTAAGATGGCAAAGTGAGGGCCGGTAAAAAAAATATTTTCTAAAAAAGTGAAAAAAAAAACACTATTGACAAAAAACACATTATTGAGAATTGACACTATACCATGAATACAAGAAGGAAGGAGGAAGCAACGCGGTACCCCCTCCACCCCTCGTTGTGGTAAATATTAAAGCGACAATAGCTGTTTCAAATTTGCCACAGATGCCAAGTAAGAACAATTGGGGGGCGCTAGAAAGCGTGCTAGAAAGAGCGCTAGCACTTCTCAGTGGGCGGTGGGCAAAATATGGTTGAGAACCTATGGTTCAGATCATTTTTCTCAGTAAGGGAGAGACAACGATTTCTAGACCTAGATGAGTTGTTCCGAAAAGCGAAAAAATTTGCCTGAGGGGTTAATATTTATTTTATTTATTTATTTCTATACATTACAGTATTTACCTATAGATCAATTTCGAAAACATTTTTACATAATATATTTTATAATTTTATTATGTTGGGTGTAAGGTAGGTTTGTGAAGGTGAAACTGTGGATAGGTATTGTTGTATGTTTCGTGAACACCTCACTAGAATTAAATAAATAATTTATTACACATCCGTGGACTGAACGGGTCTAAATCCAGCACCTTTTCAACCAAAGTAATTTCTCACGGCACTTCATCGAAAAATTAGCTCATTGCTTTATAAGAAATCCGTTGTAAGATATGTTTTATGATGAAGTTGCCTGGGCAAATTTTATATGACAGGTATTTATACGAGTTCTTACTACTTATGAAAGTGCTAACGTTATAATAATTTATTCCCGCGAAAGAAGGCGTAAATTACTTTTTATATGACGTCCTGTAATAAAAAAAAAAAACAATGGATGAATGACCTTAGCACGTTTGAGTCAATAGAGGATAGGTGATTGTATGTATTGAAATTATTTTTCACTGGATTATATCGAGGTAAAAACGAATATTATATTAACTAGGTTTAGTGACCATATATTTTTATTTTATTTTATTTATTTAGGCGTCCATTGGTCTTTAACATAAATAGTTTATAAAAAGAATTGTAAAGATTTTAAGGACAAAATTAGTAAATTATTGAAAGTACCCATTAGAACGCCTTCAATTGAAATTTTCAATTGCTTTGACCTACCAAATGTGCAACAAATATATGCCAAAAATATATTATCAAAGCTTTTCTTATAAATACTGAATCCTCCACTAGACCGTGCATGCATACTAGGTCGAATAAAAATGATATAAAAAACATTCCAAGTTACAAAACCACATTCGGACAAAGAAACTACACATACTTTGCAACTAAACTTCATAACATCCTTCCCCAAGACATAAAACTAATAAAAAATTCTAATGTATACAAATCAAGAATAAAAATATGGCTGAAAGAGATCAATGAAAAAACCCTAAGGGAAACACTAAAAACGACGTAGAAGACAAATGAAATATATTTAAATAATTTTAGTCCGCCTCGGCACAGGACCCCCTAAGGAGGACTAAGAATTACAATATTTAATATTAAATTCATCATTATATTTTGTATGCAAAATTATTTTATATAGTTGCTAATAAAAAATAAAAAAATTAACATAATAACCACAATAAAAGCAAGTTAAAATGTCAGGGCACACAATAATATTTTTATGTGTAGTACAAATCTGTTATACAAAAAGTAGAATCGGCCTACTAGTAAGGTAGTAGTACCAATAGTAAGGTAGGGTGCTAAGGGACGGTGCTTGACTTACTTTTACCAGTAATTCCTGAAATTATTTAAAGTAAAAAATGTAAATTAAATTTTGGTCTCCGGTGACTTTTTCGACGACTTTTTTTTTCAATTTTTTTCTATTCAAAATCAAACAAAAAAAAATTCTTCAGCATGTCGTCACTCAGCCAAGTAAACTGCCCAACCTCTTACCCCGCCCCCAAATGCCCAACAACTACTATTTTTTATGTTGTAGAAAAAAACCATCAAAAATGTCGCCGGAGAAAAAAACATCGAAAATTTCGTTTACATATTTACTCCAAATAATTTCAGGAGTTTAAGTAAGTCAAGTACGTCCCTTATCACCCTGTAAAATACCACATGAGACAATTAAAAAAAAAAAAAAATTTATTTAAAAGAAAATATAATGGACTTAATTATTATCAAATTGGATAGAAATTAATTAACATAAATATCATTTAAATGCCAGTGAAAAATATAAAACTAATTTTAAAATAATGTATTAAAATTAAACAACAAATTGAGAAATTTTGAATAATAATATTTATATTTACCTTTGAGTGGTAAATTTGTACTTTGAGCAAAGTATTTATGTAAGTTTCGTTTTAACACTGATACGGAATCTCTAACTATGTCTAGGTACAGCATTTCAATATTATTACCACGATTATTATGCAGTCAATTTATATTTGTAGGTACTAGCCTGTTTAGAAATTGTCATAGATAAAGGTATCATTTTGTCTTGTATTTTGTCTCGTATATTTTGGTCGGTCATTGACCTAGTATACTTGGTCGAAGTGGTCGGTATATGTTATTTTATTTTGGCGAGAATTTCAGGTCTGCAAATACTATAATTAATAATTTTATTTTATAAAACAAAGTCTAATACCATAAATTTTAATGCTATTACATTTCTACTAACTAGATCGGGAGAGGCCGGTTAGGGGAGACTATTTGACCCCTTCAGCTGGTCTCTCTCGACCCAACATTTGCGCCGCAGCGGGAGGAACGGTTTCATACGTCCGTCACTCTTGGACACAATAATCCCTAGATTCCTTCGCTCCCTTCATACCTTTTTTGCTTCACAGAACTTCCATTCCTTTCTTTCCTTAAAAAGACCCTCTACACATCATCCCCAAAGATCATCCCCAAAGATTTGGGAGTACAGTGGGAGTATACTGTGTGGAGTTACTGTAAAAAAAACAATTAAAAATATTGAATTATGTATGTACCCATTCTAAAAATTAATTTTGGTACTTTATTCATGTTATGTTGATTATAAATACCTGAATTTAACCCATCAGAAGTACCTTTCGTGAACCTAACAAAGATTTTCATAGAAAGCACAAAGAACTGTTTAATTAATTACAAATTCTCGAATATACCACATTATGTAAAAAAGGAGCACAGTGCAATTAGTATAAATATTCTGAAAAACAGAAATGTAAATTTATTTCCTCAGTAATTAGAATCACTCTTTTCTGACATTTGACGTGACATTTTGACGAGAAGGAAGGTACTGTACTGGCCCTGTTTTGACTCGGTCTTACAAAAAACAGTCAGAGATGGAAGAACTGTTTAGACTATGTTTAACACGCCAATCATCGTGATTACACGTTGTTAAATTAATAGAAAAATACTGTTCATTTTACTGGTATCACTTTGCTTATAACAGTTTTAATTATTACATCTTCTCCTTCGTTTATTTTTTAATATGATGTGGATTTGAACAATTGTATTGATGACATAATGAAAACCATATGGTGATTTAAATTTTTTTTTAAATTTTTTATAAGAAAAACTCTCTTTTTATAACTTTTGAAGGTTATTCCCATCAACGTAATATATAATTAAAGAAGAAGGTAACACTAAATATCTAAACGAAAATATGAAAGAGAACAAAACAGAAAAAACTAGAAAAAGACAACGGTCGCAACTGGGACTATGTTTTATAAAGTCAGTAGTTCCATATGAATAAATTCGGATACATTTATCCGAGACGCCATTCAGGTTACAAACTAATTCTTAGAATGATTGTTCCAATAAAAAAGAGTATTGGCCAATAATATGGAAAAAAAGAAATAGTTAAACATAATATTGTTAATACTAAAATTTGAAATATGAGATTGACAAATATGACGGTTTGTCAGAAGGTGGCAATAGCGAAATTGGTTAATGCGCCATTGGTTAACGCAAAATTGGTTAGCACGTCCCGGTTAAAGGAGAGGTTTGGGTTCGAGTCCCAGTTGCGACCATTGTCTTTTTCTATTTTTCTGTGTCTTGTTCTCTTTCATATTTTCGTTTAGATTATTAGTGTTATCTTCTTCTTCAATGAAAAATTCTTTAGTTCAATCTTGCTTGTACAATAAAAGCTAATCTTTGAAGTAAGAGATATATTTTGTTAATTGACAGATTTTATTAAAAGTAATCAATGGCAATGTTTTACAAGAGTACCTACCTACTTATTTCATATTATATTAGAAATCATTTGTTTCAACCTTGGTTGAAATACTAATTAAATATTTACTATAAAACAGAAATCTGTTTATTTCTGAAGCATCACTCTCGAATGCTGAGCTTTCAACAATACGAAACTTTTGCTATTATAATGTTTTAGCAGACGAGTGAAACCAAGGTTCGTAGAAAATTGTTAAAAGCATTTTCTACGAACCTTGGGATGAAACCAAATAATAACAAGCAGAAGTTTAACATTATAAACAAAAAACCCTAAAAAAAATCAGATTCTTTAAAAATAGACTTACATACATTCGAAACATATTATTATGATCGAATTTTACGTAGGAACCTCGAGAAATCTGGTTGATTTTGGTATTTAAGTACCTACATCACGTATCTACACATCATGTACGTACCTGCTCACTAGCTTCTCTATACACCGGCTTCGTGCAATTAAATTTCAATCAGTCTTTGTCTTCACCATACGTACTGCACCTACCTGCCCCGCTGGCCCCTGGGTCGTCCATAACTACATCTAACTTACAAGATCTTTTTGTTTGTTTCAGGTAAGTGGAAGAGAGAAAGTCCCATGACCTAACTTGGAGCCGGAAGAAGGGTGGTAATATTATTTATTAAATTAAGACACAATTCATTTGCTATTTTACGAATTGGTACACAAAGGTGAAGCATGACATTAGTATTGAATTGACAACTTGACACCATACTAAAATGTGGCTATCAATTGAGTCATTCATGTCAGACTTATGTACTTATTAGATTATTTCGAATCGGTTTAGCCTTGGAATCTAGGTTTGAGGTCGGTTTGACCACACCCATGTTTTGTAAGTAAAGGGAAATGCATTCTAATGATTTCCAGCGGGGTTCCACAGGGAACACATTTGGGACATTTCTTATCTTCTTAAATTTCCGAAATCAATGATTTTCTAAAAAAACCCAATAATTTTGCATGAGTGGTGCTTGCATAATGAACAACTAATTGAATATTTAAATCCTTGCTTTAAAAAGTTGTGATTTTTAACGAAACAAATTTTATTTTAATAAAACTCAGCTTAATAAATAAGTAGGCATATCGAATTACAGACTTTTTTGCTTTCTCCGTATAAAAAGGTATTGAACAGATTTTTTAAATATTTAGGAGGCACTTTATGATGATTTGAATAATTTGAACGAAGTAGAAATGTTATTTCAAATTACCTCATCTATATCTTACACGAGAATAAATTTCTCAACTGAGATGTGGAGTATTATTAAAAAAAAACAATAGCTTGTAAATAACCTTGAACAAACCATTGTAGGTATTTCTACAAAATCAATTATGAATACTAATAAAAAAATTATATATATTGCAACTAATATTCACAATGACCTTCTTGAGCCAGCGTATCTACGAATTACTTGTGTGGAGTTAAATATTGAATAACAACATCAGAGCATTTCATTAGTTTCTAAAAATATTTCTGATTAATGCTTCGAAAAAAGTAATCAAACATATAATTCCTTCTAGTACCTCATTACTGTCAAAGACCAAAAGATCATTCACCTGCAGCAGCATCTCGATGGACCGCTGCGCCGTTCCTAATGCGTTTTTAAATATAACTGTGATATCCCATACTTTGGCCTTTTTTGTTAACAATGTTTAAGAAATAGCTTTATCGTGGTGTTTTTTTTACGTTCGTCTCAGCATCCTCCATTGCCCGGGGCTGCCTCAAGGTGGCTCCAAAAGGTCGAATCTTTCGTCTATTCTTTCCGAGATGTTTTAGAATGGTGGAGTGAAATGATTCAATACTTCTGGTACGGAATACCTTACTGATCATGATAGTAAAATAAATACTTTAATTTGAGGATATTTTATTGATAATAGATCCCAAATCGAAAATCGAAATCTCAATAAGTCAACAAAGTTCTCTAAATCTTGAATCTATTTACGAGTTTCTATAATAATTGATCAACGGTCTCTCTCTTTTCTCACAGTTTTATGAGATAGATATGTTTCAAGGTCTCGTATTTTGCTCTCATCTAAATAGGAACATCACTTTGCCACGTACGACAATTTTGTTGGATTATTTTCTTCTGTCAGCACATCAAAGGTTCTAGCAGGCTAGAAAAGCCTTTTCTGTAGCAATGAGTCGTTTTTTGACTTGCAAGCAAATGGAGTAATAATGGATATAATAGCAATTAAAAATCCGCTACGCAGATTTTTGCTGCTCGGCGCTGCGGTCGGCTTTTGGTTCGGCTTCGCCCAGTTAGTATTGGTGAGCATTTTATAAATCTAATAGGAACTGGTTCCAAAAATAGCCCGTTCCTCGGATCCACTTTCATCCAGTGATAGCTAGCCACCGGAACAAAGAAACTGGTATGGGCAATGACGTCATATGTAATATAAAGTCGCTTGATATTATCATTCACAGCTGAGTATAACCGTCAATCTTTTCATATCCGGAGAGATAATACAACAAATTCGTAGCACTTATACCTGCCGGGGGCACGTCCCCATCCGACCTGCTAACGGAGGTGGCGACATCTTTTGACGAATTCTTGAATTCGAAACCGTATTACAGAAATTTCACGTACACAGATGTTTTGGTGGCGCGGCGCCGTGCGTGGCGAACTGCACTCGAAGCCGGGTTCTGAAATTCAACTGCGCAGACGTTACCCTATTACCTAATACTATTCGATAGCCAACACTATAATCAGTTATAAATGCTTGTTTTTTTTCAAAATTCAACTGAATAGCGTGGATCGCCCTTTGAAATCTTTCATTTTGAGAAAGTCGGGTAAAAATATATGAATGCATGGAGTATTGTTACAAATAACAAAACAAAAAATCCTCTCTGAAATCTTTTAACAAAAAATCACTGCACATTTAAGCCATTTCAGTAATAAATACCTCTTACCAGATTTTTTCGTTTGATGCTTCATTCAATTTTCCTCTATTAAACAGTTGCTTATGTTGGACCTTACGATCTTACGAGGTATTTTTCCCTTTCCTACAAGCCGCAAGCACATACAAGAGTTTTCTCATGACGGTATCCATCAATCAAATAATACATTGTAGCAAAAACAACATCCCAAATTACATTGTCTTTGAGTAAACAGGTATTTCGATACTCACACACTACCTGAATTCTATATTGTGTTGGTTCCAGTTGTAACTACTAATAGAAACAATCATTAAAACATCAGCAAAACCGGGTAGTAACTATGTACGTAACGACATTTAATATGAACCTACTGGTATATATATATATATATACCGCATTTTTGTTGGGCTAGATTCTAACTGACATTTTTTTCAAAATGGCCTAACAATGCAAAATCATTTCTTTTGCTGATTTCCATAACCGAAATAAGTTTCAGAACCATATGTGTTGTATTTCCGTAGATATTTGTATGAAGAAGTTCTAAAATCAAGCTCCATTTATTTTATAAGGTTCTAACACTCTCTATTTTGTTTGTTTCTGTATAAATATTATGAACATATATTTAAAAAAATATTTTTATTTATTCACAATAACTCCACAGGAGGCTTTGAGGAATTTGGGAATAATATCCCTTAGACGAATTTGGGAATAATATCCCTCAGGGCCTATGTCATCTTTAGGGTTGCTGTGTGGTAAGTCTTTTAAAGGAAAAGAAGGAGAGGATGTTCTGGGAAAGTAAAACGTATGAGATGTGGATAGGAATGTGAGAGTCAGTTGGTCCAGGAGTGACGGATGAATGAATCCATCACTCCCGCTGCGGCGCAAGGCGATGGGCCAATAGAACTTTGCAAGAGAAGCCCAATGATGGTTTCCCTCAACCAGTCTCTCCCGATCCAACTTGCCAAGTAGTAAGTGGGCAGACGCATCCGCCGCCAAGTCCTAGACAAACCTCACCCCGTGAATCCGGGCACCCTGCTAAGTCAACAAACGTAGCAAACCACTTAGGGTGACCTATGGCAGAGTTGTTATTCATCCAATAAATGGTTATCGGGGCGGCGGTACCCATAACCGCCTCACAAATTAAATTATGTATACCATTAACTCTTCAGGCCTAGAGCGTATTTTTCAGAAGGTGACGATATTTCCGTTTTCCAATGAAATCCAAATAAATGCAATATGTAGCTACTTCTAAATGTATTCGAAAACTAAGAACTGTTTTTGAAAGGTGATGAAACAAACACATTTTATTAAATAAATTTTTTATTAACGTTACTGTCACACAATTTTTTGGTCGTTTCATGTAAAAATAATTAATAAAAAATTCCCAAGGTTTCATGAATTTTTTCAAACTGCGATGGAAACTTTTTTTTCACAAAGGTGTGCATTTTTATTTTTTGAGATTAACTTTTAGATTTGAAAATAAAGTCTGGTGTTTTCTCTTTCCAACATCGTCTAACGATTTTAATGATACCTATATGAGTTGTTCCGAAAAGCGAACAAATTAGCATGAGGGGTTAAGGCGCCGTATCCTTGCTCGAAAAGAAGAAGATGGAGAGATATGTAATTACGAATTTTGGAGAGGGCGCGCTAATATTTATGACGAAAAAATTGAAGTGAAAATGTTTAATAAAATACTACTCGTTTAGAATAGAGCAAAAATCTCGCGGGGGTTGTCTAAAACAACGTTAAAAAAAACACCGTGAATTTTTTCAAGCATATAACTTGTCAAATAACAGAGATAGACGTGAAAATAAACATTTTTGGAGCATACTTTGCGATTTTTTTTTGTCAAGGTAATTTCATATGATTTGCGTTTCGGCATATTATCTTCAAAAATAACATACATTATTTTAAGAGCTTAAAAACTTCAAATGTTTAAGAAATCGGTGGAAATTCGGGTAGTGGCGGCTTAAGAAAACAATTTTTCTATAAGTAAAGAACCAAAACCACGTAATTTTTGGTAGATATTTGCTTAATTTATTATTGAATTATCCTGTCGGAAACGTGTGAGCAACGTCTGCGTAGCTATAATAATAACACAATGATGAAACACCGCGTAGGTACGCGGTATGCGGTGTTCGAGAAAAAACCGAGAGGTTACATAAATTCAGCGCTGTTTGCCGAGAAAATAATAATTATATTTCGTGAAGGATTTGTTACGCCACTGACAGTTAGAAGATGCACGGCCCTGGACTCTGGATGCCTTGGGGCAGGAAACAAGAGATAAACAAATAAATGCTTGACAAGAATAACACACAAGTATGACTTATTCTCAACGGTAAAATCGATTTCGATGGATTTTAAAGGCAAGAAGATAATTTGTTTCTAAATTAGTAACAGTAAAAAAAGTTTACATATTCAGTAAAGATTTTGGAATTTAGGAAATTCATCTAAATATATTAATTAGATAAGGAAATACTCTCAAATAAATAATCTAAAAAAAGTCTATTACGTACAAGTCCAATCATTAATTCAGTATGGAATCATTGGATGGGGAAGTGCATATGAAAAATTTTGAAGTCCTGTAAAGGTGTACAAACACTAATTATTAAAGTATTTTTGAAAAAACAAGCAACTTTTCCTTCAGCAACATTGTTCAAAATTTTCGAATTGAAACCAAAAATTGAAGACCTCTATAAAAATGGTTTAATCTTATTCAATTCAAAGAAAATCTAATAAAAAATTTAAACTTATTTTCAACACAACAAACACACAATAATTATATTTAGAAAGGTCTATATTACTTTGATAGTCTTCAAAAAGGTCAAATTAATCTTTAAAAAAAAAAATTAACAACCACAACATCGCCAATGAAAATGCTATAACTTCATTTCAAGACATATTAAAATTTTAACGTCAAAACATCCTATCACTGGAGATTATATTTATTTACACTCTAGTATATAATTATGAAATAACTCCTACACCAAGCTCAAGAGCTAGCTCTCTTAATTGGCGTAGAAATCCTTTAAAATGCGTATTTCACTATTTTGTTTTTGCCATAATATTATGTTTAATACTGTAACAATGTTATAACATAGATAATTAAAAAATACAAAGGTAGGAGATGATAGATAATTTAATAATATTCAACTTTTAATCTATTAATTTTTTGTACTCTCAAAATCAACATTAGCGATGCCACTGACTACAATGTTAATCGTATAGAGCTGTAACATATAAATTTGATTGAAATGGTTACGTAATAATTTGACGATTTCTAAAATATTTTACAGTAACTCCACTCAGGGCCTGTATCATTTTTGAGGATCGAAGGAGAAGAGCTTCTGGGAAGGAAAAATGTATGAGGGGCGAGTAGGAATCTGGGTTCAGGAGTGATTTCTTTCCTACTGCGATCCAAGGCGTTGGGGTCGAGAGATTCCGACTGAAGGGCAGACACACGCATCACCAAGACATGGGTAAAATCACCAAACCTACCGAACCACATAGGATGGCCTGTGGTAGAGATGTCGGACATGGTTCCCGGGCGGAGGTACCCATTCTCGCCTCCCAATTTTAATTTTTCTACCGATTTAAATCATCCTGATGAAAAAAACATAATATTCTTATGAAATTTTTTTAATATCTTTCGTTTGTCATATTTCATAAGGTATACAGATTGTATAAAAAATCTAGATTAGATTTAGTTATTAAATATTTGTAAAGTTGAGATCTTCTGACTTAGTTAAGATACGTTCAGAATCTTGTAACTGCCTTCTTGCAAATATATCTCCTTGTTTGTTCTGGAGTAACCTGCTTTTTGACACCAGGAAATATGGATGGCCGTAAGAAGGAAAGCAATGTTTTGACAAGCAGAATCATCTTCAATAATGAAGATAAACACATTTAACATTTTGAAAGCAAGCTTTTAAACTGTAAACATGATTGATATTATTTGGAAAAAAACACACATTTAATTATATGACGGAAGTTAGGAGAGCAAAAATGCATTTTGTAATTAGGGTTGTTATAATTAAGCAAAAAAAATATTTATTCATAATCGATTTCCTGGACTTTTAAAATCTTCTTTTTAAGCGGAAGGGATGCGTGGCTCGTTTCGACACGTTTCATATAAATTTTAATTTTTAACACGTTTCATATAAATTTTAATTTCCGTTTGGGTTGGTATTTTGGAGGCCAAAATACCAACCCAAACGGAAAAATTGCTTTTGAAAACAAAAGGTATATTATACATATAGTATGAATGTGTGCTGTTTTATTTATTCGTGTTTTAAATTGTAAAATATAGTGCATTAAAGATTTTAATATTTAATTATTTTAGAGGTTGTGAGTAAATAAAATACATTATGTATATATTTATTTATTTCTATGTATTACAGTATTTACCTATAGATCAATTTTGAAAAATAATTTACTTATGAAATATGATGAAATATAAAAGAAACTTTTTTTTAAAGCTAGCATTTTGGTGTACTTAAGTATGTAAATTTATGTTACAAATGACCTATTTACGTGGGAAAAATTTGTCTTTTATAAATAAAAATCTTTATCTAAAAAAAAGACGCATTTTTACGAGCTTTATTTTACTTTTATTTTTCATTATATTAAAACAGTAGGTAAGACCGGATAATTTTTAAAATAATTATAATTAATTCACTAAAACATTCCAAAGTTGCCTCCAAAATGAAGCAACATTGAATTTTTTAATTACCTTTAAATCATCATAAAACAAAAATAGATAACGTAGCACATATCTGAACTAGATATTTAATATATATTTGATCAAAAAAATATTATTCAGTTTGATTGGGTATTTTGGCCTCAAATAAGTTGGCCTAAAATCGAAAATTAAAATATTTCTCAATATATAAGTACGTACCCACTATATTGCCTGTCTAAATTCTTTAAACAATCATTTCCGATTTATATACTTAAATTTAAAACAAAGTTCAGATTGCTAACGACATAAAAACTAACGTACAGAGAACCGAAATTAGTATTTTGACGATTAAGTCAAAAAATAGTTGGATTAATCTAAAAATTTCTGACCAAAAATGCTGTGCAAATTTCGCGATGCCAAACATATTACCATTCGAATGTTTTTCTTGCATCAGCTTTAGACTCTCTTCTCTATATTTATGACATCAAATTTAAGTTTGAATTTCGCCTCGAATGTTTTTCGCATAAGTTTTCAAATTAATTTTTGTAGAAATGCTAACAAGAATTTTAAAAACATTTAATACGCACGTATTAAAAATTAGCATTTATTGTTTTGTACAATTTAAATAAGAAAGGCAAATATTACCAACCACTGTAATCGATATCTAGCTTCGGTCGCCATTCGGGTAACTCGATTTTGTTCTGACCAATGGCAATGGCTGCCCTTTGACTGTGGTCTGCTGCACTAACTTTACATTGTATTATTGTACATCATATGGTAATAGTAACCAAATACCCATCGTTTTGTAAATAATACAAAAGGAATATAATCGATTTCATGTTAATGCTTAGCCATACAAGTGTACTAAACCACTTGAAACCATAAACCCAGGGGTATTCGAACCAATTCGAACAATGATCACGCCATGTCTACGGTGAATTGAAAGGCGATTCACATGGGTACATATATGTACCGGTACAATTTATTGGGTACACATGTGTACACAGTGGATTAGGAAGGGTTAAATGGGAATAAACGTTTCCTAATGTCTTCTGGTACCAGTCAAGGAGGTTTATTGTTTTGCAAATAAGTGAAGAAAATACTAAAGAATTATTAATTTGTGTTCTTGGTGAATTCAAGTTGAAAACTTAGGCTAGGGTAGAAAAAAGTTATGTTGTGCTTAAATGTAAAGGATTTAAAAACCTACATTTATTAGTAATTATTTAAGAGGAAGCCACAAGCCAAAAATGTATGTGTTATTAGTGTGCCTTATATCGCCACGAATATAGGTGATATGCATTAAAATCGCTTGATAAACGGAGTCCAGAATAAACGTTAATACACTTTTATGGTTTTAAAATGTTGAATGTATTCCTTGCAAATGTTAAGGAAGCTAAAAGTCTTGCAGTTTCAGAAAGTACTTAAGTATCTTTTAATTTGTTTTTATTTATTATTTTCTATTTCTTTAAAAATTCCTTTTCGATGTGCGTAGGTACCTAGTAATCAAATTATTTACTTAATTTATTCAATACTAGCCGGTACCCGGCATGCTTTGCTATGCCATAAAGAAATTGTTTTTCCCTATAAAATTTCCCGCAAATATATCAACATCGTTTCTAAGGCAACTATTTATTTTCCACGGCAACGATTTGTTTTGCTTTGCAATAACTCGCTTTTCTTAAAATGTATAAAGAATAAAAAATATTTATAATTTCATAATGCCAGAGCTTGTCATTATATATAGCCTATAGTACTCGCATATAATTTAGCTTTCTATTGGTGAAAGAATTTTTAAAATCGTTTATTATTTTATGCGTGCTACACGATTTAAAAAGACGTTTCTTATGTCAGGAATTTATAAAGTAATTCGAAACCAAGCTACAAAACAAAAAATAAAAGTTACATAATAATATATATATATTTGATGTACCCCCATAAATAAGCAGGGCTTGTGTGTATGGGGGGGGGGGGGTGTTATCATAATAGTTTTATTTGGTATAACTCATTTCATATTTTCACTATAATTTTTAAGGTGTGTTTTAAATTCTTTTATATTAGTGTTCATGTTTCTAATTTTTTCTGGTAGGGAATTAAAAAAATTGACACCGAGATATTTATGATTTTGCTGTCCTATTGTTTTTTACATTTAAGAATTGGAAGTATTGACGTTTGTCTGAGATTTCTGTTATTTTTAAAGTTATTTGAGTACTTCTATAGCTTCGGTTAGACACCCTGCTATACAAATGATCTTCACTATCTGTTTTTCCTCCTCACATTGATAGTTTTTTTAACTGATTTCCCACACAAAAAAGAATATGTTTTCTAAATTTTTAATTCTTTCAAAATTATAAACCTCTTAAGACAAAATTTTTCGATAAGTTTCTCTGTAAACATTTTCATATTTGATAATAAGTTTTATATTTAAAAATATCAATGTTTATATCAAATTCAAACATCTGAAAGATAATTTTATCTCTAAAATGGAATTTGTTCTAATGATAACTTCAAAATCAAGATATATACAGCATTCAAAATACCTCGGAAGCATTCCGAAATTTCCTGAGGAATTACGTAAAAATATTTAAAAACCTGCAGGATTAAAACATTCATCAAATCAGTAGTAATATTTTATCTTGTGGAATGCCATTTTCAATCCAGAATCCACGGTATAAAATTTCACTCCATGAAAGCAAAAGTTCCTCTGTCTCCTTTCCGCCCATCTCACAATAAATATTCGCCATTGGATGGATGACTATCGGTGGTCAGCGAAGTGGGCTAGAATCTGCTCTCACGATGGCCGTATCATGTTCCGTACCTGTCTGCGGTTTCTGAGCTCCTGGTACGATCACTCATTAAACACAGATTAGTAAGAAGGCTTTCCAGGAAAAGCACGACACAGACAATATGACATAAATTATAATTACCTTTATATGAATGAATGTTTTTAATTATTTTTTCATATTAAAGCTTCCTGCATTTTTGTCAATTAATGCAGTAGGAATATTACCTATTTTTAAAATGTTTTTTATTAATAGATCTTGTGATCTTTGAGACAGGTTGTTTACCTGTGAATGGTATCATATTTATTATAGTTGTATGCAGCATTTAATCAAAGCGTTTAAATTAATGTTGTTTGAGCTTTATTATTCGTAATATTTTCAGTTATCAAGGGCTTTCTGAGATCTTTGCAAAATATTTCATATATCTACGCTTCAAACTGTTTAATTTATTTATTTATCTATATAAAATATGTTTACATGGGATTTTTCGATGCCTGTCTCACTAAGATATACCTGTGTCGAGACAGGCGTAGAGATACATAAATGTACATCAATGTTACAAGAATGGTTAAATTTCAATACAATCGAAAAGAAAGGTAGGTAATTGGAATTGTAAGAAGAAATGAAGTAGTAAATCCTGACGTATCTATTTATGGAAGTTAGATTTGACAGGATTCTATTTTATTTTTTATATGATTTATATGGTTGGGTCGTATATAAATTGTTATTTTTTTCTGAGTGTAATTTATTTTACAGATGTTTGCAGTAACTTGACGTCCTTTTATTTATTTTTTTGTTATAAAATATAAAAACAGTACAAGGAAGCTTTTGACTGTCCAACTAGGAAGGACTCCAGTTCTAGGACAGTCAAATTGATAGGTTTCGAATATATTAGGTACATGATGTTTAATATATGTAGTGTTAAGTAAGATTGACAAATGACATTTACCTAATTATAATATATGATACAGTTTTAGAATTAGTTAAGCATCGAATATACAACGTAGTGTTTTCGAATTTCGAATGAAATAAAAACAGTAAATGCAAAGAAAATAAACAGTCAAAAGTCGTATACTTGCAATTCTTTTCTTTATTTCTTGAATTTTGTCATTTTCTGTTTGTGTAATCGTAGCTGGTAGTGTATTGTATAGTTTGCAAGCTACGTTTTTAAAATTTCTTTGTCCAGAGGTGGTTTTAGAACAAGGAGTTAGAACACATGCACACAATTATAAAAATGCCATAGAAAACCATGCAACTACGAAATTAATATCTTGTCTTAGTTTCGAGATGAAAATATCTGCGTTGGCCTTGAAATTTCAGATTGAAAAAGCTGTTGGATTTTATTTTTATTTTTACTTCTTTAAAACAAACTTATATTGTGTTTTAAATTAAGTAAATGTGATGTCAAAAGCACGATTTTACACAGATTATGGTCACTTACTAAAAATATGATTTCACGCTTTTTTACTTTGTATAACCTCTATGTCTAGAATGCACCGAAAAAACCCGAATTCGATAAAGCGAAATAACATAAAATTTAACATTATAATCCAAATTACATAGCGAGCTTCTGTAATTTGTTTGCCAATATTTAATAATAAGGATGATATGGTAATGAGTGTTGCCCTCTGCTGCAGAATGATGCTGGAGTATTGAAATCTCGGATACTTAAATTTGCATCTTGGTTGCTCTCAGTAATCAGGTGTTCCGGTGAAATGATCGGTTTTGGAACTGACGTAAAACACAGTGGCTGGTTTTATGTTTGTGGCGGGTGCGTACCGCCAGCCATGCTCTCCTCTTTGCTGCAACCCAGGGATGCTGCGAGGGTTCGTGACGAGATGATTAGATGACGAGTAGGGAAAACAAAGGTATTCAACGTAATACTGATTCATTATTTAACTACTTTCCAGCCACGATTACTTGCTGTAAGTAAATGTATGAATGAGTCAACGGAGTATGGATGAGAGAGAATAATAGTGAATATCCAGTAAAAGGTTGTGACGGCGTTACTCGTCTTTTCCACTTTATCTTCTGAGCTTGTAATTTAAGTCGTTGAACTAAGAGTTTATAATCTAAGCACAAGCTTTATTAGGAAAATGTTATTTTCTTCATCGATTGCCATTCTCAAAAATGCTCAATCACCTCAGTTGGCGCAGCCAGTAGCAATTAGCAAACTTACCCGTTGTTTAAGAGTGTCAGCCAGAAAAAAATATGGTGCATAATCCAGCTAACGCCAGGAATATCTACAGAGAGATGAAGCAGTCAATAATCTTGAATGACAGCTGAAAGTTGAAAAAACAGAATATAAGCTAATCTAATAAAAAAAATGCTTGAAAGACAGGATGAGGTCTCAAAAGTGTGCAACTTGTGTCGAATTAGCCAAAACCATCGTACGGTGGTGCCATAGAATTTGCACATGGTGTTGGTGATGTCTTGGTAACCGCGACTATTCGTATTTTATTTTTAAATCGATCCTTTATACCATGGGTCGGCAACTTGCGGCCCGCGGGCCGCATGCGGTCCGCGAGGCGTCTTGGTGCGGCCCGCAAGATTCTCGCCACAACGCATGTGACGGATGATATCATACACAACAGAGTGAAAGGAAGCGAGAAAAGGAACGAAGGGATAGCGATTCAACTTATAACGATAGCGTCTCAAAACCGGCTCGCTGATTTCAAAAAGATCTCACGTAAGATGAAGATTTTCGAAAACCCCTTCGCAGTGGAATGTACAAAGCGATTTGCAAATCAACATGAATGTTTCGCCTTCTGAAAACTACAAGGGGTTGAAAAAGTTTGCTCAGCAAATAATTACTATGTTTGGTAGTACTATTTGTGAGCAAACTTTTTCAATTCTGAATTATCGAAAAAAACCGTCTCGCTCTCGGTTTTGCGATTCACATTTAGACGCATATTACGCGGGTCTACTTTAAAAAATGCAAGCTAATATAAAGACAACTTGCAACCACAAAAATCTCATTGATTTTATTAACTACAATAGTAAAAATATATAATAAGCGTAGTATATAATAGTATATAATATACAATGTAGTAAAAATATATAATAAGCGTTTTATGTTTAAAACTAAAATATTTGAATATAAATATTGTAGGAATTTTTTTTCGCTAGTTCCACACAGGAGGAAGCCCTGAGAAAAATAATTTCCCTCAAGGCCTATCTTATTTTTGGGGATGGGATGTTGAGGGTCTCTTTAGGAAAGGAAGGAGAGGAAGTTCTGGGAAGGAAAAATATATTAGGGGTGGGTAGGATTCTGGGGGTCAGTGTGTCCAGGAGTGACGGACGTATGAGTCCATCCCTCCCACTGCGGCGCAAGGCGATGTTCCGAGAGAGTACGTTTGGAGAAGTCAAAGGGACTCCCTCAATCATTCTCTCCCGATCCGGCCTGCCGTGCAGCTGGTGGGCAGACGTATCCACCTCGAAGACGCGGACAAACCTCATCCCAAGAACCCGGGCACCCCTGCTAAGTCACCAAACGTTGCGAACCACTCGGGGTGACCTATGGCTATGTTGATTCCCGGGGCGGTGGTACCCACACCCGCCTCCCAAATTGGAATAGGTATACTGTAATGACATGTGACCCAAGTGCGGCCCGCGATATACTTATCCCCTTGTACAATATTTGGCCCTTTTACAACAAAAGGTTGCCGAACCATGATTTATACTGTCCAGAATAGTTTCTGGAAATGTTTTGAAATGGCCATGTTTGGAGCTAAATCTAATACCCATATACTACACCAGAATAGTTTCTTGAAATGGCTTAAAATGGCCTTGATTGGAGCTTTGTCTAATTAATATACCCATATACTACACCAGAATAGTTTCTTGAAATGGCCTTGTTTGGAGCTTTGTCTAATATACCCATATACTACACCAGAATAGTTTCTTGAAATGGCCTTGTTTGGAGCTTTGTCTAATATACCCATATACTACACCAGAAAAGTTTCTTAAAATGGCCTTGTTTGGAGCTTTGTCTAATATACCCATATACTACACCAGAATAGTTTCTTAAATGGCCTTGTTTGGAGCTTTGTCTAATATACCCATATACTACACCAGAATAGTTTCTTAAATGGCCTTGTTTGGAGCTTTGTCTAATATACCCATATACTACACCAGAATAGTTTCTTAAAATGGCCTTGTTTGGAGCTTTGTCTAATATACCCATATACTACACCAGAATAGTTTCTTAAATGGCCTTGTTTGGAGCTTTGTCTAATATACCTATATACTACACCAGAATAGTTTCTTAAATGGCCTTGTTTGGAGCTTTGTCTAATATACCCATATACTACACCAGAATAGTTTCTTAAAATGGCCTTGTTTGGAACTTTGTCTAATATACCCATATACTACACCAGAATAGTTTCTTAAAATAGCCTTGTTTGGAGCTAGATCTAATACCTATATACTACATCTTCCCCCTCCGTATCTCCTTCTCCCCCCGAACTCCTTCATCCTCACAACATACTCAAATAGAGGGTGCCTTAGTCTCACCGACTCCGGTTAGTAGGGAGCAGTTGAGAACCATAGTAGTCCCTCAATGCTGTTATGTTAAGATATATCAGAGACAACTAAATACTAGATATAAGTTTCCCATGGTAAACATTGAACACGTATTAAACTGTTGGGACGTGAATGACCTCAGTGATTAGGGCAGACTTTGATTGAGGGCCCGCGGCCCGATTAGGCCCCTCGGCCCGGACCCGACCGCGGCCCACCAGACACCAGACATGTTAATTATAGGGCGCTTAGTCAACACACTCTTCAAGCCGGTACTATTATAGTACCTACCTATTGATACCCTAACCTAACCTCTCCCTACCTCCTGCCCTGGACTCAACAACTAAATAATAATCATCTACTACGGTGTTTTGTTATAAAAAAATCAATGTCCAAAATTACGCTTATTGGGTATGTATAAAGATTTTCAAATACAAAAGATATGCTATGGTGTCCGGTCGACTGTCGGCGGATTACATCCTATTAGGAATAGTTTGAATACGGAAAGTAGTTGATTTTTTAAGGTGTGCAGTAGTATTAAATTATTTTCATATGAATACCTTACATTAGTCCCAGCTGCTCCCTGGAGCCAGGGAGACCATGGTATCCCCAATTGGGGTATGTTGTGAGACTAAAGGTAGTGGTGAGGGAAGGAGATGGGGAACAGGAAAGTGAAGAAATACCTGGCTGTTCAGATCTGGTCACCAAACACGGCTAAAGCCATTTTAAGCACCAACTCTGAATAGTGGTCTTATTCCAGGGCGATACACAGAGTTTCTTCCACTCTGGAACGTGTCGCAAATATACTTCATAATAGTTTTAAAAAAATATTGTGAAATAACACAAATTAATCAAATTAAATTTATTGGCGCACGCCGGGATTTGATCCCGCGACCTTCAGATTGCGAGTTAAGAGCCTTACCCCTCAAACAAACATTCGAGGGCGTCAAATATTATTTGTTCTCCTTTTGTCGTTCCAAATCTTCTATTTTATATATTAATGGCACGGATCGCTGTTTTTTTCATCAACAGTAAGAATTCCCCCAAAAAAAATTCTTGTCACAATAATTTTAAATATTAGATACGCATCCATGCCATGCATTGATCTTGAAAATTTTAAGAAAATTGTTTTCAAATTCGCTTACGGATTCTAGTAATTGATTTATAATACTCAATCAAAATTGAACCCAAAAATTTCAGTATCGAAGGCAGCCTCCTTGTCACCACGTTACGGAGGTCCTTGTATTTATATACTAATTTCTGAATACTTATCATATCCACTTAAAAGTAGATCATCAATGTTTACCCAATCAAATTGTACAGCAAACTAAACGGGTGGTCTGAAAGTCATTCAACGGGAGTGTGTAATTATTAAAAAACCATTACGGTAATTCCTCAAAATATGCATCATTTTATGCAGCTTTAAATTACAACAGGTTGACAAAAGCAGCTTGTGCAAAAATATATTGTAATATTTGCAAAAGGAACGCAGCCGTACATTTATTATGTAAACGATTTTTGGACATTACATTTGTTTAAAGGTGAAGCTATGCAAAATAATGCAAAATCTTGTGTTTTGGTTTGAAAAATTAATCGCTTAGAAATATTAAAGATGCTTCAATTAAATACTGCAAGTATAACACATTTTTGCCTTGGAAATAATTGAGTATTTTTGTAAATCTAGAAAAAAAAATATCAGTTATATAAAAAATTCTTTCAAGTGCAAAATCTCCTACCAGTAAACCCCCATTTCGATTAAGTTTAATTGTATAAAATGGCAAATTAAGTTCTTTAGAAAATAATCGGAAAACATTTTAATATTTATGCCAGAATTTTACAAAATAAAACCAACATTGCAATTTCGCGCTGTTGTTTCAGGTGTGAATAAAAATGGGCGGCGTTGGACGAATTTCGAATTGAGAATTAAACCTTATGCGGTCCGGCGTAAAGACTATTTGCATTTTATTTTTTTATTTACTTATTATTTTATTTGCATCAGTTAACGCCTCATTATGGAGGCGAACGAATGTTTCTATAATCGTAGCTTGGTTCCGTGAAATCGATTTTAACATTGTTATTATAATAAACAAAGAGTAAGAAAGGAGTCAATGTTGTTTATAAGCCTATACGAAAACAACCTGTAAAAAAACAACTCTCCAACCATCTCCAACCTTTCCAAAAAACCTTCACAAGTATATTTAAATCCCTCTCAAAAAGAGGCGGGGATTCCGACTTCGAACTTTTCAAGGACTAGTGGATCGCCTCAGAAACGTGGCTAAATAAGTCTCCAATAGTTTCTCAAAGCTTCACCTAAAGCTCGTTAGCAGGAACCCGACGCTGCCGTCGTAATTTCTAGAAACTGAAATAATTCATTTGTCTCAGTTCCTAATTTAAAATTAGACGAATGAATTAATTTGTTCAATTCACATCAAGCATGCGCATATGTCGGTCGGCTTCCTCCAATCATAATAATTATCGAGCGATTATGTTATTTAGACTTCAAAGAGCCGCGCAGCTTCTAAGAAACCTATTCTCAAGCCGCGCGAGAACAAACATTATCTTCTGCAGCGGATCACAGAGATGACACAATATTTTAATTTTTCTATCCCTTCAAACACTTTTCACAGACAGCGAGTGGAGACGCTACTGAGATGCGATGATTCTATGAATGATTTGATTTTAAGTTGAAGAAATTTGTCTTCTGTAGCTTCGTACATGCCGCACCATGCACGTGAGTCGCTCTCAACCAGCAAATAAATAATTAAGGGTGACCGGACAACTCGGAATGAAACCAACTCAGAACCATCTCAGATAAGTCATTTAGAATGAGAAAACAAATATATAAACAATTTGTTAAATAGGTTACGTTAGGTTAGGGTTATCGACTAATTTAAAATTATTTTTTTCATAGCTTTTGATGACTTTTCAAGGAGGTGTTGAGTTGACTTTATTCTCAGTTGGCATGGAACCACAATTAAGCAGCCAAAATTGTGAAATAAGTGGTTGAAATCAATTGTGGCTATAATAGTGTCCCAGCAATGTTAAAATATTAATTAATTTACTTGCTTGTTGGGGGCGGCCACTTATCCATGCAAGGAGGATGTTGCAGCTAACTAGCCATAAGGAAGCCCTGAGGAAGATAATTTCCCTCAGACTATCTATCATGCTTCGTGGAAGATCCTTTTGTGAAGGGATAAGTTTTGGGAAGAGTTAAGGCATGAGGGGTAGGTAGGAATCTATCCAAGAGCAACAGGCGTTTGAATTCATCCCTCCCGCTGCGGTACATGGTTAACCTTTTCGTCCCGGAACGAAAAAAATCACACATGACCCGAAGGGGGGTCACTCGGGGACCCCAATTTGTTTTGCATATTAAAGGGTGTTAATGACTTATTTTTTGTAATTTGTTATGATAATAATTAGAGGGAAGTATAATCATCGTATTTCAGTAGTCATTTTTAAAATCGTTTCATAAATAAAGTCATAATTAATATTCTAATGAATTTAGACCATAACGTGTATTTTTCCATAGAAAACAGAGAAGGCGGGCCGATAGCCAACATAACACCTTGTTTCCGAATCTCGACTGGCGATTGGCGTTCACCGGAAACGACTCAGACCGAATGATCGTTGACCGGCAAGCGAACATTATAGCATTGTAAAAAGAGCAAACGAGATGCGCAGTGTAAACGAACGCGATCTAGTCCTTTCCACTAACTACTTGCTATCGCTTAGAATTATCCCGATACATTCAGCAGATAGGGACGGGGAACGCCCGAACAGAGGGGAAGGGGGGCGGGTGGCACAGATTATTCGCCGGAATTTGTTATAAACTATTTAATTTTAAGAAAAGTAGTAATGCGATATTAATTTTTTTAATGCAAATCGATAACCAAATAGTTTTTCTAAGATTACTCAAATTATTGAGTACGTGGTTTAAAAAACAACATAGATACAGCGTAAAACTATCGTTAGTGTAGGTGCGTTCCCCCGGTCCGGTAAGGAAGTGTTAAAGGGTCTTCCCCAATCGGCCTCTTCCGATCCGACCCGACAAGCAGCTGGTGGGCAGTCGCATCCGTCACCAAGACTCCAACAAACTTCACCCCAAGAACTCGGGCACCAAATTTCCAAACACAGCGAATCACTTGGGGAAACCAAAGCAGGGATGTTAGATATAAAATAAATTGTTTACGGGACTATGGTACCCATACCAAATTGAAATGAATTTGAAGAAAGCTCCAATTTCTTGACCCTTAAGAGTGCATCCAAATAAAGATAAAGTCGTTTTACTTACCTAAGGCGCTAAAAATATATAAAATGTGCAATAGAAAAATACTTTTTTAGTGTGCTAAAAAGAGATGGAATTAATTTGTTGAAAGGAAGAGATGTGAAGATTTTTGGTTTTCAGAACAATAAAATTGAGAAAAAAAATAAGTTTTTGATATAAAAATTGATATTAAAGTAATGTTGATCAAATATTGGCCTCGAAAAAACTCTTAAACAAAATCAAATATAGAAGTAACTTTCTCCAGGAAATGATAATTTAATGTAATTGAAATAATAATGTAATCGAATTAATTATTCAGGTAACATCGTATGTGAATTGACAAATAATCTGAACAGCCCCGAATCCCGGTCCTACCCGCCTCATTTGTTGGCCCCTCTTAAAACGCTATTAAAAACCCATAAAGTTAGTTGCATCCAACTGGGGGAGGAATTGAAAAACGTGGCATCTCCACATTCATCAACTTGTCAGGGATGTCGGTTTAACTTCGGGTATGGCCATTAGACAAAAACACCGTAACGCGTACGCCAGTTGATATAACATGTTATATATAAAAAATAATTACACGTTGGGTTGTAATTACCTAAACTAAGAAATAAACTAATGTGTTTTTTTGGGTTCGTAAGTGTTATTTATTTGTATACATCGTAAGTCTTAAAAATGAACTTTAAGGCGGCACTATCCGAATTTCTACCGATTTCTTGCAAATCTCCCTTGAACATTTGAAGTTTTTAAGCTCTTAAAAAACTATATGTTATTTTTTAAGATAATATCTATACAACCCCCACGCCGAAACGTAAATTATATGAAATTCCCCCGGTAGAAAGAAATCGCAGAGTATGCTCCGAAAATTTTTATTTTCAAGCCTGTCTCTATTATTTAACAAGTTATATGTATGAAAAAATTCACAGGGTTCCTTTGAACGTTGTTTTAGACAACCCCTATGAGATTTTTGCTCTATTCTAAACGAGTCGTGTTTTATTAAACATTTTCACAATTTTCGTTTCAATTTTATCGTTTGAAATATTCGCGCGCTCTCTCCAACATCCGTAATTACATATCATTAAGTTAAGTTAATTAAAACCTCAAACTGTAATATATGTTTTCTGATTTTTCTGTTTTCAGAATTTCCATTAAGTTTCGCTAATTGTCTTCATTGAATTAAAAAATATTGTCTTCAACGACTAAATAATTTACCGATGTTTTATGACCGATTTACGAATAAATTAATATTTCCCAATCGATTTACGAATTTATCAGTGTTTCATAACAGATCAAAACCTATTTATCAATGTTTCATAAGAAATACAAATATTTATCAATGTTTCATACAAGTTACAAATATTTATCCATGTTTACAACCGATATACGAATTTAGAAAGGTTTTGCTAAAATTCTGTTTTCAAAGTTAGCGTTCGTAATCGCATCGGGAATATTTTTGTTCATTCTAAATTTAGTTCATGAATATAATCCTATAAAATAGAAAATATGTTCGTTTGTCCCAATAAAGCTAACAAACGTTGATCTCTGAACCAATTAAAATTAAACCATTTTATATTTATATGTTATCGCAATTAACAATGTAGTCAGTTTCATCTAGTTAAACTAGTATTTCTCCGGATAAAAATTAAGTTTATGAAAAATCACGCAAATATTAATTTATTTTACAAAATCATAATTAATGAAAAATGCCATTTTTGTGTTTTCTTTGACCCGTCTCATTTTATCAAAGACACAAAAACCTACCGTCGTTTTACAGCCATAGATGGAACTTGACGTAAAAAACATATTCCGTGGAATCGAGCGCCTACCAGTGCCTACCTAATCTAATGTTACGGAAATCCATGGAATATTCGTTATTTCATTTTTATTTATTTTGTCTGTGGCTAATCGAGTCATCCAGGTGCGAACCTATTATTCATAGACAAAATTATAAACACATAAAAAACGTCCCATGCAAACTGGTGGCAAATTAGAGAATCGAGTTTCAAAAAAATTTTTTTTTTGGGTTTACCGTTATTTTATTTTTAATACGCTATTTTAAAAGTAGTTATTTATAGAATCAGATAAAAAAACCCGTAGGACTTGATTGTAAGTTATAGTCAGTTGAAACATTATTTATTTATTTGTTCATGTGAAGCAGATACTTTGCGATGTGGCATTATAATTTAAAATAAAACAATAACTTTGTAAACACCACATTTTATTTTTTCTATAACACATGTAACTTAATTTTAGTAGAGTTCTGTACTGCCCTGAAGAAGCTACGGTGGTAGCGAAACCCGGTCGGCATTAAGTACATAAAAAATAAAAAGTGATATTTACAAAATTATTGTTTTATTTTAAATTATTTATTTAGTTTATATTATCAATATTAACTGAGTATTGTATACACTTTTTGTACAAACTGTTTAGGCAAATTTCCCTCAAGGCCTATGTCATCTTTGGTGGAAGGGTCTTTTTAGAAAAGGGAAGAGTTAAAGTTCTGGGAAGGAAAAGGGTATGAGGGGTGGGTAGGAATCTGGGAGTCAATGCCTCCAATCTATCCATCCCACTACGGTAGAAGGCGATGTTCCGAGAGAGTCCTGTTGGAGATATCAAAAAGTCTCCCTCAACCAGTCTCTTCCTATCCAGCCTGCCACGCAGTTGGTGGGAAGATGCATCCACCGCCAAGATTCGGACGAACCTAGAATAAACGAAGCTCCCAGAGCAATGGGAGGGATAGATTCATACGTCCGTCACTCCTGGACGCACTGACCCCCAGATTCCTTTCCACCCCTCATCCCTTTTCCTTTCCAGAACTATCTCTCCTTCTTTTTCTAAAAAGATCATCCACACATCATCCCCAAAGATGACAGAAGCATAAGAGGAAATATTAAAAAAAATATTAGACTTTAGATCTTACACATCGTTGGAAATAAGCACTGTATCAAAAACAATGCCAAGCATTCCCGTTCACATCTATAAAATGTGCATTTATGGACTTGCGTATTTTTAAAGTACTTTTTCAATCAAAGTGAAGAACGTGCATTTTTTTTGCAGTCGTATTCTCATTATCGTCCAAGCAGTCGCAGTCGGTTGTTAGTTGTAGGTATCGCGTATCGCATCCACTCTGCTGATAAGTGCAAGTAATTCAGTAATAAGCAATGATAACATTTCTGTGCAATTCCTCTGCACAGCATCCCGGAGATATCAGATGATTGTTATCACGTCTCTTCTCACTCACCCAGCCTCCCACTGGAGCTGAGTTGGTGCAGCCGAAGGTGGTGGATGCGTGAGGATAATTAAAGGCGAAACCGGTTATCAAGTCCGACAATCACAGCTTTATCCGATTCGCCAATCTGCGCAGCCGGGACACACGATTGTCGTTTGGAGATTTGGTCCTGCGAGCTTGTTAGGAGAAACGAAATACACTGATGATGTTAAAGGAATACAAGTCACTTTATTTATTTGTATCTGAAACTTAATAGTGAGGCGTGAGGAACCACATATATACAGTTTATGTACATAACTAGCATATGTATCTCTATAATTATTTTGTACAAATGTTTTTCGGATTAGGAAGCAATTTAAACACATATATTTTTTAAAATTATTTTTTATTCATTTATTTATTATTTCTAACAAAAACATACTGCACATAATACAATAGAATTGACGAAGCTGCCACATGGCTGCTTGTCTGCAGGTTCTACCTCAATATACATCCATTTTTTTTATTTTTTTATTTTTTTAAATTTTAAATTTTTTTTTTATTTATTTTATTTTTTTTTTTTTTTAATTTATATTTATTTTAGAAATCAACAAACAAGTCCCGCTAAGCCAATTGCAATTGGCTTGACAGCAGGTGCTTATAATTACTTACAAATATATTTAAAGTTATAATTTACATCTTTTATCTACAGTTTAAACATTTTTTCATAAATTTTATCTTAAGTATCAAAATAAATATTCTTTTTCCAAAAACCAATTTTTCACCCTATATTTAACCATAGAATTATGTTGCTTTATATTGTCAGGTAATAAATTAAATATATTCGGTATGTTGTATTCAAACGTTCTCTGTCCGTACTTATTGTTAAATTTCGGAACTATTAACCCGTCGTTACGCGTGAATCTAGTGCTATATTTATGATCTAGTTTCTCTTTATGCTGCGGGGTAAATATATGCTGAAGTATAATTTTAAACCATAGTATTGCCTTAATTAATTAACATCAATTAACATTTGAAGTAAAAAAAACATATTTATAATATTTAAAATTGTAAAAAAGAAAGCAAATAGAGACAACCGAATCCTAATGAACTGGTTCGGTGCAACCTATTGACAGTTAATGAAAATAAATAAGTTTAAAAAAAACAGCACTTTATATTTCTTACTCAATAAACTTAACTCAACATTAAAGCATAAACGTAACATCCAAATTTCTATATTTTCAAGACATTATATTTACAAAGGCATACAATATTTAATAGTCTTCCCGAAGAATTATAAAAAATAATAATTACAGATTTTGTATCTATCTTTCAAGAAAAAGGTAAAATATTCTTAGGATGGGTTGCTTCAAAAAATTTGACGAATTCGTCAAATATTTGATGTTAATTTTCACGTTCTGTGTAAGTACTATTCAAGTTCTGTGATGATTACAGTTTTATGAATCAGCTGGCCTATGATGATAAAATAACAGAACTCGAATAGAACTTACACAGAACGTGAAAATTAACTTCAAATATTTGATGAACTCATCAAATTTTTTGAAACAACCCGTCCTTAATAATTAGAAACCATGACATCAATCGTTCTTTTTCATCTTTGAACTTTTTTTTTTATAGATATACCGATTTTTCCCTCATAATCCACATCTAAACAATTTTCATATTAAATTTATAATCTCATTTTCCTCAAGAACAAATCTATTTTCGAGTTTATTAAAAATCACCGGTACACAGTACTCCAGCGTTCCACGGCTTGAAAATGTTTGATAAAATTCCAGGCTTCCATACTTATTTGATATTTTAGGTACATTTAGGCATTTTTTTCTGTAAATCGTGTGCTGTGACTATGTACCAGTGGTTTTTTTATAAGTACTATCTCCCCAGTTATTCTTTAACGGTAAGGAACCAGAATATACCTTTTATTGGGAGTAGGTCCTCAGCGTAATAGAAGAACTGCACATTGTGTCTCTGTCTGTATATATTAGGTGATACAATATGTTTTATGATAGAGGTGTTCATACTGTAATGTTCTTTAAATCCATTGATTGTTTACTTGATATGTTCGGGAATCTCCAATAAAGATTGAGGTTCGTCGAGATTAAAAGTTACTTTATATTATCGTGATGTTTACAATGAATATTTAACTAGACCAAACGTACGATCCATTGGATACTCTAATTAATTTATTGAAGTTAGTTAACTCACCCAGTTGTCGATCGTCTATCTCCGGCTATTTCCGTATCCGTTCGTGCATAAGACGCGAACGGTGACAGTCGCCATTCCAAGGTTCAACTTATCTGACATCTGTTGAGATACCTCAACACTACATGTAACTACATTTACTAACAACATCTTTGAAGGAAAACTACATAACTAATCCTATACAGCACATATAACGCAGATCTAGTGTGTTTGTCTAATTTGGCATAACATTTGCTTACACATTTGCTTAAACATTACCATCTACATTGGTAATGGGGGCGTGGCCGTGCACATTTTTGTGTGGGTCTATGTTTATAGTCATGTTCAAGCATATGTTTTTTTTTTTTTTTTTTTTTTATTAGCAACTATATAGAATAATTGTACACACAAAATAAAATGATGAATTTAACGTTAAATATTGCAATTCTTAGTCCTCCTCACTAGGGGGTCCTGTGCCGAGGCGGACTAAAATTATTTAAATATATTTCATTTGTCTTCTATGTCGTTTTTAGTACAGTTTTTCTGAAGATCTATGAATAAAGCCAAACATTTTTTCCCATCATCTATGTTTTTTATGGCTTTGCTTATTAGATTTTCTATGGCATCATTGGTGCTTAGATTTTCCCTAAAGCCATATTGGGATGGTGATAGTAATTTGTTTTGTTCAAGAAATTGAACAATCTGCTTTTTCATTACAGTTTCCAAGATTTTTGAAAAGGAGCTTAAAAGACTTATGGGTCGGTAGTTATAAATATCCTTTTTACTACCACTTTTATGTATAGGTATAACTGTAGCTTTTTTAAGGCATGAAGGGAAGACACTTGTAGATATTGACAGATTGACCAGGTATGTCAAAGGGAAGGTCAGTTCATTTTGTAATTGTTTTATAGTTTTGTTTGAAATTATGTCATTTCCCGATGTTTTATTAGCATCAAGGGTTGCAAATGCGTTTTTTATTTCAGTATTGGTTACAACAGTTAACTTTAACTTATCTATCTGGTTCGTATTTTCCTTTTCTTCTGGTAAAATGCTAGTTATTTGTTGTCTGATTTTCTTTGCTAATTGTGACCCTATATTAATAAAACATTCGTTTACATATTCGAGAATTTTGTCTGGATGCTTTGCGAAAGAGATTTGGGCATTTTCAATTGTTAATTCATCAATGCTCGTGTATTGGGATGATTTTCCATTGGTAATTTCATTAATGATCTTCCATAATTTGCGCGGGTCATTGTTACATTCGTCTATTTTCTTTTTATAATAATTTTCTTTGACATTACGTACAACATTTTTGCAAATATTTCTGTATCTTTTGTAGTATCGTTGTATAAAAATATCACAAGGATTTAATTTAACTTTCCTGTGTAGTTCATCTCTTTTCCTAATGCAGTTTATAACGCTTTGAGTTATCCACGGTTTCAGATGTTGGTTTTTATGTGAAATCTTTTTTTCTATTGTTTTGGTATTTGACATGATGGTATGAGTTGTATATTCAATGAATTTACTCCAGGCATTATTTGCATCAAGGTTCTCCAGTAGGCTTATCCAGTTAGTATTGAGTAATTTTTGTTTAACTTCGTTCCATTCGGTTTCTGTCTTCCGTAAGATAATTGGGTAGGGCTGCGATCTCTGTATTTTCTTTTTTGTAATGGATAATATTGTTGTATAGTGGTCGGTTATAGTAGAGGTGAATATGATAGAGTAAGTTGTTTTAATAGTCTTACTGAAAATGTGGTCGATGCAAGATTTGCTGTCATTAGTTACACGCGTAGGTTCATTTATCATACTTTTAAGTCCATGGGAAGCCAGTGTTAGTAGATATTCAGTTCTATTGGGATGACCGTTTTCCAATATGTCAATATTTATGTCTCCGATAAGGAAGACATTTTTTGTGCTTTTTAGAAGATTGAGTTCATTAGAAAGTGTTTCAAGAAACTGATTAATATTAGTTGTAGCTGGTGATCGATACAGAGCTAATATGGTGGTCTCATCACCTACTTTGATTTTCAAACAGTTTGCATTAGGGAATTTTATTTCATTGACTTCAGTTTTAATGTCATCTTTAATGTACACTATCACACCATCATTTTTTGTGTAATTCAAGTTGGTTGCATAGGAGATGTAATTATTTATATGTAAGGGTGAATATTTTTCCTTTATCCAGCATTCAGTGAGGATAATTATATCTAGATTTATTTTTAGATTCTTAATTAATATTTGAAGTTCATCGAAGTTTTTATTGATACTTCGTATGTTTTTATTTAATATATTAAAATTATTTTTTAGAGTTGAGAGTTTATCTGGTTCGTTTGTAATTATTGTTTTCTTATCCATGTTCGCAGTACTTCAGTTTGGTTTGTTCAAGTAAAAGTTTTGTTAAAATAATTTATTGAGGTCGTCCAGGTGATTTATGTACAGGATTTTTTGATCATGACCTTTACGAACCATTATTTTCCCATTTTTAATCCAAACAAATTCATAATTCTTTTCTTTCGCTAATTGTTTTGCTTTCCAAAGCAACTCTTTTCTGTAGGGACTAATAACTTCACCGATGTATACTTTTTCTTGTGTCAAATCCTTTAATAAATCCAGATCTAGTTCTCTTTTTTTGGATAGAAGGATGTCTTTTTGTTTAGTGTCCGTAAATTTTACGAGGATTTTTGGTGGAGCATTAAACCTTCGGTCTGTAGTTCTGGTTGCATTGCTGATATCAGCGTGATTGATTTGTATTCCTGCTGCAGATGCGACTTTTTTAATAATTTCCACCAGCTGTTCTCCATTTTTTTGTGGGATTCCTGCAATTTCCAGGTAGTTGACATTTGATTTATATTCAATTTCATCTAGTCTAAGTTCCATTTTCTTTATTGTAGCATTTTTTTCCATTTGTTCTTTTTTTATATTCTCGAGTTCATTTTGAATTAATTTATTTTGGCTGTTATACATATCCAATTTTTTAATTATATCGTCGTATTGAGCACTTATGTATTCAATACTTTTCATGGATTCTGTAGTCTGGCATTCTATTTTATTAATTATATCCTTTTTCAATGAATCAAACTTTTTATCAATGTATTCGAAAATTTTTTCCATATTTTGCTTGTCCTCTTTATCGAGGTTTGATTTGTTGCTACGTGTTTGAGTATTAGACATTTTGCAGTTCACAAAAATTCGTGTTCAAAAATTCGTGTTCAAAAATTCGTGTTCAAAAATTCCCCACTATAGAGAATTAAAAATAATGCTTCTTTTTGCAGAAACAGCCTGAACAATAATTCAGAAAATTATTGTCTATGACTTCAAATGTCACTTGTCATGCCAATTTCAAAGTTTTGTTTTTATCTTCACAGTTACAACAGATGTGTTTTCACTACGGTTATTTATTAATTGGAAAAACAATCTTCTTTTTAATGTGATACACTTTGTTTGTGAAAGAAAAGCTCAATGAGGATAACAATTTTTAAAACTTTTTGTAGAACGAAAATATTTGCTTGCTTATTTCAAAAACTCCATAGAAAAACTGTATGTGTATGTGTGTAAGCAAACTTAAGAGTACGTATCTACCATAAGCCATAAATCATCTTAAAGTCATTGGTTTCAAATTAGATATATTGAGAAAACCTTAAAATTTTTGACAAATAAGATTTATCATCTGTTGCGGATTTTCTTCTCTCACCTCTTTTAATGTTTTGTCTTATTTTTCAGGACCCCCTCACCAATGCATAGTTTGTGATGCGATTTATTTAATATTTTTTCAATATCTTGTAATAATTATTAGTGTGCAGCGTATTAAACAATCGGATTTCATGTGCCACTGAACGCTCCGGCCATCTCCGTTCCTGGACACATGTTCCCGAACACTCAATCCATTCTAACGTTCGGGAGGGTCGCGTGACGTCACGCGATCCGATTTTCGACTGTCGGTCAAACGGGTATTGGCGAACTAATGAGACGGAAGGAATACGACACTGGAATTACTGGAGGAATTGATCCGCGGGAAGCTACTGGCCGCACCAGCGGGGGTTGAATTGAACAAAAGCTCGTATGAAAGCTCGAAGGAAAAGCTCAATTTTTAGCTAAATGCTTTTGGTGGAGAGCTAGGCAAGTGGGATTCCTGAGTACGCTTTTGAAAATAGACATTTAGAGCTTTTGCATTGAATGTAATTAAAACCCAAAGATTCAGAAATATAATGTTTACCAAGGTACATATCATTTTTTTATTTATTATTTATTAACGCCCTAGTGGGCTTTACTTTAGAATTTAAAATAAATAATAGTGTTGTATTATATAATATAATGATAATAAGACTTGACATACACAAATTGTAATTTTGCTTTTAAAAGCTGGAATGTAGGTATATATGGATACAATTATGTGTGTGTTATATACAATAAAATAAAAATATAATGTCTTCGTAAGGTATCGAATATTTATCACATCAGTTTATCTCATTATCTCTTCTGTCTGATAATTAAATAAGTCTAGTTTCAGTGCGTAAGTTTTATAAATAATAAATTCGATTGGAATTTTCATTTTAAAATTGATGCACTGAATGGATTTGATTTGTTCCTTTTCTAATGATTGATAATGGACTTTGTAATACGGTGACCATACGCTTGAATTGTATTCTAATCTGCTTCGTACTAACGAGCAATACAGATGTTTTAACGTTAACATTAATTATAGCTGTAGTTATCACATTAAATAGAAAAATTATGTTTAATTCGTAAATTTGGGATACAGGATGAGACTATCATTGTTTGATACGGATTCGTTTCCCAGGGCCTAAGTATTGATGCAGGTACATATCATTTTTTTATTTATTATTTATTAACGCCCTAGTGGGCTTTACTTTAGAATTTAAAATAAATAATAGTGATGTATTAGATAATATAATGATAATAAGACTTGACATACACAAATTGTAATTTTGCTTTTAAAAGCTGGAATGTAGGTATATATGGATACAATTATGTGTGTGTTATATACAATAAAATAAAAATATAATGTCTTCGTAAGGTATCGAATATTTATCACATCAGTTTATCTCATTATCTCTTCTGTCTGATAATTAAATAATTCTAGTTTCAGTGCGTAAGTTTTATAAATAATAAATTCGATTGGAATTTTCATTTTAAAATTGATGCACTGAATGGATTTGATTTGTTCCTTTTCTAATGATTGATAATGGACTTTGTAATACGGTGACCATACGCTTGAATTGTATTCTAATCTGCTTCGTACTAACGAGCAATACAGATGTTTTAACGTTAACATTAATTATAGCTGTAGTTATCACATTAAATAGAAAAATTATGTGTATTTCGTAAATTTGGGATACAGGATGAGACGCCTGGGTATTGATGCGGGTATTAGGCACTTGCACACAAAAGTTGGACTCAGAGTTACTACTATAAAAATACACACCTATTAGCGCAAAGGTAGGTATTTAAAAATGATGAAAAGTTTAACAACTAACGGTTCAAATAAAAAAGGTGAGTTACTATTCGTGCACCTGCTGATGTTCTGATAAGCGAATTATATATTTTAATATAATATAAGCATCACGCTGAAATCTTAAAATTGCATAAAAAATACCCTTCAGAATTAGCATGTGTGTTCCTTCGTTTTACTTCAGTAGGTGAATAGTACAAGATATACATATTTTTTTTAACAATTGCAATTTTTTATGAGGTGCCTTAATATTACGTGCTCTTTTCCTGATGTGAGTTCTGTTGGGATCTCAATTTGGCTACTGGGCATTCTGCAAGGACATCTGTCCTGATTGACAGTCACGCACACGCGGGGGACGCTTGTCGAAAGGTTTTCGCCAATTAAAATAACTTATTGGAAGTGATGCGGAATGAGGATATTGTCATTAGTAGATACTTATACCAACCCTACGGATATTTCTAATTGAACCCTATATCTATTGTATATCTATTTTCCAATTTTGGTAATTATTTGTATTATAAATACGTGCATGTGTTTAAGAGGGAAAAACCGGAAACATATCATTTTTAAATTAAATTTTAGAGGTATTGGCTCTTTTCCACAAAAAATTATAAATTGATTTCAAAAGAATGTTCTTTTATCTAGTAAAGCCAATTTTGAATTTTTTAGAAAATACGCTCATTTTTAGTAAAATAAGGTTTTATCGTAGGTCGTGGCAGATTTATTAAATTTTCAAAAAAAAAATTGTATTTTACAACATGCATTTCAAATCATGTAATTATGCAGTAAAATAAATCAATAAATTATTTGGGCAACCTACTTTTCAGAATTTTAATTTTAGTTAAAATAAAATCATTAAAAAATATCCGCGCCCTTGTTTTGCGACGAGAATACTTCAGTTTGTCTATTTATTTACGTTCTTACAAACGACTTACTATCTTAAAAAATAATTTACGTTCTTATTTTGCTTAGACATTATTGAAAAAATATATTTTTTTTACATGAGCCTTGAGGAAAATAATTTCACTCAGGGCCTATGTCATCTTTGGGGATGCTATGTGGAGGTTTTTTAAGGAAAAGTAGGAGAGAAAAGCTAGTATTATTTTAAATCAAAAACACGTAACGCATTTCATGTCTGAACCCCATAAATTAATATTTAATACATAAAACATCTCGTATTGCTCGTTAGTACAAAGCAGATTGGAATAGAATTCAAGCGTATGGTCACCGTATTATAAAGTCCATGTACATAAATTATGATCTTTTTTTTATTTTTATTCTTATGGCGTAGGCACTGCCTAAATATGTTATCATAAATAGGCTGCTTACGTGGAACGCTGCTCGCCCACATCATAAAAATCTTAATTTTAGATTTGAGGCCAAAATAACCAAATAAAGTTAAATATAATTTTTGTTAACAAAAGGTACACCTTGTAAATAAAATGTGTAATTAATTTATTTGTTTTTTGAATTATAAAATAAGAGCAAATCATTTTTTTTTTCGTGATCTTAGAAGTAACTTGGGCACTTATTTATGAGTAAATGAAATCTATTTAAAAAATAATCTTACTCTCTTTATTTTAAAAATGTGATGAAAAATAAAATAGTAAATTAGAAAAGCATTTTGCAGGGCGTAAAATTAAATTATAAATGACCTGCTTACGCCGGAATACAAATTTGTCTTACTTCTACCAAAAAAACGCCCTATTCAAGATGTTTTATTTTTATGTTTTATTTCTTATTTTATTTTTCATTTAACACAGTAGATAAGGCAAGATATATTTTATATAAATTAAAAACTAGCAGTTAAAAACCCGCTCCACAAGTTTTTGCTGCTAGGCCCGGCGGGCGGCTTTGGTTCGGCTTCGCCCAGTTTAATTGTGAGTGACCATTTTATAAATTCGATAGGAACCGGTTCCAAAAATAGCCGGTTCCTCGGTTCCAGTGACAGCGAGTCACCGAGAAAAAGAAACTGCGACAGGCAATGACTTTATAAATAATACGTAGACAGGTGGTTTTATTTTTCACGACTGCCAGTTACAATAATAATCTTATTATCATCCATGCAAGGAAAGATTCACGAAGTTACAAATCCAGTAGTACCTACTTATACCTGCCCGCGGCAGGTCCTCTTGCGATCTGTTAACGCATCGCCATCCTTTGGCATTTTCGCTACTTGCAAATTATTCGGTTCTATTACAGATGTAGCTTTTAACAGACTTCAAGAACGAAGGTGGTTTTGCATAAGGCGCGGCTTCAGAGATGTATTCGAAGTCGGATTCTTAAATTTCAACCGTACAGGTAAGCCTATTAATAGCGTCCGATAACTCACAAAAAAAATCGAAAGTCGCCTCAAAATCTAATAAAATTGAAATTAATTACCTATAAATCACAATTTAAAACAACAATAAATAAAATAGCACATATCCATACTAGATATTTAATATAACTTTTTATTAAAAAAAAACTATTAAGTTTTGATGGGTAATTCGACCTCAAATCTAAAATTAAGTTATATATGAAAAGGACCACGCAGCCGTAATGTATACTACTTTTGAGTACCAACTTATTTAATACATATACTTCATACAATTACCCAACTACTGATAATAATATAGTCTTTATGTCAACCAATATTTTCGTTGCATTACGTAGAGCAAATAAAAGCTTACTATATAATTAGGGCGGTTTGTCGTTATATACTTCTTACTCCTATTTGCGCAAGTACGCGGACATTTGTTTTAACAAATAATACAAATTAATGTTTAGTGGCATCATTAACTTATCAACGTATCCACGTAATGCTTAGGTGTTGCAATTTAAATGTCATTTCAGAAATGTGTTTAAAAAAGTACAGTAATCTTAATATATAACAATGAATGTTTCTTTGTTTGTCCCTTATGTGGTACTTAAACCATTCATCGTTGTCGTGCGCGTGCCTGGTAAGGTATCTACTCGTATATTTATTGGTGAGCTCTAGCGTTATGCAACTATTTCCTATACAATTCATCCAAACTTTGGAGAGTTGTTGTGCGCACGCACGCGAAGTTTCTATATGTACTGGTAAGCTCTGGCGTTATGAAATGTGCGTAAAATTTTTCGATAGGTGGCGTGCGAGTTGATTAAAAATGTGTGAATTTCATCTAATTTAGAGGCAGGGAGGGAAGGAGGGAGGGGGGAGGGGGGTAATCCGAAGTTGGAAGGGGAATGCTGGACAAAAATGGGACGCGGTAGGGGAACGGGGGCGGGAACGGGGACTCATAGAAAAAGACACGCAGGAAGAAACAATTTATTTATTTTAGTGGCATTGCAATGCATGCCGGGAACTCGCTAGTTTGTTATAAAAATATTTGCCTTAAATTAAATGTCTTTGTATTGTTTTTTAGATATTTTGTTAATATCAAGAAAAGCTTTTTTCGTATATACTTTGTTAATATCAAGAAAAGCTTGATTATCCCATTGAATGCGTTTTTAAAAGATGGCAAATTTGTGATGACAGCTGTAAAACCATTATCTAAGAACGCTCACATCAAATTAACTTGGAACATTTTGTGCTGCTGCAATTTTCAAACTCTTGAAAACTGGTTTTAAGTCAAATGACTGGTTAGTTAACTATTACCTAACCTAATTAACCTTCGTATTTGTTCTAATAAATAACCAACTTGTTTTGTAGTAATATCCGATACTCTCACTATCGCCCTGGCAAAATACCACCATTCAGAATCGAAACGTAGATCGGAATGGTTTAACCTGTGTTAGGTGACCAGAACTGAATAGCCAGATGGTTCCCTACCTTCCTCTCCCCCATTTCCCTATTACCATCAGCCTCGTACCATGGGGATGCCATAGTCCCACTGGCTTCAGACAGATTGGAACAGATGGGTGAGGTTGTTCAGTACTTACATAAAATAAAACAAAATAATTTTATTTTTCGATAATTTTTATGCAATTTGTGAAGAACACTTTATTTTTATTTGTAATTTTATGAGTAAAACCTCAAATTATAATATTCAATTAAATGAAGAGAATATTAGCGAAACTCGATCTAAAATCTGGAAACAAAAACATCAGAAAAAGACTAGGGCTCGTTAGGACTGGTTTAGTTCGGATTTGAATCTTGCAATCATACATTAAGATAGCAGCCAATAAAATATGCGTTAAAAAATGAAGATAATGTTTGTAGTTCTTACACGAAGTATGATACAGTTAAGGCGCGGTATGCCTGCTCAAATAGAAGAAGATGGAGAGATATGTAAGTACGAACGCTAGAGAGAGCGCGCTTATGTTAAAATCGATAATATTTAAGCGAAAACTGTGAAAATGTTTAATAAAACACTACTCGTTTAAAATAGAGCAAAAATTACGTAGGGGTAGTCTAAAACAGAATTTAAAGAAAGACTGAATTTTTTTATACTTATAACTTGTAAAATAACTGAAACACACGTGTTTATAATCATTTTCGGAGCATACTTTGCAAATTTTTTCTATCGAGGGAATTTCATATAATTAGCGTTTCGGCGTGGGTAATGTATAGATATTATCTTCAAGAATAACATATATTTTTTTAAGAGCTTTAAAAAAGTGTTTAAGGTACATATGTAATTAATCGGTAGAAATGGGGTATGCCGCGGCTTAAAAATAACGGAATCGGACACCTTAGCTCACTTGGTAGAGCTACGGCCCGGAAAACCGAAGGTCTTGGGTTCGAGTCCCAAAGGTGCCAACATCTTTTTCTGATTTTTCTGTTTCCAGATTTTCGATTGAGTTTCACTAATATTGTCTTCATTTAATTAAACACTTTATTTCATATTATTTTTCAGACCATCATTAGCCTTTTTTTGACGACCTAATTCGTATACTAAAATCTGAAAAGGTTTATTTTCATAGTCGGTCACCTTATTCGCCGTTGCCAAGACAACAGACGACTCCTGGGTTACGTTTTTTCGCGCGTAAAAGAACGTCAAGTCAATGAAACGCCCGCCCTTTGATATGGGCATCGGTGGAAAAATGCCAAGTCAGTGGATATTTTCTAGAAATTCATCACGTCACAGTTGACTTGGTAATGGCTGTGGAAGCCAAAAAGAAGAGAGAATATTATTACCAATTCTACAGAAAATAGAAAAAAAAAGTTCTACGAAACGATTTTTTCAATAAGGAACTTTATAATATTATAATGTTTTTTTCGATAAATATCATTAAAATTACATCATTTCTCTAAGCTCAATTAATGTGTTCCCACAGAAATCCGTTTTTGTTCTAGTTACAACCCTAAAACAAAAAGGAGAATATCAATTATAAAACACGCTACACATATATATTCAACGTTGGCTATTGATTTAGGTAAAAAATACTTATTTTGTAGAAACAGTTTTCACCCGCCAAATCGCATACGCGCCGTTAGACAGTGTTAATTTTTTGAAAATATTTTTGTATGAAATATTAAAAAAAGTGAGGTGACAGAATTGTTTATTATACACTTGTACGATAAAATAAGTATTTTTTTACATAATCCATGATTTTAGTACCGTTTTCACATAAAAACATCACGTGAGTCATTTTCACAATTTTTTTATGTTTGCATTAAAAATTTTAATATTTCCAAGTTATACAAGTTAATATTTATTTTCAAAAATACAATTTGAAAGCTTATTTCATAACCCTTAAAAACAGTCTTTAGTGTACGGCTGCGTTCAGAAATATTTAATTTATTGAGCTTTAATTGCGAAGCGGAAATAACACAATTTTTTTATAAATCTGACAGTTCGTTAAGACAAAAAAACTTGCACAAAGGCGATAGACCGGAGTAGTTAAACACTTGATTCAACCAAGGGTTGAACTCACCAGGTACATTTACTTCTTTAGAGCCATCCGTAACATCCTCAACATAAACGACATTAAGAAAGTGTACTACGCTTTATGTCAATCACAAATAGAGTACGGGATAACTGGATGGGGATCTGCCTTGAGCACTCACATGGACCGGCTCAATATAGCCCAAAAAGGAGTACTAAAGACAATTTTGAAATTACCGGTTAGAACTCCGACAGAAGAATTGTTTCAAAGCATTCAAGTCTACAATATACAAAAACTTTATGCAAAAAATATTTTATTTAAAATTAAAAAAAAAACATATCAGAATACTCCACTGTCCAACATAGATACACAACCAGGGCAATAAACCAAAATACTCTAGCTACAGCCAGTTTGAAAACATCTTTTGGACAAAGAAATATGAAATTCAATGCGACAAAACTATACAACGCTCTACCAACTCAAACAAAAAAAATAACAGAAATAAATAATTTTAAAACAAAAGTAAAAATATGGTTGAGAGAACAAAGTGAAAATGAACTATCAAACATACTGAAGACCATGTAAAGACAACTGGATACTAAATACAAATGTGGAAAAACTGCAGGCCGCCTCAGAACAGGGAACCCTAGTGAGGAGGACTGTGAAAAAAAAAAAACTTTATAATACCTTAATATAATACAATTTATAAATACATTATGTACAAATTTTGCTATAGATACTAATAAAAAAAAAAAAAAAAAAAAAACGATAAATGATGAAACAATATTTAATTAGTTACCGAAATGACAAAAATAAATATTTGTCGGTTTCTTCAAACTTGTAAAGATTTTATTTTCTGCGTATTAAGTAGGTACCAGCTATAATATTTTTGATATTCCCAAACCCATTCAGAGCCAATTATTACCTTGGTTGGAGATATGTGTTTTGAACGTTTCAATGAGCCAATAAAAATATATGGCCTGTATTTCAGACTCGGAGGGCGTAATGCGGGGAAGGTTCTTCGAAGGTTTTATGGAAGCAATATCTGCCCAAATAATTGCTTGTTCCAATCTTTGCATTCTCCCCCAGGGCCCAGGGACCACGGGGCAGTGAGAATGAGGTTACTGACTTCAGCTTTTACGAAAGCTCGTCATCATATTCCTGACGAATATTAAATGTGAATTTAGGACTAAAATGTTATGTAATCACTCATTATTTCCAAAATCCGTTTTAACTGAAACCGTATCCTACCGAGCTACTCTACGCCCACCTTCCCAGCCGCTAAACTATATGAAATACACTCATTTTTCAAACAACTCGCGCGCCACCTTCGGGTGTAAATAAAAACCTTCGCGGACGTGCACACAACTCTTCACAGTTTCATTGCAATCGGATGAGTAGCATAAGAAATAATTTCATAACGCCAGAGCTCACTGTTATATATGGAAACAGTCGCGGGCATGCTCTTATCAAATCACCAAAGTTTCATCACAATCAGGTGAATGGTTTAGGAAAGCATAAGACACAAACAAACAAACAAGCAAACAAGCAAACAAGCAAACAAGCAAACAAGCAAACAAGCAAACAAGAAAACAAGCAAACAAGCAAACAAGCAAACAAGCAAACAAGCAAACAAGCAAACAAGCAAACAAGCAAACAAGCAAACAAGCAAACAAGCAAACAAGCAAACAAGCAAACAAGCAAACAAGCAAACAAGCAAACAAGCAAACAAGCAAACAAGCAAACAAGCAAACAAGCAAACAAGCAAACAAGCAAACAAGCAAACAAGCAAACAAGCAAACAAGCAAACAAGAAAACAAGCAAACAAGCAAACAAGCAAACAAGCAAACAAGCAAACAAGCAAACAAGCAAACAAGCGAACAAGCGAACAAGCGAACAAGCGAACAAGCGAACAAGCAAACAAGCGAACAAGCGAACAAGCGAACAAGCGAACAAGCGAACAAGCGAACAAGCAAACAAGCAAGCAAACATACAATGATTTTTATACGTATAAATGAAGTTTCTATCGGCCAATATATCTTTGTTAAGATTGTGCGTCTGAAGTCCTGCATGGCGGTTTCCGTGGTCGAGGGGTAAGACTCTTGACTCGCAATCCGAAGATCGCGAAATCGAACCCTGACCTGCGTAAATAAATATGATTTGATTAATTTGAATTATCTCAGAATTAATTCATAAAAATAATATATAGTATATTCGCGGCACGTCCCAGAATGGAAGATACTTTCAGAATCACCCTGGTGTGAGACCACAATTCAGAATTGAAGCATTGCTTGAAATGGCTTTAGCCGTGTTTGGTGACCAGATCTGAATAGCCAGGTACTTCCCACCTTTCTCTTCCCCATCTCCTTCCCCTCCTCACTACTTTCAGCCTCACAACATACCCCAATTGGGGATGCCAGTCTCATTGGCTTCAGACGGGAGCAGCTTGGGTTCTTGTCTTTCTTGGGCTTCAGCATATGAAGAGTTTGCACGGTTGTTAGGTATCTCTTCATTATCATCTCTCATCATCTGTAATACTACATTGTAGTGTCTACAGTCTTTTGAATATTATTAGGCCATTCTCACTCGTAAGAAACCTTAAGTGGTCATTGATCACAGTAGCTTAAACCGGCTGATCTCTCTAAATAATCCATCTTTCAATTTCAAAGCAATCTGATCAAAATTAGCATACACCTTAATGGCGGTCAAGATCGCTGTTCCACCGTCCATTTGCGCACGCAGGGAGTTGAGACAACTCGACGGCCGCATATGCACATAATGCACTTTGTCAAATCTATTTCCATTCACTTTCCATCCTGTGTCGGAGTCACGGCGTGCGCGGGCGTCACGGATCTCGTGTCACGCCGTTCGTGAAAACTCCGCCGGTCATGCGGTTATGTCGTCATGCCACGCAACGAGGAAAACCGGAGTAGGCTTACTGGGGAAAGTTCACGTTAAGACTTCGGACGTCAGATGGGCGACTTCGTAGATGCTATATACGTTGTTATACGTCCGGCATCCCTGGCCGTGGAACTTATCACTTCTGAAGTTCTAGCACAGGGAAATCGGTAACTTTAACTGATCGATAGGCTTAACTGCCGATGATTTTATATCGATGTCCTTACCACGGTTTCATCGTTGACAGCCAAACCGATGTTGACAGGGAATAAATAAAAAAGCCATTTACGCTGGTAAAACTGAAAGTGTTTTTTTATGAATTGATACTCCGAACGCGTTAGGATTACGTAAAAATATTAATACATGGGTAGCGATGAATTGAAATACTAATCTAAATATGCATTGGCACTAAACGGGAGTTAATTAGTTAATGAGGTCTTGATTCATATTTCAACCATTTTCGTTTCTCAAAAACAAAATCAAAAGATATATTTATCTTACAAAGATTTCATCTTTGTAAGATAAATTATTTTTATTATAGGTTCAAATTTCTTAGGACTATTCATGACATGCATTTCAGATTCTCTATCTAATTTTTTGCGGGTCGGCGCTAGTATTTTAAAGTTATACTTGTAGATTTGCCCGTTGACTATCATGAATACCTGTTAGGAACTTTATTTAGGTAGGGAAATAGGAACGGCGTAAAAAACTCACTGTAGTTGATGTAACTGGCTGGTTTGGTGTCCACATAAGAATTCACATAAAATGTTCCAAACTGTACAGATTGTATGTTCACCATAAGTTATTTGAAATCTTTGCATACACATGTAGTTAGCACTTCGAAAATATGAACTTCGCATTAATACATTGCTTACCCGCCGAAGGCTATCTTTGCACTTTGAAAATATGAACTTCATAATAATACATTGCATGTTCGAGGTTGAAACTGCACTGTAGGTAGTGTAGGAAGGGAGGTGGGTAGGAATTTCAAGAAGGGACAATTATAATTCCAAAAAATACCTACCGAAACATCTAAAGAAATTTAGTGACAAGGTCACGTAACTGTCACGTGTCCTAGCGTGTCTTTATCGTAAATAATAAATGGAACCGCGTGTACGTCAAAAAGTAGTAGTTAAAACAGTCGATGTTGCAACACATAACCATGAATATAACCTGCTTTTCTTAACCAACAGTGATTTTACTACCTAACCATTGATTTAAACATATAATAATTCTTCTTTTTACCAACTTTAACTTGAAAAAGTACAACCACTCCAAAATACAAACAAATCTATTTACTACAAATTATATTACGTACAATTCCGCCTCGTTGAAAAGCATTATACTCAGAACCAACGTAAAATAATGTATTGCATTTAGTTGTGAGCTTTTTATCAGGAGCCTTTGATTTGCTTGTTTGGAGGGTGTAATGTTAACATCACCGCGGAGTCGCGTGCGAATTGGTCACGTGAAGAAGTTACCTGGAGTCAGGGATGGTCAATTATTAGTTGACTCGACATTAATAATAATAATAGTTGGATAATTTGTAGAGCACCGTTTTTGTGAAAAATCACCTCAAGGGCGCTGTACAGCTTATTAAGAATTCCTAGGTTCTATCTAATTTAACTATTTACAGATAGAGAAACATACTTACCTGGCAGGTCACTTCCTAAAAACACACTTTAATTAGAAAGTTAATGCTTGCAGAAGATGCGGCTTTGCACGTGGAGGGCATTATATTAAAAAAAAAAAAAAACTGGACATTGTGTAGAAAATAGCAGGCAATTAGAATAAATTAATGAAAAGGGAACAGATATTTGCTCACCGAGATTTGTAACCGAATCAATGAATTGTTCTTTGTTAAGTGACTAGTGCTTGGAAGAACAGTGTCCAGTAGATATAGGATGCGCTTTTATGAGAAAACCCTTTAATAATTAGGTTTGTACCTAAGGCAAAGCAAATTAAACTACTATAAAGTGATTATTATTTGACGACCTCCTGTTACTTTTATTTACTCATGTACCACCCAAGAGTTAAAAAAACATCAAAAATTTCATTTACTTTTTTCACTCCGAATAATGTCAGAAATCACTGGTTAAAGTAAGTTAAGTAGGCTCCTAAACACACTATATGCCTAGTTTTCTTAAGCTATGCTTTCTGACAAGATATAAAGAATTTTCATCTCCATAATATTTTCCAATCTTCCGCTTCCACATTTTCTCCTCCCATTCCTTCGCCATATTCTTTCAGTCCATACACACATTTCAGTAAACAAATTATTTCAGTCAGAATAATATGAAGAAGAATGTGAATGAAGCAAGAAGTTTCGTGACAGGGTTATTTATCTGAGTGTACTTCTTGTTAGTAAAATAATTTAATGCTGATATTAAATTAAAAAAATAACGAAAACCAAAAATATTATACTTACCTTAAATTGGTCCCCCGGTGTACTTATATACAACGTGCAGTCACATTAGGGAAAATACGTAAACTGCTAAACTCAAGACCAATAGGGCGAAGGTGTCTGGGAAGGCCAAGATTAATATGGAGCAACAACGTCCTCAAAGATGATTGGAGATGAGTGGAGGAAGACTCTTGAGGAGGCGAAGACCCACCAGGGGTTGTAGAGCCAAGAGTGATGAGATGTACACAAAAAATACCAACAACTTGCTTCCAAGATAGTACCAACAAAATTCTTTTTCTGTTTTTCAAAAATAAATGCATCCGAATTTGCCATTTTTCTTGCAATTGTTGGAAATTTCAAAAACTTTTCCAGCAAGGTGATGGTTAGGGAGAGGTACCTAGGCACTGGATAAATGACATCCCGGTAAAAACTATACGCACACTCTCATTTCAAAAGCCAAACAATACCTGCTTCATTTTTCATTGTATCCGCTTGCGACCAAACTGGTAATAAACATAAAATATCACGGTACGTACCTTTCACTGCCTTTTACTTGATTTTTGTGATGTGTGATTATATATAAATTTTTTAAAAATCAACTACGCACTACTATAATTCCACGGTTCAAAGTAACTACTTTGTCAAAGTAATGCCGTTGTAAAATCCACAATTATAAAAAGCCTACTCCGAATAGCAGCCTTGCAATAAAACAATGGCGTCCCTTGTAGCCTTAAAACCCTGCCCGAAATTACATATCCCTCATAGAGCGGCCATAGCTAGAATTTGGTAACATGGCGGGCTACCCCTATATTATTTTAATTGAAAAGCGACTATAAATGATAAGTCGGATCATTTTACGATCACTAATCGGCTGTTTAGGAATAAAAAAATGTTAGAATTTATTGCGTTTTTCTTTATTTTGGGCCATGGCTAGGTAGGTGCCACCGATGCCAAATATTTGTTATTTTTTTATTGTACCGTTCATTGACATACAATTTACTAGAGTACAAGTTTATAAATTTACTAGCTGGGTTACCCGGCTTCGCTCAGGACAACATTCCAGAGTGTTCTGGAAAGTTCCACAATTTATTTTATTTATTTATAGCGGACCCGACAGACGTTGGTACACAACTGTCGGGACAAACTAAAATTAAAATAGAATAATATTGAATATTCGATACTGCGATGGTAGCGCAGTCTGCCGGATCCAATGTAAAACATTCCAAAATCAACAACTCCTTAGAAATAAAAAAAAATAATTAAAAAAACATTTTCCAGTGGACCAAATTGTGAATCTAAACCATTCTCGAATCCCCTTGAACCCACACAAAAAATTTAATCAAAATCGGTCCAGCCGTTTAAGAGGAGTTCAGTGACATACACACGGACAGAAAAAAATATATATTAAGATATGTAGAGGCAGCTGAAAGAGGAACCAATGAATTTTAGATAATATGAATAAAGCCATACACCTATGGCATGAAAGCGTGCCGACTATCGCCGAGTTACGATTCAATGAAAGTTATAATGTTTTTATTGGTGAACGATGTTCGAGACACCCAGGTTCCCCCAGTTTCATACTAAAATGGTTCACGACTCAACTCCTTTGCTTCTATTATCTATGGGATTAACGAACGAATGAACATATTTTTGCACTGTTCATCACAGTATATGATTTATATATTGCAGATTGCGCGGCTTGGTTTGCACTTACGTAAAAAAAAATATTTGATTTAGAATTTTTTTTTTAAATTCTTCTTCGATCTTTTTTTACGCATCTTATACCGTCCATACACTCCATTCTTCATCCACCCCCTTTACTTACCATCTTTGGGTCCTTTTCTTAGCCATCTTTACTTAGATCGTCCTTGAATTTATTTTAGTATCTCGTCATTTACAATACGTTCATATTTATAATATTGTTTTGCAATTTTATTATTTTCAGAAAAATATTGATGCTACTAGTTATAAACAATAATAAACATATGACATTCATTTTAACACAATTTGTTAAATTTTCAACATACAATTTATTTATTTATTTATACAATACATGTTACATAATTGTGATATTTACATAAAGTAGGTATATTAAATCACCATACTAGGCGGCTGCCTGTTTCATGGTGAGCAATGGAGGATAGTTACTTTGAATGAAGTCTAATGTAAACATATGGATTTAGTATAAATGATGCTAAAAGTGGAAAAATTATAGTAAAAAGTAGAAAATAGTAAGGAGAAAAGAAGTAAATAATCATTAGATTGTAGAAATGTACACAAATATTTTTTCTTTTTTTTAGTATGTGTGCATGTAAGCACACATCACACATGCATATATAGGTGCACACATCCATACAGACATAAACATGTATATATACATACATATTGACTCATATACAATTGTAAAATATCTGCTTATAACTTGGGTTATTTGATGAACAGCAAGTTGTTTGATGGTAATTATTTTTCCGTCTGGCATTACACACCCTAGCATCCCCGTAGATGACATAGTCCCTGAGGGAATTTTCTTTCCTAAGGACCTTCTTTGTGGAGCTAATGTAAAAAAGGGGAAATTTTTTTACCGCGTTGGCCAATCTTTAGTTTATCATATCATTGGTTCCTTTGGATGGTTACATTAAAAATGTTAAAGTATTGGTTTTGAACCCAGCGCATTTGCATAATTCATGGCTAGTTCAAGAACTAATATTACGCTCTTTCCCTTACAAATTCGCTCTAAGTATCGGTTGTAATATCGATTTTAGCGGTATTCCAACTAAGGCTCAAGAATCAAATATAAACAAAGCATCAAATTAAGCCACTAACTCAAAAAGGTTACATAATTTTTAAATACGTCATGTTACAAACTTAACACTTTTGATTAAGTGTCTCGCTACTTGTCTTAAGATTTAAAAACGTCGAGTCCATGATCAATGAATAATATGCAAAAATCTTGCTGATATTTTTTTATGTGCAACAAGAATGCATTTTATTCCGATGCTTTTGCCGTAAAACTGTTTTATTATAGTAATTATTTTATTTATGCACTTCTTGAACCGAATATAATAGCTAAAGATAAACACAGCGTACGGTCGCACTAAATAAATTTAGTTTAAATTATTTATTACTGAGTATAGGTGCATATACTTCAAAGGTTAAAGAGACGGACGTTTCCATTGGAGGGTCGATAACCTTTCCTAGGGCCGCAGTCAAACTGATGAAGATATTGAACCAATTTATTTTGTTTGCTTTTTCAGTGATCGAATAGTATTAATACGTCTGCGTCTGCGTGGTTGAATTTCAGAACCCAGTTTCGAGTGCATGTTGACGCTACGCCGTACGCGTCGCGCCCCAAATAACATATATGTACGTGGAATTTCAAACAAAACTACCGCAGTAATTCGGTTTTGAATTTAAGAATTCATCACAAGATGTCGCCACTTTCGTCAGCAGGTCGGATGGGAACGTGTCCCCCTTAGGTATTAGTGCCACGAATTTGTTAATATGTAGTGTCTCTCCGAATATGAAAAGATTGACGGTAATAAATAGTTGTATCAAGCGGCTTTATTTTAAATAAGACGTCATTGCCTGTCTCGGTTACTTTGTACCGGTGACTATCATTCGACGACAGTGGATCCAAGAAACAGACTATTTTTGAAACCAGTTCCAATTGGATTTATAAAATGGTCACCAACACTAGCCGCTGGGCCTGCAGGGCCTAGCAGTAACAATCTAGTTTAATATTTAATACAATTTATTACAACTTTACTAAAACATACTCAGATTCTAAAGAAGACATTATTTTATCCAACGTGGACGTACATAATAGGTACATAAGTACCTACCTATCAATAATAAAATGATGAAATATTAGAAATATACGTCTTTTGTCAGTTAAGCGAATATTTCAAAGTTCCATAGTTTATAATGGAAATGACATGACGCTAAAAATAGTAACTGTATTATTCGAAACTTGCAAATTTCACGACACAAAAACTCACGTTCTTGGAGTCATTGTTGCAGAGAAACACAGGTTTCTGTTTTATCAGGGGCACAAAAGCAGTACTAAGTATTGTTTACCTGGAGGGATAGGCTGAAATATATAGATTGCCACAAAACGATGTATAGGCACGGACTCCTTGCTTCTTTCACATTCTTTCATTGTCTTATTCAAAATACTCTTCCGTTATTTAAGCTCTTGACATTTAATTACCAGACTCAAGCATCTGATTCACCATTTGGTCTTGCGTGTCTTCCTTCTTCTATCCATTGACTTTCGTGTCATATTCACTTAAAATTCCTTTCTACGTTCGTTTGCTCCACGTGCTATCGCCATTTTACATTTTATAGAATAAATCACATTTGTATTATAACTTGAATCGCCATACGACTATCCAGAGCACACAAGTAACAGAAGGCTATACGCCCGTAGCATCATCGTCTATTCTATGTCTTTCTTTGAGGTTTGAACGGAGGTTCCTGCGCGCTCCTGAATTCGGACGATCGATAGTTGGCAGACGTGGCCAGGGCAGGGGACGGCGGCAGGAAGGTTCGGGGGGGTGAAAGAGGGAGGGGTGCAAGGGCGGGCTGCCATTGGCCGCCCAACCCCCTCCCCCAGAGAGGCGCGGGACCAAAATATAAGGGGTCGGAATGTAATCCGTTATCATGCCGAGGGAAACTCATTTATTTGGTGGAACTTATACTCTTGGAACTTTTTTGAGACTAGGTAAATCGACAAGGGAAGTATCTTCGTCCTTTCCCCTTGCGTTGAACTTAATTATTCAACGAAACAACGCAAAAACTTTTATACTGTCTTAATGATTGCAGAGTTTTATACGGAGGAAAAACAATTATAACAAGTAATGTAAAAAAAGTTTAAAGTTATAAACATATGGTTGCCGTATCTGTGGACAAGCCAGTAATAACATTAATTACGCGGACGACATGGTGCTTCTGGCACCTTCGATTAATGCGATGAGACGACTTGTGCAAATATGCGAAGAGTACGCAAACACTCATAATTTGTTGTACAATTCTAAAAAAGACAATCATCGTCGCTTTTAAACACAACAAGGAGCCATTAAATATTCCTCAAATTTATCTAGAAGGAAATGAATTGCCTGTTGTCTCACAGGTTAAATATCTGGGACATATCCTAACCGAAGACATGAAGTATACAGAAGATATGGAACGACAAAGAAGAGCAATTAACATACGGGCCGGAATGCTCTCAAGGCGACTCTACCACTGCAGCTACGATGTCAGAAAATCTGTGGATGCAATATCATATATAAAAACTGAAATTGTGCTACAATAATGCGTACAGGCAGCTTATGCAACTACTAGGTTCTGCAGTGCCTCCACGATGTTCACCGAAGGGAGGGTGCACTCATTCCCATCCTTACTTCTTAATTAGCCAGCTCCTGGAGCAGGACACGGAAATCAAACAACATCATTGCCGTGGCTAATTTTCTCATAAAAAATATACCTACAACGTTTGTCTAAAATCTCTGTAGATCAATTTTGAAAATGGAAATTATTATAATTTTCTGTTGAAATGTTATACTATGTGTACCCAGAGGTATTTTATCGCTTGCCCGAAATCTTGACACAATAAGTTTCAATTTTGAAAACGAAGTTAAATTCAAAACAAATCAGAGTTGCAATCACTCACAGACAGACCCAAAACCGAAAAGAACATATATTAAATAATAACAATAATTAAAAATTATAAAACGATACTTATTTGTAACGGAGGAAAAGCTAGATAAAAGTACATACATTCACATAATTTTATTTCACAACAACTCTCCCTAGGTAAGAGGATGCCCTAATATTTTGAAATGTTTTATTTTTATTTTTTTTTATATTTACAATATAAAGTTTCAGTTTCCCAATAATCCGACACTTCTGATTTGTCCATAAACCCAGGTTTACATACCCACCCCTTTTTGTCTCCTGTCCCTAACATAATAACAACTAATAACAGTAGATTAACTACTGTTAGGTAGATACGACCTACCCCTATTGCCGGAGAGACCGGGGGGATGGGAACTGGCCAAGGGGATGGATCCCCGGATGCTTTTTAAATCAGCGATGGCGACCTTCTTTTGTGCACTGGAAAGAGGAGTGACCTGGGTGTGATAATAATTTTTGTGATTAATGAAACAGGTTTTTGGAAAGATGCTGGAACCACTTTTTTACCAACCGTCTAAATTGACGATAATCAAATTGGCTTGGTATAGACGTCACCAATAACGAAATTCTATCCTGGCAGGGTTTGGAAACATTTCAAGGGCAGACAATTCAATCGAAGAATAATCAGCTTTTTTTCAAAATTTAAAATTGATCAGAAAGTGGTAACAAATTAGTTAACTTATCGGTACGAAACCCATTAGATACCATTAAGCCACATTTATGGAATTAGATTCCGATACCTGGGGAACTGTATTGTGAAACCAGGAGACATTGCCAAACTATCAATGACAACCTCGGAGAACTGTTTTTAAGATCTATTTTCTTGCTAAAATTGGAGATGTGTATACATATACATAAAAACAAAAGAAATACACATATCAAAAATAATAGAATTAACATAATTTTCTTAAAAAAAGTATTATGTTATAGTTAGGTACTATATTGCTTGTCTGAATTCTTGACACATAAGGGGCCATCCATAATTACGTCACACGAATTTCATGATTTTTTTACTCACCCCCCCCGTCCCTATCACACACCGTCACATTTGTGAGACCCCTCCCCCCTAGTGTGACGTCACATATTTTACAACTTTAAATCAACATTTTTTTTGCATTTTAATAATTTAGATTTTTATATGTGACGTCATAGAGCTGATGACCCCCCATGCCCTTTGTCACACAATGTAACACTTCTCTACTCCCCCCCCCCCTTAGGGTGTGACGTAATTTATGAATGGCCGCTAAGTTTAAATTTTTTAAATAACGTTTTATAATAATTTTTTTTTTTTAAAATTAATTTTATTTTAAATTAATTATATGTAGGTTGGTTCTGTATCGTTTGTCTGAGTTCTTCACACAGTGACAATTAAATTCAAAGAAAATTCTAGTTCATTTGTTTTACGTTAGCTCCACACAGGAGGCCCTGAAAAAAAATATTTCCCTCAGGGCCTATGTCTTCTTTGGGGATGCTGTGTGAAGGGTATTTTTAAGGAAAAAGAAGAAGATGAAGTTCTGGGAAGGAAAAAGGTAAGAGGGGTGGGTAGGAATCTAGGGTTCAGTGTGTCCAGGCCATCCACCGCCAGATCCAGACAAACCACAACCTACGAACCCGGGCACCCCTGCTTAGTCACCAAACGTGGGGTGATTTATGGCAGAGATGTCGGTTATCTAATAAATGTTTCCCGGGGTGACGGTACTCATTCCCGCCTCCCAAATTGAACCTCATTGAACCAGAGTTACATTCACAGACACACATGCGAAATTTATATTTTAATTGATGATTTTTGTATAAGTGAATTATTCCAAATTACGGTTAAGAAATAAAACTAACATACTTTGTTCGTGT